>BCNH02000008.1:9930698-9990892 GCA_001662345.2 Metrosideros polymorpha var. glaberrima | reverse complement strand
AGAGAGCAAAAATTAATTCATAGGATGCAATGCCAGATAGGGGACAACCCACGAATGGGTCATGGGAAAAAACGTTGCATTGTCATATCCTTCCCGTGAAGAAAACTCCAATCTGCAGATGCTCTCAAAGGAGTCACCAGCTGTCTTCTTTGACCTCCATATGTACGCATTCCATCAATGTATTTTCGACATTTATTTGCATGCGAGATTGCATACATTAATTGGAGGATCCTGTCCTTTGGATCCATGCCTGCCCCTCTCCACACCATGAACTTTGCTGCCTTTGGACACATCAAGTGGACAGAAAATGGGCACCACCCTCATGGACATTCTTGCATCCGTATCTCGATTTCAATCCGAATGCTGCCACCGAATACCGTAGATGGCTTACAACAAAGAGAGAAAATTGAAACATGCTAAAACCCATGTCGATGTTAGTAATCGTTCCGGTTCTTGTTCGATCAGGCAGATCTCAAGGGATCGAACGTCGAATCTACATGCTTGGAGTTATCTGAAGGGCACTTAATAAGACACAGACGTACTGTTCTTAAGGAGACCAACGTTGACCATGACTGGATAGTTATTGGATCATCATGAGAAGACTAATTAAATATGGTTGGACATTAACAATACATTTGCAAAAGAGGAATCGATCGCTGACCTATCACGGGGGCTCGTGGGGTGGGAGTGGGAGTACCTTAGTACGTGATCACGTGGCTCGCTAGCTTGCGATGGGGAAAGTGGGCGTGGGATTAGCTGCAGAAAGGCCGTGTCCGCATCCGAAGAAAGTTCCGAACGCATCCGCAGATCATATCGAACGTTAGATCGAGCGAAACTCGCCGGAGGATCTCATCGCATTCGACGATGTACGTTAGCCGGGGGCCTCACACCAACCGAGAACAGGAATAATATTTTTGTGTCCGTGGGGGTGGTCGTCTTTGATTGTTTCAAGACAAAGATGTGGAGATGTACAACTGTGCATAAGATGCGATTTTACTCGTTTGTCACTTATGACTCGCAGAGAGAGAGAGAGAGAGAGAGAGAATCTGTTTGAAAGGACTGTACTACTATACTATTCTGCCCACTCTCAATATAGAAAACAATATGAAGAAAAGGATAGGGAAAAGAAATTGTACCATAAACATGTCTAAGTTACCAAGAAATTTTTCATTTGTAACTCTTAATTAGTTGAGCGTCGGTCTGATGATTTCTAACTCAGAAACTAGAGGTCATTTGTTCAAATTTTCCTGAGTCGAGATCATCGGCATAGATCAAGGGTCTGGATCTAAACGGCTCGTGGGGTTCGCCAGGTGCTTCGGATCGTAAGCCATACATAACACGGGGCACCCCAATTGTTTTACACAGAAAGGAAAAAGGAATCACGCTGTGCAGATAAAAAACGAATAGGAGGGTGAATGGGTTTTGGTGAGAATCTGAGGGAGGTGCATATACGTCTGCAGGAAAGACGACGGGAAGCTTCTCCCGTGGTTACTTGTTTACTAGCGCCAGTGGCTTTAGTGAAGAAAGATTCCGTCGCCAGCCCCTCTGCCGACAATGTCATCGTCCCTAGTTGGCAAAGTCAAACTCGTAAAACCATGGACGTACACCGAGGTGTATTTCGTATTTTTGAAGTTTATACATCTAGACAAGCGAGGCCAAATACTTTAAAAGCGAACGCCGGAGCGTGAACAAACTGAGTTGAGTCGTTTGACACTCGGAGCTCAACTTGATCCGAATAGCTAGATCGACTCGACACTCAATTCCACTCAAATATTCCTTTTTCCGGTAGATCAGAACCTTTGACCCAGATATGCAATGCTCAATGCTCAACTCAAACTCAAACTGATTATGTCGAAATAACCTAGAGCTTCGGCGAGACTTTGCCATGCTAACTTGGTAAGTTTTAGACTGAAGCTCGAGGGAAGCTTAAAAACTCAATGTGAAAGTATAGTCTAGAATAGAAAAATTGAACTGTTTTATCTATTGATTTGTACTTGCAAATGTATGTGCAAATCTAAATAGAGTATATGCTCGGAAGATATTCAGTCAAATATTTTTCAAGCTTGAGCTTAACTGTTCATTAAATACTTAATCTACTCAAACTTAAAAGGAGTCGAGCTGGTTTCGAGTAATCTTATAATCGAGCTCAAATAGCTTATGAGTAGCTTTGTTCACTTTCACTCGGGAAAAGTGGGAAACGCGAAATAACTTCTTGATCATTAATTATTGAGAACTTAAAGTTTCAATTCGGTTTACTCAATCTTTTAAGAAAGTCACAATTAGGTCTTGCAGTGCATTTCAGGCGTCGAAAAATCGCACGAGGCGAGTGACCAAAGTATTTGACGTGGGAGACACGTCAGATTTTCAACATTCGAATTCCATCAACAGCAAAATAGAGAATGATCGACGTCCGACCAAAGTCCGGGCCGCCCGGCTGGATCTTTGATCAAACCTTGTTTGTTGTTTCCCCATTCTCGATTGGAGTTGTCCAAGGGTCTTGTCAAGCTGTTTGACTCAAGCCCTAAGGAAATGAAGGTCGAGCTCTGGATCTCAAACCCGTTGTCATGGTTGTCCTTTTTATGGCGGTGGGACAGAGAAAAGAGAGAGATGTACCGACCCTTGAAATGCAGAACGGGTACGTCGACATTCTTTGTGGTCACTTAGGCTACGTTTGGTCGTCAGGATAAAAGGCAGGATATGATATGTTATATCCTATTATATGTTTGGTAAGTGTCCAAGATAGGATAAAAAGAGATATAAATGGGATATAAGGGGGATAAAATTATCCTAAGGAAGAGGTGGGATAAGGTGGGATAGGATTTTACTTCCCTATCTCTCCCCCCAACCTCCTTGCCACCATCATTTGCCATCGCCCTCTGTTGCCTCCCGTTGTCGTCACCCACCCCCATCGTCGGTCGTCCATCGCCACCACCGGCCACCCATCGCCTCCGCCGGTCGACCGCTTGTCGCCGCCGGCTGACTGCTTCTAACTAGAATTCTCTCCTCTCAACCTTCTCGCCACTACCCTCCATCGTTGCCCATTCCCACCACCATTGTTAGTCGCTCGCCACCACCGTCGGACACTGGCCACCATCGCCGGTGGCCGATAGTGGCGCCACCGGCTAACCGCTTCTAACTATAATTCTCTCCCTCTAACCTCCTTGTCGCCGTCGCTACCAAAGCCTCACAGGCAACTATTTTGAGGAAAGAAAATTTTAAAAAGTAGTATTAACTTGTTCATCCCCAAAATGTTTAGTTGTATATCTGACTTTAAATCCACTGTTCATCAAACAGTAGATAGGATATGACAAAATTTCAGGATTTCTTATCCTATCCTATCTAGTCCTATCCTGACAAAAAATCTGGACGACCAAACGCAACCTTAGAGTGTTCCTTTTAAAAAGCTTGGCCTGCATCAAACGGTAAACGAATAATGATCGTAGGGCTTGTGGGTCATGGGCCCATCGTGCTTCCGTCACGATCCGGCCCATGCCATGTGAGCCGAGATCTAAAATGAGTACTGAGTTCGGGACCATGCAAAGTGATGATCATTTGAAAATTAATCTTACTCACGAATCGCTCCACATAACCACTCTCGCATCCGATGCTTTGGGACGTCACGACACCGCTAATGGCCGTCGTAATCCGCAGCAGAGGCAGAGGTTGGAGACAGTGCTGCGGTTGGTAGGGATGATTCTTTCTTATTGGACAAGTGTGCTTTGGGTAAAGGAAATTGCTATCTTGCAAATAAAGTTTAATACGTACCTATGCCGGATGCAATATGGTATTTAATAGCAAAAACCAAGATGATCATCCAGCTGAAATGTGAATTGTTGTTGCAAAACTATGACCACCAAGCGATTACTATGACATAGTACACATGGTTCGATCGAAATTTCTAGAGCCGTGTCTCGATAGATGGACGTTCATAATCCAAAATTTGCGAGACACATTTTGAATTTTTATAATAAAAAACATCCAAAATTTTCACGATATACAAATGTCGACATGAGTCGAATAATATTTTAAATTTTGGTGAGAATAAAATAAAGATAGAAACTATGACAAACTCCCAAAAAGAAAAATGAATCCACAATATACTGCCATAGGGAAAGCAAAGTATGCTTTCACCACACAAATTATCATCCAATGCAGGTTTCAATTTTCAACATCAAAATCAAATAAAAGCTCCCTCCCTCTTTTTTTTTAACCTGACAAGTGACAAATACAATATCTTTCTAACTTCAAAAGATCATCGCCTAGCAACTGTGGGAGTACCAAGTGGAATCATCTTTGTTAGACCAGCTTTCTGTGATCCTGCAGGACTGAATCAACCGCTCGATTTGCAGTCCTTCAGATGCTTCCTTCTCCAACAGCAAGCAGTATCGCTCGAACGTGTCTATGCTCACGTGTAATCGGAAATCTATGCTGAACAGTAACTTCATCTCCAGCCGGTTCAGCTCTGATGTGCTCACTCCGCCGACCTTGGCGTAGTACGCATTGTTAAAGAACCTGCACAGAGCACATGATATAAGAGGTGGGGACAAGAATTCACATTTCAAGACAACTAAAGCTACCCCTAACACAAAAGGAATTCATTCACGAGGCAAGTGCTTACGCATCGTCGACGAATTTCACTGCTATTGTGAGACTCGTTATCAGAAGGCGATGAACGTTTAGAGAAGTCAAGTGAACGTCCATGTTCTGGATGAATCTATCCATGTATATCTGAGCGACGACGAAACAGGACGGACTGCAACCCGAATACTTGAAAATGCGTTCGATGTATTGGCGAATGGTCAGAGTGGGAGGTCTTACGCCGTGGAAAATGGTGACTACGTCTTTAGATTGTGATGTCTCCAGAAGCCTCTCGTTCTTCTGGACAGATCTATCAAGCGCTGAAGAAAGGAGCGTCAAAACCCGAGGAAAGCCCACTACTTTTTTGCCCTGTTCTCTGAGACCAAGAGAAAGGTACATGTCTGCGCTGAAAATCTCAGCATCGGGTGACGAGGTTTCCATGTCAGGGGTTCCTGCAAACTACAACTGTTATGAATGAATTATTTCCAAGAATTTAATTGAACATAATCTGGAAAACATTCTACAAAACAAGCATCTTGAGGAACTAATAACCAATACAAAAGGCACTCTTCAGAATCTTCGAATGTCCTTCATTCACTTTTGAGTTTCTCTTTCTCCCCATGACTGGTATAGCATCAATGAACATTCACGCCCCCTATTAGACTCAATCTAATCGACTCATTTTATCAATCTACCATAGGAGGCACACCCCCTATTTATTTTCAATCATATATAAGATCGTCATAGGAAAATTCTGAACTTCGCCTCCTGTTTAAGATGTTCCTCATGCCAATTCATGTTTGCAGACGCATATGCATTTGCCCTGCCCCCAAAACCCCAACCAGCACCCACCCACACAGAATATATCACTGATGGGACGCAAATCATTGGCTTTTTCCTTTCTTTTTTGGGTCAGAGGCTTTTTGAATTTGGACAAAGGACGTCTCCTAATATTCAGATCAAATGTAGGGGTTGCACCACAACTTTCCCAATACTAATGACCAAAAAATTGGAAACCGTCATACAATTAGATATCATTCTAATTGCATTCACAGAACCCAGCAATTCAAGACAGCAACTTGAATTATGAACAAACAAACAAACAAGAGACAGATGATACTAAGTTGCCCCCAGGTGCAACTTCAAAATTACAGTGCACCGTCAGTAACAATCAGTGCGAAACATTGATCAAGACTAGCCCATATTCCAAAAGGACATTCTTTGGAATGTCCATACAGAGATTCACTTATCTCAATCCTCTCAAACTCTTAAGATCTCAAACCACTGATTCAGCCATAATTATGCATTAATGCTCCCCAATTTGCGTACTGCTGTTGTAGTACAGTCAAATACACATGACAAATTCACATTACCATCTTGTTTGATAGACATGCTTGGATTGTTGCTTAAACGACTTTTCAAAGATCAATCACAGACTCTCCGTTCAGCATAAAGGGCAAGAATGACTTCTGTAGAAAGATGCTGACAAGATACAAATGTAGTTATAAGTGCCAACATACACAAACACATACTTACATTAATTAATGTAGGTATTTGAATTTACTTGGGGTACAATGATTCAGAAAAACCACTGAAAAACTTTCTCAGGATTCGAAAAATATTAGAAGGAATGAAGCTGCTTGGACTAAGCACACAATCTAATGTTCAATACGGAACAGATAGGTTATAAAATAACCATGGCTGTGCTTATGACCTAATTGATGTTTTTCTTTGGTCAATAACACTTAAAAGAATGTATTTCACCATTATGTGACTGGAGAATCTACCTAGCCAGCACTCTAGGAGCAGAGTCTAACCTGGCTTAACAGAACTTTTATAAATCTTAAGCCGAATTTTCCATCCCTTCTGCAGAACTTGACATGGCAAAGATGAAGGTTCTCTCCTCTAGACAAGATGAAGCACACTTGACATTACTTGAGTCTAAATCATCTTGCTATGCTTTTCCTGATAAATGCCCAACGATATCCAGGGAGATTTGCGCGAAAAACTTGGAAACTCACGCAAAAACAAGACTTACCGCGACCATTTCGACAACTCAACTTCGCTAACTCGCTACGCATAGAATTCATACCCCCGCGTCGCTCATTCTCCGTAGCACTTCAAAATGTACTAAAATGCTCCACAAAAGAAATGGCCTTCTACCCAACAAGCTTGATTAAGTCGTCCAAAAAAGTAGCAGACCAAAGCCTTGAAAGCTAAAACAAGAAAATTCTCAAGAGACATCAAAACAGGACATCAAGAAATCCAGAATCCCCAATTAAAGAAGATGAAATCTGACTAGATCTGTCAAAGAACGCCTTCACCCGAATCGCCACTTGACAATAGGAGCGAAAAGCAAAGACATGTCGCCCTACTTCGTGCCAGAAACTCAGACAACCAAAGATCGATTTTCTCACCATAAAGATCAAATTCTGAGACTGCAGCCGAGTAAACAGTAAACACCAGGTTCGGCAAGATCAAACCTAAGCCAGAAAGGCTAACGTAATCCCATCCAAACCACAGAAAAAGAGGGCTGAGAGCGAAAAAAGAAGAAGAAGTTCGAGGGCCTTACTTGTTGTCAAGAGCTCTGCATCTCGTTGCTTCATCCTACCTGCACAAGCATGTATGGAGGCGAACAAGAACAAGATACAGAGCACTTGGATAGATCATTCGTATTTCACACAGACCCCTGTTTCTCGGCCATGTCTCTTCTGCACTAGTTTGCCTCCCACCCAGAGAGAGAGAGAGAGAGAGAGAGAGAGATTGCTTTCTCTTTTATCTATCCAATCCCATGGTCTCACACTCTCCCGTCACATGGAAACCCGGAACTCCCCCTCTTTTGCTATTTTACTTTTTGCATATTTCCTCTCTCTCTCTCTCTCTGTCAACCTTCATTTACTTTATGGAGAAGATAGTGTCGGCAGTGGAAGCAACAATTGCTTGCGACATCTCGGTGGGGTGGAATTTTTTAAATCCTTGGCTTTCTTGGTGGTTCAACGAAGGGACCCACAAGAACACCCTCACTGGTACTGCGGTGCTAGATCGGATCACTGGCTTCACCGGCGAAAACAGAGTTCCCTGATTTTCTTCCTTTAAAAGGTTAAAAAAAAAAAAACAATGAACTTGCCTAATCTATTCCTACCTTCTTTTTTGAGAGGCTCAGCATTCGGGGAGGCAATTGATTTTACTAGGCGCGCACCGTATGCCGATATTGCAAAACAAAATTATCATGAAAAAAATATAGCGTGACGAGGCAATTGCAAATCCACTAAATTTCAACCATCAAATGATATGAGCCTTATATAGGACCCATGAAATCCATTGTTCAAGATCGATCCATCGTTCGAGATCGACTGAGCTCATACATTTGAGGAGCATGAAGGATGGCTTGCGATCTAATTAAAACACTGCGAGCGTTCTAATCTGTCGCAAGACTCGCGACTCATGTAATCACATAGGGACAGACAAACAAGAAGATTATCCCAAATGGGCATTATTAATTTGGAGATGTGCCATTAAATGCCATGTAAAATATGGCGTGAAAAGCTTTCGACTTGATGGCAATTTTGGTGTCTCACGTAAATGGACCATTAGTAAATAGTAATTGCTAGATGTGTTGGGGCTAACCACATAAGTGATTTTCCCAACAAAGAAATTCTCTCAAGTCTTTAGATAGTATAGGTTAGACTACTTTGTCCTCGTGACATCATACACTTATGTTATGAAAAGCAACAAGAAGAAAACAACATGAGTTCGATACCGACGTCGTATCGAACACCGTTCTGACTTTTGAAAACCTACAAGCCGCACCTCGTCCAAGCTGAAAAGACCTATTTATCCCTTCCGCTCGAACCCTGCACCTATCTTGCTCTCTCTCTCTCTCTCTCTCGTTTCCCCTGACTCTCCTCTCCTCGTAGCAAAGCTCTCCTCTCCACCGTCGCCCCCACCAGCCACCCTCTCCTGTCTCTCACCGGAGCTTGCGGCTCGAGGCCGGCGGCCATGGGAGCTCCAGCTAGCGCGAGCCAAAGATGCGAAAGTGAACCGTGTTTGATGTGCAGACGCGACGGGTTTTTTGTGTCGGTTTTTAGGTATTAAATTTAGTGAAGATACAAGATGGATAATGCTACTTCCACTTGATCCTGAAGCACCTCCACGTGACTTCACTAATTAATGGCCAATGTTGTGCTATGAATGATACATTCAAATCCAAATCGTCCCATCTTTTCTTAGAAAGTGATCTTTCCTGAACTTCTCATCGGGGAAAAGGATCAATTCCATGAACTGCGAATCAGATAAACATACTTCATAGCAATGGAATTATGAATCTCTTTCGCGGTCCTTCAAGGGATCGATTCCCCAATCTTAACTTGTCGTGAGAGCAAGGCAGCTCGTCTTAATTCAAAAGTTTTCAGGGATAAGATTTATTATTCCGAAATCTAACCATTATGAGTTGTGACGAACGATTTTTCGAGAGGTTATAGAAATCCGCCGTGAATTTACTACTTTAACTATCATGGTCCAATCATTTGCCACCCAAGTGAAAACTTTGTTCCACCAAACATAAGAGGATGGACGTGTTTGGTATGCATGATGAGGGGGGGGACCAATTTTCTGTCCCATTCTCCTGGCGGTGGCCTGTCAATGAGTCACATTAATTCAATTTATTAGAAGAAATACATATATAAACATTTGTTTAATTGCATATAACATATCTCCCGGACGTATGGTAGGTTAGACGTTGCATCCTTACATGTCCGATTCAACCGCAACAAGAGAGCGTGCCACTAAGCATTTTGAAACTAGTTTATGTTGGCAGAGCTTGGGAAGACTCAGCCCTAAGTGAGGCCATTTGTCCTTCACTATTCTATGGGCGAACCAATGAATAAATATCTGATTATGTACATACTTATATGATAAATTATCAAAAAGGATAGCATTCATTGATTACTAAAATTTTTAAAAAAAGTGTCTAAGTAAGTTTATATAAAATTTCTAGGGTTAATACCATGAAAAACTCCAAACCGGTACACATGTGACAAATTTATCCTAAACTATTTTTTTTTACCATGAAAAACCTCAAACCGGTACGGCCGTGATAAATTTACCTCAAATTAGTGTTTTTTTTTAAATAACTTGGTTGACTTTTTTTAATTAGCTCATTTTCTAGAACATTGCTCATATCATCTTCTCTGACAAACCCTAAAATTTGGTGTAAATTTGTCACATATGTACCAATTTGAGGTTTTTGGTGGTTTCGGGACAAATTTGTCACAAATGTACCAGTTTGGAGTTTTTCATGGTAAAAAAAATAGTTTGAGGTAAATTTATCACACGTGTATCGATTTTGAGTTCTTTGTGGTAATAACCCAATTTTCTAATCAAAGAATGGGTGGCCATACTCTTTGTTTTCCCTTTTTTTCCTCATAAAGAGGAAATTCATATTTATTCAGATCCAAGAGTATCATTAAAATCCTCATGAAGCGTGTGGGTAAATCTTGTTTCCCCGCTTACATCGTTTGAGGCATCTAGCCAGGTTGCTGCCTGTTCAAGCTATCATTAGACCTATGGGGTTAGTGCGAGTCTCGTGCGATAGAGCTTTTTGACAAGAGAATTGTTCAAAAAGTCATAAATATATTCTACAGCTGCCTATTTAATCTTGAACATTTCAATTTGGCCAATGTAATGCTAAACTTTTTTTTTTTTAATGATTTTCTGATGTAATCTTTCCTGACAATTTAGGTCGGAGCCCACGTGAAGGTCTAATATGCATTGGCCATCCTACGTGACATAGCCAACGATTTAACATGTTTGATGGGCGCAAAACAATGTCGTTTTGAGAAATTTTTTTGTATTATATATTTTTTTTTTCTTTTCTCTTTATCTTTTGGCATTTTCGGCCAGAGAGGTTGTTGAGGGCTCGACGATGGCCGGAGTTCCGGTAAGATTAAGGGACAAAAGAAAAGAAGAGAAAAGAAAAGAAAAGAAATAAAAAAAAAAATCTCAAACGATGTTGTTTTGAGCCTGTCAAATACATCATAGCGTTGTCCATGCCAACAACAGAGATTTCCCGGCTTAAATTGATCGGATGGACTATACTAAAAAATCATCAAAAGGTCTAATACTACGTGAGCCATATCGAAAAATTTATGACTGAATTGATAGTTTGACAACTGTACAATAAGTTCAAGACTCTTTGCACAATTTTTTTTTCGCTTTTCGATCATAAGGATTTCTTGTGAGATCCCCGTGATCCATGCATTAGCGAATAACAAGCTACTGTAATTAGTGCATCCAACACACCAGGACATTTTCCTCGCGGACATTCAAGATTAATTCCGACTTTGACTTAATGCGAGCGTGTGCTATCCAATCATGCATACGTTAAAGGGCAATTTCGACCGGAAAAAAAGGTCAAATGTACAGAATTATCGTGTGTGAGTGTGCAACAAAAGAGGTAACAAGTTATTACTTGGGGCTTTCGCGGCATGTCTTGTATTTAGGCAAACTTCACGGATGCATTTCTTATTTTAACGTGTCGATACCCACACGCCTAAATCCTCCTAATTAAAACAGTATTTGTTTTTCATGTCACGTTCTCAATAGTACTCTTTAAGTGTTTTACGTCTAAGGAATCTTGAGATTCGGACGAGATCTCAAACGAAGTAGTTTATGGACTTACTCAGGTCCAATCATGGAGACGTTAAAGGGCAATTTCGACATACGTCGAAAAAAAGGTCAAATGTACAGGATTATCGCGTGTGAGTGTGCAACAAGAATGTTTAAGGTTTAATAAATTATTACATGCTCCTAAAATTTCTGAATGTGCCCATGAAATAACTGAAATGCATTCCGTTTGAAAGCTTGGGGGACACAAGTACTCACTTCTTGTCCTGAGCTGAAAATGGATGTTAAATTCCATTTGTTGCATAAAGAAGAAATTAGCATACCTCAAGCTTCCTTGGATGCCCAAATTTTGAAACCTATTATTTACATCTTCAGACAAGAACCCCAAGGAAAAAAAAAAAAAAAACCAAACTACTCTCAACCACTTCCAAATTCCAAACCCCCCCTCTCTCTCTCCAACCATTTCTAGTGTAGCCTCCAACTACCGCCGCCATCTCCGACAACGACGCGACGACCTCAATGTCCCAACGGAGGGGAGCCACCTCTCTCCGCTCTCAAGCTCACCACCGTTGAGCTGCTTGGTAGGGAAGACCAAGAGATAGAGGGATGTAGAGATGGAGATTCATGACATAGACAAACTAAGGAAAGGCAGAGAGACACGAACATCATGGATGACAAGGTGGTGGCTTGGCCTCGGGTGGTGACGGCAGCGAGGCGGAGACAGGGAGGAGAGGTGAGTGAGTTGTGGGTTGGAATAATGGAAATGGACAACTTGTCGGAAGAAAAAATGGCTATTTTGTTTTGTCAATTAGGTGCTACTTATGGTGGAATCACAAAAGTGAGAATGAATATTGTGGAATTGAAAGTTAGAGATGTCAATTGATATAGGTGCGAAATGTGAGATAAAGTAATTGTTTGGACAAGCAAATTCGACATTTTAGCTTTCCTATCCCCCCTCTCAAATGTTCATTTCATTCCTCTCTCCATTACATTTCTTCCATTTAGAAACGGAATCCACGACCTCATTTTGGTAGTTGGGATGGCAGATAATTTACGTATCTTGTCTTTGGATCGAATATACCCGAATTAGGTGCGATAAGGGCTCGGAAGGTTTGGATAATTTTTACCCCACACGAATCGGATAGCACATTAACAAAGAAAGGCACGCGGGAGCAACGCTTCATTCTTCTTAAGGACACAAATAGCAGGCGTGACGTTGAGGGCCGTCCGCGACCACGACGACATTGTACGGTGAATGTTGAATTGCCGATAACAAGTTATGTCGGAATTTCTTGTCTCATCGTATTGTAACCTGTCCTGATTTATGTCCGGCCGACGAAACGCAGCCTGAGAGGCGAAAGGCAAAGCAAAAGGGCCGAGCTCGAGCCCAAGAGAGAGCCCATGGACAATCCCACACGAGGGGCTTCTGCTCGAGGAAACGCACAAGGCACGCTGCTTCGCTCCCAATCTTTCAATTTTTTTTGAAGTGGAAAGGGGCAGAGGAAGAATCAATGGCTTGGCTTCCACCAACTTCCCTGACTTCCCTCCATTTCCCTCTCCCACACCCACTGTTCTGAGTGCAGGCCGCGTCCTCTCTTTCGCATTCGACCATCCTCGGATTTCTTCTTGTTTTTCCACAACAAGGTCTCTCTCTCTCACTCTCTCTGTGCGTCGGTCTTAGGGTTTACGTTTCTTCGTTGTTTGGGCGGTTGTCGTGGCTGTTCTTGTCGGATCTGTCGGTTGTTTGCGATTGGATTGCTTTCGGGACTGGTTGCTAGTGGGATGAGCATATAAATCTTGCTTTCTTCAAGTAGAGTTCTCGTTGGGGCGTGATTATGGGGGTGCTATTGCTGTTGTCATTCATGTGTTTACGGTACTGGTGCGAAGTTCTTTTGGGGGTTCTAGAGGTTACTCGGTCTATGTCCCTGGTCGTTCGTGTTGGCCAATTTGGTGGCTTTTCCTTCTATTTGTTTTCTGTACGAGTGTTGATTCTTCTATTGTTAGCTTTTGTCTTCGAATTTCAGAGCTACTCATTGCATTTGTACAGTCTTTTCTATTAAAGAAATCGGAACATACGGTTATTCAAGATTAGGAACGTTTCCGCATCAATGAATGGGAGGGGTTGTTTACTATTGGATTTTATTTGGCTCGGGTAGAGTAATTTTGCTTTCCAAATGTTCCAAATTGATGTCTACCCTTTTTGTAAAAAGATGTCTTTTGCCCACCTGAGTTACTGAGATTGGTTCCCCTTGGGTGGAATAGAGGAAATTATTTTTCGGTTGAAATGGGCCTTTAGGAATCCGTAAGACTTATTAAGGATATCTCATATCATAAACTGCTTGATCCTATTCTTGGCCAAATTGGTCTTTGGAGAAGAGTCCGTCCATGTAGCTAGAGGGATTGTATTGGAAATAATTTGATATGTTGCTCTTGATATCTGTTCATAGGTGTTTGCTTTTTGACTAATTAATAGTTGGATAATGATCTGTAGCATCTTAGAGATCCAGGATATGCTATTCTCATTTGGTTAGGTGGCTGTCGAACTAGTCAACAAGACTCCTTAGGTGAGTTTGAGAATTTCTAAAGATAACTGCACATGGGCATTTGAGAAGATTACATTTGCGTACACTGCGTAAGTCAACTATTTCTTCACCAACATGCACAAAAAGTTTTGCTGAATGATATTATAAATTGTCAATTGAGTCAAATTGCCTGTATTTGATGTGGTAACAATAATAGAATCGTAACTTCTTCAGTCAATTTACATGTTTGATCGATATAAATCCGGTAAAGCTGATCAGGTTCATCTTCCATGGCATCTGACTTGAGAAGCATAGATTTGCATGATTGTAGTATTGTTGTGACTCAATGTGCAGGTTTCCTTAGGATGGATTCGACCCCACAGAGTTTCCAGCGTCGGCCACTCTCGATAAAACTCTGGCCGCCTAGCCAAAGTACCAGGATTATGCTTGTGGAGCGTATGACAAAAAATCTAACAACTCCATCTGTATTGTCTAGAAAGTATGGCCTTCTGAGTAAGGAAGAGGCCAAGGAGGATTCTAAGCGCATTGAAGAGAGTGCATTTGCTATCGCCAATCAACATTATGAGAAGGAGCCAGATGGCGATGGGAGTTCTGCAGTACAAGTTTATGCTACACAATCAAGTAAACTTATGCTGGAAGTCATTAAAAGAGGCCCTAGGACGAAGGTGGATGGCGAGGCCATCTTACCAGACAAAGCTATTGCTGCAAGTGAAAATGTCTTTGACATCTCCGGAGGTCAACGGGCCTTTATTGATGCGGAAGAAGTTGAGGAGCTTCTTAAGCCATTGAAGGCACCAGGGAACTCCTACAAGAAAATATGTTTCAGCAACAGAAGCTTTGGCTTAGATGCTGCCCGAGTTGCTGAGCCTTTTTTAGTATCTGTCAAGGATAAGTTGACAGAAGTTGATCTATCAGATTTTGTTGCAGGAAGACCGGAAGCAGAAGCTCTTGAAGTGATGAATATATTTTCTTCAGCCCTTGAAGGTTGCAAATTGAGGTGTCTGGACCTATCCAACAATGCATTGGGAGAAAAGGGTGTTAGGGCATTTGGAGCACTTCTAAAATCTCAAAATAATCTCGAGGAACTTTATTTGATGAATAACGGTATCTCTGAGGAAGCTTCTCTGGCAATTTGTGAGTTACTTCCTTCTACAGAGAAGCTTAGGATCCTTCACTTCCATAATAACATGACTGGAGATGAGGGAGCTCTTGCCATTTCTGAGATTGTGAAGCATTCTCCTGCGTTGGAGGACTTTCAATGTTCTTCTACGAGGGTAGGCTCAGATGGTGGAGTTTCTCTGTGTGAGACACTCAGCACGTGTTCCCGGATCAAGAAGCTTGATCTTCGGGATAACATGTTTGGTGTTGAAGCTGGAGTTGCTTTGAGCAAAGCTATCCCTTCATTTGCTGACCTAACAGAGGTGTATCTTAGTTATCTAAATTTGGAGGATGAGGGCACAGAAGCTCTTGCCCAAGCTCTCAAGGAATCTGCACCTTCCCTTGAAGTTTTGGAAATGGCAGGGAATGACATTACTGCAAAAGCTGGTGCTGCTTTAGCTGCCTGTATTGCAGCAAAGCAGTTTTTGACCAAGTTAAATCTGTCCGAGAATGAATTGAAGGATGAAGGTGCAATACTGATCGGTAAGGCTCTGGAAGAGGGCCATGGACAGTTGGTTGAAGTTGATTTGAGCACAAACTCAATTAGAAGGGTCGGAGCAAGAGTCCTAGCCCAGGCTGTTGTGCAGAAACCTGGATTTAAAATGCTGAATATAAATGCTAATTTCATTTCTGAAGAAGGGCTTGATGAGGTAAAGGATATATTCAAAAGTTCTCCCAATGTGCTTGGTCCACTTGATGAGAATGACCCTGAAGGCGAAGATCTTGATGAGGAGGCTGATGAGGAAGGCACTGGTAATGAGGATGAATTGGAAGCCAAGCTCAAGGATCTGGAAATAAAGCATGAGGAATAGTTTTGTTGATTCTCTGATTGTTCCAGTGAGATAGTTCCTAGTAATTTTTAAACTGGTTCGGCACTATTTGCAATGTCTAATTGCTTGATTGTAGGTTAGTTAGGCGATGTTCTTGTCAAATCTGTCATTTCATGTGAAGTTAAGAAACATGTAAGATGATGATTTTTCTTGCTGCCAAGTTTAGCAGATCATCATAGCAAAGTTGCATCTGAAGGGTATTCGATAAGGTTTACTTGAGAAAATTTTCAATCATGTTTTGAAGCCTTGTATATCCTCGTGCATTTCTCTATGGTGAAAGTGGTCTGACAGTTAGAAAAGATAGTGGTACTGGCACTGGGGCAGCCTAAATTTGACTGGATATCCTTGTGCATTTCCCTATGCATAGATTCCTTCATATGTGCAAATCTAATGGACCGTAGTTTCATGTTAAAATTCTAGGAAGTTGATTTGGATGTGATAGTATTTGCATAAATACTAGCTTCTTATCGCCTTTGAGAGTGTACACGCAGGAACCTTAGGCAAGAAATAAGTTTGAATCATCAAGTGTCTATGTTCTCTGAGTTGTCACTTGGAGTCTTGCACTATTTAAGAAGTCGGAGTTCGACCTTAGCGAGTGACATACGTCTTTAATAAGCTGATAAGAAGAATTACAAGGAGGGGTCGAAGCTAAAAAGGGGTACTTTGTGCAGATCGGTATGACATCTAGGGGGAAAATTTCGCGAGCCACAACCTTTTTACACAGCTACTGGAACTTTAAGGGACTCAAGTATCTTATCATCTATCGGAAATTCCATTGGCTTCTTGTCTCTCCCGATCTTCACATACTCCTCGAACCGTTCCTTCAAATCTTCAGGAAGGTTTGTGGTACCTTTCCACCCCAAAATCGCTTTCGCTGCTCTTGGTTCTGCATAGAAGTGCTGCACAAGCAGAGAGACAATGTCGGATAATTTCACAATCATGGACACAAACAGGCTGCGATTTGGAAATAATGACACTGTCAGGCTGTAAATAATTTTTGTGAAGTATGTCTCGTCACTGGACGAGGTCTCTCTCACTAAATGCTAATCAATTCGTACCATAAATTCGTTGCACACTTTCCTATCATCGCATAAAGGGGGCTACTCTGATAATTATTGTGACATACCATGTTACGGAAGGGGAAGGCTTTCTTGGCATCCACTCCAACTGTCTTGGGATCGTAGTGCACGATATTGACTTCTCGGCCAGCAGCCTTAGCACATAGCCTTGCCATCCCGTCCAATGTCACGGCTCGGTCGCTGACACAGTTGAAGATGTTTCCAGATGCAGCAGTTGGGTTCTCAACGGCTAGAGTGAGCATAGATGACAGGTCCCTGACATGGGAAATGTTAGTCAGCTGCATCCCTGAACCAGGGATCGGTATGGGCCTGCCTTGGACGATTCCTGTTTTACCACCATGAAAGTTAGACTCTTGTGATGGAATTTCACTTGCTGCATTGCGGAACGGCCACTCGCTAAATACAAAGTCGACAAGAACAACAAAAAAGGTGGTTACTTCTGTCGGCATTGTCTTTGATTTCATCTGCACATGTTTGGAACCTATGAGTACAGCTAGCATTTGGAACAGGATCGGTCTCAACAAAATTTAGCCAGTCTCAATGACGTTTGGACTTGAAAACAGTCTAACCAAAATGAGCGCTGGACAAACGAGAGAATAGACGCTAGGATGAACTGTAAAGTGACAGGACTCTACTCTTTTGCTGTCAAAATCTACATCTCTATCCCCTAAAAGAGCTAACTAGTGAGTCTAGGTGTGGTCTTTTTGAAGACCCTGCACGTTCATGTTTGTCAAACATCAGAGAGAATTGTTTTAGCTTCATCTAGATTATAGATATTTCACAAAGGTATCTCACAAAGGTATCTTTATGAAGTATACGATAGTAACCAGGGCGGGGGTGGTTGGGAAAAGTGTCTCTGAATAATTCTGCTGGATGCTTCGTACATGGATACAACTTCTTTTTAGGTTGAATATGACAGAAACATCGTCACTTATAAATTTCTGAGCAAAGACTTGAGATCAATACTTACGATCGAAGAACCACTCCTCGCAATCTTTGTTGTTGCCCGATCCTATCATGTACTGTGGACGGAATGATGCCCAGTTGTTGAAAATCTCTGAAACGTACTTCTCTACTCCAACATGGCCGGCATCAGCTTTCACAACATCCTGTCATAGGTTCAATTTGAACCAGTTCAGTGTTGACATCCTATGTCTCATATGTGAATCTATGTCCTCATCCCCAGTTTAATCATACCCCTTCAACGTGAGGCGGCTCATCAGTCGGCTTATAGATTCCGGCGCTGCTGATGAAGAGGAATTGCTTCACTCCGGCGCTCTTTGCCCAATCTGCTACCGGCCTATATGTGCACGCGAGAAGAGCTGTTTAGTAAATACCGCTTTGGGTCCTATAGAGCATGCAACAGCGTCTGCCTACATTGACGTCGTATCTCTCTTCGACTTCTTTTTCAGATGCTTTCAGAGCAATGCAGTAAACCGAAATACCAGCATTCAAAGCATCGAACTTCATCAAAGATATCGTGATAGTAGTCAGACATCGAGCCAGTTGATGACGTGGCGTGTGCAATGCCAATTTGATGTCAAAGAAGACCACAAATTCACAGATATAAAAAGAAGAAAGATCAAAGGCTAATAACCATAACAAGAACAAACCTGACAGCATCCAAGTCCTTGCCATTATTGTCAAGAACTACATCAAATGCCTCTCCTCCCACCACTTTCCCCACATCCCCTGGGTCTCCCCACGCCGTTTTCCCCCCTCCACTCACAATTTCCTGCAATTCCACATATAAATAAATGAATCCAAACAACAAAATCGAAAGATCATAACTCACTACAGAAGCACAGACACTGCAGCACATCACACGTTGACACAAATCACGCAAGAGCAATGCAATGCTATTGCTAATACTAAGTGACGCAACAGTGAGTGGGCATTTAACCAAGTGACTCGAACGTTCAATAAAACTTCATGGAGTGGCCGAGAAATTGAACCGGACCAAGAATCGGGTGAAAGGGGGCTTCTTCATCTTGTCAGAGCCCTCCTCGCCGACGGTGAGGACGGTGACGGAGTGGCCGGAGGCGAGGAGCTCCTTGGCGAAGTAGAAGCCGATGATGGCGTGGCCGCCGCTGTTGGTGTTGACGATGAGCACCTTCTTCTTCTCAGCGGCGGTGGCATTGACGGAGAATGAGGAGGAGGAGGAGGCAGAGTGGGGAGCGGAGTGAGGCTTGAGGAGGAAAGAAGGGGAGGAGGGGGAGACGGAGAGAGAGAAGGAGAGAGGAGGAGAGAAGCGAGGGAGAGAGAGGAGAGAGAGGCGCGGAGGACGAGGAGAGGAGGAGAGAGAAGGTGGAGAGAAGAGGAGAGAGGAGGATGAGGAAGCCAGAGCAGCCATTGATCCTTCAGATGATCCTTCTGACTTCTCTGCTCTGGAGAATTGAGAGCCAAGCGGTTTTTGTTTGTTCTGGATAGGAAGGATTCGGTTGGCGAACCGGACCGGAACCTAACTGCCTGTCCGGTTCAGTTAATACAGTTTGTCTCCCTCTCTTTTTCCTCTTTTGCTTCCGTTTTTTTTTTTTTTTTTTTTTTTTTTTTTTTTTTTTTTTTTTCTCTTTTGGTTTTGAAGATTACAGAGACATGTGTAATTTAGCTTAGCTCCTTCAGGCTTTCAGCATTAAAGCAACTTTTGTATATGTGTTTGAGGCGTTCGATGTCGGCTATTAATAAGCTAATCCTACACTGAATGTGAGGATCTAAATAGTTCATATTTCACGTAGCCATGGGCGTGGCAATTGCTGCTTATGAAATACGCAAGTGGCCTCAAGAGATTGAGTAAGTGCGATTGTTCAAACTTATGATAATTCAATATGCTTATATTTTTAGCGGTTTTTGAGATCATATATGGTTAAACCAAGTTCTGATAACGACGGTGTGAATAAAATGGATTTTATGTTTTTTTTTAAAGTATTCGACAGCACAGCACTGAGATATACGTACAAAGATATCAAATGTCTCCACATAGAACTAAATTTTGTCAGAATTATGTATAAAAACCATTCTCCAAGCTTGTCTACTTGAATTTTCAATTAAAAGAGCATGGGCAAAGGCTAAGGCAATTTGGCCCAAAAAAGAAAAAAAAGTTATGCAGGCTCCCAACATTTTGCATTTCGGGTCGATCGGGCCTTTGTGGTTACGGGGGCCCATTGACAACTTCATCACATTCACCTCTAGCAATAGAATGTCATGCCACCTCCTTTTTTTTTTAATGTTTTTCCTCATCTTCGTTTAACGCAAAATTGAAGAAATTGTAGGCTTTTCCATTTTCAAAAAAGAGCGACGTCAAATTCGGGTTCTCTAATTCATCGTACTTTAGTAAGTTTCGTGCCTCATTTTTTTGTTTTCTCAATAGGCACTTCTGGCGCACTTGATTTGTGCAATCAAATTTCTTGATCATCTGATAATTTGCACAAAAAATACTGTTGAGTGGCGAATTTATAAATATAGAATAGTTCAAGGACACGACGAGACCCAACGCTTTTAGTTTTGGGTAATGGAACATCGTGTATCGATTTGAAAATTATTGTGAGACAAAGATTAATTTGGAGGTAAATATGGCATGCCCCTACTAGTTTGTATTTTTTTTTGTGATATTAATCGAAAAGAAAACCCACAAAAGCTACGGTTGGAGAAAGATCGCAGCCGTTGGATCAACAAGGCTCGCTCCAGAGGCGCGCTCACACGTCACAAGTAAATCTTTACTTCATTTATCTTTTTGACTTTTGAGAGGTGGACCCAATTTTCTTATAACGAAATTCACGGGGCTTTTAGTTTAGGTGAATTTAATTTAAAGAGAAAAAAAAACAATTTTTTATTATTATTATTTTAGATTTCGGATTTCAGAACGTTATCTAAATCGGCGCACTCAATTTAAAAACCACTTCACCTTCATCACTCAATTTAAAAACCACTTCACCTTCATCTTCAATCTCTCTCTGTCTCTCAAGTCGAAGCACGCTGCAACTAGCCGTTGCTCTCTCTCTCTCTCTCTCTCTAAAGCTCCCATGGCTGCTTCAGTGGACTCACCTCCACCTCCCCACATCAATGTATCTCCATCTCGTCTCTCTTTGACACGATTTTTACAAGCGAAATCGTCCCCATCTTGCCTTATGAGCTCTTTACTGAATTGGGCATGTCGATTTGATTGCAGGGGGTGGCCGGCTTCGTGGGCTCTTCTCCTACCCTCTCCACTTCCGCCCTGTTCAGCCCCTCCTCGGACAAGCGCTTCTGGAGCAGCTTACGGTGCCGCGTCGACGCTCTCCTCGAGAATCGAGACCGCGGGACTGCTGGCGAAACAGAGCCAAGCAAGAGGATGAGGGACGACTCGATGCTCTTGCTCAGAGGGTTTGACTCCGTCGCCCACACTCTGTCTCAGCTCTCCGACAACATCGACAACGCCCTTCAGGTGGAATGGAATTTTCTTCCTGTGTTTTTCCTTTTGGGCCATCTTCGTTCTTGATCCGTGAAAATGTTGATTCGGAGAGTTTTCGGGCGTTCGCCAATGGCAATTGTGCTAATTCTGGGGGCTTTCGCAGCTGATCTTCCCTCTGCTTTTGCTCTTTTTTATCAGGGAGCTAGAGATCTGGCAAAGCCACCTACTCTGACGGCCATCTTCCACAGTAATCTGAAGAAGAGTTCAGATGAAAGCAGAGAAACAGAACAACATTCCGGAGAAGAAGAAGAAGAAGAAGAAGAAAAGAAGAAAGCATCGAAAAGAAAGTTCGATTCGAGCGATTGCTCAGAAGAAGGCGATTCGCAGGAAGAAAATGCTCCAAGCCCAAAACTCGCAAAGCTGAAGAAAGCCAAAAATGTCGGTAAATGTCGATTTTTTCATTCTCTTTTGTTATCTTAAATTGACCATCTGATTTGTTGGTACGCCTTGAGCTGTTTTTGATTTGGGATTTTTCTTCAGCTTGCAGTGTCTATGGCAACAAAAGCAGCTTCGCTCGCGAGAGAACTGAAGTCGATCAAGTTGGATCTGTGTTTCGTGCAAGAGCGATGTGCTCTGCTTGAGGAGGAGAACAGAAGGCTCAGAGACGGATTTTCTAAAGGGATTAGGCCTGAGGAAGATGATCTGGTACTTGGTCTCATTACATTATCTTAATTTGAATCAATGCCATTGTCTCACAGTGCTTGAATCTTGTCTATTGATTCTGAACACAATCAGTCTCTTGTAACACAACTAGTCTCCATCTTGGGACAGAAAACTGAAGATCTATACTGTCTGTTTATGGAAGTGGGAATTACAGAGATGTAGTTTGATTCAGTCTCACTCGGTTCCGATTTCTTCCACTCGTAAGAAAAGGAAATTGACTCAGTTAGAACTATAAACTGAAAGTTGAGTTAGAAAATGCCCTCTACCAATTGTCGAAACTGCTTCCTGTTTAAGCACTTGTTGCTGCAATCTACATTGAGTGATGAAAAAGAAGAAGCTGAAAAGGAGCAGAATTTGGCAAGCATATAGATATTGCTGATAGACTGAACATGGCGAGTCGTGCTTTTTGCAGGTGAGGCTTCAGCTGGAAACCCTACTGGCCGAGAAATCCAGATTGGCGAACGAAAACGCGAATCTGATTCGAGAAAACCAGTGCCTCAACCAGCTGGTCACATATCACCAGCTCACCTCGCAGGACCTCTCGGAGTCGTATGAGCAAGTCATGCGGGGCATGTGTTTAGACTTCTCGTCTCCGCCGCCTCCCATAGCCGAAGACGAGGCAGAAGATGGTGATGATGGAGCTCCCGCAACTCCTGGGAACGGCATTTTCAGTTTTTCCACTTCTCTTGACGAGAGTTTCCAACAGGAACAGTTGTAGGAAGTGAAGTGTTCATTGTATCAGAAGTGCAGCAACAATGGTTTTGTTGCCTAATTTTGATTTTGAATTGGGAATTTGGTGGATCGCCCTTCCCACAGGTGATAAAGTTAGAATTTTGTTCTAGGCAATATCAATAAAGTCGTTAATGAATTTGAATGAGAAGAAGTATAAGTGCTTATGCTTCATATTTTGATTGATCAACATCAGCAGTTGCATTCCGGACTCTAGTAGTGCCAGCTAATCCAAATGCCGGAAACGTGCGTATCTACTACCACAGAATGTAGCAAATCAAGCAGTTAACAGCAAAATGTTTCACCGTTTGTGCGTCATCATCGATATGCAACCTACATACAGTATCTCCTGCAGAACTTGATGCAGAGATGGATTGAGAATTTCCCGGACATCAAACTGTTAGTGAGTTAGAGAAATTTGTTGAATCTCATGAGGGCCAAGCTGATTTCTCTCCATGTAAGCTCTCTGACTGACCTCTGCCACATCGGTTAACTGACTATATATAGCACGCGACTTTCTCAGTAGATGCTAACTCTATGAGAGCACACTCAGTTTCTAGTCGACATCTCTTGTTTCTTTCTAGTTGGTTTTGTTTCTGATACGTGCACTGTTAAACGTTTTTAATATCCGCAATTGGTAATTCACGACTCTTTGATAAGTGCTGCAATCATAATGTGAAGAAGTATATGCACATTTGCTTCATCTTTTGATTGATCAACATCAGCACTTGCATTCCGGACTCTAGCTTTCACAACTAATCCGAATGCCGGGACTATGCATATATAATAGTACCACGAAACGTAGCAAATCAAGCAGAGAATTTTAAAGGCAGCATGTTTCGCCATTTGTCGTGCCATAATCAATATGCACCCTACATACAGTATATCCTGCAGAACTTTATGCAGAGATGGACCGAGAATTTCCAGGACATCGAACTGTTAGTGAGTCAGACATTTGTTAAGTCTCAGGAGAGCCAGGGCTGACTTGCCTCAATGTAAGCTCTCTAACCGACCTTTGCCACATTACGCACGCAAGCTTATTCATTCTCCCTTTTTCTTAATGTGGCTCGACTCGCAATCCGCCTCTCTCCTCTTTGGCAAGTGCGAAATTATTGTAATTGTAATCATTAAAGCTTTGTTAGATATTAACAATGCATTAACAGTGCATATTTAGAAACAAAGGCAACCAAAAAGCAAAAAGAGATCTCAACTAGAAACTGAGGGTGATCTGATAGAATTAGCATCTATTGAGTCTGTCAGCTAACGGATATGTTGACTTAGGGAAAACCTAATGCCATTGAGAAACTCTTCTTCTATTTTTGGGCATGGCATGCCATCGACAAACTCAATTCAGATTGATTTCATTATCGGTCTCTTATTCTCAGGAGAATTTAGGATTTGATTTTCTTCAGCTAGATTCGAGTTGGGTTCAGGTCCACTTCTCTTGATGTGAGTTTTCGACGGGAACAGTTGGAGGGAGTAAAGTGTTCATCGTATAAGTCCTAGAAGTGCAATGACAATGGTCTTGTTGCCTAATTTTGGTTTTGAATTGGAATTTGGCGAATCACCCTTCCTGCAGATGATAGGGTTAGATTTTGTAATAGGGAAAAGTCCTTGGTGATTGCAAATGCAAAGAAGCATATGCACATATTCTTCATCTTTGATCGATCAATATCTGCAGTTGGATTACAAACTCTAGCTTCGCCGGCTAATTCAATTGCCGGAAACGTACATATGTACCATGAACGTGTCGCAAATCAAGCGGAGAATTTTAAAGGCAACATGTTTCACCATTCGTGGGTCAGAATCGATATGAACCCTACATACAGTATGCATCCAGCAGAAATTGATGCAGGGATGGATCGAGAATTTCCCAGACATCAAACTGTTAGTGAGTGCGACATTTGTTAAATCTCATGAGAGCCAAAGGCTGATTTTTCTCCATGGAGCACACAAGCTTACTCATCCACCCTTTTTGCTTAACGTGGCTTTTGGCCCACAATGAATGAGCCTCTCTCCTCTTTGGTAAGAGCTAAGTGAGTGCAGTACTTTCAAAAGAGTCTTGAAACGCCAATCCACTCGGTTTCTAGCCGAGATCACTTTTTGCTTTCTAGTTGATTTTTGTTTCTGATAAGTGCTTCGTTAAGACATCTTCATAAGAAATCTTAAAAAGTGTCCGTATCATAACAAAACCAACTACAAAGCAAAAAGAGATCTCAACTAGAAACTGAGCGAGGGCGGACACATAAGACGTCTTAACAATGCTCGTATCAGAAACAAAACCAGCTAAAATGCAGAAAGAGGTCCCAACTAGAAACCGAGTGCGCTCTGATAGAGTTAGCGTCTAATGTGAGGTACTATAGTCAGTTAACCAATATGCTAACATAGCAAAAACCTAATGCCATTGAGAAATATATATTTTTTTCCCTTCTTTTCTCTGACTTTGCATGCCATTGGGAAACTCACTTCTTCTTGGTTTCATCTATCGGTCTCTTCCTCTTGGGAGAAGCAGCATTTCCAACTGCATCTGGAGAAAAAGAACCGTCACGCATCTTCCTCTTAGGAGAAGCAGCATTCCCGACTGCATCCGGAGAAAAAGAACCATCCCGCGCCATTTGCTTTCCATGAGCAACTGTCTCAGCGGGCTTAGAAAGATTGAATAGCACAACCATTTGTTTCAGTTTATCCAATACTTCGCTGAATATGCAGTTCCCTTGTTCATACTGCACGTAGAAGAACACAAGGTAAGTACCAAGCAAGAAGAGCACAATCAGTATAGGATAGATAGAACCATGTTTTTGGGTGATTCCAAAATTTGAATTAGATGAACAGAAAGATCAATTATTGGGCTACAAGATTCCAGCATAATGCTCAATTACTCCAATTTTGTCGGAGCATGAGTCATGCAGCATAAAAAGGATATAAGAGAAATCTTAAAAGCAGTGCACGATAAAAAGAAAAGGAAACAGAGCAACTCCACAAGTGAGATTGAGTAGAACAATGCCATATGCAGATCTCAGATGCATATTAGTTCAAGTAGTTAGTTGAAACCGCAAAAGCTCTCAAATATAAATAGATCAAAAGTACAAGGTCATAAAGTTCTTACTGAAGCATACGGACTTGTCAGCAAATGCTCCTGGACTTTATAAAAGCACGTATAAATCAAGATAACCCTAGCCTTTGCAAGAAAATACCAGAAACCCAATTCCAGATTCTATGCTGCTCAAACTATGGAAAGCAAACAAACACTGAGTGATATTAAACATGCTAATTCAGTATTTTAGTAGATGCAAGTTTAAGCTAAGGTCAACTTGAAATGGTCAGAAGGGGAATGACATAATGCAAATTCATGTTTTTCAGTGAAATGCAAACAAAAACAAACCCGACTCTTTCAGTGAAACAGGCTAGTGTCTTGGGAAGGCTCATGCTTCAATAAAAGCGGCCAGATCCAAAAGCTATTAACTGAAACAGCAATTTTACATATGCAGCAAGGTTTTGGAAATTCAAACAAGCCACAAGACGAGATCCATGCATATTGCACGCTCACAAAGCATACCATTTCAAGTTTGCTGACAGCATCTTCTAGCTTCACGGTAAGGAGATGATTCTCATGTAGTAGGGCTTCAATCTGCATTCATAGTCAAAGAAATAAATAAGCAGAAAGCAAAGTGTAATTGAACCGCTTTTGCTAGAAACAAAAGAATTGGCAATGTGGCGGCAATCACAACAACCTTCTTATCACAATCCATATGCAAAATTTTGTATTTAGGATCTGCGTTGGAAGCACTTCCACTTGGAAAAAAATCCCCAGCCACCTGACCATTATCATAAACATTATGTTCACAAATATCATCAAAATCATTCCACAAGACAGCATTAAAAGTATAAAGAGTTTTCTGCTAGGCCAAGCAAACGAAGGTATATTGGACCTTAGAATTGGAAGGTTCCATGAAACTTGTTAGTAGTTCCACTTGTTTGAACAGGTAATCGACTTTTGCCTCCAAGCTCATTTCACTCAAGCTTAGCTTTTGCAATGGATCTTCTTCAGGTAAAGGTGGCCCATCTTCTTTCTCACTGTCAGTTGCAGTTATATCTTCGAAAACAGGTCCTATGTCCTTACACCTAGCAGGAACCATGGCATTTTGAAGACGTCCAGATCGGCGGATCGAACCGTACTCCTCTCTCGACTTCTTATAGGTAGACAAGCCGGCAGACGCTTTCCTTTTAGGCTTTGATGTTTGTTCCACAGAAGGGTCTGCACTCTGTGGCATTGGTTCCGCTTTTTCAAGCAAAGCATTTGGATTTGCAGGCTGCATTTGTAGTCCATTTGGTGGCGATTTTGTACATTCAGGCAGCAACTCTTCCTTCTTCTCAGGGACAATTCCACTTCCAAGCTTTTGATAAAGCCACGCAATAACAAGCTACTTAACATATGATTTATGCTGAAATTATGCGATGCATGCCAAAAAACAAAAAAAAAAGTGTTGACAAGTCATGATAAACAGCTTGGAGGTTGAGTTGGCATAAACTAATAAACATTTACTTGACCAGGCCCCAAATTTCCATGACTGGATAATATCTGATACTATAGCAAATCAACACCTGCAAAACTTAACAAGTTGGCTACTTTTTAACTTCATTACTCCAGGGAGCTTGTCAAGCATATTAGATAAAGAAGAACTCGACTTTTTCAAAGCACTAATTGCACATATCACAAGAAAACCCATAAGCTCGGAAATTCAGTCACCAGAGGACACATGTTCACAAAATTCTCGAAGATTTGTGTTCCTCCATGCGCAGATGACAAAAGAAATTGCCCTAGACACCTCTTGAAATGCCCACATTTTTCTCATTTCACTATAAATACAAAGCTCAACAACCATTTTAGCATGTCTTGAAAACGTGGGCATCTCTGCAAGCAGCCTCTAACACCATTCCATATCCCAACACACACTCTACTTAGCACAGTAATGGCGAGAAGAGAAAAGAATGAAGACAGGGCTTTGGAGGCATAACCCATCCGAGCATCGCGTGACTACGCTTTCAACTACAAGGAAACAAACAAACCCACTCTACTACAGGACCGTCCTCGAGTAACTTCACAACTTCCCTTTCTATTTCCAGACTAGCAAACCTGCACATGTCACCGTCGCTAGCGCCAGAGCAACCGAACGTCTCGCAACAGATCCAATGCAGAGACGCAACGCTCATCCCGCATCTCGCGCACCAGCTTTTGGGAGCGCGAGCAACGCGCGCAAACAAAAGGGAGATCGACGAAACGGCGCGTACGTCGAAACCCTTCTCAGGAAGACGAGCATTCGGCCGTGTCGAAGGCGAAGCCGACAAGGAATCGAAGAGCAACGACGCGGAGAGAAACAGTAGCCGGAGCTAAAGGAGCACGTTTTACCAGTTGAGGCTTGTCTCCAACCTTCGCGACCTTCGGTTTCCTTCCCATGGCGCCCTCTCTCTCTCTCTCTCTCTCTCTCTAGAGCTTCTGTGAAAACCCAGAAGGTCTTTTATGGAATTCGCCGAGCTTCGGAGACTGCGACGACGACGACGCCGACGCCGATCGCAGTCCTCCACGTATCGGAACGCTACTCGAACCAACCCCGCACAGAAATGACGCATCGCATTGATACGGCTCCTTTAATTGTTTTCCGTACGCGATCTTCTGATCGGACGGCGTGGTCGTGGCTCTCTGGTTCCGAGGGACGATCTCAGCCGTTGGTTCGTTCGGGCAGCTGGATTTTCTCGTCCCTTTCCCGCCCTCCCCGTCGGGCTTTGGGCGTCTGCCAGACAAGTCGGGGCTTTGTCCAAAATAAAATCGATGGCAAAATTTGGGCCCGAAACAAAATCAACGATTTGAAAAGAATATTTTCTCAAAAATAATAGTCAGAAATAATGAGTGGATAAAAAATATTATTATTATCGATAACGATTTATGTCTAAATATCATCATGGACGATGAAAATATTTTCGTCCGTTCAATTTGTAATTTTTGGCATCTAGTTATAGTTATCTTCTTCCAACATATTATTTTGATATTTTAGACCATCTGATGTGCGCTTTTAGAGATTGTAACCAGGGAAAAAGCTATCGACTTGTCCAAAACTGGGGTAAAGAAAACGAGAAGCAACTGAACTATTGGATAGCTAAAGCCAGCATCGATGTTTTCCTTCTAGCAAAAAACCCAATACTTTTCTCCTAAGATATATGAGAAAGACAAGATGAAATTTATTCGAATGATGTGCAAAGCGAAGCAACGAGTATATCGGCAAGGTAAGTAAATCAAATATAGGAACAAGGAATGGAGAACCTGCTCGATCGATTTATAGTGGTTCAGCCCAAACTCGGTGCCTACGTCCACTCCCCGAGCCTTGCCGGGAGTTTAAATCCACCATCTCAAATTTCTTTTTTTACAGTATGGTTAATGAGGAGCCAAATACCTCAGCACAACTTGAATTCATAACTAGTACAAGACAAGCGAGCTTCTCTCCATAGACAATAGCAAGTCATCTGCACAACTGTTGCAGCAATTTCCAACAAAACACAAGTGTTATTCCCCTGTAAAGAAACTCAAGAGAGACCTCGCTATGTTTGGAAAATAAAGAAGAAAGCAAGGATCTAGCCATTGCGGCTTCAAAATCAATTTACTTGAATCCGGGTCAGTCTGACTGGCATTAGGGACATGGTGACCAGGTAAATTCTTTCCACAGCCCGTCTGGTCCGGATGACCACTCCAATATCACAAGGCAATCCGGTCATGACTTGATCTGATCTCCTTCAGAAACCCAAGATTGACTTCAGCTCAAGTTGCTCCGGTTCTTCTTCGCCAGTCCTTCACAATGGCGTTACCCATCCAGAAACACGTCTTGGCGGCCTATGTAGCCGCCATATACATTGAATTAGTCGGGCACTGGGCACCTCACTAGCTGTCTGTCTGGTTCAGTGGCTCACTATGCCACTGGAATGAAACACCTTGGACAGCAACATATGTAAAAGTAGTTCAAGCCGCCTCGACTTCCGGTAGAACTTACAGAAAAACTCGGAGTAATGCTTATATGATCATATCGACAGTCTAAAACAGCAGTGTAGCGTGCTTGTCCCGCATGATTTGATGACGACTGTCCGGGAATCACCCCACAGATGCGGGCAACTTGGGACAAATCAATTCACTTCTCAAGAGCAGTCCTGAAGAATCAACAAGCTGTGGCGCTATATATGCAAGACATGATAACAGTCGTCGACATAGATAAGACGTAAAAGAAGATTTTACCTGCAGAGCGTCGTACATGTGTTTGGAATTTTCACCGAGCGAGACTTGTAGGACTCAAAATGCGTGACTAGATGAAACATTTCTTTATGATGTATAACCGGCGATCTTCCTCGCATCCCCAGCCTAAACTGATAAGATCCGGAGAAACCCTTTATAAGCAAAAGAATTCCGGTTGTCGAAGCAAGTTCTCCCATGAGAATACGAGAATTACCGAGAACAAGGCACGTCGTTCGCCTACAAACGTTGATGTCGCCGAACACAGTTTTAACAGCATCTTCAGTACATGCCCAGCAGCAAGAACCTACAGTAAGGCGCTCTTGATACAGTCATCGACGAATAAATGTCGACCCCTTCGACGAACTTTTTGATTCTGCCCAGAAGGAATCAGATCGAGATGGGACAACCTACTTGAGGCGAAAAGATAAATGACAAAACTTGAGTAGACGAAGGAAAAAGAAAGGCATCGCGATGTTTCCTCACCCAGCATCAAGAAAGTGGCATTGCCAAGAGTCTCTCACACAAGACTCTGGACCAGAGAGATATGAACAAGAAACATTCAGTGAAAAATGCCAGGTTTCGCGCGATATTAGGCCGAAAATATAGTACAAAACAGAAACAGATGATCACACAAAGCATGGCCCTGTCATGATCTTGTACTCGTTGCCGAACGACGACGACGAACACAAACTGGGACTTGATTCTTTCGGCCCCAGTTATCAACACTCATCGAATGGACGATGAATACCCAGAAAAGAAAGAATTCATCAAGCAACCGGTAGGGATCCGATCCGAACCTCACCGGAGCCGAAGAGAGTTTAGAAGGAGAAGGTTAAAAGCCTCATAGAAGTCCGACTACGATCGAGAGTCGGGACTTACCGGGGCCTTGCTTCGCCGTGACCACGAGAGAGGACCGAGGACTAGAGGTGCGAGAGAGCGTCGGGGAAGGAGAGAGCGATTGATCGGAATGGAGCGACGGAGGGATGCGTAGAGCGGAGCGGAGAGTGTTTAAATAGCGAGAAAAATGGCGGTGGAATTTGAAAGACGGCCTTGCGTCATTCCTTGAAGACCGTTGATGGAAGGTGCTTAATAGTAGGTACGGTACTCCCAAATTACGGTTCTTATTCTGACAAATAAATAAATAAATTATGGGTCTTATTTTTATTGGAAAATAATTAACTGCACTATTGATTTTCTGAATAATGTTATTTGTGAATTTCGATCCTTTACATCCGCGATTCAACATTTTTTGTTATCAGAAACTAATAAATCGATAATATTAGATAACCGAATAAGTCAATTTTCAATTTGAAAAGGAAAAGGAAATTAAAAAGATAGGAACGAAGGGTCAAGAGGGATAAAAATTACGGAGTGAGGCCCCCAGAGGGTGCCAATGTGATTACCAAATTTACAAAAATAGTCCATACTCTAGAAATTATTATCTTTTCTTAATTGATTATTCTTTGAATATCGATAGATCACGAGGACGAAAAACTAAAATCTAAGGTCGCGAGGACATTGAAATCATGAACAAGGCGTGGGAAGTGCTCTCATGGTTCGTCCAAGCAAGTCCATAGTGTAATTTCAAGGTCTCTTCGATGAATTGCCGGAGCCCGGGATACGTTTGCGATGCCATTGACGGATTCAACTCAATAAACAGATATGAATTATAGCAACGACCCGTAAAACAAATCTTAAATATTTACGGCGTGTTATTGGTGTCACTAAGAGTTCGAATTACATGTCTTGTTCGTAAATTCTATCGAGGGACAAAATTTTTTGATAGCCACAGCTAAGGCTAACTAGTCAATTGCTCATGGGCAAGTGGAATGTGAATTGGTAACTTTGTGAAGTAATTTACTAATTACCTCATGTATGGAAAAATCACTGCCTCGGGTTGTAATTTGCCGCCTGCATGATTCGATAACGACAGTCGTCGCGTCGCTCGCATCTCGTTCCTCCTCCTCCTTCACCGGATAAGAAGATGATTAAACAGCAAAAACCACACACACAAAGCAGAAAGCAAGCACCACTCTCTCTCTCTCTCTGCTCACCTCCCATGGTACCACTCCTCTCTCTCCATGCCGCCGCCGCCGCCGCCTCCTCCACGCCTCTCTTCTTCGCCAACTCCACCCCTCTCTCCTCTCGCCTCTCTCGCTACCTCTCCGCGCATCGCGGGGCTCGCCGTCTCCTCCCGACCAACTCGCTCTCGAGCGACCGGTTCCGATCCCGGTCGGTCGGCGCTCGGTCCCAGCTCCCGCGGCCCCGGACGCTCTTCCCCGGCGGCTACAAGCGCCCGGAGGTCAAGGTCCCCACTCTCGTCCTCGAGCTCGACCCCGACGACGTCCTCGATGGCTCCTCCTCCGCCGCCGCGGCGCTCGACTCGATCGACGAGGCGGTGTCGGGCAGGGTCGGCATCGTCGTCCTCGGCGGCGGCGAGGGCACCGGGAAGAGGCTCTACGAGGCGGCTTGCCTGTTGAAGTCGGTCGTGAGGGACCGGGCTTACTTGCTGATCGCCGAGCGGGTCGACATCGTCTCTGCGATCAATGCCAGCGGTGTTCTGCTGTCTGATCAAGGTTAGTGATGACTGGTGAGGCCATTCTAATTGTTGCTGAAGAGGTTGTGGATTCGGGGGAAAAAGGAGTTGTGCATTTGAATTTGATTTGGTTAGCAATTGGTCTTGGTAGAAGTGGTCAACATGGCTTCGGTGTTTGAAATTTATAGTCCTAGAGTGTGGTTTAGGACTTGGACAATGAATCTTGTGTAAGAATGCTGTAGAAGTACTACCGCTTGGAGATCCTCACGAAGTGGATTTATAATAGTTTGGAAATGTTGTGAGAAATGCTTACTCTTTGAGTTAGGGCAGTTTGCTAGTTGCAATGGTCTGTCCTGCTCTGTGGTCGGTTATGAAGGCCCCCTTATGCTCTCTTCCTGTGTGCTTTTTCAAGAGAAGTTCATGTAAGGCCAGAAAACTTGAAGTTGTACTTAGCCTAGGCTATACGAAGCGTGTTTGGGCAACCTGTTTCTTTTGCAATTGAACCTGGATAATTTGATTTCCGTATCTCTAGTGCCTTGGTGTTGGTTACTGGAAAAACAAGGTTATTAAGCACACTCTTACTCGCCTATGCACAATGACATGCACTGCAGTGATCTTTAACTGCTCTTTTAAAAATGTTTATCAAGGACAAAAATATCAGCCTTTTATGATACTAACCCTTTCAAAGCTGTACAACAATTAGTAAAGCTCTGCTTTGCCATAAAATTTGGTTTTGGTGGGAGTTACTCTCTCTCTCTCTCCAATTTTCTTCTGAAGCTTTACATCAATCAGTAAACCCATGAAAATTTGGTTTGATGGGAGTTATTCTCTTTTCTACACTTACATTGTGCCTATTCACCATTTTTTGAATGGAAGGTAGAGACATTAATGAAGCCTATTATAAATTTATTGCAATTCTTTGAAGTAAGGTTTATTTCTTTATTATCGCTTCATTAAAATGTACGTGGCAGATCATTGTATTTGGTTAATAGGAAGTCAATGAGGTGTCTCCTTCTTCCTCTCTTTTGATCTTTTGTTTATAATTGGTTGATCATATTTTAAAGGGGATTTCGGAGTATTATTTATCTTTTTCCACATGTATTGACTCAGATTCTAACAAAATGTTGACCTACTTTATAATTTGGGCAGTATTGAACTTTTGCCTTTTGGGAAACATCTTTTTTTCATCAGGATACACATCTTTTGAAGACATTTACTCTGGTGCTTTTATGACCTATGCCCTGACTGCATCTTCCTATGTAAACTACTCTCTTTTTAAAGTGTTTGGCATATGGATACTAATGGAAATTATCATAGAACAAGGTCCATTTTGTTTCTGTTGTTATTTACAGGACTTCCTGCTATTGTGGCCAGAAGCATGATGGCAGATGCTAAGTCTGAATCAGTGGTTCTCCCATTGGTGGCAAGGAATGTGCAGACTTCAAGTGCTGCATCAAGCGCATCTACTTCTGATGGTGCTGATTTTCTTATATGTGACTTTGGTGAAGAGAAGCACGTGGATAACCTTGCGTCATCCATGTTTGAAGACGTAAAGATACCAATATTTGTTAAGCTTCATTTAAGTGGTAATGGCATAACATTGGATGAGGCATCGAGATGGATCAAATATGGTGCCAGTGGTTTGGTGATTGGATTGAATGATTTGGACTTGTTTACTGATGGTTTGCTGAACCAATTATTCAGCACTGTAAGTGCATCGACAAAGGACACAAAGGTTGAACGAGGCATCCCCAATAAGGTCAGATTGGAGGAGATGCGGAATGATTTTTTCAGAAATGAGAGAGTTGCTGGCTTCTTGAAGTTGGAGGACAAAGAAAAGCAGCTAATAGAAACCGAGAAAGTAGTGTTGCTGGAAGCAGTAAATGTCCTTCAGAAAGCTGCTCCGCAGGTGAGGATCTTGATAAGTAGAAGGAAGCTTATGGCCAGAAAATGAACAAAGTCGTTTACTTTTTAAATAATCACAGCCATAGTCAGTTTTTCCTCAATTTTCCAGTATCTGCCTAAAGCAAATACTGCTGGTTGTCAATGACAGATGGAGGAGGTTTCGCTTCTTGTTGATGCAACTTCTCAAATTGATGAGCCATTTTTGCTGGTTATAGTGGTAATTGTGTGCTGAACTTCGACAAATTCTGGTTCCACGGTATACATTGGTATTAGCTCTTAATTTCAAACAAGTTCTTTTATTATTCAAAAGACTTTTTGCTTAATATCGTTTTTAGTTATTCCCTTTTTTAGCTCTAGAAGTTTTTAAACTTAAATAAAAGTACATAAATGCAATTGGGCGTAAAGGTTTCTTGGATTGTCCTATAGGTTTATGTTTTAGTTTGCATGACAAAGCTGCTTGATGAATAAATGCAAGCAAACCAAGTCAACTGAAGTTGTCCTAATTAGCAGGTTGGTTGAGCAATTTCGTTGGCCTTTTCTTCGCGGAGAGTTATAAATGATATTGTATATCAAAGGTGAATACGTCTGGCTAGCTATGAACTCTTTGTGACACTACTTTTGGCCTAAATTTTGCATTGAGATAGTGATAAGACGTTCTGAAGTTGAACTTGAAGTAGTTTATATTGTGCCGACGGGGCACTGTTTTTTTGTTGCAGTATGGGTGGCCTGAGCATTTTTTCTAGCTAAAAACTTTGTAGTTTGGAAGAGAATAAGATTGATATAAGTACAATGTTTGCTTATGAACAAAGATGACAACACTTTAAAGGACATCCTGATTTTACATCAGTGCATACTAAACTCCAAGTTAAGTTACCGTTATCTGTTGGAATTTGGTAATTTGCTGTCTCTGTATCCAAATGTATTCAATGTTGTCTTAGCAAATAGTAGTGCGAATTGCAAAATAAAGGGAATGGTAAGATATGATATTCATGCAATCAATTATAATTTGATTAGGTAGCTCATATCGTAATTTTCTTTCTGTAGGATCAATATGCTATTTTTTTTCAAGAGTCTTACGCATGTTCCATTTGATGTTTTTGTCCATATCACATGATCTTGAGAATAATTTTACTTGGAGCAGACAATGTACTTCCATTATTAACAAGAAAATCTTTAATACCAGGGGTTTTGTTGCACCCTTATCTCCCACAGTTCTGCCTTTCCAAGTATTACATGTTTTTCAGTGGCAAACGTGCCGACCAAAAGCGCTCATATTTAATATGTTTTAATGCTGTTCAAATTTGTATGTTTGTGTCCTTGGCAAATGAGAATTTCTGTAAGCATCACAAATAAGGTTGCATGCATGCAGACGGTGGCATGCAATGTAGGCTCCAAAAAATTAGACAAAAAAAAATTATGACTATTTTAAAAGAAAACCTGATGAGGAAGGTGATTTTAAAACTTGATTTTCTGGCAGTATGAACGCTTTACCTTACAAGAACTAATAACATTATATTCCAAATCACAAGCTTATAGTATATGTTGGCTTGGCCATTGTGCTGTAGACTATAGGAGAGTCTTTCTTGAGGTTTTGGTTCTGATTTCTTTATTCTGTGTTTTATCACCAGGGTGAATTTAACTCTGGTAAATCAACTTTTATCAATGCACTTCTTGGGAAGAGATATCTGAAAGAGGGAGTTGTTCCCACAACAAATGAGATCACCTTTTTACGGTATTCCGAATCTGATTCTGATGAGAAACAGCGTTGCGAGAGGCATCCAGATGGTCAGTACATATGTTATATTCCTGCTCCAATCCTTAAAGAAGTAAGCAAATCTAATCTGTCTTCAGCATATGCTTAATGCTGTGCATTATATGAACATTCCATCTTCTTATATCATATTTTTATAGATAAAAGTGTGGATGTGTTATTCATTAAAGAATTCTTCTGCTGGGTGGCTCAGAATGGTGAGAAATGATTTCTGCCACTTAAATTTTAAGTGCTTACTCTGGTCATACTAAACTTTTGCTGTAGAACTTTAGACCTGAATGCCAAAGTCAAAGGTCAATTTCTTGCCCAAAGACACTCCATAAAGTTGTCACTTAATGACATGTATAAACACTTGTGCCTATTGAATTAATTTGGTGTTGCATTTATGAAAATATGGTAGCTGGGTTGATGTTCAGTGCGTCGGTTGCTAGGATTATCTTCATGGCTGCCAAATGAATAAAGTAATAAGCATATTTTGTAAAGGAAGTTTCAATTTCAAAATAGTAATTACACACTTTACAAAATAAAAATAAAGATTATGGTATCGAAAACTGTAATATTTCCTCATTTGGATCCTTACGAAGTGTCCTGGGCCATCGTTTCAAAATTCCAACAATGTAAAATAAATAATCTTTTTTAAGAAATCAGAGAGAAATCAAGATCTATTTTCTGATATCAGACGTCAATGATCAGGAAATGAAGTGTGGTTAATTGAAAGGAGAAACTGCTGGTTTGATTGTCTGAGAAAGAAACACTTACTGTTGCAGCTATCTCAGATCCTTGTGGAATGGGGGACCCAGAATTTAGGTTTTGGGTGTGTGATGTAAATCTCAACTGTAAACAGTTGAGATATTTTCTTGATAATTAAAGAAAGTTTGGTGGCAGGGGGCATCAGTGCAATCCTAACCCCCCTCCAACCACCAAAAGTCCCCAATTTTTTTGGTGTACTTTTTTCTCATTACCATGCCAGACATGTGATTTAATTAGAAGTTCACAATTGTGATGTATTCACCTCGTCAAATAATTTATTTATCTCATAAACTTATTTATTCATGTATTTTGGGTGCAGATGATTATTGTTGATACTCCTGGAACAAATGTGATTCTCCAAAGACAGCAACGCCTAACTGAGGAATTTATACCTCGTGCAGATTTGCTAATTTTTGTAATCTCTGCTGATCGTCCATTGACTGAAAGTGAGGTAAATTCAAGATAAAGTAATTATCTTCGTATAGTTTTTCATTGCATTGAAAAGAGATGCCAGATTGTCTATGATGAGTTTGCATGTTACTTTGGTTCTAGAATTAATTTTCTGATATGTCTGTGAGTCATGTAGGAGACAAGTCTCACTCTAAATTCTGATCATGGTGTTATAGCATCTTATGAAAGCAACGAGCTCTTTGAAGGGTCAATTAAACCTCCTTCTCCTTGCAGTGTGTTAAATGGCATGTGGCATTTGGATCTGTTAGCTTTTCAGTGATGAAGTCAATGAGATTGTTGTGATAGATCTTTATAAGAAAATTAGTTTTCTGTAGTGTGTACTGTTCTCACTTCTCAGCATCCTTAGCTTACTACTTGATCATTCATTGTCTATGTAACAACGAAACAACAACAAACCAAGCTTTATCGCAATAAGGTGCCCATTTATTTTCTATAGATTAATTTTCTGGTCGGTCGATAGAGCCTAATGTTAGCCATTTCAGCTTTTGATTATCAGTTCTCTAGTCATTGTCATTCTTTGTATTATACACATCCATTTTCTCATAAGTCTTTTGTAATGGCTTTCTTAGCAACTTTGACAGCTAGATACTAATTTATGATGTTAGTCTGCAACAATTACTGAGTTGATGCTTTTGTTCATGTTTTTTAGCTAGCTTTCCTCCGGTACACTCAGCAATGGAGGAAGAAAGTTGTCTTTGTTCTGAATAAATCTGACATTTATCAGAATGATCTTGAGGTATAAATGTTCAGAAATGCCTTGACTTTGAGTTATGCATTTATTTATTTTAATTTCAGTGACACTTTAGTGGAATCTATGCTTCTCTAATTGAGGACTCCTTTTTCTATGCTACTGGCGCAGCTTCAAGAAGCTACATCTTTCATCAGTGAAAATGTGCAGAAGTTACTTATTGTGGAGAATGTGGCATTATTTCCTATATCTGCACGATCTGCTCTTGAATCAAAGCTTTCAGCTTCCTATGAGAGTGCAAAAGAGTATACAAATTTGTTGGTCTCTGATTCTCGATGGAGAGTCGGTAGCTTTTACACACTCGAGAAGTTCTTGTACAGTTTCTTAGATGGGTCAACAAACATGGGAATGGAAAGAATAAAGCTTAAACTAGAAACACCAATTGGGATTGCTGAGCGGTTAGTTTCTTCATGTGAAGCTGTTCTGAGACAAGACTGTGAAGATGCCAACCAGGATTTGAACACCGTACTTGGCATAGTCAGTAGTGTTAAAGAGTATGCGATAAAAATGGAAAGAGATAGCATCTCTTGGAGAAGAAAAATCTTATCACTGGTACCCCCACAGAAGTCTCTCTCTTATTACCCTATCATGTTATTCCTTCTATTATAAGTACCATATGTCACATTGCAGGTTGACACAACAAAATCACGTGTTGTGGAGCTGACTGAAACTAGCCTACAGTTATCAAATTTAGATCTTGTTGCAACATATGTTTTTAAGGGGGAAAAGTCAGCTACAAAGCCAGCAACTTCTAGGGTGCAAAATGACATACTCGGCCCTGCTCTACTTGATGCAAATGTAAGTAAAATCTCCTCTGCTGAGGATCCCTTTAGATCACATAATACACTTCAGCTCTATGTTAGGATCATCTATCCTGCAGTTTTTTAATTATTCTAAAAGATTTTTTAGTCTGAGAGATCTAGGTGCCGGCTTTTCAGCTTGATCTCCTGGCTTTTAAGTAATATACCATATTAATGATGAAGTAAAGCATACATATATCCTGCCATCGTTTCTGCTTATTTATGTAGGAGTAGCTGGCTCAAATTAGCATTTATTGGTGTGTTTTGGATGTTTTACTGTGTAGAAACTACTAATAGACTATGTGAGTTGGTTACACTCGAGCAATGACAGTCAAGGCAGGCTTTACAGGGAATCTTTTGAAAAAAGATGGCCATCGTTAGTATATTCGAACACTCAGATGACATTGGAGAGGTTTGACTTGCTGAGGAAGTTAGACGAACAGTGTCTGAAAGTCATAGAAAATTTCAGTGCCGGTTCTGCTTCTAAGACGTTCGACCAAGAAATTCGAGAAGTGGTGAGTTTTGTTTTCCCACTATTCTTGAGCTCAACACCTGCATGAATGGGTTGTTGCGACTACTTAAATTACATTCTCTTGCCAAGCAAATTGAAATTTAGCTTGGATCATGTAATAGTTAGATGTGTTATTCATCTATCCATGCCTTATTCAAGGATCCTTTTTCTACTGGACTGCTAGATCTGGTGGGCAATATCTTTTGTTCAAGTGCTATTTGTTCTTATGAATCACCTGAAAATATGCGGTGTAATTGGTACTCAATTCAATCATATCTAATCCTCTGACTGTTCAGAATGCATGTAACTAGTATTTCTGCATAAGTATGTACTATTCTCGGATATGCAGAGTCAGGGAAGCATATCTCAAAGTTTCCCTAGTAATCAGTTTGTTTTAGCAGTTCTGCCATGATCAGTTTGCTGAGCCTTTCTTTTATCCAACCAAAAAAAAAAAAAAAAACTGGGATTCCTTACCTCTTGTAATAACTTTTTGACATTGAATACCTGTTAATTGACTGGATATCACAAAATTAGTGATTTAAACTTTTGCTTCATTTTATTTGACATTGCCATAAACTGATGTGGGATATGCCTTTGATTCAGTTTCTGGGGACTTTTGGTGGGCTAGGAGCTGCAGGGTTGTCTGCTTCCCTGTTGACATCTGTGTTACCTACAACTCTGGAAGATCTTCTGGCACTCGGCCTTTGCTCAGCTGGCGGGTAATGGATCTCCTTCCAATTTGAACCACATCGTTTATATATGGTCTTCATAATTTTAGTGTCTCTCTTTTTGAAAGTTCCGTTTGACTCTCTTCTCAATGCGGGGCAGCACCTTGTTGCAATTGACAGTTCATGTTCCACTCTTGTCCCTCTTATATACTCAGCCACAAAAATTGAAATATCACTTGGATCTCATATTTTATCTGTCATGTGGCTCTGGAAGTTCCTTTCCACCTATCTCAGAAAGGCATATGTAGATTAAGTTCCTTGCCACTCCCTATTTAGAAATTTTATGTGGTCTATTCAGACTTTCCATTGTTGACAGACATGTTTAGGTGTAATTTACTTTTATATTTTCTTTCACATTTGAGATGAAGTAACCTTTACCCAGTGCGAGGTATTCCTACTGACTCATGCCCAGCTCATAAAGCTCTTTGACTACAAAGTATGGATGATTGCGACGTTACTTGAAAACTCAATGCCTTCTTTCAGAAAAGTGGTAATGCGAGACTTTGCTATTTAAGAATCAATGAGTTGCGGGTAGTTCCTCATGGACTGATAAAGACAGGTGATGTTGAATTGGATAGCGTGAAAATGATATCCCTGCCTTTGAATTCTGTATCGTCTGGGTGTCATGTATCTGCGATTCATCTTTTTCTTGGCTGAAACAGAAGTTTTGAAATTATCGCGGCGACGCGGTCCTCTTATTCTTCTTTATCTTCTATCTAATCTTATTTTTTTCCAATGACAGGCTATTAGCAATTTCAAACTTCCCGGCCCGTAGGCAAGTGGTGGTGAACAAGGTGAACAAGACTGTCGATGCATTGGCACGCGATCTCGAAGAGGCCATGCAGAAGGATCTCCTTGATACCGTCATGAATATGGAAAACTTCATAAACAATATCAGCAAGCCGTATCAAGAGGCAGCACAGAGTAGACTGGATAAGATATTGAAAATGCAGGATGAACTATCGGCTGTTCAGGATAGACTTCGGATGCTGCAAATAGAAATTCAAAATCTTCACACATCATGAGATATTTCCGGGTTTTGTTTGCCACATTTCGAGACACGAGAGGGGCGCAATTTGCAACGGAGATGTAGATTTTCTTTTTACAGGATGAACTGAAGTTAGGCCAGTGTCTTTCAGCATCGCGTTTAGGAACTACTCCGCTGTCTAATTTTTTATTTTTATTCTTTTGTATTGTGAATGTATGAATATCCGCATCGTCATGTAATGTGTTGAAATGTTCAAGGAAATTAGTTTCGGACATTGTGGTTTCTGAATTTTTGCATAAAAACAGCAAAACATTTGTTTTTATGACGTCATCATTGTTAGTGAGGGGAGTTAAATAGTTGTCAACCAGCATGAGAAGTTTGAATCATTTTAGTGATTGGCAGGACACAAATTCACTGTTGATCTGCCTTTCTACACGAGCCTTTCTTTGATGCATCAAACCTGAAGCTGCATCAGGTTTTTTTGTGCCAGTCGAGTAAATCCTGCGTAGGGTCGAAACCCCACTCGCTAGTTGCTCAGGTTCGACTTGATGATTACTCAAGATTCACTTGCCCAATTTTAAGTTGTGCACGAGCTCGAGCTGCTTCAGTATCTTTGTCTGATCGAGCTAGAGCTTGGCCCGTCATCAGTTTTTTTTAAAAAAAAACTAACAGCATAGGCTTGACTGGAATTGTTTATGCCCTATTCTTGCTTCCTAAATATCCATGTCGCTCTAGGGTCATAAACCGAAACAGTTATGTGAAAATGTAATCATCAGCATGCAAAAAAGAGAGAACATGGAGATCCTTCTCTCAAAATTTGTTGTCACAGAGAGAGACAATTGACTACCGCTGGAGGCCCCCGTAGTGTGATAACACCTTGCTGGCTGGACATGTCTTCGACACTTACAATCAACCGGAAGGTTTGGTTAGAGCCCTTGGTTGATTGGAAGTGTCGAGAGAGACACACTCTCTCTCTCTCAAAATGTACAAACATCCATAGTAGTTTATCGCATCATTTAACGTATCAATTTCGTAAACAAACATAGACATGATAGGGAGATTCTCTTCTCCACGTCCGGACACCATTCGAAAAGCGGGGGTCGCGCAAAAAATTGTCATGTACCGTCCATAAAGGTCACTTTGTGCTCGGTCTCTTTGTGTCCTCCTTTGCCTTTTGCAATTAACAAGGGAGCAACCACTGAGCTCTCAATGAATCCCTCATATCATATCAGTAGAGAAACGAAAGAAAAAGGTTGAGCTAAGCTATGGCGGTCAAAAGTAAAACGGAAAAATGCTGTGGGCCACGAATTTGATGCCACCACCTTCCTCCCCGAACATTGCAACTCATGAACAGACAATAAAAATGTGGAAAAAGAAGGCACAGAACTTCAAGCAAGCACTTTGACCGCTTCACATGGATAAATTGGCAATAATAATTAAAACAACCATGGCGACGACGGCGACAATTTAATAACGACAACGACGACAATTGTTATTATTGGCAAATGATGCTTTGCCCTTTCGGCGACGGGTGCTCTTGTCAATCCACCTCTCTTGTTAGTTGGACTCTCTCAAACCAGAAGATCAAGATCAACAGTGTGCTTGCTAACTTGTGCAATTTTGCAGGTTCTTTGAACAAAAATCCAAATGGGGGGTCTGTATGGAATTAGGCATAGATGCAGGCCTTTGTGAATATTGTTTCTTTCTTCATAAATGGACTGTAAGGTGAAGAAATAAAGGAAAAAGAAAAGGAGAAGATGGAATGAGTAATCAGACCCAACTTTAGTCGCATTATCTTGGACCAAAGAGAGGGAGACGGTGGTAAGAGAAGAAAAAGGACACCTTTTCCTTAGTCTATAAGGGTCTCCCTTTTCCATGGTTGGCCAATTCATGACAAAAGCAAAGACACGAAAGGTGGATTGTCAAAGCACCATTGATGGCCAGGGCTGGGCCGTGAGAGAGAGAGAGAGAGAGAGAGAGAGGCACATATTCCTGTCTGCACTGTTTTCGTCCTTCACTTTCTTCAACACTACGTGCATTCATCTTTAGTCCCGCCAATCGCCGTAATCGAGCCAAGTTGCGCTGACGCGATGTAGTTCACTGCTTCCTCTTGATTCGACTCGAATGTTCAAAGTTGGATACCCTGTGCAAGCTTGAAAAGTCAAGCTCAATTAAACTGTATATAATCCGCTGAAACTCGACGTGACTTAATTTGGTTATCAAAAAGCAAATTCCACTTTAAGTTTGCTTGTAACTTAAGCTCTAGTTTGAGCTCGAGCTTAGCCGACCTCGAGCTCAAACTTGAGTTCCGAGAGTACAATACATAAACTTGAAGAACCATCTTGTTTGAACGTGTATAACGTCAATCATATATATCTCAACTTCTTGTTCTTCTATTAAACAAAACCAATAATGTTAAAAAAGAAAAAGAAAAAGGAGACCTGCATAGGAGTTGATTAAAACAAATTACAATATATTTCCTACAAAATGGTTAGTTTTTATCCACTATATCATCTATAGAGATTATTTTTTCTCCTGTCCCTTTGACAGGTCCCTACAGTTGCTTTGGTGCAACTATACATCTACTGGTTCTGCATAATTTCTTGATATCTCGTTTAAATCAGACAAAGGAGAGTAAACGCCTGTGTTTTGTTTCCTGCACGATGCACAATGGGCAGCATAGGAAACATAAACAAGTGAAGCACAATCTGTTTCTGGTATAATCAAGACAAGAACAAAAAGGGGAGGGCAAAACTAAATGCACCACTCACTCTGTGTTCACTATGAAGTGTATACTTGAACTTGCAACTTCCATTTGTTTTCATGTACATTTAGTTTTTTCCTCTTGGCTTTTGGAATTCAAATGTGATACCTATATGGTTGGGGAAATTGGATGCTGATTGTTTTTTGGAAGCTAGGGGCACCAGCGCAGTGATCCGGCCAGTTGGAGGCTCATGGAAACACCCTGTAAACCCTAGTACTAGTCAAGTTCATGTCTTTGACCTATGTAATTGGCCTTGATTCAAAACAATTTGCACATACTTAGTCAGTTGGACTTGAATAAATGACCTCAAATTCTTGAGCTAGCTCGAAATCCCAAACGTTTCAACCAACTGCACAATTTTGGGATAAATTTTTTGGAACCATTATCAACTATTCCAAAAGCCAAATAAACTAAATTGTTTTTGTTCACACGTACCAATTTGAGCACAAACGATTACACCTTGCTCCATTGTGGACGATGATCCTTTATTTCTTTCATAATTGTGGGAAATATGGGTCAAAAACCATCATCACAATAGAAAGATAAGGAAAACCTGCTGCGTTGCATTGCCAATATTAGAAAATCATGTGTCCCACAGATAGGTGCTAAATGTCACTTCAGATGGCATAATTTTGGGCAATCCATTCCATTGGTGGTCTCAAGTGCATTTTGGGCTGCTTCAGAGGAACTAGGCATTAGAGGGTCAAGCCCTTGCATCCCTTTATTTGGCACCAATATTCATGGATTGAGATTTATTATTACTTGTTATTTTGTACCAACTCTCAATGCACAGCTAAAATTGCGTTTGGAAATGATTTTCAAAGTAGCTTTTAGCACTCAAAAGTTTCTTGAACAAAAGTTTGGTGTTTGATAAATTTTTTTTTATAGAAAATTTTGGTGGGAGAGCTGCCCTGAAAATGTTCAAAACCCAAAGCAACTCCCTTCTGCATTGGCTTTTCAGCAATTTTAGTAGGCACTTTGCCCTTTCATGGGTATTTTCAATATTAGCCCTATCAACTAAACATGTTTCCTCTTCTGCCCTTGTATTTGCATTTGAAAGAGAACCAGAAATAGAGAGGCGGTGGCGACTAGTTGTCAAAGGCAGGGTCATGCGACGCTAGCATTGCAGGGCGAATAATCGTTGGTTCACACGACTCTAATGCTGCCTTGCCTGAGGTTGTGCAGCCTCTGGCTGACACTAGCCAGGGTTGCACGGCCTCGATGATGCCTTGCCAAGGTCGTGTGACCCCGGCAATGCCAGGGTTCAACAGGCCCTGCAACACTGCAGGTGGAAGACATTAGAATCCACCTGCAACAAATATGTATATTCATTCCAGGAGAAATTCAGCACCTTCGCTTCCCCTTCTCTATCTTTTTTTCTTTTTCAAATGTTCCAAATACCAATTATCAAATACTATTTGCTTGAGTTGAAAACACCTTCAGTCAAAGGAACTTTGCCTAGATGCTATGTCTCGTGGCCACAGATTTGGCAGATACCCTCTTTCACGGTGGTTGATCATTAAGGGAAAGTGTGACGGTTAGAGCAAAGATCAATTGACCTCTTTTTGTTTCAGTAAAGGGTATTCTAGTAATTCCACAATTGTCCGACAGTCCACCCGGTAAACCAATACAACTTATCAGTATGACCCTTACTTTAATTTGATTTTCCAAGGTCGGAATCGAACTGACAATCATCGGTTCGTTAGTTAAAAGCATGAGAACACCTTTATCACAGGGGCAATCCCAATGTGAATTACATATATCTTGATGATTTGGACTGCGAAATAGCCTCAGGTGTACCATGGCCAAATCATGTTCACGACCAAACTCGATTGAGACTATTTCATGATGCTGACGCGAGTGTAGTCCAAGCATTTCTTGAACTTTTTAGGTTTTGAAAATTGGGAATATCAAAACAAGCAGCTTGGAAGTGGGAACAAATAGCACCTTCCACGTGCCCAACACTGGGAAAAAGCTGCCCTTGTTAGTGGGAAATTAATGTTCTTTAATAACTAATTGACATCCATAAATTAGATGAACAAAGCTTTGGATATCTTCAACCAATGTGCTGTTCCGTACACATTTGGCACTTAGTTAGCCATTCTGCATCAGCCAACAGAATTCTCTTTTTAAGAAAGAGATTAGTAAAGCTAAAGAACAAAGGGCGTCCTGCTAACTTTTGCTCTTAATAGAATGCTGTGCAATCTTTGGAAATTAAGTCACATTAATGCCCTAATAAGACCTATGATCATTTAAAGAATGTGGGAAACTTCATGCACTGGCTCATCCAAAAAGCAAGAGGTATTCTCGGACGTTGGAGTGCACCAGTGGCTCGCTTTGCATATGGTCAGTGGTTTTGAAGGTTTTATTGTGGGTGTTTTTAGATTGGCGGTCTATCATGCCCTGACGACATCATATGTCTTTACAATTTAACACCGTTGGATCACGGTTTTTAAATTTCACATGTCAATGATCAGCGACCGAGATTCGATTCGGTATCGATAGTCCGGTGGCCGTAGTAACCTGACCCGTTGTTAGTTACATCGAAGGAAATTTAAGAGCTCACTGGCTCAATGGGGGGCGCAATCACTTTCCTATGCTTAGAAATCTGTCAGGGAGCTTTTGCTACCTTCACAGGGCAGTGTTGTTGGGCTAAGAGCTAAGCCAGTCAATTATTGGTGCATTAGCTCTCAATGCACTAGACAGTATATATGGTACGTAGATCTTGAGTTGAGGTTCTTATTTCATGCAAGGAATCAAAGAAGATTTAGAGGGTGATATGATGTTTGGGTTCAAAGGAGAAGAGAGAGAGAGAGAGAGAGGCCTTCATGGGCATGAGTTGGTAAATCAGTGATAGAAGCCATGGTTTTAATTTGATCATGCAGCGACAGAGGAGTAAACATGCGACATGGCCAGATCTCCAATAGATCTTTGAGAGATTGTGCAAGAGTTGGCATTTATTTTAGGAACAGCGACCTTTCATTTTGTCTTTTTTCCAACATAGGACTCGTGGCCCAAATCTACTTTTTTTTTCCACTGTCATTCGGATTAGTTGGCTTGCTTGCTGACTCTAGGTAGGGTTTCCACCCCTAGGATTTGGTCAAACTAAGATCAGGTGTTTGGGATCAAGATTTGATTCTCTTACTCCCTACATTTATATTTTGTCTTTGACTAAATAAGTACGCTAATTTACGCTCTGTTGATTTCACGAAAGATGGATGATTTGAATTTTTTTTTTAAAAAATGATCATTTGTATCACCTTAAATAATTAGTCAACAAAAGATGTCGTAGTATCGGTAACGATTTATGTCTAAATATTTTTGAGGGGCGATAAGAAAAATTTACATTCTTTCATTTTTATAAGCAATGCAAGCGATTGCTTTTAGGAAAATATTTTTCAAATAATTCATTTTTCACGAAGCAAATGCACCCTAAATCTGATGTTCGATCCATAGGACCATGAGATAGCGACCCGACATCAGTTGACAAAAAAAATTATTTTAGATGAGTGTTCAATGATGCGTCTAGTGATTAGAGTGTGGAAGTTTTTCTTTAAAATGTATGCTTTACGAATGCTTTCGGGCGCTCGTTAATATGACAAAAAGTTAAATCAAAGCAGAGCTCGCAAAACAAAAATTAAGGTCATGCTCTCCTTCTGGTTCATTTGATCTTCTTTAAAGTAATTTGATGCATAAAACATTTAAAGTCAATCTCAAGGCATTATGAAATATATGATTAAGATGTGGATGTCCAAGTGTCCTCCAAAACGAATTCTGAGCAACATAATAATCTCTATGGTTGTAATTGATTATCTTCCATTCGAGTCAAAGACATTTATCTTTGTGAAAATCGCTAGACACAGCCCCCGGGCGATGGGAAAAAATGTATATTGATCGCCTTTCACCTTGTTCAATTTTTATCTCTCAACTTGCATGCCACGAAGCAGGTGAGATGCCGCTTTCCATATTGTGTAAAAATGCAAACCTATAGTTGCAGAAGGAGGAATAATCCCTCTATTGTATAATGCTTTTTTATTACAAATCTTTTTGGCTGATAAAGGGATCCAATGGTTAATTTTCTAAAAGAATGATACTGATGGTACTTGCCATGAAGTTCAGTTGTTTAATATGATAAACGATACATTAATTAATCAAATGAATGAATGATTTAATGAAGATATAGTAATAATGAACTTAAGGGCTTCTTCGTTTATAGTTATAAGTAAAAAAAAAAAAAAAAAAATACTTCTTTGCTTTCCTATAAAAATTTAAAGTATATTTAGATTTCAGAAAATTATGAATAATTTATATGTGAACTACGAGTCAATATTTAAGTATTGTGAAAGTTGTAGGATTTTTGCATTTAAAAAGACCAAGTGCGCGAATTAAAAAATTTAGCGTAAGTATAAAATTTAAAAGGTAAAACTCAATCCATTATTTTGGATATGTAGTGTTGGAATTCATTTACTAAAATCTAGATGCATAAAATTGGTTGGCTGGCGCCCAAGGAAGCCAAGCCCTAGAACATTGTGAAATGCATGACTGACAAGTGTGTCGTTAAGAGTTCTTCAAATGTACCTAGAATGCACATACATGCAATATATAATTAGGCTAATAAATTATTTATTATTTTATTGACTTACAAACTTTATAGCCTAATTGTTTTGCTCAAATTGTTATCAGTCTATTATTACTCTAACTACCGGTTCACTTTTACATACAATTTTTCATAAATCATAAAACACTTGAATTCCTAAACAGGCATTCTTACCAAGATTGTACATGGAAAATGACAAGCCTTATTCAAATATTTCAATTCGCTATCCTTAATATACGCATAAAATGGATCGATATAGGAATAGCATCTACCTCTTCATGGTCTAAGATTTTGAGAAAAAATACAAATGAGAGCATGACCCGAGCAAAGCATGGTACAAACAACTAGTATAGGAGTAAGTTTGCCCACAATAGGTGGAGCGGTCGATCCTCCCGCTCAAGAGGTAAATGGACAGGCTCAAGCAACGTTCTTACATGAGAAAGCCCCGGCTGCCCGACTTTGGCCAAGGCTAGCCCGACCTAGCTTGCAAACTTCTATGTAAATTTTATGTTGTGGGCAGGCCTGGGCAATACATTACGAACAACCTTCAGGACTTGTTCGAGCCTATCCAATGATCATTTCTATGGATTACCATCTAAGAGGATAGCTATGAGAGAGGTGGTTTATTCTACCTAGTCAAAATAGGCGGGTCAATTCATTCTCTTAGAACCATACCTGAAAGTTTCCTACCTCACCGTCCATTCTCACAATGTCCTTTTATTTCTTAGGTTAACCTAAAAAGCAAAAGAGGTTAACTTTATAAGTTTCAAACTTTTGAATTTTGATCGATAACAATTAATAATCCGTGAGTTTAGTTTTAACTTTTCTACCACCTTCAGAAGAATAAGACATAGACATTTTCACCCCTGCTAGAATTTTCTCATAGTAACTATTTGGGTTTGATAAATTGATATAGAATCCTCGAAGTTGTTTTCATAAGGGGCAGTTCTGTCGAAGACTGGTTTGTTTTGCTTCGATTTTCTTTTCCCCACTCTTTTCCAAGAAAAGAGAAGAACTGATCCACCTTCATTTTGTTCCTGCACACCACTGCACAAACCCTATTACCAAATATGCTTGGAGCAATTCTAGCAGTACGTCCGGTCTCCGGTGGTAAATCAAAACCTATAAACTGTTAGATAAAAAAAGTCTTAAATTTATTACACTATTGTCACTTCAGTCCTAAACCTTTCAATTTGGCTAATTTAGTCCCAAATATTTTGATGATCTTCCAAAAGGTTTAGGAATTCTTTTTTATAATCCCCCCCTCCCTCCCCCTTTTTACCTTTATGATAATATCATATTGCGCGAACTATTAAATCCGCTTGAGATATCTTCCGATTCCCACAATGAATCATACTTACAAATGTCACGATTCTCGGTACTCATTTTGAGTGGATTAACAAATAAGGATTGGTTCGAGCCGTGTTTAGTTGTCGTGATTACTCAACGGAATAGGATAACAAATAGGATGGTAGAACTCATTATAGTGGCCCAACCTACTAAAGCATATAATAGTGTAAAAAAAAATTACCGGCGTGTGGACTATACTTGGCATCACAATGCCTATTCCCCCTCTCCACAAACGTCACATGGCAAAACCTTTTGTACCAATGAAGATTGTTCGATTTCGACATGTTGAGCAACACTACTTCTATACCTACGAAGGCTACACGAATTTCGACGAATGTAATTACTAAAAAAAATCCTAAGCTTATTGCAATTGTGCCAATTTAGTCTTAAATCTTTTAATTTGGCCAATTTAGTCCTAAACTTTTTGAAAATTTGCCAATATAGTCAATCTGGTCAATTTTGACTGGAAATTGCTAACGTGGACATTTTTTTAAATTTTTTTTATAATATTTTGTTTTCTTTTTCTTTTTCCTTTTCCTTTTCTTTCTTTTTCTTTTTCTTCTTCCTCCAAGGTTTCCAGCCTCCTCAATGGCCTACAACTGGTCACGAGTGAGAGTCGGTGAGGGCTGACCTTGCTAGCCAAGCGAGACTTGCCTCGTAGGGGTGAGGTTGCCCGACACTAGCGAGGGTCGACCTCATTGACCTTGAGTGAGGCTTGCCCTCGCCATCTTTGGGCAGGCTCAATAGAGTTCACCCCTTGCCAGCCTCTGTTGAGCTTCGCCCAAAGCTGGCGAGGTCAAACCTCATCGAATTTGGTGAGGGCAAGCCTTGCTCAAGGTAGCCTTGCGCAACCTTGCTCTTGCGAGGGCAAGCCTTGCTCGGTGGGCGAGGTCAGCCCTTGTCGGTTCTTACTTGTGGTCAGCCGCCGACCATTGAGGAGGCCGGTGACCACAAATGAAGAAAGAAAACAAAAGAAGAAAGAAAACAAAAAAATCATAAGAAATTCAGAAAAATAATAAAAAAAATTACAAAAATTATCTATGCCAATGTCGGCGGTGCCACGTAAAACGGTTGGCGTCCATGTTAGTTATTTCAGGTCAAAATTGACCAGATGGACTACATTGATAAATTTTCAAAAGGTTTAGAATTAAATTTGCCAAATTAAAAGGTTGAACTAAATTGACATAATTTTGACTTTTTTGGTAATTTCTCCTTTTCTTTATGGTCGGGTTCTATCCTATTCCTATTTTACAAGCTACTGGGTATGCTAAGTGCTGTGTGCAGGTTGCGAGACCTTGCTCTCTCACTCATGCGTCCCCACCCCAAACCCTTTCTGAAAAGGCAGGGAATCGAACTCCCCACCTCTCCTTTTCCAAGTGAGAAGGGTAATTTCCTGATTATTAAGTAGATATTTGATGGTCGATGAATGCTATCATGAAATGTTCTGCTTCTCTCCTCCACCATTCACCATGGTAAGAGAGCTAGAGGCTACGGGCTGATATGGAGCGCAATACAAGCCCCTCTCCCTCCATGTCTTCACCTATAAATTCAGCCTCGACCCCCTTTCACTCCTCTCTCATGTTCACTGCTTCCTCTCTTTCCCCAACCCACCCCTTCTCTCTCTCTCACTCTCGCTCTCTCTCCAGAGAATGCACTCCGATCTTACTTCAATTTCCATCACATAAGTCCAAACAATCCCTTTTTTTTTTCGACCCGATTCAAACCACAAGACCTGCTCTGCATCTCCCCTGTTTCTCTCACGTTCTAATTTCCCATCAATTAACCAAGCTACGTAATTCTGTGGATAAGGAGAAAAAAACAAATGTCCTCAACGGTGTGCCAGGGGCTGCAATCATGCCTCGAGCCGAGGGGCGTCGAGCCTTGCGTTCTCAGGCTCAAGCTCGCCCCGCGCAGACCCTCTGCTGACTGCAACGCCATGGCCAAGATGAAGACGGCGGTGGCCCAGCCGGGCACTGACGCCGCGGACTGGAGCTTCCTGTACGCTTTCACCTACGCGGAAGAGAAAGGCGAGGGCGAGGGCGAGCAAGGCGCTGTCTACGTCCAACCGCTCGCGAAACACTCCACCTCGCTCCTCAGCGACCGGAGCCTCGAGATGTGCACCGAGTCACTAGGAAGTGAGACTGGCAGCGACGTGGGCGATGGCGAGGCCACGCTCCTCTCGCCCGTGGGAGGAGGCGGCGGGGACAGTCCCCCGGTGATTCGTCCGGCGAGGAAGAAGCTGACCCGGAGCAGCTCGTTCCCACCGCCACTGACGTCGGTCGGCGGCTCCTCGGGGGTCCAGGTGAGGTCCCGCCGGGAGGGGGGGAGGCTGGTGGTGGAGGCGGTGTCGTCCCGCCGCAGCTTCTTCCACGTGGAGCGGAGCCACGGCCGTCTCAGGGTTCGCTTCTCGGAGGAGAGCGATGCCCTCGAAACCGAAGCTGAAGGAGAAGAGGAAGAGGAGGAAGAGAAGGAAGTGGAGGCAGAGAGCGAGGAGGTAGAAGGAGAAGAAGAGGAGGAGAATGTGAGGGTGAAAGGAGAAGACTTTGATCATGACGAGTTCGAGGAGGAGGAGGAAGGGGAGGGCATGGAGGTAAATAGCGGGTTTGTCAGGGGCGAAATTGGAAATGAAAAGTGCTTGAGGCCAAGCACGAGGTGGTGCAAGGAAGGTGCAACCATGAATTGGAAGCCCAAGCCATGTTGGGTGGCTACTTAAGACCTCCCTCTATCAGACACCAATCACTATCATAACTAAACTCATACTCTCTCTCTCTCTCTGGATCGATCATTGATGTTGGGTGAAGGAAGCATAGTAGTTGACATACTTGATTTTGTTACTGGGTTTCCATGTTGCGACCTTCTTATGTGTAATGTGAGGTTCGGGCGGGTTGTTATCGACTACTACGATTTGCTAAGGATTAGGGATGTACTCGTTAATTGGCTTGACGGGGCGATGTGCCTTGTCTTCAATAACAGCATTAGTTATGTCCCCTGGAGGTTTCGCTATCTGGTCGGTTTCACGAGTCGCCTCCGGCCATCTCTCTTGCATGATGGTTGAACGTTTTTGCGGTTTGGCACAGGCCGTGCATAATGGATCCCATCGATTGGCGAACGTCGATCACAACTTTGGATTTCACGAACCTCTATTCCACATGTTGAAATTTTTTGAACCACGTCCTTATCAACTCGACCATTTTCCTGGACGACAAGGGTGTTTAAATGTGCATGAGGCATGAATACTGCATTTGCTTTGAGAAACTAGCCACTTTACCATCATGATGTACAGCTACAGGGTAGCCCGCCTCAGTGGTCCTCCCCTCCATCCTCAAAACATAGTCACAGCCCTCGTAAAAGTGAGCTCCAAAACTCATGAGGACCGCCCAACCAATGCGAAAGCGACAAGTGCTCAACCCGGCGGACCAACCTAATCATGTCGAAACAAAGCTCGGCATAATCGATTTGCCCGTCGAAAAAAGATTCCAACTCAGGAACCGGAGGCCGCCCCGTTCAAATTCGCAAACATGCGTGCAAACTGCGACGGGACAGGGTCATCTCGCAACGCAACGTTGGACGTAAGCGAAAAGCTGAGAGATGTCCTTGGTCTGAAACAGAAACGCCTCGCGTGTAGAAAAGGGGGGGAGGAAGAATTCCCATTGGGCGTCCGAGCAGGATGGTACGAAGGCATCGGCCGAGACTGACCTCATCGACGATTTCATCGGCCATGTGACTGCTTTTCTTTCACCCGATCCTCCTCAGATCTTTAAAGCACGCGAGGATGAGGTGTTATATATTCTTCCCGGTTCTTTTAGAATCTGGTCCCTCTACTTCTTGGAAATTGCAAAACCTGCCCCCCTCCCTCCTCTCATCAATCTCTTCTCTCTAGTCTCCTTTTTCCTATCTTTTCCGTTTCGGGTGCAGGAATCAATGAAGGGTCGCGCGGAATCGACTTGATTTCTTTGTAAATCGGCTCTCGGTAATCACGTGTTAATGTATAGGAATTTCCTCCATCCGCTGACCGGAGAATCCTCTCCGAATAAGCCTTTAGTATGTGAGTAATGTAAATAGACATCATGCACAGGTAAACTTAGCTTAAGCACACTAGAGAATCAAACTCACCCTCTCCCTATTCCACCTCTCTCTCTCTGTTCGAGCAGCATTGCAACCCTACCTCCAACTGAGTAGGTCCAACATCCTGGCCCTCGAGCGACCTTAGCGAGTCCTGACAACAAAGATGGTGCAGCAACAAAGACAGTGGAGCAACAACAACGACAAGGCATCGGTGGAGCAATGAAGATGGCAGCAGCGGTTGGACGAATGCTGCGGCTTTTACTCATCATCAAATTAATCATTCTTTGTCGAGTGGTATTAATCTAGATCACAATTTGCACGAGTCAGAGACTAATGTGCACGAATGTTGGAGCTTGTGTAAATTCAATCCGTAATTATGTTTATAATTCTCATCTGAATTTCGTCTGGTTGATCCCAACTTTTGGAGTAACGATTTCTTTTTCATGGACTACATACGGATGTTCAATCTCAGGACACGACAGAAAGATAAATATTGGGATTTGCGGGGGTGAAAAGTGGGATATCAAGAGAAGGGAGGCCCTCGGAGAACTTGGGAAAAAGGACATTAACTGCACTCTGGTTGGTTACACGTTACATGGGCCATCACACGATAGTGGGTAACATTCCTTGAAAAGAGGAGGACAGTGTCCGATCGTGGAGTTTGGCCATCCATTCGTTGATGTTTTTAGAGCTTAACTGATGGGGTTGGTGTTGTCGACATGCACATGCACCACCCTATTTTCCTTCCAATTTTCTTAAAAGAAAAATATAGTAATTTTCTACACGATCCGTGTAATTTTTTTTTCCTTATGTTGCGAAAAACAAGCGATCAAATAATAAAATAAATATAACAGAGAAATAAATCAGACAACAGATTTAGGTGGATCAGTTGGTGTGACTAATGTCCACGGGGTAAGTAACAAAGAATTCCAATACATATCAAGAAATACAAATGGAGATTACAATCACATTCGATTTACTCAAATACTCTCGGTGTTTCACAAATCCAGTTACACTCAATAATTCACACAGTATTTGACATCACAATTTCTCACAAATCAATCTCTCATTCTCACAAATGAATTACACAAGCCTTACCATAAGATTTATTACCTTCAACACTCTCGCATTGCTTCATGGTGAAATTCACAAAGAAGTTGCCTCCTTTATTCTCTTCATGAAGAAAATCTACTTCTTTTTATATGAGACGATTGGATGCACGATTAAAAACATACTCAAACTAGGTAACTACTCAAATAGGAACCTTACTCACTTTAACAAGTTTAAACTTAGGGCATATTTTCACAATTTCTACTTTAGCTTAACGTTTGAGCCAAGTAACAATCGTTTCACTAAAATTTGAATTTTGTTGCTACTCTCCTACAGCCCCTCATGAGCTCAACTGCCACAGAGATCTTTTGGTCCAAGCTGCGCTTGAACTTTACAATAACCGTGGACCTTACTTGAACACTAACTCCACTTACACCTTTAGCTACTCCATGAGAATTTTCCGACACAATCCTCTCAATCATAGATAAAACAACACCACCGTTGCATCCATATATGGTGGGAGATCTTACACACACCTTGCCAAACTCAATAGTTACAACAATTGTTGGCTTTATGCCTCCAACCCAATGCATGTACTGTTCAGGTGGATTATTCTGCTAGTACCGGTTACAAACAATTATTTTAAGAAAATAATTTTCAAATTATTCATTTTTCGTAAAATAAATAAAGTCAAAATGTATTTTTGTTTTCTTTATAACGTCACTCGTTATTGCTCCACAATGATGCGAAAATCCCTTGTGCGGGCACATGCCTATCTAGGCGAAGCAAGATGTGCCGTCCAAGATAATTCGTATATTTTCTTTGCCGTCAATCATTATGCTCAGATAAGTCATGAAGACCCATCCGTGAATATTCTCCACGGATTGATTTAGAGAAGAGAGCCTAGCTTTGATTTTTTTTTTTCTTTTTTATGGTTAGATGATTGTTAAACACACATGGAAATGGACGTTAAATGGGCGCGAGGGCTTGTTTCATAAGTACTTTTTCGGAAAATTACCAAAACACTCCTTACCTTATTTTAATGGTGTGAATTTAATCCTAAATCTTTTTTTTGCCAATTTAGTCCTAAACATTTTGCATTTGTCCCAATTCAATCCATTTGGCCGGCTAGCCAAAATAATAATATTTTAATTTTTCAATATTTTTCTGATTTTTTAAATTAAAATTTCTTTTTTTTTTCCTTGCTTCTTACAAATTTGGCCGGTGAGCTGCCGACGAGGGCAGCTTGCATTGCAGTGTCGCTTGGCCTCGTCCAAGCACGCAAGGTAGCCTCGCCGACTGTGGGCAAAGGCAGCCTTGCCCGTGGTTGGCGAGGCCATGGTCGCCTTTGCTCGTGGTCGTCGAGTCACGAGCGAGTTTGGCCTCGTGAGTCATCACGAGCTCTGGCGATGACCCATCGCGACCCACGCAAGCTTTGGCAATCCATTGTGAGCCTTGCCCAGATCTAGGCGAGGTCAGCCTTGCCCGCGGCCTCGCGCACCTGAGCGAGGGCTGTGACCCTCGCCAAAGGATGGCAAGGGCTTCACGGCCCTCGTTGGCCACACTTGCAAGAAGCAAGGGAAAAAAAAAAGGAAAAATCGAAAAAAAATATTGAAAAATATGAAAATATTATTATTTTGGCCAGTCAGTGCACCACGTCAATGCCGACCGGCTAAATGGACTGAATTGACCAAAATGCAAAAGGTTTAGGATTGAATTGGCACAATTGCAATAGGTTTAGAATTGTTTTGGTAATTTTTCCATACTATTTCCATGGTGAGTACACCTAATGGTAAAGTGCATTTAAATAAATTAGGTGCAATTATATCACGAGTGTTAAAACTTGTCAAAATTGTGCATTAAGACTTTCATTTTGTACGTTTCAATCCTAAAACTTGCGCTGTAATGCAGTTGACAAGGGATTCCGTTAGTTGTTCCTAGACAGAAATTCTACCTGACGTTCTCTCACAACTAGATGAAAATTTCAAAATTCAAATGTACTATGGTCACAAGTTTTAAAATTCTGGGTGAAATTGTCCCAATAAATTAAATTCGAACGTGGATCCTACATTTTTCACAACGATCTATTGACTAAACTATATTGTCGGTCCATTGATCTCGTTGTGAGACTAAAGAAAACAAGAAGTTCGGGGGCTGTGGCCAGTTTGAGTTGTAGACAATTTTTTGAGGGTTCGTTTTGCTACATATTACTTTCAAGAGTGCTTATGGCTTCTCTTCATGAGTTACGGAGAGTTCTTTATAAGAGATTCCGAGATAACCGCTAAATGATTTTAATTATAACTAGTCGTATTAATCGACAAAACATTAAGGTGTATAATTTCCCATCAGCTATAGTGTAACTTTGTTGCTGCTTTTCCTGTGAAAGTAAGTTATGTTGACCGAGCCGCATAAATCCTAGTCTGTCCTATTTTACCGTTTGTCATGTAAAATGCTTTCATTTGTACTTGTTTATCGTTGTGTTGCTGGTTTGTCCGCAACGAAATTAAAGAGCGATTCCATGTCTGATCGAACATTCCCCATGGGAGTCACGTTCAATTTCCCACACCTGAATTTCACCGTGGGTGAGCTCGAGCCCAGATTAGGGACTTTAAATCTTAAATCCTCAATTGATGACAAAAATGAAACCTCAAATCTTCGATTGACCAGCAACCAAAGCCCTAAGTCTTATTTATGCACTTAACCCATTTTAAAAAAGAGTTACATGTGAATGGCACAAGGCTATAGAATGAAAAGTTTTTTATTTTTATTTTTATCGAAAGTAAATATTTTATTCGTATCTCAAGATCTCAAGATGATACATGAGAGATTCAAAACAAAGTGAATCCCAAACAACAAAGTAGAACAATAAAGTACAAACTGCTGTGATAAACACACTCTTATCCAACTAGAACGGATCTGTCTCAACATCAAAACATAACGAATGTTGGCCGATCAACGAATCTCGCATCATCATAAGTGACGAGCACACACCGTGATCTCCTTCTCTAAAAACTATGGCTTGCCCAGTAGGTGGTGCACGCTCAGGTTCAGCGTCCTCAGCACCATCACCGTATGGAGATATCAAAAACAAGTTGAACAGACTCCCATATTTAAATTTATATCGGGGAGAGATTGAATGAGTACAAAAATGCTTCTAAGGAACCCCCATATCTAAATCTAGATCGAGAGAGAAGAGTTCCCAAATCTAGATTTTGATCAGAAGATGAGGGCTTCCAACGATCGGAGAAGTCGTATAACCGCTTCAAGTGCAGTATGAAATCATTGTATTCTGCTTTTAGTGTATTGAAAATCCTAAAACTCATCACGAAAGTGCAATTGAGTCCTAAAACTCTAAAAAAATGTAATTAAATCCTAAAACTTGTCACGAAATGCAATTGAGTTCTAAAACTTGTCAAATTGATCCAAATAAGTCATTCTGTTGATTACACTTTTTGAAAATTTTAAAATTCAATTGCATTTTCGTAACAAGTTTTACAACTTAATTGCACTCTTTGATAGTTTGAAAACTCAATTGCACTTTCTTGACAAGTTTTAAGATTTCTATTATATTTATCCCTAAAAACATTAAAATACTCACATATTGCATCGAGAGAGAAAATCTCAATTTGAGTTGAGAAGATGGAACCTCCCTCGATTGAGAATTTTTAGTTGAGGGAGCTTGGAGTGGAAGAGAAAGAAGGAAGTAGAGAGAGGTGGGTGAGAAGAGAAAGAGCTGGATACAATTTCCTCTAATTAATCAGATTTGGAGAAAAGATAAACCCTAATTTGGCGTTCTCCACTAACGTCAAGAACATTTTTTAAAGAAATTCTAGACATTAGCAAATCAATGGAGATATTCGGATTTGCCTGGCTGAGGGCAAGATCATTTAGACAAAATTCTCCACAAGTATGGTATATATAACATCCATGGATTAACTCATTTGAGGTATTGCCCGATTTGATTCATCCCATACCGAACCTCACAATTTTGTTCTTTGACGTACATGTAGACACATTCCCAAGAGGTCATCCATCTTGAGAGTACTCCCACCTGAGCACGCTTAACTTTGGAGTTTCAAAGCTAAGCATTGCCATTAAAGAGCCTCCATGAATTAATTTCGATTTTCACATATATATTTCATAATCACTCCTCCTGTTTGGTGTACAGTTCGGTTCATTTCTGTCCCCTTCGCCATATCAAAGGCATGCCAAGAGCTGCTCCTTGTCCAGGCACTCTCGGCCTTGGCGACCACTTCCCACCCTTGTCGAACTGGGTAGTTACAATGTAGTAGCACATAGATATTTCTATCTTAGAATAATCTCATTAGTGTACTAAGAAGACATACCAATTTGATAGTACACCTAGCATTTCTCAGCGAGTTCATATCGTTTTGAGCGATTCAGATAGCCAGATAGCTATATAGATTATTGTTGCATTTCAGCTTCCAGAGTAAGAGCCACTCACTGATCAACAGTTCATATTCTAATCTCAACATTAGCAAACAACGTGAACGAAGAATAACGTCATCCTGCATGAGAAGACGAAATGAAAAGGTCAAATCCTGCATGATTGGACACGTAATATTAGCGAGAGAGAGAGAGAGAGAGAGAGTAAATCCCAAAAGTTGCGGAAGCTGAAATGACGTTCAATCGGTCGGGGAAGAAGGTGGCTACATGATAATGCAATGCACGTAGGAAACGAAATTAAACAAGGAAAAACAAATAAAAGAAGAAAGAAACTAGCAAAACAAGAACATAAGATGACGCGAAAAAGCATTGTCTTTGTTGGGTCTACCAATTTCAATTGGCAGCAATCGCAAGAATTAGTCTTCGTTGCCCTACCACTCCTGTCTACCCAACCATAGACACCACAAGCCCCAAAAAGAAAAGCATTCTATAGAGAATTGACCTTTTCTCTCATACCATTTAATAATAAATGGGCCTTTAACATGCTGCATAAAATGTCATTTTCTGCTTGTAGATGACAAAGGCATACCTGGGATGACAAGGCATACTCAGAGATGAGCCACACAAACATGTGAGTTACACAGTCACTTATATGTAGACGCTCTGAGTGTTGATCGCGAGAGACATGGTCCTTGGTCGAGCTCATCGTGCCGACGTAAATCAAGATTTCTTGTCCCTACCCCTTTTTATTTTTGTGGTTATCCACTTACTTTTGTCAATTATATGTATACCTTTTCCTACGTGTCCTGCTTGTCTTTTCGCCACACAC
>BCNH02000008.1:9902685-9930544 GCA_001662345.2 Metrosideros polymorpha var. glaberrima | reverse complement strand
AATTTAGGGTTTTAGGAGAGTTATTCAAGACTCGCAAGCTGTGAACAATGGTTTAGATGAGCTTTCATCGGCAATCTTGGTCCAAGAAGTCTCGCATCTATGGTGACCACTACTTGGGAATGAGCTATTATTTTCTAAAAGAATGAAATGTCACGTGCAGGTTATATGGTCGATACCAACTTAGAGCCAAAAAACTAGAGGTGGATGCTTATTACGAAACCATGAAAAGGAAAAGAATGGATAGGAAAAGGAGCATTTTGGAGACCTTGTTACATGGAACTGAAAGGGCCCATGAAAATGTTGTCTTTGAATGAAGGCCGGAAGTTTGGTACTTATCTTACCACAGAGATGTCCCTCTTTGTTGTGCAGTAGATGTTCAACTCTTGTTTCCTGAGGATTTTCTGGTACATTAAGAGAGAGAGAGAGAGAGAGAGAGAGAGCCTTGAGCATGGCAGAAACTTGGCATAAAACTTTAGTTTGCTAGTCGAAAAATTCATGAAAATGAAACATATAAAGATGTAATATGTCAAGAAGAAAATTCGAAGCACGCTAACTGGTTTTGAGCCGCAAGTTTTTCTTGATTTTGTACACTGCATGTTAATCATTGATAGGCATTGATGCTAAATTGGTAAGATAGAAAGCTTCTCCGTTGACAAGGTAATTTGACATCCTCAATTAATCTCTCAACTTAAAAGACATATCAAGAGCAAGGGATGATTCAATTAGAGCAAAATTAAAAGCTTAAATCAAATTAATTTCACTCATAAAAAACCTACTAATCTCTCTCTCTCTCTCTAAATATACAACGGTGAACATATTTTTAGCCGTGGCTTTAGGAGACCTAAACAGTGGTCACAAGCTCTGATCTTAGCCGAAGGTGGTGTTAGTGGTGGCTAGAGGCGGAGAATTACAATAATGGTGGAATTGTGGCGGAGAAGGTAGCGTTGAGTTTGAATGAGTGAACAGTGGTGAGAGCACAACATATCATTAAAGAAAATGGGGAACAAGGATAGAATAAATACTATCAATCCTTAACAAAAACGTGCCATTTAGATGGGTAAATTGGAGATTTGGATTTATTGATTAAGACAAAAAAAAAAAAGTATCGATTAAAGGGTTAAATTAAAGAGGCTTGAGTAGTTGTTCTTACTCTAATTAAAGGGTAATGAACTAATCAAGTTGGGTTTGATCAAATAACACATCTATTCTCTTAGAGCCAAACCAAGAAGCGCAAAACCCGTGTGTTCAACAATTCTCTTGTAAATGCATCAGAAGGGAAGACTATAACATCAGCGAGGAATAATCAGATGCTCAGACAAAGCTCCGGCGCCTCATCGTTAGCCTGAGGAAAAATGAAGCAGAAGTGATCAATGGCAAATGGCCTCAACCCTAGCTGAGCCATAGCGTTGGCGCATGGGGTCTTTTCTTTTGCATGCAGGTCATGCACCGATGCATCTGCTTTGGTTTGGAGCCTAGTGCAGTGGTGGAGCTACAGCGCAGGCAAGTTGAGAGCAACCGATACAGGTAGGGTTTGAATAATTTCAGTTAAGAAGTCTGGCCAAGTAGGTCCTCTCTCATAATGGTCGGCAGGTGAAAGTGGAAGCTAGTAAACTGTATGTATCGATTCAGAAAATCCAACATGGTGTTTGATTCGGAGGACCCACGAATCCTATAGCTCGTCCAATTCCTGTAAAAATACATATTTCGCGGTCTATTCTCTTTCAAGTCACGAGACACTCTCTTGTTCTCTTGTGATAAGTATGCCTTTGAACCATTTTGTATATCTTTGAGCTAGGCTGCGTTTGGATCCACTATCATTCTAGTGCACGTATATATATATGGAATGAGATCTGAATAAAATGCATACGCTGCGTTTCGAAAAAAAAGTTAAATGAATTCCCGCTACTATAGCTAGTTTCGTTCACCACGTCGGCTGTAAAGTGAACGTAGAGAATGCAATTTGAATGTTGCTGAAGAGGGGTAGGAATGGCGCTTGTCCAGCAAAAAAAAATCATTGGTTAAACAATACAATATGAATCTTGTTAGGGAATACTCCAAAAGGTACTCGTTAAGCAATTATATAAAGAAATATTGCGATTTTAATGCATTGACTTTTCTCGTGATATATTTAATAAGTATTTGACAACTCAATATTTTTTCTGTTAAATATATTTGATTTACGCTTGCACTCATTAACATGACATATAAAATTTGTCCAATATGGCATCCAAATAATCTCTATCATCCATCCAGTCGAGACAAGTCACCTTTTGGAAGTCAGGCTTTCTCTCTCTCATGCATGTGTCACGAGTCGATCAATCTAGTGTTCCCTTAACTCGTGTGGCCTTAGGAATTTCTTCCAAAGTCAGCCTTTCTCACACTCACTCGCTCATAAGGATTTTTAGTGAGAGAAACTCTAGAAAGAGAAGCTCTGGATTGTATTACTTGTAAGGAATGAGATAATACAAATGAGGGGAGGAGACCCCTTTATATACAAGTACAGGTTCAACCGTATTCATAGATCTCTTCTAAATCTAACGGTGGAGATTGCATCTCCCCAACTACCATCTACCCGCATTAAATACAAAAGACTCTAGAATATGGCACAACTACAATATTGCATATCCTTGGGAATGTTCTAGAGACTCCTAGAGAGGGTCGCCCGTCCCTGTTGGATGATTCACGGTCCTTCGAGTGTAAGGAACCTCAGGACCGTGTCACATGAATGGCTATGCACAAGGTAGAGATGTGCTACATGATTGAAGATCACAGCGCAGGAGTCTTTCGCCAAAAGAAAATATTTTGAAGCACGAGTCTAGGAACAGATTCTGTTGATATGTAGCTCTAGCCTGTCAGAGAGAGAGAGAGAGAGAGAGAGAGAGAGAGAGAGAGAGAGAGTGTGTGTGTGTGTGTGTGTGTGTGGTGTGGTGCTACTGCTTGCTTGCATGGAATAAACGAGATGATGTATTACTCTCCTTGATATTAGCTGCTTTGCTTGCGTTTTTGGCAAACATGCCAAACACCTGGTTTTGTTCCTGATTAGTCTTAGAATTAGAATGAGATTTAGGGTCCGTTTATTTGAAAGAAAATTGTTTTTGAGAAATTATTTTCAGACTTTCCGGTGTGTGAGTGATGGAAAACTAATCGATCTACTCAAAACGTTTTCTTTGGACTAAAAACAATACTAATTCCAAGGAAAACGATTTCTCTTTTTTGCAAGAAGGAAATCACTTTCCTTGAGTGTGTTTATTTTTCGGAAAACTTCATGATAAAGGAAAATATTTTCCATGAAAATTTTCTAAGAAAATGGTTAATTTTTATCTTTTAGTGGTTTAGGGAAAATGAAAAACGTTTTCCATAGATCAATTAGTTTTTCATCGTCCAAACACCGAAAAGCCGAAAAACAATTTCCCCGAAAAAGTTCTCTTTCAAACAAATGGGCACTTATTTGTAGTTCATTTTGGGCAATAAGATTCGGATGTTTTCTCTTAAAATGCAATGAACTTTTTGGAATGAGTGAAAACTATGACCCCAGTGTCGCAATGGATGGAATTGCTTGCAAGTTTTAGGATTAACGAAGATGACTAGATAACACATCTCAAACACAATTCAAGCTAAATAGAATCCAAACGGTGCCTAGATTTGCAATTCCAGAGCCCTAATTAGGCCACATGTCAACCGTTCATCTCGTATTATTAGTAAGATTGGCTTTAGGCACTTTAGATTAGATTATATTAGGTACAACTTCTTTACCTACATGAAAATACTGGAAATATGTTAAAAGTAGAGAGAGACCGACAAGCATCGTGTCTTAGGACAGTTAAGACATGCCTATTAGATGGAGTTTGCTATTCTAAAGGGTTAATTTATCCAGGTCTTATGCCTAGAATTCCATCCAGAAGCTGGATAATTAATGTTCATGTTCATATAACAATCTACAAAACCTCTCTCAATGCATGTTCATATTATGATGATTGCACTAGAAAATAATTTATCCAAATCAATGTGGGATGTAACTCGGCTCTTACTCCACAAGAGTCAAAGGTTCGAAGGGCTTGGTGATGATCATGCTGATCTTCTCTCCATATTAGAAATTTAGGTAAGAGATTTTTTATTAACCAAATTGAACTCCATTTCATCCCTCCCTCAATCACGCCTCCAATTCCCATTTTGTAGCTTTCAAATTTCTGCTTTCCTTTTTCCTTTTTTTTATAAGAAAAGGGGCTAAAGCCGAATACAAAAATTTAACATCGTAAATCTACTATTTCTAATTTGTCACCTACTAAAACATGAAGTAACTCTATAGGAGGTAAAGAAAAGAAACTAGTATCTAGATGCTTATCGATTCTAAGATTAGCAAGCCAATCAGCAGAGCGATTTCCTTTTTGAAAGTTATGTTGCACTTTAAACTCAAAGTGAGAGCGTAGAAGCCTTTTGATATCTTTAAGCAAAGCAAGGCCAACATTATCATTCCTATGCTCTAAACTAACAAGATCGGTGATGGCGGCTTTAGAGTCAATCTCAATGATGATCTTATGAAAACCACGTTGTTTTGCAAATTTGATTTCCAACCACAAAGCCCAAAGTTCTGCTTGTGTCGAAGAACATATTTCTACGAATACAGCAAAACCACCAAGCCAATCACTCCATTCGTTTCTAAATAAACCCCCTGCACTAGCAAATCCTGGGTTGCCTTTAGAGGCCCCATTAGTATTCAGTTTAATCCGCCCGAAAGGTGGAGGGTCGCATTTAATCAAAATCAGAGAAGTGCACATGTATTGAGACCGGGCAATTTGAAGGTTCATGAAACACTCGACAAGCCTGCATTGCCTTGTCTTCCCTCGACTGAAGATCGCCCGTAACGTCTTTCCCTTGATTCGAGGTCTTTGACACCGTGGACAACCTCGTGAAGGTCTCCATTGGCTGGGACGCTCTCGGTTCATGGCCTTACATAGCATCGCATCCTCGGAGCTAAGGTCTTCCATGGCGTCTCAACCTCAACCCCCGTTAGAATATCATGGCCCATGAACTGAGTCCAACCAAGAACCCTACAGGGCCCAACAGAGAAGTGATGAAAGCCCAAAATATGAAAAAATAATGCAACTAAAATACTATTTAAAATTATTTACCCCTCATTATTTTCCCTTCATGATACGAAACACTTGTAAACGCGTGAACAAATTTAGGGCTAGAGTGAAAGTTGAGAACTTTTTTTAGACGTAAAAATGTTTCAGGTAAAATTGGAATTTTGATTTAAAGTTGAGGTTTTTATTTTATTTTATAGAATTGGATTATATGAAGATCGGAGTTCGGACCAAGTAGCTTAATTGTTTCGTGGTCCGCGCCCCAAACCGTAAGAAGCCGAAGACCAGTTCAATCATACGAACCGACCAATTTGACCCGGTCACCAAAACATTGCCCACTTGTGACGTGAAAAAAAATCAGAGAAACAGGCCAATTTGCAGGCGAAAGTTTTCGAAATTTCAAAATAAAAGTCGATACGCAAGCCAATGGCACGACCGTCGCATAAAATACTTTCCTCTTCGTGCTTTCATGCTACGCAGACAACCAACGGAGGTCCGAAAGCTGTGGCCCGACTCCGGTTTGGGCCGAAGTTATGGAGTCCAAGTTTTTATTCGGGTCGAATTTTTGGATCATCGGGTGGGCCGGGTCGTCGGATAGAGTCATTTTCCCACCCGGAATTTCAAAAAACGAAGCGGCATTCATCTCTCTCTCTCTCTCTCTCTCTCTGCATCATACAGAGATGGAAGCTACAGAGATCGAGACGAGTTCGGACTCCATGGACGCCTCCCTCGTCTTCCACCTCGTCAACGACATCCTCGGCTTCGTCCTCTACATGCACCAGCAGATCCCCTCGTGAGTCCTCTCTCCGACAATCCTCACCTCGTTTGTTCTCCTCTCGACAATCGATGCCATTCTCCGACGTCTTCTCCCCTCGTCTTTCGAGAGATTTCGCGACGGGATCTCGTTGAGTTGAGCTCGATTTGGCGCACCGCGTGAGGACATTTGAGTTGCTTGTCTTGCAACTAGGGTCGATCCACGCATGTGTACTCGCGCGGTTGAAATTGAACTCCTTTGTCGCGCCATTGCGGCTTCCCTAGATAGCATTGTCTGTTTCGCGTCAGGTTTTGAATCGTTCGTCGAAATTTCTTGCGCGCCAATGCTAGAATTATTGCTGCTGATTCGATACTTGATGTTAGATGCTGTAGCAGTTTAGCTTCATTCTTGGATTGATTGAGTTCCACTTGGAAAATGTCATGCAAACTATTTTGATTTGGGTGATGTAAAACAAACGTTTTATTCTGCTGATAACTCACATTGGGTATCTGTAAATGGCAGAATTTTGCAGGATATGTGTCTTGAATTTGATTCGATGCGTAGTGAATACAAGGAGATGGTACGTGAGATAAACATGACTCTTTGCCCTTTAACCCTTTTTGGCTTGATTAGTAATTTCCTAAGCAAGTTCAGTTATAGGAGGCCGAGCTAGTGCAAGGTGAAATGAGAGCGTCTTTTAGGAGGAAACATAATGGAAGAATGAGAGAACTTAAGCGGGGATTCAGGAGTTCGGAGAAGCTGATGAACACCATCTCCCGTCTCCAAGATGCCTTGCGGCTCCTGGTTAGTGAAAACCCGCACATCCAGGAAATTCTTCTGATCCTCGGAGGTAGTCCATTGAGGCCTCAGTATGTCTACCGATTGTGCTTTTCGCATGGAAAGACGATTTCACAAGATGCAAGTGGTTTCACAAAGAACAGGGTGGCGGAAGTGCTTTCGAGAAAGGTGAGCTTAAGCTTCTTAAGTTCATCTTGTACTTAGACAGGACTTAATGTCATATACTTAATTGAGCAGGCTATTCGGGCATTGATCTCTAGAGGTTCAGGGTCTGGTGGCTATCCAGGTAGATAGATGACCTAGATCAGTCCATCAAAGTTTGGTTGAGGTGATAATGCTGCATCTGAGAAGCTTTTCTTTTCCTCAATTTGAATAGGTCCAACAAAGTTGTTTCTCTTGGTCAAAGCTCCAACTTCTTTTAATCAACCTTTATATTTTCTTCCAAAACGTGACTTCAGATACAACAAGAAGGTTAGTGTAATGTGCACTCATCTGCTTTCTCCTTTTCTGCTGTGGCATTTAAGGTCGGGTTTTGAGCTTTGATGACTTTACTTCTTCTCTGCTCCTTCTCCTGTTTTGGCCTTTCCAGAAATTGGCAATGCCTAGAATGTCAAATTGAATATGGCATCATAGATGGGTCCTGCTATGGTTGTATTGCAACCAATTAACCTCTTTCTTTATCTGATATAGCATCTTTATTGAGTTTATCTTTCCATCTAATAAATTAATAATGTCTCATGCCTATATGCCATCAAAGAAGAACATAGTCAACCAATGTTTAGCAATTATCATTGTATTAGCTTTAAAGTAATTTTCACAGCTCATAATTTTGCCGCTCAAAGCATTGGTGTTGTCATTGCAAGACAGTGTGTTCCATGTCCTTTGCTGCTTATATCATGTCTTCATTCTTTATTTAGGTTTCTTTTTATTAACACAATTTTATGGGTGATCCATTTACAAATATTGATCGGTCTTGGCAGATTGTACCATTGTGCCTACGAATTAAGTGCAAAAGCCAACAGCCGGAGAAAACTGAGATTAATCAATATCCTCACACAGGCATGAGTGTTAGCTTGAAGGATTGCGGGTCCGATGATTTGATTTGGTACGTGACAGTTGGGTATGTTAGAAGTGAGACATTATTTTTTTAATAATAAAATATTTGACTTTTTTTTCTCAAAAGTTATGGTGATCCAATGTACTTCAAAGTTTGAAAAGTGGTGATGGAATACTATGGGGAAGAGAAGGCTGAGGCAATGCTCTCATCAATAACTATCTAGAACTTGGCCTGAACAATGTCTCTGGGTCTGGCTTTTCTATTAAGCCCAATAATGGACTTTTATTGTCAAAAACTCAGGTCCTATTTTTTATGTCCTAAGCGTTGGCGCTTTTGAATAAAATATGTAGCTGTCTAGCTAAGTCAACCCATGTCAATGGTTTTCACTGATTAAATTTCTATGGGGTACATGAGCAAGCAACATGGCCTAAATACATTATTCTGTGGCTTAACATGGTAGTTACTCCAAGCTTAGTCTAGCTAATTCTGTAACAATGGGAAGAAAAAGGAATTAACAGAAATGGGAAGACGAGATACTTTAGTTTGGAATTTTTAGGTGAAGTGTACCGTTCTATGAACAACAGTGTCCACATTTTCATATTCAAGGAGGCACCTTACCTACTGATACTTTTATGTGTGCATAGCAGGTTCCAGTGCCGGCATGTTATAAAGGGTCTCGCGTCCACAGTACCATCAGCAGAAGAATGATACAACTTATATTGAGAAATGTTGTCCACACATGTCAGTTCTTCTTCAGGTTATGACCATATGTGGTATTAATTACTTCTACACCCATGTTTGGTACCTGTGGTTGATCTGGCTTGGCATGATATTGAATTTCTTCCTCTTTTTTTTTTGATTTATTGCCTAGTAGACAGCTTTGTACAAATCCTCATCTTCGGTGTTAAGTTTTACCCTGAATTCCAGTTCTTAGCTATGCAAGTTTGTCTGATTCTTGATATCTGCATTAGACTGCGTTTTCTTCTCTTCCTTTTGATCGCGTTTAAGAATCAAGAGTGCAACCAACCGATCATTAAATGCGCAAGTCTCAGGCAAGTGAATTATCACTCAGAGCCCGTATTTGTATTGCATGTCGTAAGTGACTTGGACTGGAATGAGGCTGCTCCAATTCATTTAAGGTGTCCAAGCAGCTGAGTGGCCGAACAGGATAAAGTTCCTGTCTTGCTTGCCAGATGCTCGACTTGGTTAGAGTTACCTGAATTAATCAGTTCTCCACTTGATGACGGCTCATGAGTTTCGAGTTTCAAGGAAACCTTACCAGGATCCTGATCAAATATTGTTGAGGCACTTTATGAATAGTTTCCTTCTTTCTGGTTTTTGTAGATTAGAATTTTTTCATGCTGATATGATAACCTTTTGCCTTGCTTCTCGACCATTTTCTCTGCGCATGCATCTTTCTTTTATTTCCCTCTTCTTTGTAGTTGAAGAAGAAGTTAATAATGGCTGAGTATAGTGGCGGTTGTATTTCGCATCTGGTATGTTCACATTAGCTTCTTCATGGTTTTGTTGTTGCAAACAGATGTCGGCGCATACCAGGGAAACTGTTGAAGCTAAAAGAAGAAAAACTCTGGTTATTTTGTCCCGCATGTTTTGGTGAAAATTTTATGCGTGCTGCGTGGTTACTGTGTTAGATTACAGTTCTCGAATACTACTTGATCTGTCAGAACGTTCTTATGTTGTACATGCCTACACAGAATCATCTGAAATGGTCGGTTCTTGGTGGAATTTTGCCTGACACATGACATCTGATATAATTAGGAATCTGTGTGGGGAATGAGCTGTTGAATTGCTCTCTTTACCTCAACAATACTCGCCTTCTTCCCATTGACATTTTCCTTCACCTGGAGTTATGGACAGAATAATCAGGAGCCATTCAAGACCGAAAGAGCCAAATCAAAACCTAGAACTCCGAAAATGTGAGGGGGGATTACCTTGGCTCTCAATTCGGCCACGAAGAACCCGTTCGTCAACGAGGATTGGACTGCTGTCGTCTCGATCCTTAACTCTCGGAGCATTTGCATTAGGTCGAGCAACAATCCTTCTCTATGCGGGCACTGGAGCTCCAACAATGCATCGCTTTCTATGATCGACACTTGCACGCTAGTCTCGGATGGCGTGGGCGGGTTGGGAGGTGGTGGCGACTCCACGGCCTTGGGCTTGGCCCCACTGCCACCTTCGACGATCCTCATTTTCCTCTTGTCGGACCCAGGCAGGCTTGCTCGGGCCCGTTCTACTGTTGTGATCGCGCTTCTTAGATCCTTCAAACTAGTTGTCCTCTGCAACTCTCCTTGTTTTGTCCTCTGCTCGGCCTCCATTTGTCGGTTCCTCGCCTCAAGATCTTGGATCTTCTTCCTAAGTTGCTTCACATACTCTATGGTATCCCCTAATATCGAGGCCTTATCCATTTTGGTCACAAACGGCACGAGTGACCTCAGTATAATAAACCTCTCGTTGAGCTTCTCGCGGCGGCGGCGCTCCGCCAGGACATGGTTAGCGCTGAGCTCGTCTTGCAGGTTCCCTTTGCGGAACCGCGAGCTGGAGTCGCCGTCCCGAGACTTGGGCGAGTTCTCGTCGCGGTACTTGGTGTGCAGGAACGGTATGGTGAACAGGATGTACTTCAGGAGCCACTGGGAAGTGCCCTCGGCCGGGACGTGGAGGAGGTGGTCGGCGCGGCTCGTCCACTTAGAGAACACCGACTGGGTGGAGTAGGAGACGTAGCTGGCGGAGGACTCAGCCCACTGCGGCTGGTTCTGGAGGATGGTCGAGACGGTCTGGGAGTAGTGGGTGTCCTCTTGCGACAGCTCGTCTAGCGCCGGAGGAACTGCGCATCCATCAAAGCCATAAGCATTTTCACACTCAAATTCAAACGAAATGGGGTGGGTTTTAGAGCTATCATGCAGCCATGATCAAGCAAAGGAGATCAGCATGCCAAAGTCATATGCAATCACTACAAGGAAAAGATTCACCCACATCAATTTCGATCATTACCCGAGTGTCTAGATTAAACTATTTTTTTCCATGATTAGCTTTGTCAGTACACGAACTCCTTCCCAGGGACCGACGAGCAATGATTAAATTAATGATCAGCTTGACAATCCAATGTGGGAAAGTGGGATCTCATGAGGGTCAGTGGACTACTCAAAAGTGAGGTACGATCTCCAACTTTTCTTCCCGTGGGATTAGTTGGGAGGTTCCGCTGGTAATAAAGCTGGGAAATTTAGGTAAACTGTGCACGTGTCGCGACGATCGATGCATCTTGTACAAAATCATTTGATTTTTTCCTTTTGCCCAGAAATTCGATTTAACAGTGTTGGAGCTATAACAAAATTCGTAGCCTTGATTGAAAGACTCGTGTGTCCACGTGAGGCGCGTGAATCAGCTTCTTTGCGCATCGAGTGTGTAGGGACCTAGGGCGCAGGATGCGGAGGTACATAAAATGAGGCCATTGAATGAAGGTGATGGACCATGTGCATTTGCCATATCTAGGATATGTCAAGATATAAATGTTGAAAATGCATAAACTATAGTAAAATGCAGCTGTTGGGTCTACTTAAGTCTTGGAAATTAGATAGGTGCAACGTTCCATACTCCATATGGGGACTTGCACTACATAAAGAAGAAAAAAAGCTATCTTGTGTTACCTCAATTCGGACCACGTCCGAGAAGGGGAAAAGAGCGAAAATGTTTCGAAATTTTGAGGACCGCTATATTTAGGAGTTAAATTAGAATTGCAAGGTGAGTTTTGGACTCGCATGCTGTACGCAAAAGACTTTATCTACTTACAAAAGGGTTTTGTTAACGAGTGCTCGAGGTACTTGCTAATCATGCTTAATAAGGAAAAGTTTTTATTACTACATAACACGAGAAAGACGGTGCATTGGAAATGACAAACTTTCTTTACATAGACGTAACTAAAATATTCTACGAAGTATAAGGTTTCTTTTAGTGTCTATTTGTGTGCATGACTAAGGTAGAAATGCATATGAGAATCCCATGGAGAACCTTCAATAAAAGATTCACCGTGCCCGAATTTTACTTGTACGTGTCAAAAATTGGGAGGACTAGAACATAATTCACAAATTATACTTTGCAAATGTCCTATGATGCATGTCAAAATCTGAGTGCATGCATGTAACTTTTGCTTTTCTCCCCTTTTTACAGTAAATGGTATTCAGGAGATCAGTTTCACGGATGAAGAAGTTGGAGGTCCACTATTGCATGCCTTAGGACATCTACTTTCTATGTAAAGTTCCTGTGCATTAAACAGACATTCATTCAATGACCAGTGGCCCCGCTGGCTAGTGAGATTTTGGTACTTGTCCTTCCATGCACGAGCAAGTGCAGAGAAATGTGATAAGTGAGCCATGCAAAAATGCAGCTCAACTTCAAGTAAACAAGTAAGTGAATTACCTGAGGGCGGGGTTTGGAGACCACTCCTCATCGGATCTTGCACCATTTGCCACCTTCGGGTCGTCTCGGCCCGGAATGAGTCGACCTGGCGCTGATGGTCTGCCGCCGTCGAGTTTATCGTCAACATGGGGAAGTCCGAGTCCAGGTTGTTCGACCCGTCGTCCGGTGAGCCGAGCCGGATATCCTCGGACATCTCGAACTCGCTGGGCTCGGCATTGTTCGTGGGCCCCGCGCTGTGGGGGTTCTGCACTGCTGCTGCCGCCCCCTGGCGGCCCGTCTCGGCCTCGGAGTCGGACTCTCCCTCATCCTCGTCGTCGTCCTCCTCTTCCTCCTCATCCTCTTGGTTGGCCGCGGCGGGTGGATTGGCTGGGGCGTAGATGGTGGGGACGGGCGGGGAGTGGAAGCGGTGGTGGCCCGACGAGGTGGCGGGGTTGGAGGTGGAGTGTTCGGAAAGGGCAGGTTTCGGTGGGTGAGGGGGGTGGTGGTCAACGAAGAAGGTTTTGACATGGTTGATGAGCGAAATGTCCTCTTGCACCTAAAAGTCAACCAAAATTTGGAATTGAAGCATTTTTCAAGGCCAGACTACTTACATTTAAATATAAAAGAAAGATCAATTGCTTGTGACGAGGGTCGTGATAGGTTTAATTGACGTTTTGTTAATGGACATAATTTGTCATTACCCTTTCCGTGGTGCCAAATTCCACTACCCCGTCTAGAAGAGGAATGCACACAACGGTCTGCAAAATTGATCAAACAAAAGAAGAAAATTAAAGTCAACTCGATGTGGATTTCTCATCCAAAAACGAAAAAATAAAAGAAAATAAAATAAAATAAAAAGAGATTAATACCCAAGATCTTACCTGAATACGAGCACTCTGGTGCAATTGCAATGGAGACACGAAGCGGCAGAACGACAAAGCCAAAAGGAACACAAAGTTAATAAATAGATATCATTTTCTTCTGAACTATATATAATTGTATGTTACTTTTTCACCAATGCACAGGCACTACTTCAATACATACCTTAGCAAGAATAGCTCTTGAAAAAGTCTTGCTATCGACCTCGTTAGCTCCGGTGAGCCACGCATGCTGCCTCCTCGCGTATGCTTTCCCGGGTAAGCTGCATTGTAATAATTATTTTTTATTTATCAAGTGGTTCGAATATCATCAACATCGCCTCTTTGTCGACAAATAGATACATAAAGGCGATTTTTTTTTTCAATTAAAAATCTAATATTCCTATATGGGTTTTCTCTCGAGGGTTTTGCAAAGTTAATTTGCATCCTATTCTTAGTGTCTATACTCATCGGTTGCGATTTCTACGAGAGTCAACAGCGCAAGTCTTAAGACTTATGCAAACTTCGATACTGAGGAAGTGAGGTGATTCGTAGGAACCACACACTTATCAAAGCTTTTCATTTAGTAACTCCATAACAATTTGCAATGAACACCATGGCCTATGTTGAGGAGTGTGCAATCAATTGACCTTACTGAAAAACGACGAGAAATATATATACACATATAGTTTTATATAGATCATGGTCTCGGGTACTTAATCAGCCCTATTAAACTCGTGGTCCTCTGGTACAGAGAAACTGGAAACATATAAAAATAAATAAATAAATATTCGTCTGAACACGTCACAAGAAAAAAATGCTAATATTAAAAGACGGCGTCTGTCATTTCCATTAGAAATTTCGTGTGTATTGGGATGATCACTGATGACATAATCAAAATAACCTATGCTAGATATAAGAACATTCTGAATAAAAGAAGTATTGGACACTTAGAGTCAGAAAACTCGAGTATATAATAACTTTGCCTTCTGAAAATGTTAAGTGATAACGAACAGTCAATCTCTGCATCAATAGATCTGTTAGAAAATCATGTAATATATTTCTATACCTTTGAAGCTTGTATATCTTATATGTGGATTTCCAAGGAAAATATATCTATGCATGTTTTTAATGCTTATTTCTTGCTATGTACTAAACTGGCTTGAGAAATTTGATATTCGTTGCGCTAGTAAAGAAATTAATCTATTTTATCGAAACTCGATTATGGCTCGTGTTACCTTCTTCAATCAGCAAAATGGATTGGCTAGTTTTTACATAAATTGTATATACCTACGACCAAACTCGAAACACTAACTCCATCAAGCATATTAAAAAGCATTCTAAAACCTGAAGTTCTGGAGGAGCTTATAGCTGCATGCGAAAATGGTGGATGCCCCCATTGTCGCTTCACTTTTTCCAAAGAAGTAGAGAGAGGTTCCCTCAGCAGACAAATCTAGAAGGAAGGCCCAACCATCTCTCTCTCTCTCTCTCTCTCTCTCTACTGCTAATGATCTATATCAGCTGCTAGTGTAACACTTTTTTGGCTCCCTAATTACTATACCATTTTCAAGAAAGAACTTCTCAATCCGACAAACCCTCATCGAGTGCATCTCTTCCCTAACGAGAGCCATAACAACAATAATGTCACTCACTCAGCTTGAAGGAGGCTTGGGTTTGGTTTCCGAGAGCTTTGGAGTGGTCACAACATCATCTGTACAGACATAGAAACGGCCGGTCTGCGATAGATAGGAAAGTGTCGTCGATCGCATTACTTCAATCCACTTTTTTAGGTCTCGACCTCCGAGTACGGACGGTGTGCTCATTTAATTCCTACTATTTTGTTTGTGTGTGTGTGTGTGTGTGTGTGTGTGAGCCTCTCGTTTTTGGTCACTTCTTTCTGTCACTGAACAAGGGAGGAGTTGGGCGGTTAAGGCCATTATTTGCTTTCGCAGCCTTTTTATAGCATGGAAATAAATTCTGCGCCTCCCCCCTCTAACAATAAATAGTCCCCCTGTAACTCAACAGAAACAAAAGTAGCTTTTATACGGTCTTGTTAAACGTATGTTAGGAGAGATTTTTTATATTTCAGAACACCGACTAACGCTCTTCACAAGAACAGTCGATGCGTAGAATCTATGAACATGTGTATGAACTGATTACACTGATTAGTCACTCGAGAAGTGTCTCAGGGGAGCTTGCTTATAAACTCATCTGTCATATCGTGTTCGTCATTGTTGGAGTGTTGTAACAAGTCAGTCACGGTATCGACATGTTCAAGGCCTAGTAAAGTACACATTTGAATTTCGGAAAAACCCGTCTTCTATTTCTTCGTTTGTGTTGTTAAACACATGGTATATACACTAAGTACAATCTTGACGTGGAGGGTTTCTCTCTTTTCCGTTTTTCCGCTTTGGGTTTTGGTCACAGAAGGAGGGGGTTTAATGTTGGAAACAACCGTATCTATCTAAACAATGTGACAAGGAGTGTAAAAACAAAAGAGAGAATCTCACATTCTATCGGCAACTTCTGTTTTTATCTACTTTTCTCTTGCAGTGTTCCCTCGCTACACAAGGAATTCCTTACGTTCAAAAGCAGATTGCAAAAGATGGAAAAAGAGGAAGAGCTAAAGGAAACAAACACACACCCATTTCAACTTTGGTGGCAAAAGAAAGGGCAATTAATGAAAGCACTCATAATGTGTAGCATAATTAGCTATACTATGCAAAAAGAGTAGAGAGAGAGAGAGAGAGAGAGAACTTACCCAGACCCAGGAGGAAATGAGAAGGAGACGCACATCAAGTAGAACCACTCGGTCTCGGTCAAGTCCTCTGGTGAGAGGGCTGCACATGGACGGCGTGCCGGCTGGTTGGTCTCGCCGGCCGAGAGCGACTCGTAGAGCTCCCGGAGCTGCTGGCTCCGCTGGAGGGAGGCCTCCTCCGCGCTGACCTCCATAGGCTGGACGGTTTTTCTGGTCTTGATTGGCCCATTATAGTACCCATCTCCCCATATCAATATCCTAGTTAATTATACCCAATTAACATTAGAAACACGTATTACGAAGATAAATTTTTCAAGCAAATTCGCTGCTGAAGCGAATGAGAATTAGATATCTCATCCGAACGACGTTTTCTTTCTCTCCTTTTTCGTCAAATTAATAGCGAGAAAAGATAAGATCGGGACGCCTTATTAATCCAGTCTCGATGAATGAAGTCAACCAAGGAGACGGAAAAAAGAAAAGCGGTTTACCCTTGTTGGGGGCAGATTCGCCAGAAGAGACTGTAAGTCCACTTCACGGATTGCACGGCGGACTGCAACATGGACTGAAGCCGGCTGCTCGGCGGCGTCGCCATGTCGTACCACCGACCAACGCCCTCTCTGGCTCTCTCTCTCTCACTCTGTCTTCTCTCTGTCACTCAGCTTCGATGTGAAGGAAGTAATAAAAGGAGGGCAAGAAAAAGGCCAAAATCAGAGAGAGAGAAAGGGAGAGAGACAGAGAGAGAGAGAGAGAGAGAGAAGGGAAAAAAAAAAAAATCAAGTATTGGGTTACAAAGATATGTAAATAGAGGAGGGAGGGAGGGAGAGAGAGAGAGGAGAGGCAAACGTGAGAGATTGGATTCCAAGGAATCCGATCCTTTATCTAACTGACAAAAGAAGAAGAAGAAGAAGAGAAGGTAGATAGATAGATAGCTCTAGAGAGAGAGAGAGAGAGAGAGAGAGAGATTTAGAGAGGTTGAAGAGAAGGTAAACATGGCACCCACAGGGAGAGGGAGAGGGAGAGAGGGGAGAGAGACCTGCAGGTGACGAAAGAGAGGAAAAGGTAGATGATGACTTTGAGGAGAGGAGAGGAGAGAGAGTAGCCCAAGAAATGCGAACTCCAACTTATTATCACCGCATGATGACGACGTCGATCAAGAATTGAAGGGTCGTTAGCTCTGAAAGTTGAATGGTAAAAAGAAGAAAAGAAGAAAACCAAGAATTAGAGAGAGAGAGAGAGAGAGAGTGGTTTCTCACTTTGCTAGGGTTTATTATTCCCAGATTCGAGCGTTGCGCGAGGCGCTGGAGGTTTTGACTGGTTGGTTCACCGGACAGTTCACAGCTGTCACGCCGTGGGAGCCCCGTTAGTTGGGCCACGCGCCCGCGCGTGCGATGCCTTGTCAGAGAGAGAGAGATTAGGTGCCGAAGACTGGGCGTTGGAGAAGAAGAAGGACTCTCTCTCTCTCTCTCTCTAGGCTTTTACCTATATTTCCTCACCGGCTGATCAAGGGAAATAATTTTTGGGCACGTGACTCATAAATAGTGTCTGACCAAAGGGTGGCAAGCAACGTCCTTCGTCCTTCCCCCCATGAATTATTATGTGCGCTTTCAACTGATCGACGGATTTCGCGATGTAAAGTGAAGTCGTTTTTCCCTTTTCAATTTCAGTGGAATCTAAGAGAAGAGGGAGGGAGGGAGGGAGGGGATACAGCCCACGAGGGTCGTTAAAAGTACACCAACTCTTCTAACTCCCTCGTAGTTAGGAGCCTCTCAAACGCTTTTGATGGTGTATCGTATGCATGCGCAGGCTCATTGCCATCACGGTCGCGTATCATTGGCCCATCATTAAAGTATTCTCCCCGGTACTAAAGTCGCGCCTTCGTCTAATGTTTTAAGCTTTTAAAATAACCAGCCTTCCAAAATTTGAGGGGATATTTATCGAAAAAGTCGTAAACCCTATTATATGAATACCAATTCGGTTCTAAATTTCTTATTTGTCTAGTCAAGTCCTAAACATTTTAACGATTTATCAATATAGTCATTCCGGTTAATTTTGGCTAAAAATAGCTGGCGTGACGATTCAATCAGCCCCGGCCGCCTTACATGGCAAGGCCAGCATTGACGTTGACGATTCTTGCAATTTTTTAAAAATTTCCTTTTTTGCCGGTCACGATGCCCTCGTCAAATCTAGCGAGGGTATCTATCGATGGACGACCTTGCTAGGCTCTGGCTAAATCCAACGAGGGTGACCCTTGCTTGTGGCTACCCATTGTTGAGGCCCGGTGACCAGCGGAGGAAAAAAGAAAGAAACAAAGAACATAAAAAGAAAAAATTCAGAAAATTTGAAAAATTGTCCACGTCAACGATTTCCGACCAAAATTGATGGAAAGGACTACGTTAACAAATCGTTAATAGGTATGTGACTCAACTGGCTAAATTGAAAAGTTTAGAATTGAATTGACATCCACACGATAGGTTTCGAAATTTTTTTGATAGTTCTCCCAAAATTTAACCATTAACAATTACTACTTGTGTGTCCAACCATACCCAATATTTACATGGATTTTTTTATTGGCCATCAACAAGTATGTACTTGTATTTTCTTTCTTGCCGGCATATGTATGTACTTGTTGGGTCCTCTAAATTTAAAGAAACCTTTCGATACTCATTATATCCCGATAGTGGACATAATTAGCGATCTATTTAAGGGCTCGGATGCGGCCACATCACCTCGTTTAACTTGGCTTTGACAAAAATGCGATCCCACATGCTGGAAAAGAATCACACACACACACATATATACCCTATCAAAATCCTAATCCCCAAACACTCTCTCTCCTCTCTCAGGTCTAGGCATCCACCTCCATCGTGCTCAGCCACGGTTGCAAACAATAGGGTAACTACGCTCTCTCTTCCTACACACACATGCGAAGCACGAGCTCGACGGCCACCGCACAAGGGAGGGAGGGAGGCCCTAGTGGCGGAGTGAGTGGTGATAACAGCGACTTGGCCACGACACAAAGATGGCTAGCATGCAGGGACAACCACCACATGAAGGTGGAGGAGCCGCTCGGGAAAGCGGGTAGAGGAAGAAAAGAGAAGGGAAGAAAGAAGATTGTGAAAAACAATAAAAGCAAACGAAGAGTCAAAAAAATGAGAAAAACATATCAGTTGTCCGAATTCAATAGGCTGATACGTCCTCAAAATGGGTGAGCAATCGGGTCGGTTCAACTCGAGAACTGGAGGAAAATGGCCTCACTCGGCCAGTTTGCATAGGGATTGGTCCAATGCCCGGGTTAAAAAATTGGGAACCGATTGGTTGACGAAAACGACCTCATCCGATCGGTTCCAGGTCAATTTGCACAGGGATTGGTCAGTGCCCGGATTAAAAAAATTGGGAACCGACCTTGACCAGCTCGGTTCCCAATTACATACATGAACCGTCGGTTCTACCAGTATAAAGTTTTGTAAGGCCAATTTTAGGGTAGAACTAGTTTTGCACGGTGTTTGAGGGGAATAATCAACGCAAATCTAAGCTGTCAACTAAAATTCTTGCAAAAAGAAGAAGAGAGAAGCTATTAACCTATCAATATGAGACCTCTAGTGCTTGAATAACGGAAATTATATTCATTTATTGAAGTTGCAAAAAACTTTGTTGTTGCACGGTGAGCGGTCATTCTATGCAGCAATCTAAATCTATAGAAGAGGGGTTGTTTGCTTAGAAGGTCTATACATAAAAGGAGTAAAGTGAACTTCTCCAACTTTGTTCCGTCAGAGTCTAAAGGTGCAGGATCAATTTTAAAATGTGAAAAAAAAAAAAAATTAAGCCAGTCCTCGAGTCTACCTTGAAACCAATTGGATCAGTTCCAGGTACAAAAAATGGAAATTGACTTTAACAAGGTAAGTTTTAGATTAGTGGTTTGAAACCTACTCACCTTGAAACCGATCACCCCTAACTCTCAAGGATTGCATAATTAAGACATAAATTTTATCATTCTAATTTTAGAGGATTCCAATCATTAACTAAAATACTTTATTAATAGAAATATCGTCCAACAAAAGAATAGGGAGAAAATTTTATGCCTTGTGTGTGATACTAAGTTGGTGCATCAATAGACTCCACGATAGTGCATTTTGTTCAGGATTTAATTAAAAAATAAAGCACTTCTCTTTTGTTTCACGGTCAAAAGCCAGAATATTATTTTATCTCCAATAATGATTAACAAATTGTAAGCGGGTTTATGTTATCATTTATACGATATGAAATTTAAGCAGATTAAGAAAAATGTCAAGAGCACGCGGGTAACAAAATTTGAAAAAAAAAAAGAAAGTAAAATGTAAAAGTTAATTCAGATGTCGAATAATAAACTTTCTGATAATATTGAAGTGACCGATTTGACTCTGCGGTCTCCCAGGCTCATAACATGCGAGCACAGGATGGTTCATGCACCTTCGTTATCGAACTCATGGATCGGGTTTTCTCTGGATCGGAAAAGAACGGTGGATAAATTAACAAGCCTCGATTTTTCTTTTTGGGTCAAGAGTTTTGAGATGAGTAGAAGAATCCAATGAAACCAGAAGATTGCACCCAAAAATGATCCTTGTTGAGATTACTTCTCTTTTGCTTTGATTTGCTGAACAAATAGTCAGAAAGGTACCCACCGCGCAAACACTAAATTAAGGCATTTCTCGTGTGACACCAAGGTGTTCATTTGTCAACTCTATACTTATACCATAGAAATTCTTTTTGATTGAATAACTTTAAATGCTAAATTTAGAAGAAACCCATTTTTTCGGATCTTTGTTAAGTTCAAACCATGTTACGTGCACTTCTTGTACGTCGGACATTAGTTAAGTTATGGTCAAACAATCAAATTGACAGAGAAACTAGGGTATTTCAATTCTTGTGTTACTGGTAAACCTTTATGTTGGTGTCAGATTTCTTAATGCCATAGGCTTTTTGCCTTCTGAAATATTGAGCTTTGGCGGCAACCGCAACTGGAGAAATCCAAAGATCTGTGAGAGTAATCTCTTGAGATTTCTCAGGCAAAAACCTCTGAAATGAAGAGGCTCGGTTACTCAAGGTTTTTATACGTGTCTTCTGGTTTTGTGTTGAACTCCTAGTGGAGACCAGTAAGTCTTCTCCATGAATGGAGGCAGTTGCTGCTAAACCGTCCGCGGATCTTGATGTGCTTTTTGGTGTTTGGTGTTCTTGTTTATCTGTCCCATAGATTCTGTTCCTCTTTCGGCATAGCGTAGCGTAGCTTAGCATAGCGTAGCTTAATAAAGTTCGTAGCAGTGTTACTCTTCCATTGACCTAGCAAATTGGTAAGGAGTCGATGGTTTTAATGTATGGTTACTTATAGCCCGTTTGGTTGGTGGAAATGGAGTTAGGTTGTAATATAATGTTTAGTGAGATGTAATATGATAGAGTTATAGCAACTGTTATGATGATTGATTCGAGTACTGTAATAACTGTTAAAGTGTTTGATCTCGTGAGTAGCTTACGTAATAAGGAGGAAATAAAATCACAATTCCAAAATACCACTAAAATCAGAATTATGAAGAATACAATATTTATCACATTAATAGTCAATCAGGAGTCAAATTCCTTATATATATATTATCAAATATTACACTTCATTTATATCAAATGCTTAATATTTTCATGAAAACACTCGTTTATGATTATAATGTAAGGTTAAAAGCGTATCATGTGATTATCTTAAAGTAAATATAATATCATTGTAATGATCACTTTACGAGAAAATCATGAGTGTAATACCCCATTTATTTATTAATCATTATGGTTGTGATTTAAAGTTAACTGTGTAGTATGTGATTATATCAGAATAACGTGACATCATTACATAATTAACAATATGATTGAAATGATAAGTACGTATCAATTTGAGGATTAACACTTATAATTAGTAATTGAGATAATCATCTTATTGTGTAATATTACATTTAATTGAAAGTTTAGATAATCATACTTATTAACGAGCGACTAATGTTAATTATTGTATTTTGAATATATTTCTGAGGATACATAATTGAGTTCTCTAAAGATAACATAATCCATTGAATTAATTATTACCTACTATTAAGTATATCACCCATGATTCATGATTAGCTATTATATTGATTTTGTAATACGTGTTTATGTCAAAATAATTGCCGTGAGTGTCATTATCATTATACAAATTGATGCAGGAGCAACGGGATTTGTCGATCGATTTAAGTTGAAGGTGTCGATTGCGCAAGCGAGTTATCGATTATGTGGAAAAGTTGTCGATTTGCAAGAATAGTTGTCAATTGACTACCAAGATATCGATACACAAACTTGTTGTTGATTCCAAGACCACCCATCGACTACCTAGCAACCAAAGGTTGCTCTAGACAATTTCTCTTGCCGTTTGCTGATCTTTCAAGATTTCTCTTAGGCTATCCATGTTGATGAACGAATATTGAGTTTAAGTATAATTAATTAGCAAGTGTCTTTAATCATAGTTTTATGAGTTTTAAGTATGTTGTAGGTTTCAAGAGTCAAAGTTAAAGTCTTTAGGTATTTTAATGCATTTTTTTTAGTTCCTAGATTTTTAATTGCTTTCTAGTTTTCATGTCTTTAAATATTTGTCTAGTCCCCATGTCTTTAATTGTTGGTAGTCTTTAATGTTTAGTCTATTCCTTATGTATTGGTCTATTTATAAAAAAGATGCGAAATCTCAAATGTAAGGCAGATGATTTTTAGTATATAAATATATGAGATTTTTCTCTATGTGAGCGAACATTTTTTTAGAGTTGATAACTCCTGGTTTCTGTATCCTTGGAAGTTGGATTCTTTCTTGATGATGAGCCAAGAAGCATTGTATCCTTAGCTGATTATATTTTGTAGGTCTTGATGGTGAGCTTCTCTTGTTTCGAAGTCCAGTATCCTAGGCTGGTGATTTTGTAAGAGTTTTTCTAATATGTGGACTACATTAATTGATATTGTAATTTACATTTATATGGGATTGGTCTAATAAAGCTAGATATAAATATTCTTAATTAGTCTAATATGGGACTGGCTTGTATGGGCCAAGTTGAGCTCGACCCTTAATGAGAGGGTCTAGTTGAAAACTCTATAAATAGTGCTCAAGTCTCTCCTCTAACCCTAACGCACGGATATCCTCACATAAGGAACAGATACAGTTATCTGACGTGAAGGGTAGTCTCATTGAGCTAGCGATCAAGAGGGTTATAGAGGAGAAGAACTTGAGAGGGATTGTCGCTATTCCGTATCAAGATCGATGGGTTCCTAATCAGGTGTGTTAATTCTTTTTCTTTAATTGTTGTGTTCTAAATTATTGCTATGGAGATCTTAGGTGTCATTTTTCGATTGTTAACATATTTTTGTAGATCTTGATGGTGAACTTCGTCAATCATGATCATGATCTATTGGTTGGTGGCGCTTCCTGTACGCTTTGGTTCCGATCGTACTCTATCCTTCAATTGAATTTACCTATCAACATCCATCCCCATACACTCTCGTCTATCCCCGCTTCCATCAACCATTACTCAAAACGAAACTTGCTCATCCCACACACGCATCACAAATAATATAAATAAATGAGCTATAATTAATAGATATCTATTTATAGTTAGCATAATCTAACATTTGTAGGGTGCGCAGGAGAAAAGGGCCGGGTGTTTTTGGAATTAAATATTAAAGTCAAACTGTAGTAGCTATTGTAGGTTTGGCGGTAATTGGGATTACGTGGAAATAACAATTACTGCTAGCAAGGCATTGTAATATTTAGTCAATTTGTACTAAATATGTAATGTAATAGTCATTATCGTAGCCAAGTGTGTATATTGCATATATACAATTAATAAATCAATAATGGTCCCTCTCTTCGACTCTCCTCATTCTCTCAATCTCAATCTTCTTTTACTTTTATTGGATTTTGGGCTTGGACGAAACCTGACCCAGAAATGGCCCAGTCCAATTCGATTCGGCCCGATATATGTTACTTTTGTTCGGCCTAGCCCTTCGTGCTGAGACACATGAGTCCCTTATCGGATGTGAAGGTGGCACAAGAAATCCCTTATCTCATTGATGGGAAATGGCGCGTTTAATATATCTATTTGTCTAACTTATTGATTTAATAGTTTTAGTAAACATAGGGGTCTAATCGGATGTGTTGACAAGCTCGGATTCAATCTCCCTCTCAGGTTTCTCTTCAAATAAGGAATGGCTGTTATCATATTAATAATGTGATCCCACATTCAGTTTATTTATTCCCCACATTAATTTCGTTGGCGTTTTATTGTCCACATTAAGTTGCGCGATAACTATCCATTAACCACATCGAGTTGTGTGATGACTGCCCAATATCATGATGACTATCTTGATGGAAGAAGTTATATGAAGGGGTGCGAATTAGAGTATAAATAGGTTTAAGCCAAACCCCCTCATAAGTTAACACACTATCAATGTTGAAAGGGCAATTGGTTAGAAGTACCCATTCACCAATCGTTCAGTTCTCTACGAATTTGGTTTTTTTCAACCGAACTTCATCAAGAGCTGGAGGTCAATACATAATTTTTCACGTTTTCGCATTCTATTATGATTATACATTAATTTTGTTCTTCCATTAATAATCGGAATCTTGAGTTGTTCGTCATCTAGCAATAGTCCCTTTATTGCTAGTCCCATGACATGGGTTGGACGAGTTTTGGAGCCTGCGCAGATTACTAAGTTAGGTGATCCTCATGTCGAACGTTATTTTGAAAGGATACTGGTCATGAGTTGTCCCCCCCTTGGTGAAGAGGTGATGCGTTCGTGCAAAGTTGTTAAGCAACCAGTTTTCGATGTTTTAAGCATGTGGAATACTTGTGGTGTTCTCCACTATATAAAATACTCGTATTTAAGGAAATTGGCTTCACAAATTCTAAACCTTATATTCAAAATACAATCAATTCATAACATATTAAGTTATCAGGTATTTCGGGCGCATTTTTCCCTCCTATTTGTTTATATGACTCGGATAATGGAGAAAGATAGCTATCAAAATCATAGATCGATGGTTTTCTTAATCGATTAAATTTCCTGATGTGATAATGTTGCCTCCAAAATATATTAAGGCTGGTTTTATTTTATTGGACTAATCCATGAGTCGACATACGTTGTCGACTATTGATAATTTTTGACTTATTAGACTTAGAGAAGATGAGCAAGTCCCCATGTGTAATAAGCCCACAAGTGGTCTTGATATGTTCTTATTTCCACCAGAAGATAAGGCCCATCAACTGAGCACATGAAACCTTTTGTATACAGCTAATAATTACGGGTGAGCACGGACTGGGCTGGTTGGGCCTGGACGCTTTTTTGGCCCCAGTCGCATAGACTAGGCCTGGTCTGTAGGTGTAGCCTGTGGTTCTTGAAAATTTGGCTCGGACCGAATTAAATCTGTCTGGGCTGAGCCGGTCCATACACAGACAACCCCTAATCCGAGGTTGTTTGTGTTGGACCGAGCTTGTTCCAGCCTGACGGTTTAGAGAGAGAGGGAGACGGCAAGAGGCTGCGATGTGGCCGGGCATGGCCAGCTAAACTTGCAGTGGCTCATGCTGGTTGACGGTGGCGACTTGGCGGCCATGGCGTGTCAGCAACAGGCAGACAATGGTGGCTTGCTAGTTGGTCCTTGGCCTGCGACACTGGTTGTGCTCGTGAGAAATGGAGAAGGGCAGTTGGGGACAAATAGTGAAAGGGAAATTTAAAAAAAAAACAAGAGGACAAAAAAATAGAATATAGCGAAAATCGATCTAACTATGCAAATGCGGTTACGTTGATATGTCGATGGTAACTTCAATTGTAAAATTTCCCCAAAAATTTAGATGATCCACAACGTGTTCCTATGAAGTTTTTCGTAATTTGTTAAAATTTGAGTAATATTAGATTTTGCCGGGAATGTATCTTTGACTATTTCTTTTATAAGTTTGCGACAAACAAACCATTCACAACCCAAGTTTTTTTTTGATCGAACACGACCCAAGTTCAAACATCCAATCACATCACGATTAATAGTGCACTACTCAACTTCAACGAGGAACAATTTTTAATCCAATAGAATCACGACACCCGTAAGTACCACATGGAAAGCTCGTCACCATGAGATTGAAAGCCAAATGAGATTGACGATGGAGGGCCGACCAGTGCTTGTACATCTACGAAATCAATTAAGAAAAAGAAAATGCACACCTTTTCCTCCTTTTCACATTCGGCAAGATACCATGTAATTTTCCTCAGTGGATCACGATGATGAAAGTTGAATAATGATGGCAATTTCCTTTTGCTATGATAAGGCAGTGGAAGCATTAGTTTCAATGCTGCAACTACCCAGATGTTTTGAGCAAAAAAGGGAAGTGGCGTGAGCAACTTATCTAATATAAGTGGTGTCGCCACTTATTACTTGTTCCTCACTTCACCTATTTTGATGACTTTAGTCACAAGGATAGTTGCATCTAAAGAAGAAAAGAAAAAAGAAACAGTAGCTGCGCTTGTTTAAACCCTATTTGAGTGCATCTTGTTGCATGAACATGAAGGAAATCGAGCTAAAATAGGAAGTTACATGTTTTAGATACATGAAATTTGTTAAGAAAGAAGCAGATTCCTCTAGGCCTATATCAACTGGTCGGGGAGAATTACAAAAAAAAAAAAGTCATAAACCTATTGCAATTGTATCAATTCAGTTCGAAACTTTTTTTTTTGGCCAATTGAGTTCTAAACTTTTTGCATGTGTGCCAATTCCATCTATTTGGCCAATTTTGGCAGGAAGTTGTTGTATTGGGCACTGGTCGTCCTATGTGGCGCCGCCGGCACTGACGTGAACAATATTTAATGATATTTTAAATTTTTTTGAAATTTTTTTATTTTTCCTTTTTATTTTTCTTTCTCTTTCTATTTTTTCCTTCACTTCTTCCACAATTTGGTTGCCGGACCCAGGGATCGGCCAAAGGCGAGGGTCAACGAGGTTGACCTCATCAGCCTCTAGCAAAGGTTGCCCCCCATTGGCCATTAGCAAGGGCAAGCCTCGTCCAGTCATGTCAGCACTGGCTGCTCCACGTAAGACGGTCGACGTCCATATCAGCGATTTTAGGCCAAAATTGGTAGGATTGACTGAATTGATACAAATGCAAAAGGTTTAGGAATCATTTGGTAAAAAAAAGGTTTTAGAACTGAATTAATACAATTGTGATAAGTTTAAGACTTTTTTGGTAATTTTCCTAATTTGATTTTGTGTCGAGAAAAAATTATACGGGGAAGATGAAATTAATTGATACCGATACAAATGAGGAGGATGACAATCATAAACCTATTGTTTAACGACTAATTTATTTCTAAACTTTTTAATTTAGCCAATTTAATCTCAAACCTTTTGACGATTTTTCAATGTTCATTATAGTCAATTTTTGCCCAAAAATCACTAACATGGACGTCAGCCGTCTTATGTGGTACGAACGACGCTGACATTGACGAATTATGCAATTCTTTTAATTTTTCAAAATTTTTCTTGTTCTTTTTTTTCCCTTGATCTTTTCGTCCTATTACTCTTCATAGGTCGTTAGGCCCTCGATGATGGCTGACAGAGGTCGTCGGCCACAGGCAAGGGCTAGGATGCCCTTGTCGGATCTGGGTGAGGGCTGTGACATCCTCACCGACCATAACAAGGATTGGTAGGGAAATGCACAATTCACAAAATTATCAAAGAATTCTCTAGAATACAAATATACATGATTCCAAAATTATCTTCAAGAATGTTCTAGGATTATTAGTTAACCCTAGATATAAGAAGGATCTAGGCATTCGTGGGTTATTCCGTTCAGTTGTGCTCGATCGTGAACCTCCCCTCCATGGCAAATGCACCTGTTTTCTTAATATTAGAGGTGGCAAAATGGGTCTAGAGCCCATATTTTAACTCATATTTAATGGTGTGAGTCATTATTGGAATGATTTAAGTTTTAAAAACAAGCGTAAGTGGGTCATAATTAGGTTACCTAACAACTTAATGGTCTTAAATGGATTTTAAATAGGTCATAAATGGGTCACCTAACAAGCTTAAGTGAATCATAAATAAATCATTTTTAATTTTTTGTTATTTTT
>BCNH02000008.1:9864172-9875903 GCA_001662345.2 Metrosideros polymorpha var. glaberrima | reverse complement strand
TTGAAACTGACGTCCATTGCAGAATCCACAATCTTTACATATCATTTCTCAAAATGCACATGAGGTGCAATCTGGATGAGAAAACGCTCCGTCACTCTCCGCATGACCGTAATAACCATCCTGACCTTCTGTAGACTGGCAATGATAATCTTAACCTGAATTCGCCGAAAAATAATATAAACACTGGAGAATATCATCTACAAACTAATAGGAGCAATCGGAACACAAGTCTAGTGAGCGAACAATGCAATGGAACTTTGGCTGCGTTGTTCGCTCACCGGAGTCCCATTGCATTGTTTGCTCACCGGAGGTGTGTTCGGATTTTTCCCAGCAACACTGCAAATAATGAGAATAACGCTTGTTATTGAAACAATCTTTTAAAGAGTGGTCCTTTGTTGCCTTTTGATTTTGTATTTATAGCTGAGCAGCTCGGCTAGTTAAAGGATTTGTCCTTGAATATCTCCAGGAACTGCGGTCGTTTTAACCAGTAGCACTTACCACTTAGCCGATATGCGAAATGCTTCCTTAAACATGATCAAAATTCACCATCTTATGCTGAACTTATTGTTGATCATTCCGCTGGGAATTTTCAATTCACTAATTTGCTTGCACTATGTGCGACATGTTGTGAAGAGGATAGTGACAGCAAAGAACTCGGCAAATATGATAACTACGCGTGTTCCTTTGGTAAAGCTCAAGCTTTGCTTGAGTACAATTGGCTTCCGTAAAGAGTGAGCACCCGTCCAAGTGTTAGAAGAGCATCATGGATGATAATATTATGATTTAGCTACAAACGTCAAGCAAAAATGGAGAATTATTAAATTATGTCTCGAGTTTGAGCGCATGTGAGAAATCTCAAGAAATCCACTATTACTTTTGGATTAGGATTCATCAGACGATGTAGTTTCCTCAATTGGTTACAACGAAGGGCCTCATGTCATTGGTTTATTCGTTTTTTATCAAAGGAGATGTGTGGTTGTTTCTCTTAAATGTAACTGCACATATCCTGTAATTATATATTTATTGTGGGTGTGAAAATGACTTTTGCGAGAAAATATTTAGTGGTTTGCTAGTGCCACGTCACTAGTTGATGCGACTGGTGCTTTTTATTCATGTCAATATTTGGTTGACATGTAATTGCTGAGTTGGATTAAAAAAGATTAAAAAAAAAAACCTAATTTTTCTCTTCTTGCTCCTTCACCCAATTTTTTTTTCTTGACCTAGCCGTCATCCGTGGCCATCGGTACTGCAAATTTATCCTAAACTAATTTTTTGGCCATGAAAAACTCTAAACTGGTACATCTATAACAAATTTATCTAAAACTAATTTTTTGACCACGAAAAATCTCAAACTGGTATATTTGTGACAAATTTACCTCAAATTGGTATATTTGTGACAAATTTACCTTATGTTAATTTCCGTTAAATTGGGTTAATACCATGAAAAATCTCAAACTAACACACCTGTGACAGACGAAGGGTAAAACCCTAAACTAATACACGAAGATGATGGACATGCATTAACAATTGTAAGCTAGACACCGCATTGGACCCTTGATCATTTAGGTTTTCTAGTCCAGTCGAATCGGCGACTCTAATGCCTATCTACTTTTATCTTTTCCTGACATGGATAACATCAAGTTTTGCATTTTCGTGCGGTAATCAGGATATTAGAAGGCTAGCCTGTAGTGGACAAGACAAGTAGTAGAGGATTAAAGTTAAAGGAATAGTTAATGCCAGCCCAAAGCAAGCACAAGTAGAAGAAATTAAGAAGAGTAAACCTTTAACTTATAAGCATAGCAAGTAATAAGTTACGGGGCCATTGATTCCAGGATGGGTAGATTCCGATCTGTCAGAGTTGGCTACCTCGAAAATCGAACTAGCTCGTTGTAAAGTTGACCTTTCGAACCGGGCTTACATTTTAGGAGAACAACTTGTAGTAATATAACTATTATTTGAGGAAAATATATTATGTGAACAATAGATGACATAATGGTTAAGGCATTGATGAAATTTAAGCTTCCCACGTACAAAACCCATCTCCAGCATATATATACTTTTCTTAAACACATTGAAAAGAAGAAGAAGAAGAAGCTAAAAACCGGTTCAAAGCCAATTCCCCAATTTAAACCTGTTTTATTAGTAACAGTATCCGATGATTTGCATTAAAATGGACAAGGTTGGAAAGTGACTAATGTGATCGTTGAGGCATATTCACAATGTCGATAACTAAACCATGAGGGTAAACTTTGCTTAATCCGGTAGACTATTACAGGAAATGAATATAATTTGGTAAGGTGCAATTCATATTGTTGTGCCTTTCGCTACACCCTTATGGATTTATGCAATGAAGATGGTACAACAACCTTAAAGAAAAAGGAGCAATCGACAACTCTAATGGACTCATAATTCAACATTTCGATTTCGAATACTACAAAAAATTAGTGCACACATGTACTCTCTAGTGTTCTTCTCTCGTCTTCGATCCTTTGTACTAGCGCAGGCCACATAATCACGCACGTACTGAGATTTCTCGCATGATGCAACACCGCGTACCACTCATGCAACCCTTAGCACACACAAGCCAATTACAACTTAGAATTGGATCATTGTGTCATACACCTTAGTGTAGTTGCGTCAGTCGGGTCATGGTCCCCGCTCGCGAGACCAAAATCATAGCTCAATGGACCGAAATGCGCGTGGGTCTATCTTGAAAACCCTACTTGCAGTAGTTTGGCAAACGTGAAATCCTACTCTCGAACCAAAAGCTCAATTGTGATTCGACGCTATTTGAGCAATTAAAACATATTGTGTGTGTGTGTGTGATGTTAGTGCTGCGAATCGTCCACATTACTGTGCCGAGGTAGGTACAGTAGTGCCTCGCGAGCGTGTTCCACTACGTTTCTGTCAGTGAAAGGTTCGCGAATAATCAGCTAAAAACATGGGGCATAATAAAATTTGCTTCCATGTTTTATGTTATTGGTTATATTCTGTGGAGAGAAGTGCAATATAGGCCTGCGCCCAATATGGAGTTGGAGATATAAAGTTATATTATCTTTCTTGATTTTTCCTTTTTATATATCCGTGGGAGCTCAAGCTTCGTATATATAAATGGTCGATCACCAACTCTAAGTCTCGTCACCATCAACCAAGTGAGCATCGAAGCATAGAGGAAAAGAGTGGAGAAAGTTACGAGAGGGTTGCGTTTCGCAATGAGCTCTTCCGTGGTGATCCCGATTCAAGATGGAGGAGAAGGGGCCGCTCCGAAGATGGCGAAACAGGAGAGCCTTGAGAATAATCTCTCGGCGGTCGCATGTTTCCTGAGAGGAATGAAGGTCGAGCATGATGTGAGAAGAGTGGTGCATAGTGTCAAGGTCGGGGTCGCGCTCGTTTTGGTCTCACTTCTCTACCTTCTCGATCCGCTCTACAACCAAGTCGGGGAAAATGCCATGTGGGCTATCATGACCGTCGTCGTCATCTTCGAGTTCTTTGCAGGTTCAGTACCCGTTATTTTGCTCATGATGTTGATTGGGGTAAGTTCTAATGAGATTGACTGTATGATTTAACAGGTGCGACATTGAGCAAGGGACTGAATCGTGGGATGGGGACTATATTGGGTGGCGGGTTGGGGTGCATGGCGGCGGTCTCGGCTCAAGAGATTGGCAGCGTCGGGAACGCTGTTGTCATTGGCACTGCAGTATTCATCTTTGGTAAGACATTCAGAATACTGAAATGGACGTGACGACGAAACACAATTTATTAGCAAGAAAGTTACATAATTTTGGCCCTCTTAAGTGTGTCAAGAATATAGCTTATATAGCATAGTCCTATGTACTCTTGCTGTACGTTTTAACAGTTTTCATTCCGGTTCAATAAAATGCTAAATCTCAGGTGCTGCGGCTACATATGCTCGGTCGGTTCCAAGCATAAAGAAGAAGTATGAGTACGGTGCCATGATCTTCATCCTCACCTTCAATCTGGTGGTCGTGTCTGGCTTATGAGCCGGAGAGGTCATGAGAATCGCCCACCAGCGCCTCTCTACGATCGTGATGGGGTTCGCGATCTGCATTTTCACGAGCTTGCTCGTCCTCCCTAACTGGTCTAGCGACGAACTTCACATATCTATTGCCTCCAAATTCGAACACCTTGCTTGTTCGATCGAAGGTAATCAAATCGTGACTACATTAGCAATGCAAGTTTATAACATGGGGTTTGTAATGACACATATGATTGACTATTATCGGTCGACTTCAATGGCAGGACTCTTGGATAAGTACTTTGAGGTGGTGGCCGATAAGGAAAACAAGGCTGACGGAAGCTTCAAAATCTGCAAATCGGTTCTGCATTCGAAAGCAAAGGACGAATCCCTGGTAAGTCTTATTTCCCCTCTTTAATTTCCCATTCTGTTGTAGCTGGGTCGATTCATCTCAAGCTTACTCTTGCATGCTCTCTCGAACTTGAGGATTTAGCAAATCGGTGATGCTATTGCAGGCGAATTTTGCGAAATGGGAACCGTGGCATGGGAAGTTTGGGCTATGTTATCCATGGGACAAGTATCTACAGATTGGAGAGCTTCTTAGGGAGTTAGCAGCCAACATTGTTTCACTTGAAGTTTGTATTCAATCTTCTAGACAGGTACTTCACCTGACCCTCAACTATCTTCTTCTTCATCCCATTGTTTTTTTTTTCCTAATTTCAACTGGAAAAGTGGAAGAGAAAGATGAGGATCGTCAAGATATGAATTCATCACGTGGCTCTAATACCATTTTAGTCGACTAACAATTTTTTCAAAAATTTTAAACAGTCAGAATGTATATATGAGAGAATAATAAGATGTTTCCATTAGAAAGCAATTAATAACATGGCATATAAACGTACAGTAATTCAACTGAAGATGTATTGATCCATATTTCTCCAGGCAATAAATGTGGCGTGTAGTCAATTTTGTCTTCTGCCGGCATTAAGACCCGAAAAGTGGACTCTTTGTCATTCGGTTTCAAATTCCAATTCATAGAAGTTCTTCCTTTGATTTCGAAAGTTTCTTCTCTTACTGAACCAATCGTTCATGTTATCAGCCGACTGCCGATCTAAGACAGTTGATCAAGGAACCTAGCGAATCAGTCGCGTCATCCCTCACATGGACTCTCCGAGAGCTCGGGGAGAGCCTCATGAAGATGAGAAGGTGCCAATCAGAAGCACTGCTCTTGCCAAAGCTCAAGTCAACAAGGCTTGAACTGAGGCACTTCATGTCTCCCTCCGAGCTCGCGCATGCGTGCAACTCAGGCAAGGATCTCGCTGTGTCAACCTTCGTGTTTTTACTCACAGAGATGGTGGAGAAGCTGGAGGGGCTGGTGAAGGAGGTGGAAGAGCTTGGCGAGGTCGCTGAATTCAAGACTAATGAGCCATAGTCGGAAATACCTTATTAACTGTATCGACTCAAATGAGCATTTTGCCAATTGTTTGCGCCGCGTTTCCCTAAGTATATGCATACATACGAGGAAGATGATTAGAAGGAGCAAAAACAGGTGTATGGTGCTACGATATGAACATGAAAATGGTCGAGATGGTCGAACCTATTTGTAGTTTTTTGTGAGTGCAAGAAGACGCCTATTTATAAATTCTAACCTTGTAATCTCACCAATGATGAAGTGATAATAGTTGTTATTATATACACTCTTTGATTGCAGCAAAACAGTTTATAGTTTATATACTCCTGTCCGTAATATTTTCAGGTGAAGAGCTGGAAAAAATTTGTTTAAATCTCATCAATTGCGTGCAAACTGCTCCGAGTCTTTGCACGGGTTAATTGGTGTGGACTTAACCGGTTCATGGGCCTTTGTGGGTGTTTCATAGGCCTTTAGATAATTGGGTCACTAAGCTTTTTTCCCAAGATTATTAAAAGAAAAATTCAGTGGTTAATGAATTTAAGCTTCTTTGACAACCCTATCTATCATATATACTTGAAAGATTCAATTAAGATAGCAATTCACTTAATGTATTATAAATAAATAAAAATGGTTACTTATTGTTCACTTAAAAAACTAATCAATGATAATTAGACTCTTCCTGATTATATTGCTATAATCTATCGATAGGAATCGCAATTCCATGTTTGGCAGTAAATGAATAACATTTAGTGATACGTTTTCAATTACGCAAAATTTTTATTTTTATTTATGCACTTAAGATTGTCAACATTTAAAATTCAGTACATAGTTCTTTAGCTCTTATTTTCAATTGGATTTTCTTAAAGAGCATGGGGCCACTGGTTAAGAAACTAATTTTTGCAAATTTTACAGTTGTCAATGCACTAATTACTATCACGTTAAATGAAATCACTACTTTTGAAAGTGAATTATTCCAAATCGAATATGCTTAGCAAGTTCCTGGAGAGCACTCACTAATCCTTTCTTAACTTTATAAAGAAGTTATGTTCGTTTGGCTTTTTACGAAGTTTCCTTAGGATTAGGTATTTACATCGAAAAAGCTACTAGTTCAAACTTTGTTGCCATTTATAAAAAAAGAAAAACCGCCGAAATTTTGGGATGCATGCCAATTCATTTTTGCAAGTGTAATGCTATTCCTAGGTACGTACAAAATGCTTTATAAAGCTTTTTTTTTTTTAAATGATGTGGAAAAAATCTACATGATCCTAGAAAGCACATATGGCGTATGAGTTCATAAATGGCTTATACATATGAATTTGTTTCACAAATTGACTTGACAAATTATTATTCGCTCCCTAAACATGGAAAATTATGTCCAATATTCAATTTTATGAAAAATTAGAGCATGAGCTTAGGTGCAATCCGAGGCGACAAAACGTTAATTTTGTCGCCTATCGAAGGATTTACCAAAGTGAGGGCAAATTTTTTACTTTATTCGACGTTCGAGTGTGCTCTAAGATAGGAAAATGAGATTTGATTACTATAGATGGATAAGTGGCGTCCTTGTTGCTAAAGAGGTGACTGTCACTATTTACTAATCTGATAGTCAAAAGGAAAAAACAACAGCGAAGGAGATAATACCTGCATTAGATTACAAAAGGAACACGTTATGCAAATCGAACTGTTAACATTCGAACCATCACTTTCAATCCTCGACAGTTCTAGACATAACGTATCATTCTACCGGGTATGACCATTCGAAGCATGTTGCATGGTAGACAGGATAGTCCTGTTGAATCATCAATTCTAGAGAAAACAGCACGAACTGTGCTGCCCATTGGAATGAAGTGATCTCTTATATTCACTAGTTCATGCTTTGAGCAAAACCCAAAATAAAATAAAAATAAAAATAATTGAGTGATTCACTTGGTGATTAGGGAGATGTGTGTAAGCTGAAAGAGTATGATTTTGAATGTGATCGCACTAACTTCAGTGTTGAGATTTGTATTATATTTATAACATATACATGAGTGAGAAAATCACAATTGAAAAGATTTTACAAAAGGTAAGAATCTACAATATTAGCACAGATTGTAGAAGATTTGCTCTATCAACAGAATTGGCACAAATCGTGGAAGATTGGCTCAATCAACGAGATTGACACAGATTGTGGAAGATTGCTCTATCATGGAAGATTTGCTCTATCACACCCCCTCAAGCGAAACGGTGGCGGAGTCACTGTGAGCTTGTCACGCAAAATAAGAAATCGGGATCTTGATAGAGGCTTTGTCATGACATCAGCCGTTTGCACCTGTGTAGGAATGAAGCGAACTTCCAACTGCTTTTTGCTGATTAAATCATGAACAAAATGATAGTCAATTTCCACGTGCTTGGTTCGTGCATGGAAGATGGGATTTGCGGCCAGATAAATTGCCCCTACATTATCACAAAGAACAAGTGGTGACCGATGAAGAGTGTGTCAAAGATCGCGGAGGAGTTGTAATAGCCATAGTAATTCAGAGGCTGCATTAGCCACCCCTTTGTATTCTGATTCAGTGCTGGATCGAGCAACGGTTGGTTGCTTTTTAGAACTCCAGGAAACCAAATTGGGGCCAAAATAAATGCAATAGCCACTAGTTGACTTTCGGTCATCAGGGCAGCCGGCCCAGTCAGCATCTGTAAAGGCAGTGAAGGTCAGTTGGCGCATAGGCCGCAAGGTAATCCCATAATGAATAGTAGCTTTGAGATAGCGCAAAATTCGTTTGACGGCTGACCAATGATCCACGGTTGGACAATGCATAAATTGACATACTTTATTGACAGCAAATGATAGATCTGGCCTGGTGAGGGTGAGATATTGTAGTGCCCCAACTGTACTCCGATATGTGGAGGCATCGATTAACGGTTTACCACTTTGCTTTGACAACTTAGAAGCCGAGGGAGCCATAGGCGATGAGCAAGGTTTAGCATCGGCCATGCCTGTGCGAGTGAGTAGAGCAGTGGCATACTTGGATTGAGTGAGAGACAGCCCAGTAGAGGATCTATGGGCTTCAATGCCAAGAAAGTATGATAGATTTCCCAAATCAGTGATTGCAAACTCATTACCAAGTTGAGTGATTAATTCGGTGATGGAGGAGGTAGAGCTCCCAGTAATGATAATATCGTCAACATAGATGAGAAGAAGTAGAATGTGATCAGACCTACGCTGAATGAATAATAAAGAGTCGGCAGTGGAGGCCATAAACCCGATAGATAATAGATATGAGCTTAGCCGAGAAAACCAAGCTCTTGGAGCTTGTTTTAGCCCATATAGAGCTTTCCGAAGACGACACACATGGCCAGGATAACGCGAATCAACAAATCCTTGGGGCTGCTTCATGTAGACTTCTTCTTTAATGGTGCCATGGAGAAATGCATTCTTGATGTCCAGTTGGCGTAGAGACCAGTTATATGTAACAGCTAAGGAGAGAACAACTCGAATCGTTGTTGGTTTGATAACTGGACTGAAAGTTTCATCATAGTCCAAGCCAGCCTACTGAGTAAAACCCTTCGCAACGAGTCGTGCTTTGTATCTATCAATGGAGCCATCGGCCTTGGTTTTTAGGCGATAAATCCACTTGTAGTTGACCACATTCATGGAAGGGTGATAAGGAACCAGTTCCCAAGTGCCATTTTGGATGAGCGCATTAAATTCACCGACCATAGCTTGTTGCCAAGTAGGGTCTTTGTTTGCAATGGAGAAACAAGTGGGTTCACTTGGTGTCAAGCTTGAGTGAAAACAAGAACACGGTGGGTGTTTAGTGGAGAGAAGAACCTTTGGTTTACGAATGTTATTTTTTAGACGAGTAACCATTGGATGGGTAGAAGTTGGCGGTTGAGGTTGAGAAGATGTCAAGGTTGGAGAAGGTGGTAAGGGTGGAGAATATGGAGAAGAGGATCCACATGGAATCGTTGAAGTAGATGATTGTTGAAGTTGTGATGAGGAGTTGTCCATGATAATAGATGGACTTAATGGAATTGATGTGGTAGTGGACACCCCCTGAAGCTGTGGGGGCTTAATAGAGGAATAACCAATGCAAACAGGGATACTTGATGATGGTGAGGGCAATTGACCATATTGTGATTTGGCGAATGGGAACAAGTGCTCCTGGAAAACCACATGGCGAGAGACATATATTTGGCCAGTGCTATGATGCAAACAACGATAGCCACGATGATGAGGAGAATAGCCGATGAAGATACATTGCATTGTTCGATCATTAAGTTTATGGCGAGTATAAGGGCGTAGCCAAGGGTAGCAAGCACATCCAAAAACACGTAACTGTAGATAATCGGGCTTTTGGCCAAACAACTTTTCATAGGAGATAATCCACCCAATACTGTTGTAGGCATGCGGTTAATCAGAAAGACTGCAGTAAGGAAAGCATCAGTCCAATATAGACAAGAAACAGAAGCTCGAGTAAGCAATGTGATGCCAGTTTCTACAACGTGACGGTGCTTGCGCTCAGCCTGACCATTTTGTTCTTGCATGTGTGGGCATGAAAGACGGTGTAGGATGCCATGAAGACGAAGATAAGGATCAAATTTCTTATACTCACCACCTCCATCAGTTTGAAGGGCCTTGATCTTACAGTTGAAATAGTTTTCCATTTGGGATTTAAATTGCACAAAAGTAGATAGAGCATCAGATTTCACAGTAAGTGGAAAAAACCATGTGTACCCACTGTAAGCATCAATAAAAATGATGTAATAACAAAAACCATTTACTGACATAACGGGAGATGGTCCCCATAGATCAGAATAAAGTATTTCCAAAGGAGCATTACAAGTGGTCAATGATCTAGTAAAGGGAAGACGATGCAACTTGCCCAATTGACATGATTCACAGAAACTAGATGATGAAGAGGCAGATATCGGGAGGCCATGCTTTGAAATAACTGAAGAAGTAACGCGGGTAGTTGGATGACCCAAGCACTCATGCCAAATAGAAGTAGAAACTCGTTCACCAATGAAGCAAGATGGAGCTGGCGGTGATTTATGGGACTTTAGAGGGACCTTATTGGTGGTACGTGCATTATTTAGATAATAGAGTCCATTCTTATTCTGGCCTTTGAGCAGGAGGTTCCCCGAGGATCGATCCTTAACACAACAGAAAGTAGGATGAAATTCAAATACCACGTTGTTGTCCTTGGTAAATTGAGATACAGATAATAAATTCTTCTTGACAGATGGAACATGATAAACAGTCCGTAGATTAAAAGAACTGGTAGGAGAATGTAAGAAGGAAGAACTGATGCGTGATATTTGCAAACCTGATCCATTTGCAGTGTGGATTTGATCGGAGCCAGAATAATCAGTCCGAACGTTCAAATTTGCCATGTCAGCAGTAAGATGATGAGTGGCACCAGAGTCTGGGTACCAGTATGGGTCAAACGACTTACCAGATGAAGAGGCATACATTGCAGATGGAGAAGCGGTACTAGCTTTATAGTCAGGATTAAATCGTTGGTAGCATTGGAGAGCTGAGTGACCTGCACGACCACAAACTTGACAAATGAGTCGAGAATTAGAATAAGCTCCATTATAAAAATTGCGACCACGGCCTCGGCCGCGTCCTCGTCCTCGGCCACGTCCTCAACCATTGAAGGGAGTAGTCAGGGCATCAGATGATTTGAGTGCGGCATTCACAACTGGAGAAGACTCTATTGAAGATTCAGTGGTGCGGCTTTGAAGAATAACTTCTTGATTGTAAAGAAGGCCAAGGAAGTCATCAAGAGGTAACGGATCAAGATGAGAAGTAACGGAGGTAACGAATACATCATACTCCGAACCTAGGCCACCAAGGATGCTGAGAACTAATTGGGAATCAGAGATGGGATGAGCAGCGGCAGAAAGATGATCCGCAATGTTCTTGGCTTTTTGAACAAAGGCTTCCATGGAAAGAGAGCCCTTTTTTAGAGATCGGAGCTGATACTCCAATTGCATTATGCGAGCTTGAGATTGAGGAGCATAAAGTTTCTCAAGCGAAGTCCAGACAGCATGAGAAGTCTCAAGACCAACAATGTGTGAGAAAACTGATTCAGTAAGAGTGGAGAGGATGCAACAGAGGATGAGTTGATCTTGATAATGCCAAGCAGTATGGTCTGGGTTGACGGTCACAATACTATCAGCAGTAGTGATAGTGGGTGCCGGACAAGGATATGAGCCATCCACAAACCAAAGATACCCATGAAGACGAAATAAAGGAAGAAACTGTGCTCACCACAGAAGGTAGTTGTTGCGATCTAGCTTGATTTGGAGAACATGTGATATATTCCCGAGAGCAAAGGGTGGTTGGGATGGAG
>BCNH02000008.1:9818627-9862511 GCA_001662345.2 Metrosideros polymorpha var. glaberrima | reverse complement strand
AAAAAAAAAAAAAAAGGACAATTAAACTGTAAAAAGAAATGAGAAGCCCATTTGTGAGGGTAGCTGTTGAAAGCTACTTTCCCTGATAGCTCAAGTACTACAGCCTCAGGTACTTGTTTATAAAAGTTTTTTTTTTTTTTTTCCATATTGGGTTGCTACGTTGTTGGCCTTTTATTTATAGAATTGGCCATGAAGAGAGAGAGAGAGAGATATTCGAGGGGGAAAATTAGATAATACCCCGTCAGTGTCACACACACTTCACATAACTGATCTAATCCACCATTAATTTGAGGGTCTTGATAACTCGCTCTCTAAGTTGCTGTCAAACCAATAATTGATAAGGCCGCTCGTGGAAAACTATTTTACACCACTAGTATATGATGTGCCACCGTTTGGAGATTGTTTGGAGTATAAGGTAGACTATACGTCTTCCAAGGTAATCATAGGATAACATCGTAATAGTTGATCAATAAGTGTCAGGATAATTACTAAAACAGTCCTAAATTTATTGCAATTGTGATAATTTCGTATAAATCTTTTTTTTTTGGCCAATTGAGTTTTAAACCTTTTGCATTTGTGCCAATTTAGTCCATTTGACAGACCGGCATTGATGTGGCACACTGGCCAACCAAAATAATAATATTTTTAAAATTTTAAAATTTTGAATATTTTTTCTGAATTTTTGAATTATTTTTTTCTTTTCTGTTTATTTTATCTTCCTTCATGGGTTTCTTCCTATGGCTGGCAAGGGTCGCGACCCTTGCCTGGCCTCGCCAGCAGTTGGCAACTCGTGGGCGAGGTGGCCTCGCCTCGCAACCCATGGACTCGCTTGTGACCTATGGACCCATCGACTCGTCGACAACCATTGACCTAGCAACTCGCAACTCCATGCTCGAATGAAGTCGATGGGTTGTGTCGCAAGTCATTGAACTCTAGCGACCCTCACCAGCCACAAGAAGAAATCCAAGAAGGAAGAAAAAAAGAAAAAAATTTATTAAGAATTTGAAAATAATATTATTATTTTGGCCAGCCGGTACGCCACGTCAGCACAAACCGGCCAAATAGATTAAATTGGCACAAATGCAAAAGGTTTAGGACTTAACTAACAAAAAAAAGTTTATGACTAAATTGACATAGTTACAATAGATTTATGATTGTTTTGGTAATTTTCCCATAAAGTGCGCCCTTAATTCCGATAAGGACATCAACAACATCATGCCTAGTTTTTAACCAATTAGAGCCGCATTAACGTTCTTTAAATTCATCATGAGTTTGTTAAATTCATCTAAGTGGGCTATGATGGATGTACTTTCAACAACTCAAAATTGAAACATCATCTTCAACATCTATAGGCGATTATTTAAACCCTTCTTCACATAGAGAATTTGAAGTTTTGCCCTAATTGTTGTCGCACCCTTCTCCTCGGCCATCCGATTAACACCTTATTCAAGAGATTCAATGGGATTATGCCTTTTGCTTTCTCCACAATCTCACCTTTGTCGGCCTCTTTCATCACTTCCTGCAACCTAGCATTGCCATCCAATGGCTTTACCAAATCTCGGATTGTCAACAATGTTAAGAACCAAATGATATCTTAGCTTAAATAATACTCTCTTATTGTTATTTTAAGAACACTCAATTTACACTCCTTACTGCTCTCACACAAGACACTCATGTCACTTCTCACTTTAATACGCACATATCACAAATCTCTCGCTTCATACTCATACCACTCACCGACATCACTCTCTTCACCAACACCACTCACACACACAATGCACTCTCTCCCGTCACTCACTGCACACTACGCAGCACACTATGACCCCCTTACACTCATCACATGGAGCACTAGCTCCTACTTATAGGTTGTTGAAGTCCGTTGATTAACCGACTTCCACATCAAATATCTTCCTCAATTATTATTTTATAGCAACTTGTGGTGCAATCGTTGGAGCATTCTAGAGAGAGAATAAAGCTGGAGTATTCTGGAAAAGTGAAGACGATTCTAGAGAAAGAGAGAGGCGGTGTCTCTCAACAAAGAAAGCATGCATCTTGATGCTGCCGGATACAAAGTTTCTCCTCTCGTAAAATGTCTCAAATTTTATCTTTGCTCCAGACATAATTATACCAACTGAATTTCCTAATAATGATACAAGCAAAAATCCCAAATCAACTATGGAATTCCCTAGTCCTAGCTTTAATATCAATTGTTGTCTAGTAACGTGTACCCTAACAGATCTTGCAATTCAAATCTAATAGAAGAAGAAAAAATTACCAAGAAATCAATGAGAAATGTTAAATAATAAAGAACAACAAAGATTTACAACGTTCAATCTGAGTGTTGCTAACTACTCCATGTATAGAGCCAATCGTAAATACTTCACTATCAATCACAAAGTTACTAAATTATAATTAATCGCACTTGTGTTTATCAAGCCCAAAGACACAATTCCTCACAAGCCTTTGTGCTTCCCTCATCAGGTTATGCTAGAAAATCCTAGGAGACACTCTAAACAACTTGTGCTCGTGTCCTCTACGAAATAGGAGAGAAAACTTACTTAAAAATGGAAAATCGCATCAAAACGTGTTCTCCCCGGGTATCCGGACAAAAGTTGTCCACTCCTATCCGAATATATCTGACACATTATGCCCGGACAGCCTGACAATGCCCGTAAAGCCTAAATGTTTTATGGGCTGCTGGCCAGCAAACCGTACCAACTCCCAATCCTGGTCATTCTAGGTAATATCTTCTCTCTCATATCCTCCATAATCTTTAGCTTCGATCCGAACTCCACAACGGACGAATTCGGCAAGATATTGAGCGACAGAAACTCAACCTGAAACCGATGAATCCTTTTGTAAACAAAATAGAGGTGGAAGATCTACTTGGAGCTATTTGGTGATTGCCGAAATGGTTCTCTCTCTCTCTCTCTCTACCTGAACTTCATTCTATAATTTCATGTAAAACACAGCCTTTAGATGTTCAATTAGGACTGATCCACCTGAGAAGACTCTTCAGCTTTAGCGTTCGAGTGCCCTTGCAAAGTCAAAAAGCTCCAAATTTAATTGCATCGTGGAGCAAGCTATTACCAGTGACTAATTGAGCCTATGCTACACTCTTAAATTTTCATGGAAACATTTGGTCGTTTGTTCTCGCAAGTCTCATGGTCTGATCCATATGGGACAAGTCCCAAAATGATGTTCTTACTTATGAATTACTTCACAAGGCTTCCCCTCAATTGATTGGATTTTTTCATTTTAATTGTAATTTTCTTCACCAAAGGGAAATTCTAGTTTCATTATGTGGAGAAAAGAAATAATAATGACGGCGCCGTGGAACTATGAGAACAAGAACAAGCCTCTATTTTTTGACCAAAAAGAAAAAGGGATATGTATATTAGAAGTTCTAAAACTTGTCGAAAAAGTGTAATTAAGTCTTAAAACTTTCAAAAAGTGCAATCAAGTCCTTTCATTAACATCGTCAATTTCACTAATGAAAAATGCTGATGTGGCATTTAAAAATTATTTTATCTTTCCTAGGTGGCATTTTTTGTTATTTTTATTCAAAATTTATTTTAAATTGATTAAAAAATAAAAAAGAAAAGCTATTTTAAAAAAAAAATAGAATTGAAAAAAAAAATGGCAGGCTCACCAGTGAGGCGCTGCCACCCATCGCATTGATGGTGTTAACGAAAGGACTTATTGCACCGATTTGACAAGTTTTAGGACTTGATTCAATTTTTGAAAGTTTTAGGATTCAAATACACTTTTGCGACAAATTTTACGACTTCTAGTACATTTATCCTCCCCTCCCCAAAAAAAAAAAAAAACAAGAACAAGAATTACAATTATTACTTTGTTACATCTTAATTTACCTATCCCAATTACCAAGTCCAGCTTTCACTACAAAAAAAGCACACATTTATTTTAAAGGGAAGACGTAGTCTTCCAACACATATGAAGGATAAATTTTTGTTGGAAGAGGAAGGCCAAGAAACTCTTTACAAAGGACTAAACATCGCTATACAAGAAATGGATAATGTTCATAGCAGGCTCTGCAGTCTTTGAAATTGAAACTGACGTCCATTGCAGAATCCACAATCTTTACATATCATTTCTCAAAATGCACATGAGGTGCAATCTGGATGAGAAAGCGCTCCGTCACGCTCCGCATGACCGTAATAACCATCCTGACCCTCTGTAGACTGGCAATGATAATCGTAACCTGAATTCGCAGAAAAATAATATAAACACTGGAGAATATCATCTACAAAGTAATAGGAGCAATCGGAACACAACTCTGGTGAGCGAACAATGCAATGGAACTTCGGTTGTGTTGTTCGCTCACCGGAGTCCCATTGCATTGTTTGCTCACCGGAGGTGTGTACGGATTGCTCCCAGCAACACTGCAAATAATGTGAATAACGCTTATTATTGAAACAATCTTTTAAAGAGTGGCCCTTTGTTGCCTTTTGATTTTGTATTTATAGCTGAACAGCTAGGGCCAGTTAAAGGATTTGTCCTTGAATATCTCCAGGAACTGCGGTCGTTTTAACCAGTAGCACTTTAATACTTAGCCGATATGCTAAATGCTTCCTTAAACACGATCGAAATTCACCATCTTATGCTGAACTTATTGTTGATCATTCTGCCGGGAATTTTCAATTAACTAATTTGCTTGCACTATGTACGACATGTTGTGAAGAAGATAGCGACAGCAAAGAATTTGGCGGACATGATAACTAAGCATGTTCCTTTGGCAAAGCTCAAGCTTTGCTTGAGCACAATTGGCTTCCTTAAAGAGTGAGCACCCATCCAGGCGTTAGAAGAGCATCATGGATGATAGGGTTAAAGTACACTAGAAGTGCCATAATTTGGTACGGGTGGACACTTTAGTGCCACAATTTCTAAAATGTACACTTAAGTGCCAAAATCGGAGAATAAAGGAATACTTAAGTGCCAATGGCGAGATTTTCAGGCAAAAATGCTAACCTGTCTTTTTCCGGCAAGTGATTTAGATGATGTGGCATTTTTTTTTAATACAAGCCACGTAGACCTATCAAACGACGTCGTGATCAAAGCAACTAGCACTTATGTGATCCCTTTTATCAAAACTTGGCACTTAAGTGATCACTTTTTAATCACGACTGACACTTAAGTGATCACTATTCATAAATTATGGCATTGAAATAATCATTCATGTATTTGTTACCACTCCTTCATTTGAACAACCATTGCAGCAAACCAGTAAACATTCAACAAACATTGCACCAACTAAGTCATTACCAGTAGCAAACCAAACATTTAAAGCGAACCAGCAAACATTTGAACAGCCATTGCAGCAAATTTTGCAGTAAACCAGCAAACATCAGCAAACATTCAGCAAACCAACAAACTCCTTCATTTGAACAACCATTGCAGAAAATTTTGCAGCAAACCAACAAACATTCAGTAAACATTGCAACTGTAACAAGTTATTACCAGCAGCAAACCAAACATCTAAAGCAAACCAGCAAACATTTGAACAGCCATTGTAGCAAATTTTGTAGCAAACCAACAAACATTCAGCAAACCAGCAAACTCCTTCATTTGAACAACCATTGCAGCAAATTTTGCAGCAAACCAGCAAACATTCAGCAAACATTGCAGCTGTAACAAGTCATTACCAGCAGCAAACCAAATATTTAAAGCAACAATTAAACAAACCAAAATTGACAATACACAACTGGACAACAAAACTTGTAAGTGCTCAAAACAATCGATTTCAACCTTCCATATCCAATCATATAACCAGCAAACCTCTTGTTCTATTAAAAATTTACAGCAAGCCGAAACCCCTGCTATAATTACAATTAACTAATATAAATACATATTCCACTAATTATCAACTATGAAAGACTCAGAAATTACTTCTCATCACTCACTTGACATGTCGCCATAAAATAGGCTACAGAGCATAACAACAACACAATCAACGCTTGATAACATGTTCTTTCTATTTTCATCCCCGAAACTTCGTTCTTCAAATGGTTGGCCAAAGATGCTAAAGTTTTCATTTCAGCTTGCATTGAGTCAACATTGTCCAACCCGTCCAACTCGTCCATTAATATAGGTAGAGGTTGATGTCGTCCTTCAAGTAGCTCCAATATCACCTATGTTGCTTGATCGGAGAATTTCGCATCAATCCATTTGAAATACTTGCACTTCGACCTTTCTTTATATTTGCTGCATCCATGAAATCTTCTCCCGGGATTCAATCGAGTCCACGATGTTCTTCTTGGACTCGGCAAACCACAATAATATAAAACGATCACCTTCTCCTTTGCTTCGTTGGGAGGAATTTGAGCCGCTGCTGAAGGTGCTTCTCTCCATTTCCAAGGTTCGGTCGTTAAATTTGGGGGCAAATCGAAATAGGGCATCAATTTGGGTGGAAGGGCTCGGTTAGGGTTTGAAATTGGGCATTTTCTTCGATTTGGACAATTTGAAAGATTTAGGGTTCTTATTTAGGAAGAGAATGCTGAACGATGTCGTTTGCAGTTGTAGCAAGTTAAAACGACGTTGTTTTAGCATGCAGGAGTTGAGTCAGCCTTCCGATGAGCCACGTAGACTTAAAAAATTAATAAATTAAGGTCACGTCTGATTTCCGGCATGGCTTGTCGGAGTTGGCACTTAAGTGTCCCATTTTTTTTTAAAAATAGCACTTAAGTGTACCTTTTAGAAATTGTGGTACTAAAGTGTCCACCCGTGTCAAATTATAGCACTTCTAGTGTACTTTAGCCTGGATAATAGTATTATGATTTAGCTACAAACGTCAAGCCAAAATGGAAAATTGTTAAATTATGTCTTGAATTTGAGCGCATGTGAGAAATCTCAAGAAATCCACTATTACTTTTGGATTAGGATTCTCAGACGATGTAGTTTCCTCAATTGGTTACTACGAAGGGGCTCATGTCATTGGCTTATTCGTTTTTGGTCAAAGGAGATGTGTGGTTGTTTCTCTTAAATGTAGCTGCACATATCTTGTAATTATATATTTATTGCGGGGGGTGAAAAGGACTTTTGTGAGAAAATATTCAGTGATTTGCTAGTGCCACGTCAATAGTTGAAGTGGCTCGTGCTTTTTATTCATGTCAATAATTGGTTGACATGTAATTGCTGAGTTGGATTAAAAAAGATTAAAAAAAAAACTGATTTTTCTCTTCTTGCTCCTCCACCCAATTTTTTTTCCTGACGTAGCCGTCGTCCGTGGCCATCGGTGCTGCGATGGTGTGCGGTAGGGGGTTTTCTTCGAGGCTGGGTCGTCAATGGTGTGGCCGATGAAGTGGTGCTCACGGCGAAGAAAAACCCACGACAACTCACGGCAAAGGCTAACCGCGGTGGTGCATGGACTTACGACGGTGAATGATCAACGGAGCTCCTCGGCAAACCTGCAAAATAGAAACTTTGCTGGATCATCTCGGTTTGGGTTGCAACGGCAATTCACAATGGCTGGAGACGTCGGTGCAAGGAACGACAACGTCGTCTTGGCTGAGTAGGCAGCGTCGGGGACTGTTGGCCAAGCAAGGAGCAGCAACGTTGACGGGGGATCAGCAACGTCCCTGGTGTGGATCATGAGGCAGCAGGCTGAGGTCACGGTGTAGGGCTCGACAGTGGGGAATTAGTGGTAGCGTCGTCGGGAGGCCTGCTGATTGTTGTGGCCAGCAGCAGCAGTGGTAAGGGGGCGCGGCAGGCAAGCATCGAGTCGCGAAGGCTTGCGGCTGGTGCGGCGACAAAGGAATGGCGACCACTTCTGGGCGCGTCGGGATTCTCGGTGAGGCTCGTCCAGAAGGTGCAACGACCTTAAAGGGCCTCAGAGCAGCCAACGGCATCACGTCGGCGTGGTCGCGGGGGGTGGTTCGGCTCCGAGCTCTTCCTCTCAATTCTCTCGTGCATTTTTTTTTTTCTATTGGGGTTAATACCATAAAAACCCCTAATTAGTATACATATGACAAATTTATTCTTAATTAATTTTTTTATCACGAAAAACTCTAAACTAGTACAGCTGTGACAAATTTACACAAAATTAATTTTTTGACCACGAAAACCCCAAATTAGTACATTTATAACAAATTTACCTCAAACTGGTACACTTGTGATAAATTTACCATTTGTTAGTTTCCGTTAAATTTGGTTAATACAATGAAAAATCTCAAATTGGCACACTTGTGATAGACGAAGGATAATACCCTAAATTGGTACATCTATTCAACTGTCACATGTCATCAAACTCGGTAATTTGATAGTAAAATTTGACGAAAACTAACGAAGAGTAAATTTATCACAAATGTACAAGTTTTGGGTAAATTTGTGACAGTTATACCACTTTGAGGGTTCTTGTGGTTAAAAAATTAATTTGGAGTAAATTTGTCACATGTGTACCAATTTAAGGTGTTTTTTGTTATTAACCCTTTCTAGTGTGCTCTTAGAATAGAATTTTGCCAAGACCCCCGATTTGTGAAGACCTAATGTGTTTTATATAATGGAATTGTAGGTATAACATGGGCTTAAACTTTGGCCTTTTAATGTAATGGACTTTAATCCCAAGGCCTTCTTCTGATTAGCCTTCAATGGGTTGAATTTGATTAATTAAAGCTTAACTAAGTCCAATTTACTTGGTAAAATTCGGCTAGCCCTAACGTGCGTGGGCTTGGCCGAATTTTGCTTCTCTATGGGCTCCTTTAGGTTGCGAGACGTCTAGGTTGAACTGTTTCCAGCGACAAAACGAGGTTTTGGCTTCTTCTTGGTGCAAGGCCCCAAAACTTTTCTGCTCGCCAATAATTGCTTGGAGACAAAACACCCAAGAACATACTAACAAATTTGAAAACATGCAGCCGAATCCAACAAGGAAATAGATTCCATGTTTTGACTGTTTTGGATCAAATCACCGAGCTGTACATGGTTGGATACAAAATCCAAGTCTTGGACTTCCCAATTTCAGGCCGCGACTTCCGCACACATGATTCGATTGGAGAGAGAGAGAGAGAGAGATTAGTTTACTAATGTAGCTCCTCATTTGGAAATAGCGAAGTCATTTTCCTTTTTTTATGCTGTGGTGGTTTCCTTAGATCGAAAATGGTTTTAAGTTGGCCATTCATTTTCCATGTACCAAACACTACAAATCAACGGAAACAATTTAGGGTTAATACCAAGAAAAATTTCAAATTGATACACTTATGACAAATTTACTCTAAACTGATATATCTATGACAAATTTACCTTAAACTGATACACATGTGACAAATTTACCATCCGTTAGATTTCGTCAAATTTTACCGTTGAATTGCTGAGTTTGATAACACATGACAATTGACAAGATATATCAGTTTAGGATTTTGTCCTCTGTTTGTCACAAGTGTGCCAGTTTGGGATTTTTCGTAATATTAACTCAATTTAACGAAAATTAATGAAGGGTAAACTTTGTCATAAATGTATTAATTTGAGATAAATTTGTCACAACTATATTAGTTTATGATTTTTTGTGCTAAAAAAAATTAGTTTAGGATAAATTTGTCACAGATATATCAATTTGAGGTTTTTCGTGGTCAAAAAAGTAATTTAGAGTAAATTTATCATATGTGTACCGGTTTAAGGTTTTTCATGGTATTAAACCAACAATTTATAAAAATTACTTTTGGTGTAACAAGTACATAGTAACACTTAATTCTTGGTGGAAAAGTTTGACAATTTGTTATTATAACGACTAGGCTCGATTAATATGGCCTAATCAATCAAAAGGAGTATTCATCAATTAGTACGAAGATCGTTTTAAGTTGGGTAGTAATAAATCACTTTCCGAAGCCATTTTCTGATTGTTATGGGATTTGGAGATGTAAAATTTTAATAATAATATTCCTCACCTCCGCGAATTTCAAATTCCATTATGTGTAATAAAGAAATAAATAACGCTTTATTTTGAAACTCCAAAAGTAAGAATTGCAATGACCACTTTTATTATATCTTTATTGAAACCATACGATTACCAAGTCTTACTTTTACTATAAAACTACACTAAAGTGCTTATCACTTATTTCAAAGGGGAGACACAATGGTCCACACACGTGAGATTGAAAACTTGGTGGGAGGAGCTCTTTAACTCTTTACAAAGAAGTAAATACAGTTACTCAGTAAATGGATGATGTTCATATCGGATTCTGCAATCGTTTAGCTGAACTTGAGCCCCGATGCTATGCGTACAGTCCTGATATATCAATCTCCAAGCTTCACGCAGGCAAGAGGTGCAATCTGGATGAGAAATCACCCCATCGCATGCCGCATGGCCATAACAATCGTCGTTACCTGATGTGGATTGGCAGTACCTATTGTAACCCGAATCTGCAGTAGAAGCAAATAAACAGTTGAGAACTTGATTGACGTTATACTCATAGAGACTCCATTGAGAATATGTTGCCCTGTTACATATTTTGCTCACAAGATTTGTGTCTGGATTACTACTTGCAACATGAAAAGTAAGGTAAATCGCGCTTAGGATTGCTGCAATCCTTTGAAAAGTGGCCATTTTACTGACTCTTAATTTTGCATCTATAGCTTATCAGCTTGACTACATAAAAGGGTTGTTCTTGAAATTTTCTCCACAACATTCCACACGAGGTTAGCCAGCAGAATCTTAGCAGCCATTGTTCAACCTTGTTCGGTTTGTTTTATGCTATTGATTCCAAGCACTAGCACTTACAACTTAGACGATACGAGAGATGCTGCCTTAAAACTTCATCCAGGTTCAACTTGTTATGCTGAACTTATTGTCGTCCATTCGGCAGGGGAATCTAATGGATTAACTAGCAGTCCCCGCTTGCCTTTGTCACAAAGAGTCAAAGACAACCACGATAGTAATACATCAATTATTTCAACAGAACCTTTCTTAAGACAAATAAAGTTCTATGATCTTTGTCCGAATTTATCTTGTATTTTGCAACAACCATTAAAAAGTGTACATCCCGTCAGCAGAGGACGAGGGAGTTCGAGTTGACAACAGGGCATATTCGAACTTCTGGCTCGACAAATTCTTAGGATGCATGCAATATTGCAGATTGCACCTCTCAAGTTACTATGATTGTGTTTTCCCTTAAATTCGCCTGATGAATGTTAGCCCCCTCGAGAAAGACTCCTTAATGAAGACCAAACTCAGAGTTGGCAAATGTGAAAGAACACGCAATCCTGGTATTGTTGATGAGACGATTTACAGTCCAGAAAGGAACGTGAACTAGACTTGAGTATGAATCAGAGCTTGAACCCGACAACACAGACTGAAATCAAACTCACGAGAGGGAGACATTGGTAAAATGAAAGAAACGAAACAAGAACTTGAATTAAGAATAACTAAATCTTGCGATTTGATGCTTTTCAAAGTCGTGAATTTTTAGGATCTTACTTCCATTTTCTAAGACTCTTCCCGAATTCTCGACGCGTTTCCATGGTTTAGGATGTGTCGCCCACATTTGAGACAAGGGCGCCATGAACTGGCATCAGTTGCGGGTAACAGGTTTGGTCTCTATGCTACCGCTTCTCCACGCATGCTAATCTGCATATACCATGTGTCTGGTCCCAATCTCCATCGCTCCTATATTTTAGAAATGACATTTAACTAGAAAATAGCCATTCTCGCAGTCTTCTCAAACTTTAATCGGTTTGGCATCATGCCACCCATTTCTCCAGACATACCAATTCGCTTCGCCACTTTCCCAACCGTGATCTCCATCGCCATTGTATCTTAAGGAAGTCATTTGACCAGAAAATAGTCATTCTCACGCTGTTCGTGGACTTTCAATCGATTGGGAATCATGCTAACCACTTCTATCGCATGTATGCCAGCCACCTATGGCAAGTGTCTGGCCATGATCCGCACATCCCAAGATTCCAGAGTTGCGGCCGAATTGCCTCTACTTCTCTTTTTCCATCTTGTCATCGTCACGATTGGTTAATGCCGATCTCGCAAGTGTCAAACCTCATGCTAGTAAAATCTATGCAAGTCACGACCTAGTTGGCATAATTGTATGTCTAATAATATATTTTTTTCATTAAATTCATAAATTATCATTGACTATTGAGTGTGTAGTAATTATATTCAGTTTAATTCTGATTTGATAGGGTCTTTTGAAAATTCTAATGTTATTTGCCCCCTATTACATCTGTCATTCATGAAACAAGAAAGTGTAATAAGTATCATATAAACATCATAATCACTATTATAGCTCTACTACATTACAATGTAATGGCTATTACATTATAATTTTATCCTATCATTGCAAGAAAACAGGCTACTGGTTCATTTCCTATTTCTATCTTTTTTTTCATAATATTTTTGTTTCCAATATCCTATTGCAAATAAACTAACCGACCAATCTGTTAGGAATCGTACACCAATTCCAGAAAAATAACCCAAACAAACAATCCATGCAGACGCAGAGGCACTCTGCGAATCCACTAAATTTCAAAAAAAATAAGAATACAATCATGATCTTCTCTCAAGATTAGGGCACAAAGAGGTTGAAAACATTCATCAAGCCTCACGGCCTCTCTTTTTATTCTCTCTATTTTTTCTCTCTCTGCATTAACATCTGCAGCTTCTTAATAGCTTATATATAAGAGGCATCTTTTTAACCTAAAAGCTAAGGGTTGGTGGAGCGGTTCATGACTCGATATGTAAGTCAAAAGTGATAGGTTCGATCCTTAGTCTAATCTGCGAAGGACGAGCCTGCATTTAGACGTATCCCCATTTTGTTCTTCTCCACTCGCACTTGGTGACAGATTTCTTCGTTGTTTAGTGCGTGCGTGCGTGTGTTGAAACTCGAGGAATTAGAATTTCTAGCAGGGTTCGAAGCTTGGCATGTGGGTGTGTGATTTTTCGTTGGTTAGTTTGGCAGTTGGTTCCTGAGTCTCCGTGATAAAGTGAAAGAAAAGGCGAGAGATGAAATAGAAAAGGGTATCAATGAAGCAAAGGAGTTTCCATGGCTGAATTGAACTTATGGCCGGAAATTTGCCCACAATGGGGCGGGGCACCATTGCCCCAGGCGAGCTGCCCTGCCTCGGGGGCAGGAACAAGGGACTTGATCCCTGTCTTCGCTCCTCTCCATGCCCATCTCTTGGTAGGAAGGTGATTTTCCTGAACAATACGCGTTATTCGTGCTTTGTGAAGATTGATGTTACTAATATCCATCTCTCCTAGTTTCTGCATAAGTGGTCATCATTTCGATGACTGGCTCGTATTCTTAGATCTAGATAGTGATATCGTCGCTTAAATCAGTAGTTTGACCTCTTCATTTTGTATGAAGAAAATTTTATGTTACGCCGCGAGTTGATTTTTGTGTGTACAATCTAGCGTGCCAAGCTACTTATGAGTTCCTTAACATGGAACTTGTTAATCTGACAGTCTGTAAGTTTGTTTCAGCCTGAAAAAGTTAGTTTTGGAGAGACACCATAAGATGTCTTCTATACAATTTGGAAGGGATGCCATTCGGCAGATTTTCCAAGGCGCTTCTGTCCGGAGTTCTGATGGCGCAGTGCATCCTCTCTTCCGGAATTTAGAAGTTATGCTCACCATGGTGAGAGGGTTGAAATGCGGAGTTATTGCCTTAACTATTCGATTCTTGGCATCTATATATGAGCTCCTTTTGTATTTTTTTCAGAACATGGAGAAGCTCAAAAAAGCAGGTGAAACTGTGAAGGTTGCTCCAGGATATTTCCAAAACCATCTCGAGCCCAAGTTGTTGGCTATCCTGAACATCGAGAAGTTTGCTTATCTCATTAGCGAGCAGCGCAAGGTTCGTTCCAGTCACACTAGTGAAATCGATAATTTTGGCTGGTTGCAAATACTAATGCGCACCCCATTATCTGTATTAAAAAAAAAATTTATTGTTGAGACTAGATCGTGCTTCTGTCGTTGTTCCCCCATATCTGAACAATTAGCAGATTACGGATCATTTCTTTGCATGAACTTATATAAATCTGAGTAGTAGTAGAACATACTTTTTGTATATTTGACAATGAGCTAATGATGTTTCTCTTTGATTAATTGGCAGATACACCAGCCTCAGGAAGTGGAGGAGGTCCAAGTAGTCACTGAGACTGCGGAAAATAAGATGAAAGAATATGAGGCAGCTGCAAAACGTCTTGACAATGCACGGCTGGTTTGTAACCGATCTCTGATGCTCTTAATTGTGGTGATAGACGACACTTCTTATAATTCAGAATTTCGGATTCTCCATTTACGCAAATAAACTTTTATCCCAATGCTCATATTGCTCTTTTTTAGATGAATCAAGTATGAAAAAGCCTTGAGAAACTTGAGGGAACGTTGTTTAATGTGTTGGTCTAAGCTCTTACAAATCTGGGATGATGGTCAAACGTAGATCAGATTCAGCAAGAAATTTCAGTATGGATTGTGTCCAGTTGACCTTCTGTTATGCATGGAAGATATAACCTGTGAATAAGTTAAGGATCTCTTTTGATAATGCATTAGGATTATTTGCTTCTGACTTTCGTTTCCCAGATCATATGGCTTTGTGTAGGTACTGAGGAGGTTCATTAATGTTGAGAAATTACGTACGCGTGCTACAAAAGATGCGCCAATAGAATTGAGGTCAGCTGTAATGAAAGAAGAGCTTGTCTCTGAGGTATGTCACAGGCTCCTCGCTCCTGTCTACAAAAGTTCCTTTGTCGTATGAAAAGTAGTTTGCATCTTGTTGTTCACTTGGCGTAACTGTTAGCTAAAATTACGTGCATTGAAGTGATGTTCAGAGCAATTTATAGTACTCTACCAAAGAATATTGGATTTGAAAATGCAGCTTTCAGTGCTCTTAGCTTGTTCATATCATGTGAGGAAGCCTGTTGAGTTATGAGCCCCTTGTGCCATTAGATTAATTGTTTCGAACCAATGCTAGGTGTACTAATACCGGTATTGAAAATTGGTATAATAAGTAATGTACTAGATTTGCAAGTTTTCATCGAACTAAGTCGGCCATACCCAAAGACTCCATAGTAGTCCGTCACACGCATCACTTAATATATTAGTTTTGCAAATTAGTCCCGGTGTATCTAGTATATTATTCAAATGTTCCGAGGTGTACACTGGTTTATCAAGCAAAACGGAGAAAAAAAAGGAGGACGCAATGGAAGAGGTTGTCTGTTTTCATTTACTATGCATACTGATTATTTTATGTGGAACGGAGGTCAATGTGCAACTTTAATATTAGGAATCCATTATACATGATCGATCATAAAGACACGAGCTGTTTCATCTCATATCTGTTAGTATGACGAAGAGTTAGGAGAATTGCTCATTACTTAGCCAGGATAGAGAACATTGCAGATATATTATTAGTCAACTAAGCAGGGAAATGCTGAGATGACCTTGAAGCTCATTCTTTTGACGCTCTTCGATCGTAAACTTCGCTGCCGAGTCTGATGAATTTCATTCGCCATTATCTACCTACCTAGTTGTCTGTTGATACATGTGATGGGAATATCACCATGAATGAGAGGCTTGAACAGTAAATTGTATTTTTATGGTTAGCCTCTGTCCCCTCACTTGATGCAACCTTTTGTACTTCTCTCGGGTGGCAAGGCAACTTTGCGTGCACATTGACCCTGAAAACCTTCATTTGCCGAATCCACTAACAAATGTCGGAGAAAACGAGGTGCCCCTTACGTCTGCCGAAATCCATCCCTCTCTGTGATCGTCAAGGGGTTACTGTTCTCTCATATTCTGGACTCTTTTTCCTTTTGGTTCGTGCTTGTACCTGCTCATATTCTGAGAGTCCTTCGTTATGACGCGTTTTCCCAACATCTAGCGGACAAGCAATGCCAGATATCTTCGGCAAAGCGAGAGAAAATGAAAATCGCACGCATAATTCGAGAAATTCAAATTCGTGTGTGTGGCAATGCCACGATGTTCTTCGTTTGTGAGACATCTTGAGTTATTGAAATGCCCCATGAATTTAGTATCATTTCCTTGTCTGTTTTCTCCTTCCCTTTATTGAGATTCTCAGGTTGTTGGTCACTCAAGATAGTCAACGGTGATTTGGATGAAGGAGAGGTAGGTTGGATAATACAATGGGTTATTAAACTCGCCAATGTATTGGGACATAAAATTTCTTACGGCTTTTGAATATGTCGCAAAGGCCTTTACTCATTCTCTGTGCTTTACAATGGTTTTGCAGGACAAGTATCCCATCTCCGGTCGCTCATTCAATACTAATGTCTAAAACGAACTTCATGTAAAGGTCAAAGGGCACTAACCTTTGGGCTATATATTTCTTCCCCCCTCAGTAGGAAAGATTCCACCAACCATGCCCTTAGTTCAGTTATGAAAATCACTCGTATATATATTTAGTAAAGTCGTAGGTTGGTGATGTCTATTATTGGTCGAAACTCATGAGAAATAAAATGGAATTATTGATTTACGTATTTGTCCCTAAGTAAAATGTTTGTAAAACATATTATTAAGCATATTTGAGGAAGAAGAAAAAAAAAAAAAAGACTTGAGAATTTTTATGATCTTTGCTTAATATAATAGCATAGAATAGCTATGCTAGATTGCGGCCTTGTCTAGGGCTTGTGTGTATTCTTATCCCCTGGGTTAGAGGTCAACCCTACTTTCTCTTGCAACAGCCTTTCCGGTAGGTCAGGTAATTATAAAAGACTTCAAAAGCCTGGAAATCATACAAAAGAAAACTCAAACTTCTTTGGGGTAAGTTTGACCGTCAACAATATCATTCACCACAAATTCCTTAAACACTAAATTATGGAGCGCTTGAAGCTTCAGAAATTAGACTAAGACATACTAAGGTGCCGAATCGAAACACGAGTCCCGTCTAAACATTTGAAGAAAGTCTCCATGAAATAACTTGGACTTTTTAGATGGTGGATTTTTCATTAAGGGACCCACAATTGAGCCTAAGTAACACTTCATTCTTCTAGAAAAATATAAAGTTCATCTATTTGGTATTGTAACTACTTGGCCAGATTCACGTGACCCAGTCTCCCAAAAATTACGCATAAATGCTTATCACTTATTTCAAATGGGAGACATAGCAGTCCCCATGTGAGTATAAGTATTTGGGTAGGAGGAGAGCTTGGAGCTCTTTACAAAGAAGTGAGTATGCTATTCGGTAAATGGATGATGCTCATATCTAATTCTGCAGTCACTAGCCTGATACCGAACCCCAATGCTATTCGAAATCTCAAATAGGCACTCATGGCAATCTTCATGAGAAAGCTCCCCATTGCATGCCAAATATTTCTTGAAATTATCTCCACAAATTACAAGATTACTTTAATTGGCATTTCCGAGGAATGCTTCCTCGATTTTTATGAAAGTTTATCTTCTTATGTTGAACTTATTGTTGATCATACAACTGCAGATCTAGTTGATTAACTCGTGGTGCACGTGTCGTCGACCCAATGAGAATAATAGTGATGTATACTACTATTTCAGCCAAATATTTTCTGAGTTTAGTAAATGAATAATTTTTTTAGTAAACAGCTAGAAGGAAGAGAGATGAGTAAAGAATTGATGTTATTCTCGTTCTTGTTTGGAAATGTTCAGTATTTTGCCTCCTCGCCTGAGGCCAAGGAGTGTGGCTCTCGCCTGAGGCCGACGACCTCCGCCGGCCATCAACGAGGCTTGATGATGACCGGTGACTTTCACTGCCCTCGCCAGCGGTCGATAAGGGTAGTGGCCGGCGAGGGCCGATGACCCTCACCAGCCACAGTATATAAAAAAAAAAGTAAGAAAAAATTCAAAAAATAATAATATATTATTAAAAATTGTCCATGTCAGTGTCGGTCGTGACATGTAGATGGTGGGTATTCACGTCAGTGATTTCCGGTCAAAATTGGCTGGAATGACTCAATTGGCAAAACGTGAAAATGTTTAATACTTAATTAGCACAATGAAAAAGTTTAAGACTGAATTGGCAAAAAGTATATTAAGTTTAAGACTTTGTGGAAAATTTTCCTTGTTAAGACATATAGTCGAAGGACTCGGCATTAGTGTTCATTAATCGGCCTGCAGAGAAACGGCAATGACTACACGTCGTCGCGATTGACTGCGGGATATTGAACCACCATTTTCTCGATAAAATATTGAAGCTACATAGAAGTTGCAACGTGAATTGGATGGACTCGACAAAAAGAAAACTCAAAATTCTTTCGGATAGATTTCCACCGGTCAATGGTATTTACCACAAATTTCTTGAAGACTAAATCGTATAGCACTTGAAGCTTCAGAAATTAGATTAAGTTGCCAAAATGAAATACAGGGCCCGTCGAAACATTTGAAGAAAGTCCATTAAATTATTTGGACTTTTCTATAATGTATTTTCCATTACGGTATCAACTAATTGAACCTAAGGAACCCTTCATTCTTCACGAGAAAAGTTTCATTATTTGGTATCATAACGATTTGACCCGATGACCCAATCTCACAAAAACTACACACAAACACTTATCACTTATTTCAAAGGGGAGATATAGCAGTCCCCATGTGAATGTAAATATTTGGGAAGGAGGAGAGCTTGGTGAAGTAAATATGGCTATTCAGTGAATGGATACTGTTCGTATCAGACTTTGCAGTATATAAGCTGAAGTTGAGCCCCGATGCTCCAGTGACATTCATCCTCTGTCCTTGTCGACGCTGCATCCAGGCATGCGGTGCAATCTGGATGAGAAAACACCCCATTGCATGTCGTGTGGCCATAGCAATCGTCGTCACCCTCCGTGGCTTGGCAGTACTGGTCGAAACCTAAATTTGCCATAGTCTGATACAAACACCGGAAAACATTCACGGCATTAAATTTGTATTGACTGAATGGCAAATATGTTTGCCCGTTGCATATTTTGCCCACCGGAATTATGTCCGGTTCACTCTTGCAACACTGAGAATGAAGGAAATCGCGCTTATGACTGCTGCAATACTTTGAAAAGTGGCCATTTTGCTGAGTTTTGATTTCGTGTCTTTAGCTAATCAGCTTGGCTATATAAAGGTGTTGTTCTTGAAATTATCTCCACAAATTTCCAAATTACTTTAATCGGCAGATACAAAAAATGCTTCCCTGATTTTTATGGAAGTTCAACTTCTTATGCTGAATTTATTGTTGATCATTCGGCTGCGAAATCTAGTTGATTAACTAGTGGTGCATGTGTGTCGTCAACCCAATGAGAATAATTATAATATATACTACTATTTCAGCCAAATTGTTCTTTAAGATTAGTAAAGTTCTATCATGAATAAGTTTTTCAGTAAATGGCTAGAAGGCGGAAAATAATAGATAAGTAAAAAAATCATATTATCATCGCTTTTTGTCCTAAAATGATTGGTATTTTGCAACAATCAATAATTAGAATGTATTTTTTACCTTAGCAAGATGGGTGGATATGCATTGAGCATATTGTTCTTTAATATTGTGAACAATATTGAACAGAAGTTCTTGTTTATACGTTAGACATCTTTAAAAAAGTTTGAGATACCACTATTTAACTTGATAATTTACATATCGAACGTAGATAATGTTCCCAACTCTCTTGCACGTGTAGATATTGTTTCCTACTATCTCTAAAATTTGGTCGGTGAAAGGTTAATGTTCCCATCAAGCCCTATACTATGGATGACAAGTATTTATCTACTCTTATTACTTCAGTTGGTTATCCATTTTCTTCATTGTACACTATTTGTCTCCATTTATCTTTTATAAATTGAAAGATAGAGAGGGGTGATCGAAGCTAGCAATCCTTTTTAGGCATTATTATAAGAGTCTTACACCATGTCACAACTTTCCCAGAGGTGAACCACCATGGGAAAGCTAATGAATTACTAAACGTACTGCCCAGTACAGGTTCTCTCAAGCCCTATTAATCGCAATTTGGTACTCAATTTAAACATGCAATTTATCTTAACTTTTGGAGCTATCACTAATCGGTTACGGGTTGATTGGACACCCAAGTAAAATGTTATCTTGAGAAAGCCTTAACCCTAAGCTTATATTATCTTGAACATTTCTCAGGATTGGGTGGTTCACAATTAAGAGGTTGGCATACACTAGAAAAAGCTCACAACATAGGATAAACACGTGAGGCTCCTAGAATAATATGCAGATAGAATGCATGAATGCTATGCATGATTGTGCATTAGATAATGACTAAATAATATGCAATCCATACAAATTATGTTGTATTTTTCGTTTAATTAACATTCATAATTTAAGAAGATGCGAGAATGACTAATTAAAGTGCTAAGTGACATGAACGATATGACTATATGACATGCATAATGAATTCTGAGTTACATATCATCAAATTTATTCGAAAAACAAAAACGTATGCATGAGATGTCAATGAAATTCAATTCTAAATGACAAGCGACTCACTAAATGTCATACACTATGTAGTTTAAGAAAAAGACAAATAACCCTAAAAGTCAACCCTCACCGACCTCTGGCAAGGGATGGTTGAGGGTCCCCTCAACGGATCTAGCGAGGGGCGGCTGCCTATTGCCGGCAACCTTTGTTGGCTGGCGATTGGTAGAGGGTAATAAGGAACAAAAAGAGAAAGGAAAGAAAAATATATATATATAAAAAATTGAAAAATGTACATAAAAAAATGTCTACGTCAACACCGGCGATGCCATGTAAGACGACCAACATCCACGTTAGCAATTTCGAGCCTAAATTGATCAAATGCACTGAATTGGTACCAATGCGAAAATGTTTAGGACTAAATTGGTCCAATTTAAAGGTTTAGAACTGAATTAATACCAATGCAATAGGTTTATAACTTTTTTGGTACTTTTCCCTGACTCTATTGAAGTTGAACTGAACTTATTGCCGATCATTCGAGGTCATTTTGTGGTCGCAAAACGGGTTACATCAAATCGGTCATGGTTTAGGACGTAGCATGGACGCACAAACATCTAAGGTGGGGGACCCTAGGGATCTACAATGGTGATGAAGCTATAAATTGATTCTCATTTATATTTCTTTTATCATACTAGTGAAATTACCCACTCTTTGACCGTGAAAGCGAAAAAGGATAACATAAGTGTCAATTTTTGTACAACCCTCACTTTAGTACTAAAACTTCTTTTTCAAATTGCTTAAGTGCCAACTTTGATTTGAAATTGACGTGAGAGTCAAAAATGACGTGGCTTTTTTTATTATTATTAATACCCAAAACTAACGTGGCTCGCTAGAGGTCTTGTCAGCAAAAAAAAATTTAAAAATAACTTTAAATTTAAAAATAAGCTATTAAAAAAAAAAAAGAGGTAGCACGCAGGTGGTTGAAGCATCGCCATTGCCGGCAAGGGTGGGGCGACAGCGGCGGCAATGAGGGCTTGCACAACCCTCATCGCTGCTTCAACCTCTTGCATTCTATTTTTTTTTTTTTCAATTTTTAGCTTATTTTTCAATTTAATTTATTTTGTTAGCTTATTAAAAAATTTACAAATCCACATGGAGGGCTTGGCTAGAATTTCTCCGATTTTGGTACTAAAGTGATCTCTGTACATAAGTTTTAGCACTTTTTGTGCCTTTTTGCCCCAATGAATGTAGGCATAATTGCTGACCCACCCAAATCTTGACGTCACTAATCTTGCCTATTGTTTTCACATTTCTAGGTGGTTCATTGGTCTAAACACAACAATTTCATGCGTTTTTGCAAGAACATGGTTCGTTAGAGAGATCATCAAGAGAAATGTTGATTAAAATTCATTGATTTTATATGATCCTTCCTCAGTTCCTACCTTCGTAGAGAAATGTTGGCCGGCGAGAGCCGCGACGCCCTCGCCTGTGGCTGGCACAGATCGGCCAGTGACCTTGCCGTCCTAGAGTCGGGAAAAAAAAAAAGAGAGAAAAGAAAACATAAAAGAAAAAAACAAGAAGCAAAGAAAAAAAAAAGAAAAAAAATATTCATAAAATATCCATAAAAATTTGAAAAATTTGTCAATATTAATGCCAGTCGTGCCACATAGAACAGCCAACGTCCACGTAACGATTTCCGACCAAAATTGGCCGAAATGACTAGATTGGCAAATCGTCAAAAGGTTTAGGACTATATGAGCACAATTGAAAGGTTTATGACTGAATTTGCTGCCGTACAATAGATTTATGATTTTTATTGGTACTTTCCCTAAATTTTGTATGTAGCATTCAATGAACTTGGCTATATATAGGATGGACGGTGGTATCCTCGTAGCCATCACATGTGATTTTTAACTTATTAGCGATTTTCTATCATAATATTACCACTTGAGGAACTTGGATACACTTACGACAACTGTACATCCTCTGTCTCACCGTCCATACCAGTTTATTCATTTCCCTCCCCTTGTTCTCTCCGACAACAAGGCATTCAACTTTAGGTCTATAAGATACTGTTTGTTAGCGTGCAGTTTTCAACTTTTTTTCACCTGTGATTGCGACTTTTCCGACAATAAAAAAAATATATTGTATATACTATCTAGGTTTCAAAAAATGAATAGAAACTATTGTTCTACATGTCCAAATTTGAATATTTTGAGTGGTTTTATCAAGTGTTTCAAACCAAATAAGCATCGAAAAGCGAGCTCCACAAAATGTACATAAGAGTCGAGAGTTGGTCGCATTCAATAGAACGACAGAGTCTCTAAGTACACTCAATTTTGTTACGATTTTGTATTGATTCTATAGTATACGAGGGCAAAGAAGAATTGACAACTCCCTCTGTCGTTGTCTTGTTAAACTACGAACGTCAATTCCCATAACATCATGCATATCCCAACTTATCATACTAGGAAACGATATTCTCAAATTACTCTGTTTCTCACCACAAATGTCGCAAGCTTACCACCATGAGCCTTTGACATTTAAAAAAACTTTTACCCGACTTCTGATACGACGACAGGCGAGCTTGTTGTCAGCCTCAGACCTTTGAATCACCGACGGACTTAACATAGACATGTCGTGACGGGCATATGACCTTTTCGACAAGACCCAAAAGGGTAACTTCCCACCTATCCACTTGGCAAAGAAAAAAGAGAAACGAAAAAGATGAGGCCCCAAGTCTGCAACTTGCTATTCGCTGTGAGATCGCTTCGGCTACTTGAAATTTGTTTGTCCAAGAGAACAGATATAACTTGGGTCATGCCCAACCCCTGTGAATAAGATTACTGGTTGCCCCAAGTGACAAAGAGGACTCAAACACAGAGAGCTTGGGAAAATCTATTGCTTCACCTGCGATGTAGAGAAAACTTGCAAGTTAGGTTTCTGTGTTTGGGGAGAGACAGAGACAGAGACAGAGACAGAGATGGCAAACTACAATCATGGAGATATTTCGGTTGCATTGTTGTTCGAGGATAATAAGGAAAACAATAGCGTGGAGATGAGTCCTATCTACAACTGACGAGCGACACTGCTAGCATAGTATAGCATCGTCGTCTTCCCTCAAATTCAGAACTATGAGTTTAGTTTATACCAAGGGATAATAATAAATAAATAAAACCTATCAAAAAAAGGGAGGGGGGAGGTTCAGAACCTATGGTTTTCTTTTGTAAATGCATAAAACACACAACTTCAAATCCCAATCCATCACTACTTCGAAACAAATTGGAACTGCTCAAGCTAACACTGTATGAAAGTACTCAAAGCGCGGCTTTACCTAGCCAAAAAGATGGCAGTAGGATTTCCAGGAGATGGCGGATTTTGTTGCAGTAGCGAGACAAGATTACCAGCCATTGTTAGAGCATCGGGGTCCATCGCCGACAGAACTTCCACTTCTTCGAGACCAAGCTGCCTCTTAATTAAGTCCAGATTTTCTTTAAGAACTTCAATCTCTCCAAAGGGGAGCTTCAGATCCAGAGCTTGAGCACCAAGAGTCATTGCTTCATCTTTCTTGAACTTCAAAAAGGGCATGCAAAGCTTTTGGATTTTCTTGAAATCGCTGGCCTGGCCTACGCTGCTCTGCTTCATAGCATCCATTATCTCACCATCGGGTGCAAAGGAATGCGTTGTCCTGTTGTACTTGTTCTGCAGTATCCTTAGGCACTCAGCTTTCCATCCATCATACTGTTCATTTACGTAAATCAAGCCTCTCAGCTTTTCTTCGTTTAGTGAGGTAACTGGGGCACCCTTATTTGCCTTTTTCGAGCCAAAAATCTGCTTCTGAAGCAGCTTCCTCATCAAGATAATCGAGTCCTGCAAATACTTATTGGCACTCTTGAGAGTTAGATCTGGAGACTCAGCACAAGGCCAGCCCGCTTTCACCACGAAACCATCCTTTTTGAGAAGTACCCTCCACACATACTCTGCGTAATGAGGACAAATAGGAGCAATAAGCCGTGTTTGCACATCCATAAACCTCCACAACAGATCTCGGTTCATGCCACCAGTACCACACAACAGTCTGTATTCATCTCTAGCAGCCTGAAGATCATAAAAGCCAGACTTGAGAGCTTCACGGAACATATAATCCTGGTAATGCTGCTCAGTCAGTTTGACAGCGATATTCATTTCATTTGCAAAAACTCTATCTGCATAAGTAGATGGCGGACCAGTTCTCAAAGAGGATTCTGCATCCAGAACTTCTTCCATCCATGAAAGTTCCTTCGTGAGCCTCAAAATTGCAGCATTTGCCGTCTCAGATACAAAGTTGGCATCATCGACACCATCACCAGCATCAGCCAGAGAAAATCGTGTGGCATCTGCAGAAAATTCCTCGATGGACTGGCGCAATGTTTTGAAATTCCCTGTAGACTTCGACATCTTTTCAGCATTGAGCATGAGGTGGCCGTTGCACCTGAATCCACAAGGCCAATGTTGCTTAGACATGATTGCCGTGTGATTGTAAATGCAGAATGTCAAATGATTCTGGATGAGGTCCTTGCCAGATACTCTTAGATCAAACGGATACCAATATTCAAACTCCTGCTTCATCTGGTTAAGCAAAGATGATGGAATATCAGATGATTTAGGGTATGGACCACCACAGAAAACAAACTCCCACACCTCATCGGTCATTTGTTCAGGTTTCATTGAAGTGCTAGAACCATAGATGTCATCTTTATGTAAGAGGTGGGCTATTGTGTAGTAAGCCATGTAAATAGTAGAGTCGGATAATGACTCCACAAGGAATTGCTCGTCCCAAGGGATGCGAGTGCCAAGGCCAAAAGATCGTGAGCAAGCCCACTGGTTAAGCCAGCTCAATGTATGCTCAAAGCCGTGTCGTGTCTCATCAGAATACAGATTCATGTTAGATAGGCATTCCTCAGCCAACTTCTTCCATTCAGATTCCCCATACGTGATGTACCACTGATCTGTAAGAGCAACAACACATTCATCACCTGACCTTGACATGACCCTTTTTTCAGGTTCACTGTACATAATAGCCTGTCCAGTTTCCATAAGCATGTTTCTGATCAACGGCTTTGCTTCTTGCACTTTCATTCCTGCATATTCCCCCACAAGCATGGTTCCTTCAGTAAATCCTTTCAAGTATGTCCTCTGCTTTGCTTCTGCAAGCTTATCTTTTTCATTTTGACTCTTAATTTTCATATCTTTGCAGACTTTTTCCGCAGCTTTATCTCCATATTCTGGAATATTAATGATTGGCACAATCTCAAAGGGCAATACCCAGTCATCCTTCACACCAAACTTTTGCCTGAGACCTGGCTTTGCTTTCAGATCATGCAATGCCATGTAATCATCAGGAGCATCACTGGGTACACTAGTCACAATCCCCGTTCCTTTGTCCATAAGGATAGTCAACATGGGCAGAGCATAGATAATCTCATTAAATGAAAGTGGTGACTTCAAGGGAAGACCAATAAGATCATAACCAGTCAGCTCCACCAAGCAAGTAGGCTTCTCTGGAATCTTGGAGAATCTCTGGTAGGCCAGGTTGAGGGCTGCCTTGTGCGCAACAATGAACACATCGGTATCATTGATTTCAAAAGCTCCATATTTGCCATCTGGCAATACCCATGCATTTGTTTGCCCATACATGGTCTCCGGTCTCAAAGTTGCAGCAGCCAAGAACACTCTCTTCCCTTCTAAAACTCCCATTTTTGGTGGAAAAGGTGGAACTACCTCCATCTTTATAAGAGTGTAGTCCTGAGGCTGAACTCCTTCACCAGTTGCCCGGTCATGATCGGCACATGGTTGGCCATCTAGAGGAGAGTAAACTGTGTACCGCAGATCTTTCACAATTTTACCCATAGATTTCAACTTCCCCATATGCCACCTCACGAAGGAGTCAAAAAATGGGTTCATATCTGTGGTGATGAAGGAACGTCTCCAATCACAACCCAACCCAAAAGCCTTGAGATCATCCATAGCTAATGGAGGAAAGAAAATCAACCAGTTGTAAGGATCCTGAAATTTTGATATTTCACTATCTGAGAGGCCAAGACTACGCATAATCTCCCACTGATACATCTGCCCACCTGATTTTGATGCAGCCTTAGATTTCTTCCCCTTGAACTTGTCTTTCATGGCTGGTTCAGATGCATTTTGGTCCTTTGTTCCCAATTCTGGGTTGACCTGACTCTCTACTTCACTTGGAAATGCTGGAGGATCACCGAACTGTTGGATCTCCCTTGTTAGTTTGTCAGCCGATGCCTTGATGGGCATACCAGTGCAGTGAAAAGCAAATGGTAAAAGCACATTTGCCCCTCTAAGTCTGTGATAGGCTGCAGCAAATTCAAGCTTTGAAAGCGAAAATGCATGTCCAAGATGCAAAAACCCATTCATATATGGAAATGGAAAATTGCCAAAAAACTTTTCACCCTCTTCAGGAAGTTTTTTACAAGATTCAGCCCTGAAAATGTCTTTTTCTATCCACCAGGTTCGCACCGTAGCCTCAATCTCCAACAGACGATCCCTTCTTGCAAAGCTTTTCCCTCCTTCAGTCGTCATCCCAATAAAACGAGAGAACCTATAGAGTTCACATGCGCAATTAGATTAAGTACTCCAGGTTCTAAAATGCTCTTCCAATGGAACACACAAGGCAGCCTGATAGCCCACAAGAATCAGACATAATGAAGAAACAGAAAAAACATGTCAACTTGAAAAGCAGAGAGAGAGAGAGAGAGATCCACACAGACAGGACAAACAAAAGAGAAAATGCGAGATGAACCATTTGGCATCAGCAATCATCAGAGTGAATTTCAATACGTACAACATAAAAAAAAGGATAAATTTAATGGAGACTGGACAAACAAAATTGAAATAGTGACAAGAATAATTTAGCATCATTAGCCATGAAAGTTATTTTCAAAATATACAACATATAAAAAAAAAACAATTGCTGAAGAGCTAAAGCTAATTTGCACTTTCCTGTCAACCTATTTTATACCGGATAAGATATATCAACTTGGAAAAACATTTAGAGATTTATATCCTTTAAGCAAACACCACACACATACATTATCATCACCACTCAATTCCTCAATATGAAAAACTTACAACAAAAGACAGACTGAAGATACAATAGAAGTTCATGGCAAGTCCAGAAAGTCTATCTCTTAGGTAAAAAATGAAGAGGAATATGAGGAAAGTAGTGAGGGGCAGAAGATGATGAGTAGATATTTGGGAAGGAAAGATAACCTTTATAGGTCTTCATAACAGCTTAATCAACTTTTATAAAGGCATCTTCAGTTTGATGCTCATTTATTTTTTAGTGGCCCTCCAATTTTGTTTCTTTTAAAGATGAATACTTGTGGAAGGCAGACTGCTACATGTAATGGGCTTTAATGACTTTTACATGGGGCTTTATAATATATAGAGCTGTTATTCACCAAATTCCATTTTTCATCTTAGCCAACAAGAAAACATTTTAGTGTGGTAAAACCAGTCAAGATTACATCTCATACCATGATATGAGGTTCATTGAGTAAATGTATCATCCAAAACCAAACAATCACATGCAAAAGAAAATAAGAAAAAGAAAAGAACATGAAACAACTCACCGAAAATAAATACAGGGAGACAAAACGATAGGGCTCCTTCTATAATGCATGTAATTACCAAACCCACTCTACCATCTTCTCCTAGAATACCAAAATGAAGGGAGAAAAAACATCTCATATGACTAATATAGAATAAACAAAAAACAATTGCCAAAGTACAAAATCAACTCATCGTTACAATCAACCTTGATTTTGAGTGAAGAGAGAGGCTTGAAGCTAAGGAATGCAGATTATCAATAATTGAAAGAGAGATCTACTGCAGTTGAGGAATAAAATAAGATATGCTCTAAAGTGGAAATGGTGTTTGAGAATGAACAAATAATTTGGTAATCACTATAATTAATTACTCAAGCCTCATTTGAAGACTTGACAACAAATGAAAAAATTTGGACCTCTACGGAAGCATCTTGCAGCATCTCAATGAGTTGCTTAGACTAGCTACAGCTGGGAGGCATTGATGCAGGGGAAAAATTAGAGCTTTAACTCAGAGGTTCATCGAAAAGTGTAAAGATTGAATGTTTGCATCTGAAAAAGATGACATTGCCATTCAGTTGAGTATTTTGACCAGTACCAGATAGCCAGTGTATCAAACTCTATATAAGATCCACTAGACTACCTTATTCAAGGAAAAGCACTCTACCGCATTAGGAATGAACAATTCCCACAAGAACCAAGAGCAAAAAAAAAAAAGAATTATGCTAATAACACAGTGAAACATTGTGCGCTACACTACAAAGAACGTGTTGTGTATGCAGTACCTACACATCAAATCTCCGCGCATTGTGCATAAATATTTTACTGAAAAAGGTTTAAACAGTTAGACATAACACCCGTTTGGTTATGAAAATGCAGTACTTCTTCAATCTGGCTCAAGAATTTAAAAGCAGAAAAAACCAAACCTGATAAATAGATCAGCAGGAAAAAAAAAAACAATGATCTGAAAACTGAACCGGTTATTGAACTGAAGAGACAGTATGAATGAGGACAAAACGCTGCCTCCACAGAGCAAGATGATTCCAGTATAACAATTAACCAAACCTGTGATAAAAACTATAAAAAGAATGGGAATTTGCAAAAGTGGCTTAAGTTATTTTAATTCACAACAAAATTCGAACTTTCGACATAACAGCAGCTGCAAAAAGTCCAAGAACACAAACCACTATCATAGCGATAAGCAACAAGTACATGCGAAGGTTCTTAAGCCACTTCCTATAGCTTCATCCGATCTCGAATCGAACAGGCTCTATTTCAATCGACCCGTTTTCAACCAAAACGATTAGCAGCAGCTTATCTCAAACTTAATCGCAAATTGAACGGCATTAACAATTCTTCCGCTCGTCTCCTAACATTCAACCTCTAGCGGCTATAAGCTCGAATGGCAGATCTTGCAGAGGGAGAGCAATTCAATGCAATTTTACCACAACCCTCTACAGCGACAACCCCACGCACCTCACGGCACCAGCCTCACGGTTTCTGACAACGTTGAAGATTTCACCGACCGCTGCTTCTTCCCCTACACCAAAAACGGCGGGAAGCTCGTCATCTTCGTGCAACAGCTCGAGGCTAAACCGAAAGGGAGCAAGATGGGGGGACCTACCGGCGACCTCGCCCGCTTGTCTGCCGCTCGGTCTGTGGTAGCGGCGGTGGAGCGGAGGAAGGACGAGCGGCGCTACGAAATGGAGATGAGAGAACGATGAGAATTTCGCCTCAGCGAGCGGCTGTGAAGAAAGCCGTAGAGGACGAGATGCTGCGTGAAGAATGCGAGAACAGAAACCCTGGGCAGGAATTAGAACCGATCCGACGGCTGGTAGAAGACTGGGACGTATGAGTGACGCTACAGATTTGACCGCTCATTGGCGGTAGTTTTTACCCCCCAAAACTTTTATTTCTTTTCGATTAATACCATGAAAAATCTTAAACTGCTACACATATGATAAATTTAACATTCGTTAATTTATGTTAAATTTTACCGATGAATTACTGAGTTGAATAACACATAACAGTTGACGGGTGTATCAGTTTAGAGTTTTCACTCTCCGTTTATCACAAGAATATCAATTTGAGGTTCGTTGTTATGTCAATTTAACGGAAACTAACGAAGTTTAGAGTTTTTCCTGTCTGTAATAGGTGTACCAATTTAGAGTTTTTCGTGATATTAATCCAATTTAACGAAAACTTACGGAGGATAAATTTGTTGCAGACGTACTAATTTAGGATTTTTTTGTCAAAAAATTAGTTTATGCTAAATTTGTCACTGATATATCAATTTTGAATTTTTTGTTATAAAAAATTAATTTTTGGTAAATTTGTCATACGTATATTAATTTGGAGTATTTGATGGTATTAATCAAATTTTATTTTCATTTTATCCCTCCTTTTTCTTTTTCTTTTTCTTTTTCTTTTTGCCCAAACTTATTTCTTCAATTTTTTTTTGTCAAAAAAAAACTTTTCCATTCGATAACGAACATCGTTAGAACATTACAGAATAGTTTCCGAACACAAAATATTTCATTGAAGTTCGATTGCAATCAAAGTCACCAAAAGTCTTACAAATTTCCAAATCGCCCAATTGAGTTGGAGATCGTGCCATAAGAGAGCCCTTTAATCGAATTCTTCAAGGAGGAGGGTTAAAAAAAAAAAGAAATTGGAGATTCAGTTGCAATTCAAGTCATGAATTACAGATTTAAAATGCACCTTAACTGTTATTCGATAAAATCTCTCGCCATTTTGTTTTCTGCTTTTTTACTTGAATTTATTTGTAAACAAATCTCCGGCATGGCGGATAAATTGAATTTTTTTTCGCGAATTCAAAAGGATACAATCTAATTAATGTGTGTCCGATGCTAATCTTCTAAGTCGAACTCGAACTCGAACTCGAACAAATCCATTTGCATAAAGTTGGCGAAAGCATCAGAATCAACGGGCGAGCTAAGCATCGGCTGTCGGAGTCGAACCTTAATCCGTTGTCTTGTCTTGTCCTCCAAATCAAGATGAGCATCGGAGAGATTCCTCGTGGGCGCACCGAGGTCACATCTGGAATGCTTTTCGCGACATTGCGAATGTATACGTTGTCAAAGAATGCCTCCGGCTCCGGGCACTCGAAGTTGAAGTCTTCGTCCAAAGAGCTCCGATGCAAGGGGGGAAATTTACGGAAACAAGACATAAACATATTGCACTCGTGCCGGTTTAGTCCTAAACCTTTTGACGGTTTGTCAATTAAGTCATTCTGGTCAATTTTTTTTTGGAGTACATTGACATGACAGCAGTCTAATCAGGGCTGGCCATCTTACGTGGCACGACCAACGCTAATGTGGACAATTTTTGCAAAATTCCAAAATTGCAAAAATCGATCACGTAGGACGGTCAGTGCTAACTAAACCACATCGTCTGTGTTTTTTTCATCCAAAATTGATCGGAATGACTAAATTGGCAAATTGTCAAGAGGTTTAGGACTAAATTAGCAAATTGTCTAAATTGAACAAATCAATAGTTTTAGGATTCTTTTGGTAATTTTTCCCTGCAATGTGAGCAAACACATGGACTCGTCGATCTTCGTCAAGATAGGCATATATGCAAGAGCCAGAGTCTCTTCTTGAACTCTCCTCCGTAAATGACCTTAAATCGCTGATGGCCACCGTATAAGGTTGTGAATCGACAAATCGCAGTTGATTATGTAGCTCGAGCTTAATATTACGTATGTTGCCAATCTTGTGACCATCACAATTAAAATTACGGACCCCCTTTTTGAGGTAGGTTTAGAAGATTTTGAGACTTAGCTCATAGGCTCAAGATAGAGAGGCCATGTGCATATATCGGCTCAAGGAGCGCCACAAGATCTTATGTTGAGAGTATCTTTTGCACTCCTACGGCTTGGAAATTGTTTTGAACGGTTGTGCTTACGGAGTAACTCATGAAGGACAAGCCCGTTCCGTCACTTCCATTCTGCTACAGCCTCTCGAGAATCGCAAAAGCGCAATGGATTTCGAAGTCCTACATCGGATTGGAGAGGCCGCGTGAAGTCGTGCATAAGGTAATACACGCCTTCAAATGGTCGTCGAGTATAGAGAATATCGATGGGCGATACGAGTCAATCCTAACGAAGATGTTAGGGGTTTGATTTGGGGAACACCCCGTGACATTATTCCTAAGCAAGATCCATGGTGGAATGGGTTTAGGTCATTATAAGATACTTTCAACAAACAATTCAACTTCTTCCACAATTTCTATAAATATGTATTATTTGTCATGTTGGAAAAGTGGTTATGGAATTAAGTTATTATTATTATTATTATCATCCCACATTACCGAAGGAGGAAGTCCTGGGCTAATTGATAAGGTTTTGGGTTATCTACTCTGTGTTATACGTTTTAAAAACGTGAGGGCCAATAGATCCAAAGCAGATAATATTATACAGTGGTAGCCTCTCGGGTCTTTACACAGAGTAGAGGACCTAGGGCTCTCCCCTCAACAAGAGACATGCACTTAGCCTCATCTCGCGCACATCTAGTATAGAGTCGCAACCTCTCCTACCATTCCTCCTATTGCGCCCACTGCCAAGGTCCGGGTCATCACATTCTCCACCCCCTTACGGGCATAGCGCCCTCGCTGTGGCCCCACACACAGTCAAGAGTAGGCTCTAATACTGCCTATAAAGACTCGGGGGCTACCCTCATGGCTTTAAATAGAATATATGCACGTGAGATTCCATAAAATTCGGCCTTGAAATGTCAAGAGGCCTTCATGTTTAACACGAAATTTCAATAAGAAAAATTAAGCCAACAATTCTAAATGTTTGGCTCAAACGTGTAATCGAATCCCAAGTGTTTAGAATTATACCATCAAGTTTTGGGAAATTTTCAAATAAAGACTTAAAGTGCAGTCATTTTTTTAAATAATAGTCTAAAGTAGATATTGTTTCAAATAAAGGCATGAAATACCTTTCATTGTTTTAAATAATAGCCTGGCCAAAGGCATTTTTTGTCTTTTATATTTTTTTTCCTTTTTCTTCTCTACCTTTCGCATGTGGCCAACGAGGGCCCAACGACCCTCGCCAGCCATTGGGCAAGGGCTCGCCAGCTGCTGGCGAGGGTCAGCCTCACTTGGACGGCCACGAGCAATGGTCGCCTCGACGGCCTCACCTGTGGCCGGCGAGGGCGGCCCTCACCAGAGGCCGGTCATCGCCCAAAGTATTTCACTTGAAGCTTTTTAATATTTCGAGCATGTTTGGTGTTGACGTGACTCCACACGCAAATTGTCAAAATATTATGAAATGAAACCTCCAGTTCTGTAGCAGAATGAAGAAACCGGAGTCCTTCTTCAAGTTCGCCAGATTCGGGGACCCGTCATGTTCCATTTGTCTCGCAGAGCCCTGCTTCGCGTTAGGGTTCGTCAGCTTGCTCCACAAGCCGATTCACTCCGTCTGCTGCTTAGATTTTCGTCGACCTCCTCGAAATCTCAATCATTCGCAGTCTCCTACCTCGTTAATTCTTGTGGGTTATCTCCAGAATCGGCTCTCTCCGCTTCCAAGCTCCTCAAATTCGAAACCCCTTCAAGACCAGACGCTGTCATTGGCGTCTTCAAGAACCGAGGTTTCACTCCAACTCAAATCTCGCAAATCATTACAAGATTCCCTGCGTTGCTTTCATCGGACCCAGATAAGATTCTCTTGCCAAAAATCGATTTTTTGTGTTCGAGAGGGATTTCCGACCTCGAATTAGCCGAACTCGTGGTTAAAGTCCCGAAGATTTTGGGCAGGAGCCTAGTGCAGCATTTGGTGCCCACTTTTCATTTAATCAGTGATTTGTTACAATCCGATGAAAAGGCCATCGCAGCAATCAAACGTGCTCCCCGAATATTATATGAGAATCCTCAAGCTGAACTTGTTCCTGCAATCACGACTTTGAGGAGTGCCGGAGTGCCGGAAGCAAACATCAGGCATTTGGTCCTGTACCACGGGCAAATGTTTTGGTGTAGGTCCTTTCAATTTGAAGAGAACTTGAAGAAGGTGAAGACAATGGGTTTTGACCCTTCCAAACTGAGTTTTGTCGTGGCTCTGGGCGTGCTTATGGGCATGAGCGAGTCGGTGTGGAGGAGGAAAATTGGTGTGTATGGCGAGTGGGGTTGGTCCGAGGAGGTAGTTATTTTAGCTTTCAGGAGGTATCCGTTGTGTATGACGTTGTCGGAGAGCAAAATTACTGCCACAATGGACTTCTTTGTCAATGTGGTGGGGCTTGATCCTTTGTTTATCTCCCAACGTCCACTCGCCGTCACATTTAGCTTAGGGAAGAGAATTGTTCCTCGGGGTTCGGTCTTTCGAGTTCTGCTGTCTAAAGGTTTGGTTAAACCCCGTAGCCTGTCTACATTGTTGACTGTTTCGGAGAAGAAGTTCCTGGAGAAGTTTGTGACTACTTATTTGAGGGAAGCACCGCAGTTGTTGGCTCTCTATAATGACAAGATGGGTGTTGCATGCTAGTTTGGAATTTTTGGTACCTGCTCAGGTTAATCTAGGATAGGATGCTGGTAAAACCGAAGAAAAACTCGGCTCTTCTTTTTGTCTTCATGCTACTTGATAAAGTTAAATTCTTCGTTTGTAAGGTTATCGTTTCATCCCTCCATGTTTAATATTAATCTTCCTATCTTCCGTGCAATATCTCGCATACTGAAACTAAATTGGAACTTGAGGAAAAATCAATTGATGGTGGTTCTTCCTTCTCTCTGCAATTACTAATTTTCCCTCCTGTAAATTCTCTATGCCTATCTGTGTTGCCCTGGTAATTATTCTTAAAATGTGTCCCCTAATAATGAAACTATCGGCTGTGCTCGAAACTACAGTACTGAACTGACTCAAGGCAGCTCCTAATAGTTTTCTCCTAATAGTTTTACTTCAGTTTACTATTAATTTAGCACTTTGTTCCCTGTCACCTGATGCCATGTTAATCGTTCTTGTGTTCAGATAAATATTCTTTGTTTCTGCCAAAGTTTGGAGATATCATGATGAAATGCTCTGATTTTGCTCTGGTTAGTAATTTGTACTTTCATAGATAATGGCAAAAATTACTTGTTTACAGTTTTGTCTAGACTCAAATATGAAGTGGATATGTTTCCCTGGAGGAGATAGATTCCACATTTACCAGCGAGTGTTATAGCAACTATGTTCAGCAGATTAAATTGGTATTGTTTTAAATGTTCCTTCACGTTTTTGCATGCAAATTGAGGCTGTCTGAGGTCAAAGGAAAATGTATTTTTGAGCCTCTGATGGGGTTTAATCATGGATTTCAGTATAATTATGGCAACAAATGACTTGAGACAGGAGGCAAATCAATGTATGCTGCAAGTGCAGTTGATCTGGAGAGTAATCTGTTTTAAATTTAAAGAGGCATCCTTGGTGTAAGGAGTCATCTGAGAGTGATATCGCAGCAGCGATAAACTTTTTTGTCAACATCCTTATCACGCAAAATCCCATAAAGATGCTGTCCAACAGTTTGGCTGGAGAGATGGTAGCTTGCTCATATATGAGTGTTTCACCCAATTTCATGAGGAAGTTTGTGACTGTTAATAGGGGAAGGTCCTCACTCATTTGAACTATGCAGAGAAGATGCGTCTCGCATGCTTGATTGGAACTCGAGGTACTTGGCGGGAAACTAGAATGTCTATAAACAAAAGGGAAAATTCTCCTTCTCTTGCTTGCATATTTGTTGCTTGGGGAAACTTGTTTCTTCATTTATTATCTTATTCATTTCATTCTTTTGGGTTTAAAAGTTATTCCAATCTTCATTGCAATTTATTGGATACTAAAAAGGGAAAGTTCAGGCCCAGCAGGGAGCCGAGCGGTTCCGCATTCTCTTTGCAGCTGTTTAAATGTCAACCATTCTACACGAGGAATTGTTCTTTGTAATTTCTGATGGTGAAGCTTCTGGTTCTGCTCGAAACTCTTGTCCTAGAGCAAATTACTGCACCTCCTAAAGTAATTGGTCTAAATATACTTTAGTTTTTAAACAACTTGGCACTTTGTCCTCCATCTATATATTTCTCTGTTATCTGATGCAACTGGTTCCTCATATACAAGTTTCTTTATGCTCTTAAATCTTACTTGGAAATTTCATGGAGATTAATTCATCCATTTAGCTTGTTATTTCCCTGGATCTTATTTTTCCAGAAGCACGGCCGGTCAATGTACATGCTTCTCCATTAGTGTTACTTGCCCTGAGGCCTAGGTCAATGCATATGCTTCTCCATTAGTGTTACTTGCCCTGAGGCCTAGGAAAGTTTCGAATGACAAAAATACCATGTACCTAAATTTTGAGCGCGAGCTCGTGATGGTTTAAGATTGATGTTTTTATGTGCTTGTTGCTTTGGCTTGAGCTCCATGCAAGTTCTTTCAGCCATGTCGTTGGAAGGAAGTGACTTTCCGGTTGATTGGTCCTTCTATCATGTATGTAAATTCTTTTCCTTCTCAGCATCACACAAAGCATCACACTGAGTTGAATATTTCAATCTTTATCTGATTTTTCGGTATTCAAATGAAGGTTCGCTACTTGAAAAGATCTCGGTTATGTGCTCTGGCTGCGGCATCGACAGCATCGGGAGGAACAGAGATGCATGTCTCTATTGCTTATTTCCCGATATAAACCAACATCATTTTAGTAAGCCGTCATGAGACTTTCATTTGACATCATGCATTTTTTCGGTCAGTTCATTCCCTACGCTACCTAATGTGATCCAATCAGTCTTCATTTTGTAAATGCATCTTCTCTGTTTTCTGCTACATTATTACACTTGATGAGAAATAGTGGTGAAATGCTCTGGCCAGATTTGCTAATTGTGCAATTTCAATACCCAGGGCCAGGGTACAATAGATCTTCCCCAATTCATCTCAATATGAACATGGATTCTTTCAGAAGCTTCGTTTTGCTGTTACAAATAATATCGTTTCTAAAACTTCGCTTTAAATTTTATGGTTGCTCTGTCACAAAATATTGTCTATATAAAGTTAGTGCCACCAGAGAACTTTCTGGATGGTTTTTTTTTTTCTCTCCGATCTCCATCCCTCTCTAGATTTTGCTCCACCTCTTTACAAAGCATGAGAGTCGAATTTCGTACCTATGATACTAGCGTCCTGATCTCTTAATTCTCTTACCAGTGGTCCGCATGTCCAGTGGCCAATCGGACCTATTAAATGTACTCACTTCTTATTGGGTGAAACAAGAAATAAATTAGGGCCTGTCCAGTGATCACCTTCTACTTTTTATGCAGAGTTACCCATTGAGGCGATAAAGGGGTCAAACTAACCAAATTTTTTTTGTCAAAGTTCAAGCAAAATGGAACTATTTCCCAAGCAACTCATTTGCTAATTGAATTCTATAGCTAATCCTTCTGGATTAGAAAAAAGGTCTACCATTTACTTCTTTGGATGGAAGCCTCAACATTTTTTATTGATAGTTCATTCTTCGTTGTTCATAAGTCTCGATATTATTTTTATTCGCAATTAATTATTTCTTTAAAAAATCTTGATGTGCTAAATTATTATTTATTTATAAGAAGGATATGCAATAGTATATTTATAAAGAAATTGTACATTACGCCTTGAAAGTCAGGGAACAAGCTTATGGATAAAGTTAATTTAAGGTAATGAATGTAATAATAAAAATGGAAAATAACTATCTTTCAACTCCTATCCATTCTCTCTGTTTTCGGATTCTCTCCTCTCTTTCTCATTTCCACACGGCTTTACTCTTCAACCTCCAACCTTCATGGAGGAGAGGGTTTGAGCTAAATCTCTCTCTCCCCTCCTTTTTTTCTTGTTCTTTAGCTGATTTGGTTTTCTGTTTTCTTTTTTTACTTTCCTCCCGTTTGGGGAGCTTCTCTCTTCCGATACAATCTAGATTTGGAAGCTTTTACTCCCATTTCGGGAAGGTTTCTATCCCAATCTAGTCTATATTTGGGGATATTTGTGTATATAATTTGCAAGTTTAACTTCTCTTGGGTTTCGTTTTTGTACAAGTTCAGTTTCGAAGGAGATCATATGAGCTTCGTGAAGGTTTTGCTCTCACAATTAGATCCATGCTCGTTCGACCTTTATAGGGAAAATTACAAAAAAGTCCCAAATATATTGTAATTGTATCAATTCAATTCTAAACCTCTTGTAATTATTCTAGTTCAGTCCATTTGGCAAATTTTGGCCGGTTGGCGCTGACGTGGACACCAATTGTCTGGCGATTAATATTTTATTGAATTTATTTATTTATTTATTTATTTATTCTTTTCTTTTCCTACCCTAGGCCAGAGACGGTAGCCAGCGAGGATGAGCTTGTCGTGGCTGGGGACACGAGGCTCGACCTCACCCAAGGCCGGCGAGGTCGTCCTCGCCGACCAAAGGAAGAAGAAGGAAAAATTAAAATAAATATATCAAAATAATATTAAAATAATATGTCGCTAGCCAGCTGACGACCACATTAGCGCCGACCAGCCAAAATTTGTTAGATAGACCGAACTTGAACAATTACAAAAGGTTTAGAATTAAACTAGCAAAAAAAAAGTTTATGACCGAATTGGCACGATTGCATTAGGTTTATGACTTTTTTAGTATTTTTCCCAACCTTTTTACTCCGAACGGCATTGTTGGGGGCGCCGAACCTAGCCACACACCATCGAAAAGCATAGCCGTAGCAATAGATGAAGATCTCAGTGTGAGCTACAAATTCGATGATCGACCACCGATTTTGATTTAAAGAAGTCACAGATCTACTCTCTAATGGCTGCCTTGCCCACGGCCAGCCAGTTGCAGGCGAGACTGGCCTCGCCAGTGGCCGTGCCTCAAGGCAGTGGTTAATAAATTCATCAGAATCAAGCAGAACGCTAGTTGGGTACTCCGTAGATGTTCTTCTCATGCCCCAGTGTCTGTTTCGAATGTCATGAAGCATATTGTGGTTATGAAACAACTCATCGTTGAAGATGGACTGAGTCTACCTGAAGTGACCTCTGGGCTCTGATACACTTACACTTGTAATTGAGAACCAGTGAAGTAAGAGCACAGCTGATATCCCAAAGCTCTAACGAAAACACTCCTTTCATCATTTTCTTTCAATCATGTATAACTATGGCATTGGCATGTACAATGAAAATGTGTGTATCTACTTTCTTTGCAGCCCCCATCATGCATTTTGTCTAATCCAAACGCCCAAAAAAAAAAAAAGCTGAAAAAAAGTAAAAGATGAGAGGGAAAACAAGGTAAAAACTTTCCACCTGTGGTTGAATCCTGTCCAATGGTGGGCTTCTCGTCGACTTCCCAAAATTCTGGTTCGCATGGGCAATCGAGAACAAAGAGTGAACTAGAAGCTATTTGATCAATTTGCTATTGCAACTCCTACGACGTAAAGCTCTTCATGTCGGTATAAACACCAACGCATCATACTCGTTTAACAGAAAACTTAGGAGGCCTTTGTCAAATCTCGCGACCGCACGGAGTCATGCTTGAGGAAAAGAGCATAAAGAAGCTCATTCCACACATCCGGAACGCCAGGCAAGCACCAATGGCTACAATCCTGCCGATGGAGCGAAGCAGGACCCAACTCAGGTCCCAGGTAATATACAGAGGAATGGCCATCTTTTCTGCGCCCCGTCATAGCTGTGATATTCAGCACTTGAAGGTTATTCTTTACCGTTTGGTTGGACCGATCAGATAACAAATTGGTAAGAATTTTCAGATGGACAGACGAAACTTGGGAGGACCCCAGGTCGGGGAGAGTCTCCAAGTGACATGCTCCCTCTGACCACCAGTCTCCACCTCCATTAAGAGCATACAGTTACTTTGAATAATAAAAAATGGGGTAAATAACAGATGAGCAATAGCGGTTTATAGAGAATCTGCTGCGCTATTTCAAACATGAGGAAGCTGCAGATAAGCCATGATCCAAAAGACACATATCACATCCAAGAGAAAAGAAACTGTCGTAGTACTTACATGGAACCACAACCTCGTCTCCGTCTAGCCTAATGGGAATAAATGCCATGCGAAAGGATCAAATTGTTCGTCATAAATTTGAAAGCGAGAAGAATTGTCAATGGAAAATATTTTTTTAAGTACAATTTTGTGCTCTAAAGATGAAAGTCGATAAAATATCACAAGAGAAAAACAGGTTCCTTCATCTTTCAAGAAAAAGATATCATAGAACAATATTTAGTTGAAAACTTTGTCAAAGAATTCTGTACCAGTGGTCAAGCGGTCATCAGCTTAAATGCTGCTTCTAAGCAACAGAAAGAGGGAAATAAATATTCAATGTCAACATGAAAGAAAATTAAGGTCTTCTGATGCGAAGAAGATGAGTGAAATCACTGAGGTTAATAGAAATTAACTTACCTAAAATGTACAGGTGCATAAGATCGAAAGTAGACCAGACTCTTGCTCATATTAACATGACCACTGATCCAGTCAAGTACCGTCTCTAGCGATCTCCAATATGCATCTTCAACAGTCATATTCATCTTTACCTCATTTCCAACCTGGAAGTAAGAACCCCTGCCATAGACATTCAGAGGGGTCAGATCTAAGTTAATGACATTCATTGTGGAAAATGAAACCTTTTCTCAAAGAAACATAGGGCAAAAGTAAGGCTAAGGGCTCGAGGTTGCATCCAACGAAGGTGACCAAAGCAACCAGAAGTTTGCATATCAGGGAGAGAGGGCCTTCCTTAGTCAATGGCTGGACAATTACGACTGAATTTAAAAGAACTACGAAAACATTGTCTGTCAAGGAAACAGGAGAAACGTCCACCAAGCATAGGAACCTTATCTATGAGAAGCCCTTTAACTTCCTATATCGCACTCATAACCGACAATCCAAATTGGGAGGGAATTAGTACATTCACACACCATCTCCTTAACAAAAAAATGGCCAAACGACCTAATATATAATGTAGCCACAAGCAATGACTTCCCGTCTGAATCAGAGGCCACACTTGTAAAGGTGGTGCAGGGGGAGAAATTGAAGGGAAACTTGTCAGTGTGCAATCTAGACCAATGTATCATTCAGCCATATGATCAACCTGCCTAAAGTAGCAACTAAAGTGTCTTTGCAGTTTGCAATTCCAAGAGCAGTGCTTGGAACAAAGTCCCCATATTTTTTGGGGTCAACCACTTGGCGGGACAAAATATGAGCTTACAACGGGATGAAAGAACATATTTACCCGCGTACAGTCTTCTCATAATTCCACCAATGCCCGGTATTGAGAACCAGCAAATCAGCATCTGCCCACCGGTTAGAAGTCCAGTCGATCTGATCCAACTTCGGGGTAACCTTCACCTCTTCTGGAGATCCAACCAGAGCTCGGCCCTAGACCACTAGAAATGGAGATCTGTAATATTCAACTGTGCGGTTGAAGTCTGCATCTTGTTATTCGCTGTAAGGTCGCTTTGGCTATTTGAAATTTGTTTATTCAAGAAAACAGAAATAACTCGGTCATGCCCAATCCCTGTGAATAAGATGACTGGTTGCCCCAAGTGACAAAGAGGACTCAAACACAAAGAGCTTCGGAAAATCTATCGCTTCACCTGCAATGTGAAAAAACTTGGAGTTAGGTTTGTGTGTTTGGGGTGACACAGAGAGAGATGGCAAACTACAACCATGGAGAAATTTTGAATGCATTATTGTTCGAGGATAATAAGGACAACAATGGCGTCGAGGCGAGTCCTATCTACAACTAACAAGCGACACTGCTAGCATAGTATTGCATCGTTTTCTTCCCTCGAATTCAGAGCAATGAGTTTATAGTTTATACCAAGGGTTAATTAAAAAAACCCAACAAAAGAAAAGGAAGGGGGGAGGTTCAGAACCTGTGGTTTTCTCTTGCAAATGCATAAAACACAAAACTTCATATCCCAATCCATCAATACTTTGAAACAAATTGGAACTGCTCAAGCTAACGCTGTATCAAAGTATTCAAAGCACAGCTTTACCTAGCCAAAAAGATGGCAGTAGGATTTCCAGGAGATGGTGGATTCTGTTGCAGTAGCAAGACAAGATTACCAGCCATTGTTAGAGCATTGGGGTCCATCGCTGACAAAACTTCCAGTCTTCCACTTCTTCGAGACCAAGCTGCCTCTTAATTAAGTCCAGATTTTCTTGAAGAACTTCAATCTCTCCAAAGGGGAGCATCAGATCCAGAGCTTGAGCACCAAGAGTTATTGCTTCATCTTTCTTGAAGTTCAAAAAGGGCATGCAAAGCTTTTGGATTTTCTTGAAATCACTGGCCTGGCCTACGCTGCTCTGCTTCAAAGCATCCATTATCTCGCCATCGGGTGCAAAGGAACACGTTGTCCTGTTGTACTTGTTCTGCAGTATCCTTAGGCACTCAGCTTTCCATCCATCATACTGTTCGTTTACGTAAATCAAACCTCTCAGCTTTTCTTTGGTTAATGAGGTAACTGGGGCTCCCTTATTTGCCTTTTTCGAGCCAAAAATCTATTTCTGAAGCAGCTTCCTCATCAAGACAATCAAGTCTTGCAAGTACTTATTGGCACTCTTGAGAGTTAGATCTGGAGACTCAGCAAGAGGCCAGCCCGCTTTCACCACGAAACCATCCTTTTTGAGAAGTACCCACCATACATACTCTGCATAATGAGGACAAATAGGAGCAATAAGCCGTGTTTGCACATCCATAAACCTCCACAACAGATCTCGGTTCATGCCACCAGTACCACACGACAGTTTGTATTCATCTCTAGCAGCCTTAGATTTGTTCCCCTTGAACTTGTCTTTCATGGCTGGTTCAGGTGCATTTTGGTCCTTTGTTTCCAATTCTTGGTTGACCTGATTCTCTTCTTCACTTGGAAATGCTGGAGGATCACCAAACTGTTGGATCTCCCTGGCCAGTTTATCAGCCGATGCCTTGATGGGCATACCAGTGCAGTGGAAAGCAAATGGCAAAAGCACATTTCCCCCTCTTAGTCTATGATAGGCTGCAGCAAATTCAAGCTTCGAAAGCGAAAATGCATGTCCAAGATGCAAAAACCCATTCATATATGGAAATGGAAAATTGCCAAAAAAACTTTTCACCCTATTCAGGAGGTTTTTCACAAGATTCAGCCCAAAACATCTTTTTCTATCCACCAGGTTCGCACCGTAGCCTCAATCTCCAACAGACGATCCCTTCTTGCAAAGCTTTTCCCTCCCTCAGTCGTCATCCCAATAAAACAAGAGAACCTATAGAGTTTACATGGGCAATTAGATTAGTAATTCAGGTTCTAAAATGCTCTTCCAATGGCAAACACAAAATAGCCTGGTAGTCCACAAGAATCAGGCATGATGTAGAAACAGAAAAAACACATCAACTAGAAAAGCAGAAAAAGAGAGAGAATGGGTCATTGGAAAAGAACAGTGACTTGTACATGGTGCTCCAGTAAAGATGCAACTAAATTTGTGTCTAGAGAGAGATCCACACAGACAGAACAAACAAAAGAGAAAATGAGACAAGAACAATTTGGCATCAGCAACCATCAGAGTGAATTTCAATACATACAACATAAAAAAAGGATAAAGTTTATGGAGACTGGTCAAACAAAATTGAAAAGGTGACACAAATAACTTGGCATCATTAACCATGAGAGTGATTTTCAAAATATACACCATAAAGAAAAAAGAAAATTGCCAAAGAGCTAAAGCTAAAAGAGTTTTGCGCTTTCCTGTCAACCTATTTTATACTGGATAAGACATATCAGCTTGGAAAAACATATAGATATTTATATCCTTTGAGCAAACACCACACACATCATCATCACCACTCAATCCCTCGATATGAAAAGCTTACAACAAAAGACAGACTGAAGAACAATAGAAGATGATGGTGAGTCCAGAAAGTCTATCTCTTAGGTGAAAAATGAAGACGAATATGAGGAAAGTAGTTTGG
>BCNH02000008.1:9763084-9815394 GCA_001662345.2 Metrosideros polymorpha var. glaberrima | reverse complement strand
TAATTAAAATAAATTTTGTATTAAAAAATCAGGCAAGGAAAATGACAAAAATACTCTTGAGCCAAGCCCTTATTTAAGACTATTTGGCTACTTCAGACTCTTAATTAAAACAAAGTCCACTTCATGTCCCCATTTAAGAAAATAAGGGCACTTCATACCCTTATTTAGAATTTTCTCTTTCCATTTTTAGCCGACAAAAAAAGAATGTTCACACAAGAGTTAAGTTTATTTTATTTTATTTTTTGCTTGGCGATTTTTGGACATGAAGAGTTGTGCTCGAATTTACGGTTATTCAAACATGAAAAGTTATGTTCTTTTCAGACATGAAAATACGTGCCTTTTTCGGAATAACATGAAAAGTTGTGTTTTTTTCACTATCACATATTCAACAATTATGTTCAATATTCATTAACTTCAACTTCCATTTCCGTTTCTTTCAAAAGAGATACAGCCTTCTTTTCCGATTTTTTTTTTCCTTTGAGAGTTTTTTGAGAAATATTAGAATTGCTATATAGTATTCTCAGTTAAGACATTATTGTATCCTGAAGTATTTTTGTCAATAATCATTAGCAAAGTTGCGGGGCAAATAATTCTTTATAGAAAATGATATCACGCTTCAAAGTCTGAATCCATCGCTTCCCATTCCGAATCATATCTTCCCAACACAAACAAAGCAGAGAGAGAGAGAGAAAATGGCCAGAGCTAGTTGACCGCTCGCCAATCCTGTCAAATGTAGGCAACTTATCCAGGATGGCAAGCCGAAAAACTGAAGGCATGTTTGGAGAGAACCAGGGAAGCTTCTGCTGATCGAACCAATGTCCTCTAGTTCTTACATCTTGAGTCGGGCCGCCTCCACTCAGAATTACATAAGACAGCTGCAACTTTAGGCATTGTAGAATCGTTGTACAGCAGATTCCCATGAGCATGCGAAAGATCATGCCAAAGCCAAAGTCATTCTCCATTTCCTCCCAGCAGAAGTGTCATCAGGTTTATAGCTCGAAGTCGATAAGCTTCCCTTGCTTAGAGGATGACTAAGAGCTAAGAAATCCACAGTGATCCAGATATCGGCACCATCCTCCATAACCACCTAAATATGCATGCGAGATTCTGTAAAATCCGACCTTGGAATGCCAAGAGGCCTTCATGTTTCACACGAAATTTCAATACGAAAAATTAAGCCAACAATTGCTCATTGTACAATTGAATCCCTAAGTGTTTAGAATTAAACCATCAAGTTTTGGAAAATTTTCAAATAAGGACCTAAAGTGCCTTCATTTTCTTAAATAAAAGTATAAAGTGAATTTTATTTTAAATAAGGACCTGACCAAAATACTTTCGTCTTTTACAATTTTTTTCTATTTTTTTCCTTTTTCTTCCCTACCTTTTGCCTATGGCTGATGAGGGCCCAATGAGGGCCTAACGACCCTCGCCAACCACTAGGCGAGAACTTGCCGGCCGCTAGCAAGGGTCGAGGCCCTTGCCCAGATCTAGCGAGGTCGGCCTTGCCTGGACGGCCGCAGGCACTGATCGCCTCGACAGCCATAGGCGAGGGACGACCTCGCCTAGACCCTCACCTATGGCCATCGAGGCGATGGACGGCCTCGCTTGTGGCCGGTCTCAGGCGTCCTCACCGGTAGTCAGTCATCGCTTGAGACCGGCCACTAGCGAAAAGGAAGGGAAAATAAAACGAAAAAAGAAGAAAAAAAGAAAGATAAAAATGCTCTTAATTAGGCACTTTTTTAAAATAATAAGGATACGTCGTGTCTTTATTTGAAATAAGTTCGGCTTCCTTTATTTGAAATTTTTCCGTCAAGTTTTAAACGTTGTATTCCGATGAAGTCAAGTCCCTTTAACGATCGTCCGAGTGATTTTGCCGACGAGGTACCCTCACTTGAAGCTTTTTAATGTTTTCGAGCATACATGGTGTTGACGTGACTCCCCATGCAAATTGTCAAAAGATAATGAATTGAAACCTCCAGCTTTGTAGCAGAAGGAAGAAACCGGAGTTCTTCTTCAAGTTCACCAGATTCAGAGACCCGTCATGTTCCATTTGTCTCGCAAAGCCCTGCTTCACGTTAGGGTTCTTCAGCTTGCTCCACAAGCCGATTCCCTCCGTCTGCTGCTTCGATTTTCGTCGACCTCCTCGAAATCTCAATCGTTCACAGTCTCCTACCTCGTAAACTCTTGTGGGTTGTCTCCAGAATCGGCTCTCTCCGCTTCCAAGCTCCTCAAATTCGAAACCCCTTCTAGACCAGACGCAGTCATTGGCGTCTTCAAGAACCGAGGTTTCACTCCAACTCAAATCTCACAAATCATCACGAGATTCCCCGCGTTGCTTTCGGCGGACCCAGATAAGATTCTCTTGCCAAAACTCGATTTTTTGTGTTCGAGAGGGATTTCCGACCTCGAATTAGCCGACCTCCTGGTTAAAGTCCCGAAGATTTTGAGCAGGAGCCTAGTGCAGCATTTGGTGCCCACTTTTCATTTGATTAGTGATTTCTTACAATCCGACGAAAAGGCCATCGCAGCCATCAAACGTGCTCCCCGAATATTATATGAGAATCCTCAAGCTGAACTTGTTCCTGCAATCACGACTTTGAGGAGTGCCGGAGTGCCGGAAGCAAACATCAGGCATTTGCTCCTGTACCACGGGCAAATGTTTTGGTGTAGGTCCTTTCAATTTGATGAGCACTTGAATAGGGTGAAGACAATGGGTTTTGACCCTGCCAAACATAGTTTTGTACTGGCTCTGCGCACGCTTATGGGCATGAGCGAGTCGGTGTGGAGGAGGAAAATTGGTGTGTATGGCAAGTGGGGTTGGTCCGAGGAGGTAGTTATTTTAGCTTTCAAGAGGTATCCGTTGTGTATGACGTTGTCGGAGGGCAAAATTACTGCCACAATGGACTTCTTTGTCAATGTGGTGGGGCTTGATCCTTTGTTTATCTCCCAACGTCCACTCGCTGTCACATTTAGCTTAGGGAAGAGGATTGTTCCTCGGGGTTCAGTCTTTCGAGTTCTGCTGTCTAAAGGTTTGGTGAAACCCCGTAGCCTGTCTACATTGTTGACTGTTTCAGAGAAGAAGTTCCTGGAGAAGTTTGTGACTACTTATTTGCGGGAAGCACCACAGTTGTTGGCTCTCTATAATGAGAAGATGGGTGTTGCATGCTAGTTTGGAATTTTTGGTATTTGCTCGGGTTAATCTAGGATAGGATGCTGGTAAAACCGAAGAAAAACTCGGCTCTTCTTTTTGTCTTCATGCTACTTGATAAAGTTAAATTCTTCATTTGTAAGGTTATTGTTTCATCCCTCCATGTTTAATATTAATCTTCCTAAATTGGAACTTGAGGAAAAATCAATTGATGGTGGTTCTTGCTTCTCTCTGCAATTACTAATTTTCCCTCCTGTAAATTCTCTATGTCTATCTGTGTTGCCCTGGTAATTATTCTTAAAATGTGTCCCCTAATAATGAAACTATCGGCTGTGCTCGAAACTACAGTACCGAACTGACTCAAGGCAGCTCCTAAGAGTTTTACTTTAGTTTACTATTAATTTAGCACTTTGTTCCCTGTCACCTGATGCCATGCTAATTGTTCTAGTGTTCAGATAAATATTCTTTGTTTCTGCCAAAGTTTGGAGATATCATGATGAAATGCTCTGATTTTGCTCTGGTTAGCAATTTGTACTTTCATAGATAATGGCAAAAATTACTTGTTTACGGTTTTGTCTAGACTCAAATATGAAGTGGATATGTTTCCCTGGAGGAGATAGATTCCACATCTACCAGCGAGTGTTATAGCAACTATGTTCAGCAGATTAAATTGGTACTGTTTTAAATGTTCCTTCACGTTTTTGCATGCAAATTGAGGCCGTCTGGGGTCAAAGGCAAATGTATTTTGAGCCTCTGATGGGGTTTAATCATGGATTTCAGTATAAGTAGGGCAGCAAATGACTTGAGACAGGAGGCAAATCAATGTATGCTGCAAGTGCAGTTGATCTGGAGAGTAATCTGTTTTAAATTCAAAGAGGCATCCTTGGTGTAAGGAGTCATCTGAGAGTGATATCGCAGCGGCGATAAACTTTTTTGTCAACATCCTTATCACGCAAAATCCCATAAAGATGCTGTCCAACAGTTTGGCTGGAGAGATGGTAGCTTGCTCATATATGAGTGTTTCACCCAATTTCATGAGGAAGTTTGTGACTGTTAATAGGGGAAGGTCCTCACTCATTTGAACTATGCAGAGAAGATGCGTCTCGCATGCTTGATTGGAACTCGAGGTACTTGGTGGGAAACTAGAATGCCTATAAACAAAAGGAAAAATTCTCCTTCTCTTGCTTGCATATTTGTTGCTTGGTGAAACTTGTTTATTCATTTATTATCTTATTCATTTCATTCTTCTGGGTTTAAAAGTTATTCCAATCTTCATTGCAATTTATTGGATACTAAAAAGGGAAAGTTCAGGCCCAGCAGGGAGTCGAGCGGTTCTGCATTCTCTTTGCAGCTGTTTAAATGTCAACCATTCTACCTGAGGAATTGTTCTTTGAAATTTCTAATGGTGAAACTTCTGGTTCTGCTCGAAACTCTTGTGCTAGAGCAAATTGCTGCACCTCCTAAAGTAATTGGTCTAAATATACTTCAGTTTTTAAAAAAACTTGGCACTTTGTCCTTACATCTATATATTTCTTTGTTATCTGATGCAACTGGTGCCTCATATACAAGTTTCTTTATGCTCTTAAATCTTACTTGGGAATTTCATGGAGATTAATTCATCCATTTTGCTTGTTATTTCCCTGGATCTTATTTTTCCAGAAGCACGGCCGGTCAATGTACATGCTTCTCCATCAGTGTTACTTGCCCTGAGGCCTAGGAAAGTTTCGAATGACAGAAATATCATGTACCTAAATTTTGAGTGCGAGCTCGTGATGGTTTAAGAGTGATGTTTCTATGTGCTTGTCGCTTTGGCTTGAGCTCCATGCAAGTTCTTTCAGCCGTGTCCTTGGAAGGAAGTGACTTTCCGGTTGATTGGTCCTTCTATCATGGATGTAAATTCTTTTCCTTCTCAGCATCATACAAAGCATCACACTGAGTTGAATATTTCAATCTTTATCTGATTTCCTTCATACGAGCTAGATATTCGCATCACTGCCTCAAGGGTTTTGCCAACTAACCAGGGAAAATTACCAAAACAATTCTAAACTTATTGTAATTTTTCCAATTCAGTCCTAAACCTTTTTTTTTTTTTTTGTCAATTGAATCATAAACATTTTGTATTTATGCCAATTCAATCAATCAAGCCAATTTTGGTAAAAAAATCATTGACATAGACGCTGATTGTCCTACGTAACGTGGTCGACGCGCTGTGGTCGATAAGGGTCACCGAAGCTCCTAGATCTGGGCGAGGTCATCCTTGCCAACTGTGAGCCAAGGCAGCCTCGCTCGTGGTTGGTGAGGTCATGGCTACCTTTGCCCGCGGCCGACAAGGCCCTAGCGAGGCTGGCCTCACCCGCAATCACGCGCGAGGTTGAGATTGGAGGACCACTGGTGTCGCAAGTCGCGATTGGTGGCTAGGCGTTGGATCTTGAGGTGCTGGTTGAGAATCACCGACATTGGGCGGCAAGATCTATTGGACAATAACTAGAGCTTCGTTTTGCTCTTAAAAATGATATCGTATCTGCAACTTTACTTTAAATTATATGGTTGTATTCTCACCAAATATGGTTGCGACTTGTTTCGATTATACGGACGGTGACTCGTTTGGAGATAGCATGGCTTATGTCCTTGAGGATTTAGTGATTGTGACCCTAAATCATGAAAACTACGATTACTATACCTCGTCCGTGTACCTTACCTTGGTCGCATAGGGCCACACCCTTTGCAACTCCTAGCTCGAGAATTCGGATTGTGCCATCTGCCTCGAGGCCGCCAAAGCCTACGTGCTAAACGGCTGTCCAAATAAAATCGGAGCCAAATGCACGCTCCGAGATTGCATTGTAAGGTACGAGAAGTGTCTGCTTCGCATGTCATGAAGCATCTTGTGGTCTTTGAACAACTCATCTTTGAAGATGGACTGAATCTGCCTAAAAGTGACCTCTGGGCTCTGATGCATACTCTTGTACATGGTAAACATGTAAGGGTAATTGAGAACCAGTAAAGTAAGAGCACAGCTGACATCCCACGGCTCTAACCAAAACACTCCTTTCATCATTTTCTTTCAATCATGTATAACTATGGCACTGGCATGTACAATGAAAATGTGTGTATCTACTTTCTTTGCATCCCCCATCCTGCATTTTGTCTAATCCAAACACCCATGAAAAGAAAGCTGAAAAAGAGTAAAAGATGAAAAGGGGAAACAAGGAAGGTATAAACTTTCCACCTGTGGTTGAATCCTGTCCAATGGTGGGCTTCTCGTCGACTTCCCAAAATTCTGGTATGCGCGCTGGTAATCGAGAACAAAGAGTGAACTAAAAGCTATGTGATCAATTTGCTATTGCAGCTCCTATGACGTAAGGGTCTTCGTGTTGGTGTAAACACCAATGCATCATACTTGTTTAGCACGAAACTTAAGAGGCATTTGTCAAATCTCGCGACCGCACGGAGTCATGCTTGAGGAAAAAAGCATAAAGAAGCTCATTCCACGCATCCGGAACTCCGGGCAAGCACCAATGGCTACAATCCTGCCGATGGAGCGAAGCAGGACCCAACTCAGGCCCCAGGTAATATACAGAGGAATGGCCATCTTTTCTGTCCCCCGTCATAGCTGTGATATTCAGCACTTGAAGGTTATTCTTTACTGTTTGGTTGGACCGATCAGATAACAAATTGGCTAGAATTTTCAGATGGACCGACGAAACTTGGGAGGACCCCAAGTCGGGTAGAGTCTCCAAGTGACATGTTCCCCCTGACCTCCAGTCTCCACCTCTATTAAGAGAATACATGTCGCGGTTACTTTTAATAATGAAAGATGCGGTAAATAACAGATAAGCAATAGCAGTTTATAGAGAATCTGCTGTGCTATTTCAAACATGAGGAGGAAGCTGCAGATTAGCCATGATCCAGAAGACACATCACATCCAAGAGAAAAGAAACTGTCATAGTACTTACATGGAACCACAACCTCGTCTCCATCTAGCCTAATGGGAATAAATGTCATGCGAAAGGATCAAATTGTTCGTAATAAATTGAAAGTGATAAGAATAGTCAACAGAAAATAATTTTTTAGAGTACAATCTTGCGCTCTAAAGATGAAAGTCGATAAAATATCACAAGAGAAGAACGGGTTGCTCCATCTTTTAAGAAAAAAATATCATAGAACAATATTTAATTGAAAATTTTGTCAAAGAAATCTGTACCAGTGGTCAAGTGGTCATCAGCTTAAATTCTGCTTCTAAGCAACAGAAAGAGGGAAATAAATATTCAATGTCAACATGAAAGAAAATTATGCTCTTATGATGCAAAGAAGATGAGTGAAATCAGTGAGGTTAGTGGCAACAAACTTACCTAAAATGTACAGGTGCATAAGATCGAAAATAGACCTGACTCTTGCTCATATTCACATGACCACTGATCCAGTCAAGGACCGTCTCTAGCGATCTCCGATATGCATCTTCAACAGTCATATTCATCTTAACCTCATTTCCAACCTGGAAGTAAGAGCCCCTGCCATAGACATTCAGAGAGGTCAGATCTAAGTTAATAACATTCATTGTGGAAAATGAAACCTTTTCTCAAAGAAACATAGGGCAAAAGCAAGGCTAAAGACCCAAGGTTGATCCAACAAAGGTGACCAAAGCAACCAGAAGTTTGCATATCAGGGAGAGAGGGCCTTCCTTAGTCAATGGCTGGACAACAAGCCCCACGATTTATTGTAAAAGAACTAAGAAAACATGGCCTGCTGAGGAACAGGAGAAACGTCCTGCAAGCCTAGGAACATTATCTATGAAAAGCCCTTAACTTTCTATATTGCACTCATAACCGACAATCCAAATTGAGAGGGAATTAGTACATTCACTCGACATCTCCTTAACAAAACATGGCCAAACGACCTAATATAAAATGGAGCGACAAGCAATGACTTCCCGACTGAATCAGAGGCTTCACTTGTAAAGGTGGTGCAGGGGGAGAGATTGAAGGGAAACTCGTCAGTGTGCAATCTAGACCAAATGTATCATTCAGCCATATGATCAACCTGCCTAAAGTAGCAAGTGAAGTGTCATTTTGCAGTTTGCAATTCCAAGAGTAGCGCTTGGAACGAAGTCCCTACATTTTTAGGGGTCGACCACTCGGCAGGACAAAATATGAGCTTACGACAGGATGAAAGAACATATTTACCCGCGTACAGTCTTCTCATAATTCCACCAATGCCCGGTGTTGAGAACCAGCAAATCAGCATCTGCCCACTGGTTAGAAGTCCAGTCAATCTGATCCAACTTCAGGGTAACCTTCACCTCTTCTGGAGATCCAACCGGAGCTCGGCCCTGGACCACTAGAAATGGAGATCTGTAATATTCAACTGTGCAGTTGAAGTCCCTGAACTTGTACACCAAGAACCCAGTGTGTTTGGTGATTGGTCTACCATTCACTTCATAGACTGCGGCCTTATCAGAAAGAGCAGAGGAGAGCATGCAGAGGAGGGATTCCCATTGGTTCCGACCAATTGAGTCACCGACAAACACGACCCTTCGGTTGTGCAACTTTTCCAGCATCATTTTTGCATCAAATCTGTACTCGATTAAACAGAGAGAAATGTCGGTATATTTGTTTTCTAGTGGGAAGTTAACGACAAGATACATGTAAGAAACAACAAGATGCCCTGACATTGGATATTTGGTCTATCACCACCTAATTAAAACAAGGAAAAAGAACTAATTGAAGACAACTCTCTGATCATGTTAAATTAACCTCAGATCATATTGCCAACCAAAATACAAATTAAATATTTGATCCACCCCCATCTAATTAGAACAAGAAAAAAGAATTAATCCAAGGTAATTCTGAACGTACAGAATCTAATGAAAGATAATACCATATCACCAAATGAATTACAGGTTCAATCATCATAAAACTTAGATTGAACCCTTACTGCCTAAAGTTCATTTAATGGCCTTCTGTCAGTCTCGACTTTCCAATTGGAACAATTAAACTGAGCACTTCTCCATATCATGGGTTGAATTGGAATTGCGCAGCATAAGTAGAGTAGATCTGTTACAGGCTCTGCAGTTGACAGACAGATCAAGGAAATTCAAGGGCAAAAGAGAATTTCCTACCAGATGACGAAGATAAAGTTGGCTATGGGATAATAACCATAATTAGGTCATCCAAAAGATAGTGGAAAAAGAACAGAGAGCACGACAATGACATACTTTACCACATGCTGGAGACACCTTCATCATGTTTCAACATCTAAACTGGATTATGTGTAATTTGTCCAAAAACGCACTGGACCTGTGCAGCAATAATTCAACTTAAAATCTTTATGCTTTACATAAAATGGAACTTAAGCATAGTATTTACTTTTAAACTACACTTATGTCTGATGGCCTTCTATAACTGCATAGTATCAAAACAGAAGTCTTATGCTCAAATCTCCCCAGACCCCTCAATATGATCAATTTCACATTTTAATCTTAGGACAAACAAACTTCAGACAAAAAAATATATTTTTAGGACAAACCCTTCAACCTCGCATGGGGTGAGTGCTAGCATTCTATATTGAACCCATGCCTTCACCTAAACGATGGACAAACTATTTGAAAAAAGGGGATTGAATCATTTCTCTTCTTCCAAATTAGGATTGAATAAATTTCAATACCACAGTGAAAAAAGGTTAAGTTTGAAACATCATTGGCCGAGAGTAAATCACCAAGCTAAAATTCCTACGAAGCTAGAAACAACAAAGCATGAACATAAACTTCATCAAATTTGCACCACTTCACGAGAACATCCACACTCACAAGTTCACAACCTATCAAATGACTGGACGGTGAGCATTCAAAACCTGCCTTACCTTCTAATATTCCAAACAACCCCAAACGGAGACGAAAGCACCAATCACGAAAACCAACGCATGAACAATAAATGCAATCACCCTTCAACAAGCAACACACAGCAGGAGACGGGTATATTTCAGAAACAGCTAATCATGATACAAACTCCTCCAACATTTACAGCGAACAATTAAATGCAATAAATTGGCAAATCAAATATTATAAAATTATTCAAAAAATAGAAGCAACAACAAAAACATCAAAAGATGCGAGTGAAGAAACCTGGGCAAGTCACACATCTTGGGTTGCCATCTCCACTTGGTGTAGAAACTATCAGGCCTCCCATTCTCAGAACACCTGAAACCTTCATCCATCAAGGCACAGTCTCTGCTCTCATACAGAGGATAACTCTCATCCCACACCCAATTCCCATCAAACACGTCGCACCCACCACCGCCCTCGTCAAGAAACCTGGGCCGCCCGGCCGCCGCTGCCTCATCCGTTGGCACCCGGCTGCCGCGGAGCCAGGACTGCCCAGTGTTTCGTAGCCTCTGAGTCACTGCCCTGTAGTCCAAGTAAAAGCAAGAGCCAATGAAGAGAGCAGCGACAAAGAGGAACCCAACTACTCCTAAAGAAGGCTCAAGAGGGTTCTTCAGGCGCTTAAATTTGTTCAATACGCTCAAGTGGGTCACCATTTCTGAGCACCCTGATGATTTGTTCTTGGACATTTCGGGGGATAGAGATAAAGATTCATGGGAGCTGCAAAAAGAGAAGGTGCAAAAACGGGCCTAAAAGTGAAAACTGGGTTCACAGAGAGAGAGAGAGAGAGAGAGAGAGGGGTGGGTGTGCGCGCGTATGTGCTTGCTGCTGCTGCTTCTTCTTGAGTGGTGGGTCTCACAAACAACTGCGAACAGAAAGAGCGAGCATTAATTGGAGATGCTGAGTTGAATAATTTGGATTTCATGCTTGTCTGATTCGGGTATTAACATAGCCAGAAAGAGAAGTAGCTTTCGAGCATTTTAACCTTCCTTTCTTGCCGATTCTTTTCTTCTTCTTCTTCTTCTTCTTCTTCTTCTGAGAGAGAGAGAGAGAGAGATTTGTCCTCTGGGAAAAAAATTGGGAAGAACAATAAAGAAAACGAAACTGACTTCGAAATCTGGCGTCAAAGAGTAAGAAAACGCAAGAACAACCAGCCCAACATGTCAAGTTCGTCTCCAAATCTTGTAGTGGGAATTCAAAGCGAATATTCACGGATGGAAAAAAAGAAAAGAAAAAACAAAACTACCCCAATAACCAGATTCATCGACCAAAAACAAAAACAAAAGCAAAAAAAGAAAACTTTTTCGGACCATCACGTTCGATTGGGTTAGGCGAATTCAAGAACAGGTTTAGGAGACGTGTCGCTCGTGTTCGACGTGGGTCTCGTATTGCGCGCGTGCGTGCCCGATGGTGCGACCCGGACTTGCAGAATCCAATGATTCTCGATCCTTGCTCATGGATTCTTGAATTTGTTCCCCTTTTCTTTATTCTTCTTCGATTTAAAAAAAAAAATGGGGGTAGAGTAGGAAAGATCAGGGTTCTCCGACAACGACAAAGATACTGCGTTTGAGTGAGTAAGAGTGAGAAAATGACCAGAAAATTATAGTAATATGGTCGCCATTACATGATTGGGAATGGACAGAAGAAATTGTCGCTTTGATTGCGACGGCGAAGTAATCACTCCGCGATTTCGGGGACGGTGTTCGACGTGCGCACTGGTCTGGGCTCCGGGTCGAAGCACGGACCCGACCCGAACCGGCCCGGTATAATTGTCGGGCTTTTTCTATGTTGCAAAGTTCCTTTGAGAAATGGACTAGAATGGAACGAGTACTTAGTTCTAATGAATTGAAAATTGATTTAGTTTCCTTTGCTTACCAGCAACTTCTGGTTTTCAGTAATGATTTTTTCCTCCACTTTATTCTTGGAAAGCTTGTTTTAAATAGGTAAAATTATCGATACATGTGATACGATGCTACCGTCGATCTCATGTGCTGATTTGTCCTCTAAAATTTGAAGATGAAAAGTGTACTAGTTATTTTTTTGATTTTGGAACAAGTTACAAGAATTTCTCTATGATTTGACTTCGAATAATTTCAAAAGCTTTTAAGTGTCTCATTTATAAATAAATAAATAAATAGCGAGTTTTACGAAATTTACAAAAGAAAAGTTAAAGTTAAGAGTATATGTCACCCTAAATAGGTTGGAATTTTGAGGAGAAAAAATCTCTTCATATAATAAGGTAAACTTTATAGATAATTCTTCCTCAATTTTTTTCCTAATAAACTCCATGACCATGACCATGAGAAGTCCATGGTAGATTCCAATTTTACAATTGGAAACATAGGATAAAATTGTAACTCACAAGTTAACTAGAATTTTAATCTCTTCAAATCGCGGTTCCCTAACACCATGATTGGTGGAGGTGATTAGAAAAGAAAAGAAAGAGATCAAATAATTACGAGAGAGAAGAAGAGAAAAGAAATGGAGGAATGTAAGTTATGTTATCGATTGAGTGGGACAAGTGAAGAAGAATAAAAAGGAACGCGTTACGAATTAATCGACCTATTTATGTACTTAAAATGTAAAATAATATCAGGATATAAGTGAGAAAGGAGAAAAAACTATTTGCTAAATACACTAAGCCCTCCATATCGAGAAAATTGTCAAAAAAGTCCAAAACCTATTATACTTTTGCCGATTCAGTCCTAAACTTTTCAAGTTTACCTATTCAGTCCTAAACATTTTTGTGATTTGTCGATTTAGTCTTAAAGATTGAGGACTGAATCGGCAAATTACAAAAAAGTTTAGGACTGATTCAGCAAATCATAAAAAAGTTTAGAACTGAATTGGTAAAAGTGTAATAGGTTTATGACTTTTTAAACAAATTTTCCCTCCATATTTGGACGGATTTGGAGGGATTTAAAAAAAGTACATAGCGTTAGCTAAATCAATCCTTCCTAATCCGTTCTTTCTTTTTTCCCTCCGTCTCCTTCCCTCCATCCAAATAAAGATGACATCTTGAAGAACCTCTCTCTTCTCTCACAATCTTCTCTAACATGCATAACGTAAATCTCTAACAATTTCCAAATTAAAAATCGAGAGTTTTCTCCATCTTTGGTAAGTCAAATCTTTCTTTTTTGGAAGAAATTCAAATCCTTCTCTCTAAACACACCAAGCTTTTACGATCCCTAAAATGCAGAAGGAGACGGAGACTAAAATGGGCATAATCAAGGCTATTTCTGATAGAAGGAATTGCGGGGGGATTCCTTTCCCCAGTTCCATTTCACTCTTTCGTGTCGTGCTAAGATCAAGAAAGAAGCATTTTAATTGAGAATGATGATAACGTGTATGGAACAAAACTTGTGGCGGAGCGATGGTTGTTCTGTGGCGGCCGGCCGACGACTCGGTCTGTGTGGTCCAAGTCTAGAAGGGAAGAAAAGAGTGGGGAAAATGATGGAAAGGATAAAAAAAAAAAAGAAAAAAGGTAGAACACATCTCGTCCGTTGAGCATATAATGGTTCAGATGTGCTTTTCCCTTAAGGCTTCAGTTGAATGGATCTTGTCCTGAAATTTTAGTCGTTTGAAGAACTGGAAAATAATGGTATTCCGCAGAATGTGATTGCTCAGAACGAGAATAAACTTGTAATTTCCTTGTCGACGGACCAAAGGAGGCCTTAGTGAATTGGCCGCAAGCATCAATACTTTGAAACCTATTAAACTTTCTCAAGTCAAGTGCATGAGCATCAAATCTATCTAGGTAGTCAAGTTTTAGAACCTTGCCCGATCGAGTGACCAAATCATGGTGTGCCTACCCTGATTTCATATTAGATTTTTCCGCCAAAGGGAAGCACGTTCCTATTCAAAATTTTCACTGAATGAAATCTCACGATCATAAATATGCTAGTCCTTCATTTTCAAAATTGAATCAAACATTCTTTCACATTCATTTTGCTCCTGTAGGTCATGTAGAGAACTAGAGATCTTTCATTTTCTGGGTTTTCTTTTTTCTTGGCTAACAAGCACAACCTGACCAAACCATGATCTGTCCCACAAGCACAACACACTAGAGAACTTCAATTGAGAGGAGATGTTAGGAGGAGGTCCCACTAAATCCTCTGATTTTGTGCAAGAGACAGTCCACCTGACCAAACCATGATCTATCCAGCTCAAGATCGCTTCGGCTATGACACTTAAGAAATTGACTCCTCACCAACAACCTGCTCATGAATGATTTTCCTCCCTCTATCCTTTCTAGTTGCTTGCATCCACATCAACAGCTCTGTTGTACACATGCAAAATTATGAAAATGATGCAGTGGGGGCCGACTAATGTTTCTGCACCTTCTGATATATAAATTTTTCACACCAGTTCAGTAAAAGTGGAAACTTTAGCAGAGGCCACATTCTGTTAGATTCGTCTAATAAACTAATCGCACCTTGAGCTACTATTCATTTCCATCGCCCTTTCTCGCATACTGAAAGCAAATGATACAAGTCGGCAGAAGCTACTGACATGCAGCTTGGTATAATAGAAAAATGAAGGACTAAGAATTAGAAACCATGCCACTGGACCTAGCTGAAATCGACTGAATTCTCCATATTCAACGATCCGAACACACTGGGTCCATGCAAACCAGAGTCAAGTAAGAATTCTTTTGAACCCCTTGGGAATTGCATATCCATAAGACCCAAGATCTCTAGCCTAATCTATACAAGCAAAAAAGGATCTAAGTCAGAAAGGCTACTCACCAATCTAGCTGCGGAAAACAAAAGGAGAATTTTGAAATTCCTCACCAGTGGCTATAGAATTACGCCTCAGCAATTCACAAGTTTAATATTGGACTGAAGAATGCCCACTGCCTTCTTAATCGACCAAATGATCGACCTGTAGACCGTTATCATTATCAGTTTAGGCAACATAATCAAGCAAACACTTAAGCCAATTGTCTTCACCATACCCTGGATATGGAAAACTTCGCTCTGCTGAGGAAGAGAGGCATGGGCACAGGAGAATGAGCTGCCACAGACTTAGAATCCTTGTATATCATAGCTAATTGTTGCGCAAAAGAGGCTAAGCTGTACTCTATGTTACAAGCTTAAGCATATTAAGATCCACATTCAAGGGTGACTACAGTTTCCATGAAGTAGATCAATTAAATGAATTGCAACTCCAAAGTTTTCACGCCTGAATCAACAATGAAGATACCTCCAAACCACAAAGGCAATATAACCAGCATTTGCTTGTTGTTCACAAGACTAGTTCCCAAAGAAACAATGTAAGTTGGCAGGGACAAATTAACGTCCACGCCCCCGTCCACGCCCTTGTCCTTGTCCTCGACCACGTCCCACAGCCCTCCCTGACATAGCAAGTAGCACAATTTTTCATGAGATAGCAGAATGTGAAAGGAGATGAGGATCAGGGAAGGTAAATTTAAAAATGATTTCGACAAATTAAAAATGTAGCTCACATACCTGCAGTTGGCTTCTTGGGCTTGACCCTTGGTGTCTCTTCTACTAGTAGGGTCTCTAGATTCAAACTGTCAGGAAGAATGTAGTAGCGAATGATGTTACCCCTCACACTCAAGTGATCAAGAGTCACAGGGTTTCTCCCCTTCAGGATAAGTTTCACAGTCTTCAGATGCGTGTTCATGCTGATATCAACACCTGTAATGACCCAGCACCTTATTCTGGTCAGAACAGTCTTGCATCTCAATACTTCAGAGGCAGGTTCTTTTTTCAAAGTAATATTCACAAATAGGACATTATCGAATACAAATCTTTTTACTGCTATATAACCATCAGTACACAGAAGTTTGCATACTTCTTGTAGCAAATAGTGTTTAACTACAAGAAATTAAGACAAATATATTAACTACAAGAAATTAAATCATTTGATAACAAGTGAAGGTTAAGGCATGACACAGTATCACCATTACAAATTTCGTCAACTTCTTCAATCTAGAGGAGCAGAAACAGTAATACTTCAACTAAATGCCAGAACTTCAGCATGCTTGAGTGATCTAAGCCAATACCACTCAGCATGACCCCTCCTAGAAACATACCCAAATGAACAAGTTCTTTGGCCAAATAAATTCTACAATCTCTAACTTCCACTCCCATTTCAATTATGGTCCTTTCACTTTCCAGAGTGTCAATTTAGTTTGTTCGGTTAAAACATGGAGGTTTTAACTTAAATGTACCCATGTTTCAATCACGCCCTTAGATACTGAGGTTTAAATAATTAGAAAGAAGGTCCTGCAAGAAAAGAGCACCAGCTTAACTTAGGTAGAGTAGAGGTCATCAAAATTGTATGCTCCATCAAACATCCAGCTAGGCATTCAACAAATGACACCACCAATTTACCCCAACAAAATTTCTTCCAGGTGCCATATAATTAATCGAGAACTAACATATTTCAGAGATCACATCCACTTAAACAACTTTGATATAATAATGATCCCAAGGCCCAAGAAGTTGTATAACTTCAAATCCCACTACCAAGGACTAGTATTCTAGCATCTTCAACTCAACCCATCAGTAAAGCAACCAAATGGCAGTCCATTTTAATTGGCAGACTAGAAGGTGAACCATAATGATTCATGCATGGACATGTGCATCCTTAATTGTAGGATTTTCAAAAAGGTATGGACATGTTCCTATACTCCCCAACTGTAGTTTTGGTGTATGTTTATCATGCTTCTCAAAGTTCCACGAGGACATATTATCAGTGGTGTCCAACATCACAGAGAGGGACTTTTCTGATTCACAAAATCAAGTACAATAAGAATTTCAGCCAATTGCGTCCAGGATAATCGTGCTGAAATATAACCATATAAACTGGAACTACCACGTTGACAAATCTAGCATATCCATGCTTTTTGGACCAATCGCCATACAAATCTATATACATAATCCAGGATCGCAACAACTAGTACTAGAAATCGAAAGAATTTCACACAACAGCAACTCACTCACAAACGTTTGAAAGAACAGGATAACTCTTGAATGCGACACTTACACATACACATACACAAACTGTTCCGTAAGGCTCAAAGATCTTAAAGAATGAGCATTTGCATACATTCTGCTAACACTAAACACGACAGCCCACATCACGAGTCGTTATTAGTGAGGAATTCGTCGTAAGAGGAAGGAAAAGACGAACAGAAGATGAGCAAAACAACATAATAAACATGAAAAGAGCCTTTTCCCATTTCCTGGAATGAGCCGTGGCTAGTGTAGCCAACAAGAAGCACGTACAATATCTTGCTGGTAGGAAATTGGAAAACAAACTCAACCTATCCATGCCACTCCCTTCAAACGTAAAGACATGAACTAGTCGCTTGCCGACACAATTCAAAGGCCACTTAGGACCCCTTTCACTGTTTCACAGAAGGAAGAACTAAATCCTGCAACTTTAAAAGTCACCCTCGCACCAATTCACAGCATCAGCGCACTGTTCCTAGGAAGTGCCCGAACATAGATGGAGCAGCCATCACTGCCACCAAACTCCAAAGACGTCTAAGTCAATGTGAACTACATTCTTATTTTCACTTCTTCCCCGCTCAAAAGGATCACCTAACCATCTCGCGACGCAAGCTTAACACTTCTCTAGGCATTGTCTCTGACTGCAGAGACATACGTTAAACTATACGGGGTAAAAGTCGATGGAGAGAGAGAGAGAGGACCTGTGATGGTGCCATGAACGACGGTCCCATTCTTGAGCTCGATGGAGACAGTCTCGTTGTTCAACTTCATCAAAAACCTGACGAGCTTCATCGTCACCCGTTCGCGAGGAAGACGATGACTAGGGCTTTACTCGCTAGTTCCTCTGCTTACTATCCAGGTCTCAGACATTGTTAAGGTTTGGGCTTGAACATGGACTTGATCTTGGGCTTGGGCTTGGGCTTGGTCTTGGTCTTGGTCTTGGGCTTCATGTGTCAATGCGATTATATCTTATTACTTTACATGTATAGATCCCGAGCGTGATTATTAAACCGAGCATGGAATTCATTCTGCATAGCACAGCATCCCCCCTTCGGATCTTCATTTTGCTTTAGAAGAAAGACCCGGTATCCCTGCAAAGTGTTAGAGAGAACGAAAAGGCGACAGGGATATTTATTAGTGATGGTAAGCTTACGAGGCGGGAGCGAACAATCCTGGCATCTTGTCGCCCCGCGATGGGTTCGTTCGATAGGTTGCTCGGATTAAAGATTGCCCAAATAATGCTGTCGGCAGATTTGGAGTCTGCATTTTTCTTTTTTAGTAACAGTTGGACCGGGAGATGAAGGAGAGCGTGCCGTGGAGTATTGCCAGGTAATGGAAAAGGCGCAGGGATGAAGAAGAGAAATTTCTAGCTATGCATGGCCATGCAGTGGATGTGCGATGGAGCTTTCTGTTGCAAAGAAACTCGATCGAGTCCTCATCATTGATGGTCGATATTTCGCATTTCCTTGTATGAAATGCTGAATTTGTTTCTCCAAGTATTATTTCTTATCGTTGTGCTAGCGCTCTAAACTTGTTTCCCCTTCTGAATAAATTTTAGGAAGCCCTTTTAATTTTTCTATTTCGAGCTTAATTTCAGAAATTGCGGAAACCCACATGATTGTGCACTTTACTTGAGCAGAACAGTGACTTTTGTGGGTCTTTTGTCCGGAAAGGTACAACCGAAGGCGCTCTGAGGGGCTAAGCTAGATTGGTCCTAGATATGCTTAGCAAAGAATGGGGGAGGCATTGGATTTAAAGACATCGATATAGGAATCAAGCTTGAACCATGAAAAGATTGTGGCTTTCACATGTCAAAGTTGGATCTTTATGGATAGCCTCTTTGTATGATTATATTGATTAAAGATGATTGTATCCGGTTTATCAAAATTCCGCCCCATGATTTCCACGCATGGAGGGAAATTTCGAGTACCAGAGAAGAGAGGGACTAGCATAACTGTCAGACTGTCTGTCATTTACAGTTTGACGGTGCCACAAATCTTTTGTGGCTGGCACATAAAAAAAAATAAAAAATAAAGGACAAACCAACTTTTTGTGGCTTGCATAACACAATCACACTGTCATTGTGGTTGTGATGCAAGAATTTCCCATAAAAGAATTGGTAATTGACTTTCGCTTTGGTTATTTTTTGGGACGCTTCTAAATAATACCCTGATGAGAAATATGATCATGAAACTATTCATCAATCTAGGATTCCTTTGAGGCAAAAGTGCTTCATCCGTTGTCGTGCATCTTGTGGGAGATTGATTTTGGGGGATTCTTTCTCGATTGATGGCGCATGGAATTGGATTCCGTAGCAGGAGTAAGGTTGGGTGGTCGGGTACTGACTTGGAGTTATGAAGCTAGGGCAGTCCAAACGAGATATGTACAGCTGAAAATTGCAACTTACTCCTCTCAACTTAGACTTTGATGCATGGAATAATCGACCGCATTGAGATCCCAGCAAATTAGACGTGTATTAAAAATGCTAGGAAAGTGCGGAAGTTGTAACATTGTGAACATCCGATTGTGAGTTAAGACTCTAGGTTGTAAAAGGATTGCTGTTTTGTCTTATATCAAATTGGCAGGGTCAAGAAACACACGGAAGTCAACTTTCTTTGATCCATTCAATTTGGACTCTGGTGGGAATATATATACATATATTCTCGCGGATAACCATCCTTGTTTGTGTCGGCAAAGGTTCAGAGGATTATTATATTTCCTTGGCCCACATTCTTTGAGATGTGGTCGATGAATACGGACAACCTATATATATTATAGAAGCTCGCAGTGGGTTTTTTCTGGGAATTGCGCCAAGAATTTATGTGTTGGAGTGAATTAAATCTCATAGTGAGATTTGTTTATTTTTTTTGCGAGATTGAGAGGTTATTTCGTGATGAACTATGGAGCTAAACACTATATGAGTTATTGAATATAATTAAGGATTGAAAAATATTTAGAGTGTTTGAATGACTCGAGTAACGTTGTAATATCTTTTGTATCCTTTGATTTATAGTAGAACTTGTTTGCTGCTCTGTCGTTGGATGTAGGTCACTACGATTGAACCATGTAAATATGGTTTCTAACCTATTTTCTTGTTCGGTCTATTTAATTGTTCCATCGTTTGTTTTTGCAACAGCTTTCGCATCGGTGCCTAGTTACTTTTCTGTAGGCTTTAGCTAACATATCTTGCATCATACTGATAGGGTTCCCATAGAATGCGTGGGATCGTCCTTCATGTGTACACAATCTTCTCATCGCGCCCCGGACTCGACTCTTCGTGAATACAGCACATTGAGCGATCGGGCGACATAGCCATGAACATCGAACGAAGCTATCTATCGCGCGCAGCTACACGTGAGGCTGGTGATTCAAGCGAGTGACTTAGTGTATGCTTGTGATCTGGTGCTTGGTCAAAGAATTCATGCCAAAGCTAGGCGATTCGATCCAAAAAGTCCAAAGCCAATCCGGTGGGTCTGTGCACCATGAATTGGATTTTTGGCATATTTCCTCGCTCATTCATGCTCTTTTAATAGAGCTCGTTCAAACCCTCCTCTTCTCCCTGACAAAACTCAACGCACCGAACCAATCCCAAGTTCCAACCTCCCGATCACAATGCCACTCCACGTCCTCATCCTCTTCCTCGTCACCATCATCACTCTCACTCCTCCAACGCTCTCGCTCTCGACCTCGCCGCCGCCGTCCTTGCCCTTGCTCGCGCCGACCCGAAAGGACCACACGACCCTCCGATACGCCCTCTCTGCTTACCTGAAGACCCCTCCCCAACGCCTTGACCTCCTCCTCCACCTCGGCGGCCGCTTCTCCTGGGTCGACTGCTACTCCGGCAACTACTCCTCCGCCACCTACCGCCACATCCCCTGCAACTTCACCGTCTGTGTCCCCCTCGACTCCCTCGCCTGCGGCTACTGCTACGACCGCCCACCTGGCCCTACTTGCTCCAACGACACCTGCGAGTACTTCCCCGAGAACCCCCTCACCCGGAAGGTCGGCCTCGAGAACGCCCTCCTCGACGCCCTCGGCCTCCCTTCCACCGACGGGTCGAGCCTGGGGCGGGTGGAAGTCGTGCCCGACTTCCTCTTCTCCTGCGCCAAGCCGGACCTGCTCGCCGAATTCCCAAAGGGGACCTCCGGCCTCGCCGCGCTCGGGTTCTCCAATGTCTCTCTTCCCGTGCAGGTCACTAAGGCCCCGTCCCTGCCGCGGTGCTTCGCGCTGTGCCTGTCTGGGTCGCGGTCAGCTGCGGGCGTGACCTTCGTGGGCACGGCTGGGCCCTACAACTTCGTCCCCGGCATAGACCTCTCCAAGGGCCTCACTTATACGCCGATCCTCCTGAACCCGCAGGGAGACACCGTCATCACATACGCGCTGCACCCGGCCGCGGAGTACTACATCGGCGTGACAGCTGTCAGGGTCAACGGGAAGGCCGTGCCGCTGAACGCCACTCTGCTGGCGATCGACCAGGAGAGCGGTAACGGCGGGACCTTGATCAGCACCGTCCTGCCTTACACCGCGCTCCAGACCTCCATCTACAGGGCAGTCACCGAGGCATTCGCACGGGAGGCCTCCACCGCATTCAACCTCACCGCGACACGGCCGGTGAAGCCCTTCAGCTTGTGTTACCCCGCCAGAGATGTGGCCAGTACCCGAGCAGGCCCGGCCATGCCGGCGATCGACCTGGTGATGCAGAGGGAGGACGTGTTCTGGAGGGTGTTGGGGGCGAATTCGATGGTGAGGATCAAGAGGAAGGAGACGGATGTGTGGTGCCTGGGGCTCGTGGACGGCAGGGCCGAGGCGCGGGCCGCGGTGGTCATCGGAGGGCACCAGATGGAGGACAACCTGTTGCAGTTCGACCTCGGGTCGATGAGGCTGGGGTTTAGTTCCTCGGTGCTGTTGCGGGGGACCACTTGTGCCGATTTCAACTTCACGACCAACAATCATACGTGACGAGGTCCCAAAAGGATCTACGGGAACGACAGTGGCGGATGATTGTGAAATAACATGTGATGCTAATCTTTTGCATCATGAAATATATATCAAAACAAATACATTTTCGAGAGAAAAAAAATGAATATTATTTTTTCTAAGATCGGCTTAGTTTGAATCTGTTTTTAAAAAATAGATAAGAGAGAAGTTCGAAGCTTTAATTTATTATCTTATCGTTTAACGGGGTTTTTTTTAAATCTTACATTTCAAATAAAATTTAAAAGTGGAACGGGAGAGATGACCTCAAGTTTTATTTTAACCATTGAGATTTAATCAAAATATCGTCCAAAGAGCACAACTGAGAATAAACATATCCATAGACTTGAAGAAAAAAAAAAGTTGAATTTCTTATGAAGCTGATAGTATAAAAAATCCTCTTTTCTAATAATTATTCTGTAATACGATTACGAGACCCCAAAAGATTTTCTTACCCATCTATATTATCAAGATTTTAAGTTTAATCTATAAGGCAACATCGTTTGTGTCGGAATAGAAAAATACTACATAATGCGAAAACCATCTTCGCTAATAGCAAAAAAAGAAGAGAACACGTATCAGAACGCGTTTTCCACGTTAAATGCGAGCCACGTAACTGGTTTAAATTCTAGTCCGAGAAGCAATGGGATATGAGAAATCGTGACCGAAGAGTTGAAGATTCAATGCGTTTTTTATTGCGATTTCATCCCTCGATCAATATTACATCATTATGAAATTGGCCCCCGGGTAGTGTGAATTTATAACATCATCGTAATGTGGATCAACAACCTTTTTTTTTATTTATCAAAATAATCAACAATTTAGATCAGCATGCCGTTTAGTATTCTTTGTTTTGCGTTGACTAGGCGAGGTCAACGAGCCCAGGCCGCGAGAAACCTCGCTAAAAAAACCTTAATCCAGAAGCAAAGAAGCCCGAGGGACGGAAGACCAAGGGCTCGATCTCAGCCGTAGATCGCCTCTGACGAATATGCCCTCGACTAGATTCCGTAATAACAAGACGGGCCGAATTCCTTAGCTGGGTAAGTCTCCTAACGAGAGCGACGGCCCCGACCCAATCACTGCGATACAAATACTCTCTCTCCTCTCTCTGGACTGGTTGTGTGGCTCTTGAAGGTCAGTACGATTTCTCCGACGCTTTCCGCGTAGTTTCGCTTTTCCCCGTTCGTCCCCTTTTTGTAACTGATGATGATTCAGAGGGAAGAAGCTCCCGGCGCGCTAGAATTTTGATCGTGAAAGGGCGAGAGTTAGGACCGACATTCCGTTGCTTTTTTTGATCTTTTCGCGCTCTTAGGGTGATGATCGCCTCTTTTCTCGCCTGTGGTTGGATCGTTGTCGGAGGATTGCTTTGATTGTTGATATCCTGTGTTTTTTTGTTTTTGTTTTGGGTTTATGAGGTTGTTCTTTGTTTGTGATCGTCGAATCGAACGGAGGGTGGTCGTTGATTTCTTTCTTCCTTGCGATTGTGGTTGTTGATGTGGGTGAGTGAAATTTTGGTGCTTCGAAGGTCAATCATTTGTGTCTTCAATGCGGTTTGCTTGGTTTTGCTGCTGGCTGCTTTTGGCACCCTGGGCTGGTGGATTCATTTGGGACTTTCTGAATTTGGGTTTTTTTTTTTTGGTTGCCACGGAGAGGCTTAGGGTTTTGTTTGACTTCATGTTTTCGAATGGAATTTTTTGTCATTGAAAGTTATGGGCTTGTTAAATTATGTTACTTTTCGCCTTATGGGTTGTGTGTAGTATCTATGTAGATGTTGTTCTTGTGTGTCCGAGGAACGAATCAGACCCTTGGTTTTTTTTTGTTTTTGAGTTGTTTTGTTGCTATTGTTTAACACTTTCAGCTTGTTGCTCGCTCTATGTTTCACAATCTTTTGTTTGTCAATACTCATTGCGATCTCGATTTCGTATAGTGCGGGCAGTAGCTTTTGAAGATGGGTTTCGCTGCTGTTTACCAATGCCTACAGGAATTATTCCCACAGGTGTGTATTGCGTTTATGTAGTTAGGACCTAGGAGCATTTATACTTTTAGAAATCTGTAGACTCTTCTTTTATTTTTGCAAACAGGTTATGGATGTGTTCTTTGAAAATATTGATCAGCAGCTCAAATGTCAATTTTATGATTTTTGAATGTCTGCGTTTTCCTTATGCAGTGAAATTTTGGTGCAGTCAAATTTTGCACTTTAGACATTTATTTTAGTTAAATCATTTTGTCCATGCTGTTTACTGGATAAGATTATGTTGGGAGCATTGTATTTCCTGCGTCCTTGTTCGATATTCCTGATCTTTCTCGCTCTTCAATCCGCAGCTCGATGCGCGCTTGCTGAAAGCTGTTGCTATTGAGCATCCTAAAGATGCTGATGCAGCTGTGGAAGTTATTCTTTCTGAAGTTCTTCCTCATATGGTACAAAAGGCAAAAATTATTGATTCTTGCTCTGAGAATATGAGTTCACTTGGCCAATCAGATGGAGAAGGTGACACTATTTTTTTCCAATATGGCAATCAGTTGTCACTAAAATGTCCTTAATCAACTGTCCAGCCCTCTGCTTTTCCAACCTTTCTGTGTGTTTTAATACCATATCGTGCCTAACATCTCCTACTTCTGTGCTTATCTTGGTGAAGTTGAGTTTGATGAGCAAACTTCATTATCAAGGCGCCGAAATATGTCTAAGAGGGCAACTGTCAGTTCTATGGAGACGAAAGTGGTTTCTAATGGAGGTGGTAATGCTGCTAACAGTGCAGGCAATTCTGTGGATGCTGATTCAACTCTCTGTGATGAGGGTCCTTTCTATGATGCAAATAATGGGAATGATCATCCATGCAGAGATGTTGGTAGTGAAGCCATGATTGTATCTGAAAATAGTCAAGAAACGAGTGTCATTCAAGAAGATGAAAATTCTGAAGCTATTGATGACAATGATGAGATAAATGGAAATGCTGATGGTGAAGAGTTAATTTTGTTAGGGATGGAGAAAGTTCAGGAGCCTATGCCACTGTCCGAGAAAGTTCAGGAGCCTGGCCCTAGTTATGGCACCACTTCAAGTTCTCATCTGGTGCCACTCACTGCAAACTGTGAAAGTGGCAGGTTGAGTAGCAGTTTGCATATTGGCTCGAAAGGTTCTGGTTATTCTGATGTTGGTGTTGGTGTTGGTGTAAAGAGCCCTAGCTTGGAAACATTTTTGTCTGAGGTTGAGAATGCTGATGTTAAACTGGCGTTGCTTTCTCCTCAAGAGCATTCCTCAGAGGCTCCAAGCTGCATCTTAGAAGTTGATACTGATGCTCATGGAAATAACTATGCTGATGGGAATGTAGGATTAGAATCTAGTGCGGTTGCTCAGAAACTAGACCTCACTTGCACTGACACTGTTGATATGGATGATGATCCTCCACTGAACATGACTCGCTCTGGACAGATTTGCAGTGTTGAACTTCTTGAAGAGATCATCGAGGATGCGAAGAATAACAAGGTGCTTATTATCTAAAACCAAATTGGTGGTATTTGCTCTATGTTAATTGAAAGCACTAATTGGGAGCTGTACTGCTGTTGCAGAAAACTTTGTTCTCAGCAGTGGAATCGGTTATGAACATGATGAAGGAAGTTGAAGAGCAGGAGAAAGCTGCAGAAGTAGCCAAAGAGGAAGCTGCTGTGGGAGGTCTTGATATTTTTAGCAAGGTTGAAGAACTGAAACAGATGCTGACTCATGCCAAGGAAGCTAACGATATGGTTGTGCCTTCTTTAAATTGCAGTATATGAGAGAATTATCTTCAGAGTGGATATAATAGCTTATTATATTTTATATTTGCAGCATGCTGGAGAAGTGTATGGGGAGAAGGCAGTTTTAGCAACTGAAGTTAGGGAGCTACAGTCTCGTTTGCGCAGCTTGTCAGATGAAAGAGACAAGTCTCTTGCTATTCTTGACGAGGTACTTCCTATATCTCTTATTAAATTCATCATGCGTAAAATTAATTCATCTGTTGGGAACTAACGGATCCAAGTTTACGACACTGTGATGTTTTGTGAAGTTGAGCTCCTGTCACAGAATCTAATGGACGAATTGGAAAATAAATTTGTAGCACACATTTCGCTAATTGATGAAATTAATATCTCTGCATACAAATTGGGTGTGCTTTGGATATAATCATGTATGCCTCTCATTGGTTTCGTGGAGCATTTGTATGCTTCTCAAAGCAGCTATCTTGCTTAAAATTAGAAGTTCTTCAAGATTCAAATTTTGGGATGTGAAGATCATAAGATCTCTTTCTAGATCACAACAATGTATGAGACACCATAAATATGATGCTGTATATATTTAAATTTGATTGACTATCATGATAGATTTAGAAACTGTTTGGTATAGGTTTTCCGCAGCAGTTTCAATTGTGAAAATGGTTGTTGTAGCTTTACTAAGGTGTTTGGCAAACATCTCATAGCTGCAACATCTTCAAAATTCCAATAGTTTAACATCATCTTTAGAAAACTGCCTCACTTAGATTTAAGGTTCTGTAGCTGTAAATATTATTACCAAACATTTAGTGTTTCATTGCATAGTTACAATATAATGCAGTTACAATTTAGCCACAGTTATGCAAGACAGGTTTTTGGTTAACTGTATATAACTTGCTGGTCTTTGGCCTACGCCTTGCCTTATATTCTAGCCACCTAGTCGTAGTAGATATTTATACAAGGATAACATACTCTGCCCTATCAGTTTATGGTTTTCATATGCATGCAATCCTGAGGTTTTTCATATTATGGGCTTCATATTGGCATGTCTGCTGCCTTCATTTGTTTTGTTTTGTTTTCTTTGTACTGGAAGATGCATGAAGCTCTTGAATCTAGACTTGCTGCTGCGGAGGAGGTGATGAAAGCTGCTGAGTATGAAAAGCTGGAAAAAGAAAAATTGGCACGAAGTGCTCTAGCCGAACAAGAAGCCATAATGGAGAAGGTGGTTCAAGAATCAGAAGTGCTACAAGAAGAGGCGGAGGAGAATTCCAGGGTAACTTCTTTTCTGCGAACTGTTGATTGAATTCTGAATTTCAATATTTGACTAATAAATAACCTACTGATTGCACCTATCATCTGATCACTGCAGCTAAGGGAGTTTCTTATGGAGAAGGGGCGAATTGTTGATATATTGCAGTAAGAATTTAATACTTAAGTTCATGCACATATGGATCTTAAGTTGGACTTTGCTTGTGAATGTGGGTGTGGTATTTTCATTGCTCTCTGGACTCTATCAGCTGTCAGTTCGTTAGGCCAACACTTGTATATCTCAATTGAACCTTCTGCCTTGAATCAGCACCTTATATACGTGAATTTATGAATACATATTGAGAATCCGGACTTACAATCAATTTCCTAAAAATGCTGTATGAGTATTTGTGAATTTCTGTGGGCGTTATCTGGAGGTTGTCCTATCCTTGTTTATATATAAGTTAAAACTGTTACAGCGATACAGTTGGTTCTGGGGTCTTTTTTACATCTTTCACTTACTGTCTTGGTCTCCTACAGGCATATGCTGAGTCATAAGTACTTATAATTGTGTGCCAGCTTAGCATTCCTGGTTTTTGAGTGCTCTGCCTATCTTCTGATATTGACAATGAAGTATAAACAATCCTCTGTGATATGTGAATTGTGTACTTCTTTGCCATTAGTAACTTTAGGGTTGATGTTATCTGTGAAAGAGTAACCATTAGTGGAGGGCCCTTTTGATAAATGCCTGTGATGATATTGCTTCCGAGTCTCTGTTAATGTTCAAATTTATGTTTTTTCAGTTCATGAAGTCAAGTGATGCTTGTTTCTCTGTTTTTACATTTACTTATTCTGCCTTAGCGGGGGACTCAAGTCATACTCGATTTTGTGTGCTCATTTGATGGATTGAGTTGGGCTTAGGAATTAGGATGTTGATTTGCATAAAATATTACTAGCCGGACATCCCATAGATGCCTGCATCCCCTCATGTTGTGATCATTATCATATACCAAAGATTTAGAGTTTTAAAGAAACTCATTGAGTCATATCTGCAGAGGCGAAATATCGGTTATTTGTCTGGACGTGAAGTTCCTCAAAGAGAAGTTTGATGAGCGGGTTCCCCTGAGTAAATCTGTTTCCTCTAGCCAAACTAGTTGCCTTTTGGCCTCATCAAGCTCTTCTCGGAAAAGCACGTCCTCGAATCCAATTCTCGACGAAGCTGAAACATGCGGGACACCTAACAAGATTGCTGAGACAGCCATGATCAACGACCTATTGCCTTTTGAAGAGGAGAAAAGTAGAGTCGATCTGAAAGAGCTTACAGATTTAGGGTGGGAGTTCTTTGATAAGGACACTGTATTCAGCAGTGGGAGTCCAAGCCCGACTGCAAACGGAGGATTTAGGGGCTCCGAATTCAACATCCATGGTGGCCATTGATGAACTCAGGGAGCTTTTTTAATTGTTTATTTTTCGGTCCCTTGTGCTGAGTAATTAAAGAATCTGGTTGTTTTGGATAATACTGGTAGAAATCTTGGCAGTGAGCACCCTGCGAGACACCATGTTTTGGACTTTAGGTGCAGCTCTTTTTACTCTTTGTGTATAGCTTAAATAAGGACGAATACTCTGAATATTGCTGTACAGCATTCCTATAGTTACTATTCAATAATTCTTAGCACGACTTAACTTTTGGAAACTTACCAAGGTGCTCTATCTTCTCTTCATGCTTTTGTAGTTTTAATAGTCAATTCTATTGCTTCGGTAATTCTTCTCGGTACACGTTTGTGGATGGGATCATTGCAGCTATTCGCTACTCTCTCCCCCGTCAATATCTCCTTATGATCATGACTTGTACTAGAGAGCATTTCACTCATTAGATCCTCTCTCAGTTCATTCTGCGAGTGCGAGCTAAGTCGACGCTCCCAATATTTCTTGTAAATCGAATATGTTCCAATTGATATAAGTGTATTTGTGTTTGGCACGCCGGAGTGTAGGAAAAGATTGAAGCCAGAAAAGCTATGATCTCGCCACAAGGGGAACCAAAGTTGAAAGCCAGAAAGAGGTTATAACCTCGGCATCCTTGTGGTAATAGAAGGAAAGTGAAAACCTTCCGAGTCTCCTCCTAGACGTGAATCTTTCGAGGTAGACGAATCGATGCGAATTTGTTGTTTCAGGTCATTTGAAGTCTGGACGTCGAAGCGCGCGTCGTCTTCATACTGCGAAGCAGAGTAGTTCCTTGAGGAACACTAGGAAATGTAATTTGAAGTGGACAATAACAAGCAAGTTAGGATGTTCTGATTCAGAACGAAACAAGCTGCGTTGCTGCATAAATCTCTTTCGTAATTCACATCTTGGGGTCGGTCCCTTAAGGCGTGAATCTATAAGAATTCGCCCATGGGAAGCTCCAGAGTAGTAAAAGTGCGAATTGTCAACTCATCTTTTTTTCTCCATGGCTGTCTCGATTGAAATTTGCTAAAGTACAAGATGATTGGCAATTTGATGACATAAATAGGTGGTGATCACTGACCAGAGTAGAGACCACAAAGTGAGCACTAATGTTTCCAGAACCGTGTGGAAAACTATGCTGGATTATTGATTTGTACCCTATTGAACTGGTCGAATCGGCCTAAAGTTCGGGACATAAACCTAACTTCCTCTTTTGGCCCGGCTGAAACCCGATCGAACATAGGGTGTTAATTGTGGGACTAATTAACCAAACCCAATCTCATCTGTTTTATTAGCCTTTAATACTGTTTTTCTTGGGGAACCCGACTTAGGTTTTAATAGCTCACTGGCCCTTTTTTGCAAATTATTAAACAGACTTAAATATGGCCAGAACTGGATAATAAAATGCCCCCATTGATCTCAAGGAGGGAGACAAGTTGAGAGGATGAAAAATAAGGATCAAAATTTCAATAAATAAAAAGAGTAAATTCATTAAATTTCACAAAATAAATGTTAGCACGCATCAAACGTCGATGCGTACAAGGCGGGGACGAGGATAGATCCACCGAGTGGAGTAGCTCTATATGACTCATGGAGCTTGTTCGCATTTGGTGGAAGTGAAAATAAAAATTTATGTTGTATCCTAAACCCCACACGCACGAGCCTTCTATTTCAACCGCTTTGGATCCATCGTTTAGCAAACTCTTAAGTATTTGCGTGGTACTTTATATCGGAATTAGAATAAAGTACACTAGCAAACGACCGACGGTGGACTAATTCCTCTAGAGCCCTAAAAGTTCCCCAAATAATCGGTTACGATTACTTTTCAAAGTTTTCTTTTTTTTAATGACATTTGAATTTTGACTTTTATGTAATGTCAAGCGCTCGATACCTTTCAAATTAGAACCTCACGAGTCACGGCTACTAATTCAATTTTCCATTGGATTACTATACATGTATTGAGATATAAAGTCATGATTTGTTTCATAATTTTCTAAGATTGAGTATGCTGATCATTTATTTTCAAATTTTTGTGAAGATTTTTTTCTCTTTTTCTTTTTCCCCTCAAAGGTTTGCTCGACTCTATATCAGCAAAATACAAAAAAAAAAAATGAAAATGAAGAAAGAAAAGATAAGTCGCACAGTCCTGTTTAGATTGCGTAATTTATTATTATTATTTTCCATTGAGTCAACCTTAACTAACTACACTTTTAACGAAAAAGAAAAAGAAAAAGAAAAAAGAGGCTGTACATTCATTCAAACTTCAGAGATTTCTGCACTTGAGAAGAAAAGCTTCCCCGGCTCAACAGCTTCACTTCGTACGCTGTGATCTTGATCTCTCTCCTATGATTCTTTCTCTCTCTCTCTCTCTTTCTTTTTCCTGTTCTGGTTTTCAATCAATCTTGCCAACAGAGGAGGATGACTGTGCACCTCCAGATGAGGTAGAGGCGAGCCCTCTGCTCTCTGATGTGCTTCGAGCAACACCTCCGCCATGACCGCAGCTTCAAGCTCGTCCTCACTGTGCTTGCGCTCGAGTTAGCCCCTCCCATTCTCTCTCTCTCTCTCTCTCTCTCTCACACACACCAACAGCCACAAACCCACAGAGATTAAAGGGAAAAAAGAAGATGGGTTTCGATTCTTTTTCGAGTAGAAGCTGTTTGCTCTTCTCGTGCTGAGGCAGTGAGTAATGGAGGCTTTTGGGGTTAATATATAGAGCGTGGGAGAGAGACAGAGAGAGACAGAGAGTAGAGGAGGAGGAGATATGAAGGAGGAGGCCCTGTGGTGGGAGATGAAAGAGGGCCCACCGAGTCGGACCGGTTGAGTCGGGTCCGAGCCAGGAAGCTGCACGAGTTCAATCAGCCAAATGGAGAAGATGGCCCTGCTGGAGGTGGTTCAAGGCTCAAGCTTTTGTTTTATGTCTGCTGGTCATGTCCCATTGAAAAGGACCAATCATCTTCTAGGTAGGCTCATCCCTGTCAAGGGTCCTCCTCTGTCCCCTCCCCTCCCCCAAACTTCGATAAGCCTCGCGCCTGATCGTTACGTGCGACACTGTCATTTCCGATTGCAAAGATAGCACCGTTGGTCCCTGTTGTCCACTTGCTTTTGTGGATGAGAGAATTCTAGTTCGGTTAGTCTTGTTTCTAGGCGTGTAGTATCTCTTCTCATTGTGGCAACGACTAAGTGTTAGGCGCGTGATTTGGTCTGCTGACGTAGGGCTTACTTTCACTGGGTTTGGCAGCCCCCCCTCCTCGTAGGTTCGAATCCTCCGGTTCGCTCCTCGGTCTCAGAAAGCCTTGGTTCGCCTGTTGTGTGGATTCGACCGTGCCATTGTGTATGATAATCTCAACTCTGTTCCTATTAGTACCTTGGTGGGATGGCCGTGATGGGCTCGCCTGAAATGAGCAGTACTTGGGATTCGAATCAAACATTCGATTGACGGTGTAGAACTCTTATAGAAACTCTTAAGAGGTCGTCGATACGGGCCACCTCTTTTCTCTTTTTTAACTGATAAAAATACTATCTCCCATCGATTTAACTTCCGATACATGTCTTACTTACATTACTTGACTTGTGCTAATTTCATCCCAAATTTCTCACACATGTAAATGACTAAAGAGTTGTGGTTTTTTTTTTCTTCATAACATATACAAATGCTGTTACTAAACAACAATCTATTTATTCCTATAACTAGGAATAGCTAAACGCAGCATGTTTTACGAACTCAAGCTGATCGAGAGAGAGAGAGAGAGCTTGGGTACGAACACTATTGCTGGCAACCGAGATGAACATGGAGGCGGGCCAACGGGGCGGCGGCGGCATGTCCTAAGGGCGGAACGGCCATGGAACGTTTGAGATGATTTTATCCCTATGATGCTTGGATAGAAATTGAGGATGTCATTGTTACATAAAACAACACGTCATGGTTGAACTAAGATAAGGAATCACGTTCAAAGATTTATCTTGGCAAGTTCCTCACCTATAATATAGAGTGTCGTTTCATTTCATGTTAGTAATGTGAAGGGCAAAATAGAGTCTATTCCCAATCCACGCTTCAAGAACAATTCCAAATAGAACCGCGTAGACCACACATTGCCAACCACTTATGATGACGTAGTTATTAAGTCGAGATACGTATGCTGAATCCAAACCTCAAATTTATAGATCGCGAATCGAGAATTGAATCGAATCGTAAGATTCGGTAAAGTATCTAAAATCAGTGACTTGTGTATAGTCATTTATATATCTTATGAAGACATGAAATGTTGAGTAAGATTCATAATCTATGATTCAGGTACACGTGATGATTCTTATGCATAAATAGACATAGTTCTTCATTGTTTTATTAATATAGTTTATCAACTATCTTGTAACCATCAAAATACGATGTTATGATTCGTACGACCAAAATTACATCATTATATAGGTGAACTCTAAAAAAAGAAGAAGTTAATTGCTAAAATCGATAGATACATATTAGATTTTAGATTCACTAATGAATCGGTAGATTCACTTGCTATTCAGGAGATTATCGATACGGGAAAATTGTCCGAAAAGTCCTAAACCTATTGCACTTTTGCCAATTCAGTCATAAACTTTTCAATTTTAGCAATTTAATCCCAAACCTTTTCATACTCTACCTATTGAGTCCATCTAACCAAATTTAGTCAGAATTCGTTGACATGGACTCCGATTGTTCTACGTGGCATGGCCGACACTGACGTATACAAATTTTTTTTATAACATTTTAATATTTTTTTTATTTTTGATTTTGAATGTTTTTTTTCCTCTCTTCTTCCCTTTGCCGATGGTCGGCCACCAGCCAAAGGCGATGGCCGCCATCACCTGCCAGGCGAGGCCCAACTGGGGGCAAGCGAGCTCCGGTGAGGGGAGCCCTCGCGGGAGTCTCGCCTAGCTTCGCCCGGGCAAAGGCGACACCTAGTGAGGGGAGCCCTTGCCGCCCCCCCTCCCCCACCTCACCTGGCTGGGCCTCACCTGTGGCGGGCGACGGTGGCCCTCGCCCAAGCGAGGCCAGCCGGCCCAACCTTCGCCTTTGGCAAGTAAAAAAGTAAAGAAAAAAAATCATAAAAAATTAAAAAAAAAATGATAAAATATTAAAATATTATTAAAAATTGTCTACGTCAGCACCAGTCGTACCACGTAAGATGTCCGACGTCCATGTCATCACTTTCCGACCAAAATTGGCTAAATGCACTCAATTGGCAAACTATAAAAATGTTTAGGGCTCAATTGACAAAAGTGCAATATGTTTATGACTTTTTGGACAATTTTCCCGTATCGATACACCTAATAACAATGCATTGCTTAGAATTAGAATAGAATTGAAGATTGTACGATATGAATCGAGAATCCAACAATTCTGATGACTACGTTGACATTACGAAACAAAGTCATTCAGGCAGATCGTAATCTTTCAACATCCTCTTTTCTTTTGCAAGTATACGAAGGAAAAATACTCAAATTTTGAACCCTATTGATCTCATAAGTTATGGCTTAGAATAGCACCATCTAATTGCAAAATCCTACACTATATATAAACAATTCTCAGACTTCATGGAGTATAGTTTAGGTATTCTGAGGTTGTATTTGGTGCGAAATATGTACTTTGAAAATAGACGATATAGTGTTTAGGTTAACTTAAATTCATCCGAGATCCCTTACATTACTATTCTCATCATTTACTTATTCTTTATATAGGTGCGTCGAAAAAGTTGTTAAAAAAACCGATCAGGTGTTATCGTTTTCGAAAACGAGACGCATATAGAGGAGATACCGAATCAATCGATATTATCACGATAGCTCGCACTACGCAAACGTGGCAAGCATTATCTAGACATTGCACAGTACACTTGACATTGAAATCGGAACCCTGATCTTCACCCAACATAGTCCACCAATGTGACCTGCATTTGGGGGGACAAACGGGTCAACCCACTCTGGAGTTCATAGGTTCAGACATTGCCGACCAAGCTCTGCTGAAGGAATTGAGTTTTCACCATGTGGGCCCTAAGCCCACGAGCTCAGCCATGGCCCATCTGTTGCAGTAAAGATTGGCAAAGAGGGCAAGATCCTTTAGCTCACATCTCAATCGCAAGTTGAGAGCAAGAAAATGAAAAATCATGGGGAATGGCCAGTCACACTCATTTTTTATCACTTGAATTCGCTTTAAAAAGCTTTTAGATGAATGGCTGCCGTGACATGACACGTGAACTCGAAGCGCCTGCCGTCCATCCATGTATGGTCGCCATTACGCACGTGGCTCGTCCAACGCCGTATTAGTATATCGAATTCGTGCAGTTCTGCTTCGAGATCGGTTTAAGAAGGATCCTGTTAATTTGGATAAAATGGGATGGGATTTTTTTTTTTCTATATTTGGAAAGAAGAAATTTATTTTATGGAATGTGTGTCGCTTGAATACAGTTCCAAAAAGGATTTCAATGAGTGGGATGATACCAACAAGAGATGCTGCTGAGAATGTCGTGGTTCTTCATCATTCAATGCGATGAAATTCTGAAAAAAAAAGGAAGAGAAAAATCCACGCTGTCGGGTGGGAATGTCGTACTCTTCTGATGAGACTCTCACTAGTACAGCTCAATACGAGCGGACCACAGGGAACAGAGATACCCCATCTCATTAAACTGTTCTTTATATCTGTCTCGTGATCCTCGTGCACCTGTAGATCGCGAGAGAGATTGATCATCGATTTCAATTTACAATGTGTTGGCACCAGTACGATTTTTTTTTTTTCTGGGGATGATCATTCGAGATCCCTCCGAATTTTGGCAACCTTGCACCACAGCTTTTGAACATCGAACAATTACAAATTATTCTCGTAAACTTGGCATTGTACATGATAACCCCGCACTTTGAAACGTTACTCATAATTCCTAAACTTTCATTTTTGTTGCATCCCCTAATTTTTCCGTCCGTATAATTCCCAGTGAAGCCAACCCTCGCCTAGGCCTGGGCAAGGGTTGGCATCATTGAGCCTCGTCCTCGCTCAGGCAACGCTTGGTGAGGCTGCCTTGCTTGTGGTGGCGAGGGCCACCCTCACTCAAGCGAGGCTAGCCTTCGTCGGCCATGGCTGTGGCCAACCACCGGAGCAGCAGAGGAGAGAGTAGGAAAAAGAAAAAAGGAATAAAATTAAAAATTAAAAAGAATCGAAAATTATTTAAAATATCTACGTCAACGCTAGTTATATCACGTTGGTCAAATGGTGTCCACATCAGCAAAATCAGGCCAAAATTAGTCGGAATGACTGAATTGGTTCTGAATCAAAAGATTTATGACTAAATTGGCACCATTAAAAAGTTTAGGACTGTTCGGACACTTTTTCCGAGTAATTTGTAACTTTTCAAAATTCAAGGGCCATTATGCACCAATGCCAAAGTTGAGGAGGGTAAATTGTCAGTTGTCAGAATTAGGGGGCTATTATCCAAGGGATGTAAAGAGGATTTTGAACAATTATCCCTGTTCTTTATTTGGGGGATATTTCCTCATTTCTCCTCCCAAAATTATCCAATCAAAATCTGGGTATACACATATTTTGTTGATGAGATAGTTTTCCTCTTCCCCCAGTATCCTCGTAAGAGATTCTTAAATTGCAAAAAAAATGAGGATAAACGCGTGATTAGAAATCTTTTGAAAAAAATCCTATCTAAGTAATCAAATTCATGCATCTTTTCTTCCTGTAGAGTCCAATCATTTCATTCTTGCCAAGATGTTTGATACCTGTGTATACAAAGCTTTCAAAAGTGAACTGCTTCCTTTCAAGAATTAGTTCAACATGCAAAGTGGATTTAGCGTACTCTCTCTGGTACAAGAGTAAAAAGATTAACTCCGTCTTGAGATTTCGAATTCGATTCTTACTCGGTACAATCCCTTTGGTCGAGGTCACAAAGAATTACTATGCTTCCTCATGGTTTTCGTATTCCAGCATGACAGTATGCCTTCAACCGGATTGGAGAGGTGGTATTAGATTGGTGTGCAAAATCGATCCGACATGCCGCCCGACCTTTGCTCTGTTCACATGGTACATACATTGCCTTCCTGTATTTGTTAACATCAGCATAAATGGTCAAGAGAATGCAAATCTTGGCAAAATCAGGTTTTTCCAGTTCAACATGATCTCGGGCCCCAAGAGCTAATAAATCTAAAAATGAACGAACACAGAGCTTTTGCATGCATGAACGAGCGAATTCGAGCATTTATGGACTGCATAGGAAAGATCAGGTTGAACTTCACCGCTGATGCCGCAAAGCAATACAATTAAGCAAGGTTCCAAGTCCTGACTCGTGAGTCAGTCGAGCACTTATTGCAGGATTGAGCTCAGAAGCCATGTCCATGTAAACTTGAGAAGAACAAGATCCAAACAATATTCAATTCAGCAAGTACTTGCCAGGGCTAAAATCCTACCAGGATTCTGTCCAGCACATGTGTGTGCATATACTGCGAGTATTAACTCGGCTTACTCATGATGATACGATGACTGAATTTTCTCAAAAATCTTCAAAGAATGGGACCATCACAGCACAAATGCTGTCCCCCATTATATCAACCATTTGCAAACACAGTGTCCCACTCCTAGCAAAATCTCAAACAGTACAAGAGCTCAAGGAGTTGAAGGAATTTTTCATTATGAATATCCTGACTTTCGTGTATCTAGCATATTGAACTGCAGGCCACATTGTGCATTTCAACAATAATGAGCTATAAAATATCTTCATCTGCTTCAACCATATTCAGAATCCGAGTCTGTGGAATTTCAAAAAAATAAATGAATCTTGTCTAACAACAGCGCCTTCTTTCCACATCTAAAAGGTGTTTAACCAACAATTCAGGGTCAACCCAACCGGGTAATGTTAACAGGAATCAAAGCATTGCGAGAATTAACTTAGAAAATAAGCACTTGGTAAGGAGATAATCAGTCACAGCAACAGAAACTTCTATTACTTTCATATACTTTATTCTGTCTCCTAGTCGTGACTTGGTAAACTGACTTCTATAACTTTGATAGGCCAAGGAGTGACAATCATGCCAATCCCAATGCCTTTTGGATGTCTTCCTGCATAGAGAATATCCATGAATGTCGGTGAATAACTAGGAAAAGTTTCTCGCAAAGCTAAGTGAAATGAGTGGTTCAGAAAGGTGAGCAATTAAGGGCCAGAGGAGATTGTCAGTTACCTCGATGGCGAGTGGAGGTGTGGTTGTCCCATAGCGGTTGATGACTTGCCCTTCCTTGTCTACTAGAAACTTGGTGAAGTTCCATTTTATTCTTGAACCCAAAAATCCAGTTTTACGTGCTTTGAGGTACTTGTAGAGGGGCGCTGTTTCTTGCCCATTGACACAAACCTACAACCACAGGCACCAACTGAACACTTCAAATAAACCGACTAGTCATACGAAATGAGCAAACAAGTTGCATGAGATGACCAATTTCCGATGGTTCATAGTCCCACAGAGCTATTACATCTCTTATAAGCCATGCAATGTAGAGTTCAAGGAAATATATCCAAGAAACCATAAGCAGTAAATATGTCTCTAAGTTGATATAGTTCTTAAATATTGTTATGTTGGAGTTCACTATCAACAACTAGAAAAATCTCCCGACAAACACCCACTATGCGATAACATGTGACTTCTCCCAAGATAAGGGTAGGTCCTGCAATGAGGTAGCTCTGTGGCCACTCCTTAAGAGGCGGATCGTGAATCTTGTACTACCGAGAGTTGTACAGCCTTTAATAATATGAGAAGCCAAACAAGTACAGCGTTTTTCTCATTACAACTACATTGCCAAACATACTAACAGACCAGACTCTCTTGATGTGAGAAGTTAACTACTGGCTGATCTTATCTGAGAATTCAAGTAATGGTCTTCTTCTACAGAACATACCCTGAAAAGAATCTAAGAATTGAAACCCTATGATATGTTTTCGAATTATTTTTCTATAAGAATTTTCTAAAATATCATCTGAGTTTTACAGGTAGTGACAGAAAATTAATGATGTGTTTGGGTCTTATTTTCAACTCAAACTCATCGCTGGATAAACAAAGAAAACAGACACGCTATCCTGATGGAAATCAGGTTATAGACTTCTTTGTACATAACTGTACCAAAAGGAAAATCATAATCATCGAAAACTTGCAGTCCAAGCAAAAATTTCCCAGTATCTCTCGTGAAAGACTTTCTAATACGTCATCTGAATCCTTAGTTGTTGATATGAGTTGGTCACCGCTGACTAAAATTACAGATACAAGATGCGGAACAAGGTTTCCAGCCAGGGGTGGTGACCAACTCATATCAAGAACTATGTCTTGGGTCCGTTCCTTATTTCCTCCCTCCAAATAACTTGCCCAGAGTAGAAACAGTACTGACAAAAAATAAAAATTAACAAGGTTTTGTGCAATGTCCCCATACATTGGTAAAGCTTGACAACATTCGGTAAGTCAAAAGAATTTCGAAGTTATAGAACAGTTGAACTTTCTATGATTCTCGTGATCCTAACCTCCAGTAAAGGTTTAAGAACTCTGAACAGTTCGATTTTCTGCATCCCTCATGATCCTAAGCTCCAGTCAAGGTATAAAACCTCTTAACCTTCTACATGGAGATTTTCCTTCAAGAGTCCAAGAAAAAGAATCCTTCTGTAATTACTTCTTGTAACATTTTTCACATCTGATTGCAAAATGTAATGACAAAACTTTTACCTAATAAAATGACGGTTGAGTCAACTTGGACAATGGCAGACCTATTAGACAAAGCTTGTTCAACATTTTAACCAGTCTTGATACGATGTGACTAAAGAACGAGATCTGACCACGTACACTTCCTGGCAAATTAAAAATCTATTTGTATATAGCTCGTGTTTATATAGTTCAGGGAACTCAGAGGAGAGAACTATCCAGCACATATTGCAAAGGCTACCAAACCATCTCATATAGCCTCAGTAACATGAACCGTGTGCAAACTTCGAAGCAGGTATGCTTCTTAGAAGCAACCACTTTTCTAATTTCTCCAAAAGTAACCAAATGAGATAAAGAAATGAGCAGCCAACCACAATGCTATCTAGAATTCCAACTAAAATGGCTACAAGTCCTATGAATACAAACATTTCGAACTTTTTAACAGTTCATAAACATCAAAGACCACAATAGATAAGTCACGATTTCTTAGAGTTTCCACTCAGCAGAGAAGCAACAAAAAGAAGTAATTATTCAGAGATGAAGCATCAGTTCAGTCACAACAGGTACCAATTAGAGCCAAAAAGAAAAGATCTTGGAAAACCTATATAACTGCCCAGCGAAGACATACAAGAGAAAGGGAACAAACAAAGAAATGGACCTATTTGACGAAATAATAATTTAAATATCTAAAAAGCTAAAACAGTTGCAAGAGAGCAGCTAAGAAGCATACCTTTTGAAAAACTGGAAATTCGACTTTGTATCTGTCACAAGCAAATTCTTGCACCTCCTGGCTAGTTCCTGGCTCTTGTCTGAGAAATTGGTTGCATGGAAATGCCAAGATTTCAAATCCTGAGAAAAACCCGGGAGCAGCTGTTTCCTTTAATTTCTAACTTATTAAACTCATCTTGGGAGGGGCAAAGAAGGAAGGGTCAGCAGTACATGTTATGATCATTGGAATAATCCATATAGAAAATGACTACTCTCTATCGGAAAATTTCCAGTGGAGACAACTTTGCATGCATGCAAAGCATGAGGGACAAAGTTTTACGAATGTCCACCAATTTCCAAACAGGCGATGAACAAAGCAAAAGAAACGATTGCAACATCAGACGAAGAACAAGTGCTAAGCAGATTGAGAGTGGACAGGGATTTCCATAAGGAAATGAAGCTCAAAATTGGCATCTGCAATCATGTGGGCCGACTTGATCATCCCAAGTTATCTGATTCTTACTTGCATACATGGCCAACCTCATAGAAGTGACCGCAACCCCAGCAAAGATGCCGAGGCAGGGTAGTGCATCATAAACCATTGGATCAGTTACAAAGACAACTCGTTAAATCTCAAAAAAATGGAAAAACCAGTAAGTGAATAAATGTAGAAGACAAAATTCGATTCGACTTGATTCATCCTCATGAGCTTGTCGTACAATATTCCTCAGACAAAAGCAGTTTAAGACAAGTTACGCATCACCAGGCCAACATTTACAGTACCAGACTATTTAGCTTCTCATGTAGATGTTTGAGTACCCCAACACTAGTTAATTTCAGAGTATTTCCTTTTTGTTTGGGTACAAACATACGGGATTTTCTAACCCATCGCCGTACTTACGTCCATTGTATAATTGATAAATGTAGGAATTCCCATGATAATCACCACGCAAAAATGCCCATTATTACAAACAAGACATCCATGAAAGATCCCATTCTCACATACAGCAAAACGCAACGGAACAGAGAACAGCGAAAGAACTGACCTTTATCCTTGTACCTGGTATGAAGTTCGGTGAGCTCAGTGTAATTCTGTTCGGTAAACCCACTGTTTCAAACCCACAAACACACACAGATCAATCTGGTTACTTAGAGACCGAATGCATCAGAATATAATCCCCCCCAAAAAAAAAGAAAAAAATTGGGGAAAAAAAAGAAGAAATTTGATGAGAAGAGAGAGGGGCGAGAGACCATTTGGAAGCAACGTTGACGACGAGAAGAACCTTCCCTTCGTAAGCACTGAGCTTCACCTCATCGCCTTTGCCGTCCTGCATCACCAGCATCGGCATCAAACGTCGCGCGATTCGACCGCGAATTTCGAACGCGAGAACGACAGATTGCGAACAATTTGCGAGCGATTCGTGCAGTGACACGCACCTTGACGGTGAACTCGTGGAGCGATTTCTCGTCGGCGGATTGGGAGGCACCCATTTCCACTTGCTTTCTTGTCTGTTCGCGAGCGGAGCGGATTGGTTGGTGTCTGTTTATGAAGAATGGAGCTGCATGGGTTCGAGGACGACGACGACGACGACGAGCGCGCGGAAAGGACGGTCTTTGTGCCACGTCAGAATTCAAATTCTCGATGTAATTGCATCAAATCTCTTTGCTAAATCAAGACGCGCCACGTGCGGTTTCCTAACACTCCGATAGTCACGGTACTCCGCGGCCGGAGATCCGGTACCTTCTGAATCCCCGTATAAGGAATTACAAAAGAAATTCTTTTTTCAATAAACATGTGAATCGGGTAGGATTGATCGACGAAATATGAATCGAAGACTAAATCTTAGTACACCTCTGAACAAAATATTTTTCTTTTGTTGCCGCTAGATGTGTCAGCAGCTACGAATCATTTGATTGGATGCGCAAAATTCATTAATCTAGTAGCGGGTGGCGTTACGAAAGTAATGGGTTAGTGAAAAAAAATAAAATTAAAACATATTTATTATACACATACGCGTACGGAGGGAGAGGATAATATCAATGATAGCCGATTCGTAAGTTTTAATTTTTCGATTCGTCATTCTCAGAACTTTAATTCTTTTGATTTCAAAGAGAAAAGAAATAAATAAAGATTACTCGGTCTTTCGCTGGTCGCACAGCACTTCCTTTTATCTCTATGCTTCTTCTTTTTTCGGCCACGTGACCCATAAGCTTAATGTTCGACTTATATGATTTTATATCAGAATAATAATTTTTAAATTTTTGTATCTTTTAGACATATATTATTATTGTTTTAAATCATTTCGGTCGGGCCAGGCTAAGTTGGTCTCCGGCATGGTGGGCCGATAGTTCGGACCGGCCCGGACCAAAATTTTATATCAAAATCTTGCATCCTACGATCATTTCTCTCCAACGGTTCTTTCGCGCGACAGAAACAGAGAAGATCTTGAACGTGGGAAAGGTCGTCGATCGAGAAATCATGACCATTTTGATATCTGCGGGTGCCATTGCTGTTCATTCCATAGAGAAGTTCCGATTCTTAAGGAAACCCTAGATTCATCGATTCTTCTTCGTTTCGAAGCTAACATATTTTCCAGTTTGTTTCCCGGGAAAACTTCCTGAGGTAGCTCGAGGGGTCTTCTATTTCTCCCGAGAGTCCCCATTAAATTTTAATTTCGACATTTCGTCGCTTCGTTCGCGAAGGGATTTTCGATTCACTCGCACAAATAGCTCGGGGAAGCTCCGGTGTAATGCCCCGCGACGTCGCCCGTCCAACATGTGTAATGCGACCTGAACTCAAAAATCCCAAAATAGTGAAAGTCCGAGAGGTCAAAATAGAATTTGGACAAAATGGGTGGGTCACTTCTAATTCATATAGGGAAGTGTAGAAAAATGTTTTCGGTAGAGAAAAATCTCTCTCTCTCCTTAAAGTTTACTTATACATGGAGAACTGCTTAAAATCTTTGATTAAATTGACAAAGGACAATGTTAAAGAGGGGCTTTCGTTAAGCCCTTGTGCTTTCCATCTTTCGAATTTTTTGGAAGTGTTCGGGGCATTTTTTTTTTTTTGGATAAGAGCCACCAAAAATCTTAAATTACGCCTATTGTGGCACATTTACCTCAAAAAAATTTTGTGGCATCAGAAATCTCAAACTTATATCTATATGACATATTTACCCTATTTATATAACACATTTATCCCAAACTTCATCTTCTGACATCCTTTCAAATTGACCAATTTATGCATTGAATTACCTCTACATGACATTGGTGAGATGGAAATTCGGTCAGACATGGTAGCAGCAATCAGAGAGAGGCGACTGTCGAGGCAAAGGTGTCGGACAGACATGATAGCAAAATCAATCAGGAAGTGGGGGAGTGGCTGGACTAAGGTTTAAAAAGTGGGTCTAAAGGATTTCTAGGTGGTTGGTCGAAAAAGCGTCAATTTAATAAATAAACTCGCATGATTGTGTTATGTTGCGATTTGGTCCCCATATACAATGATGAGAGTTTTAAGATGTAATTTTTAAAAATAGAAATGTGCAAAATTGGGATGATTTTTCAAATATTCCTTTTATCAAAATTCAATGAAACGATAAATGTATGACTAGTCTTTGTAACGATTGCTCTTGAAGCATTTGTTAAATGTAGTTCTGTATAGTGGTAAACAAAATGAAGGCTTTTGTCTCTGAAATTGTCAAAGAACTTTCAAAGATCCACGCCTCACTCAAGCTCACAATCGAAGCATTTGATTCTACCTAACACGATAATTGAGCAATTGCGATTGATCGGCGAGCTTTCTATGTGCGACGGCAACAATCCATTTCCTATAATCATGAGCAATACGTGCGTAAATTGGATGTAAATGAGCTAAATTATCACTTATTGATGAATTGGGTGAATTTCATGTGGATCTCATATGATTACACCCACAACGAAACACAAGACAATAAAAAAAGAAAGGCATCTATCAAAAAGTGATCCATCGAATTTCGAATCACCACGTGTCTACTACAAGGAACCAACAGGCCCAATGGCGCACCACGTGTAAAACCAGAAAAATTCGCAAACCTCCAATTTGTTTTTTTCTTAATCTCGTCTGAGTAGCAAGCAACAATCATCAAGCCACGCCCCCATCGAATAGACGTAGAACTACAAGGAAAGGGGGACGAAGGGAGGGTCGCACGCGCTTTCGGGTGTCGCCGGATCGGGATACGTGGATGTTTCTAAGAGGGCGAGAGGCATGTTGGTATCAAAGGATGCACCGTTGGGCAGCACCACGACGTGCCAAAGGGGCCGTTGCTCGACACGTTTCCTTAGCCACCCGATTTGACTGAACATCAACTCACCGACCTGTCTCTGAATCCTCGTCCCAGAAACTTGTCGGGGTCACATCATCTGATGTACAAAAAATGACGAGTCGATAAAATGCGGAGGAATCCTGTAAAAGCATCTCCGGGACCAACGTTTTAATCACTTATAATTTGTGTCGAGATAATAATGTTTTCGCACCGCGAACCAGTACAATCTTGCCCCCGGCTTCACAGATATCGAATTCGATACAGGCACGTGGATAATTACCATTTTTTGACTTATGGCGAATCGCTATTGCTTTTTAGTGTGCGTGCATGCAATCAATTTGCTAATTAAATCATCAATTGGATTTGGTCAGGTGAGATTACTCGAAACGTGCTTGATAATTTTTATGGGGTAAAATGAGAATGAGGTGAACGATTCTTAATATGAAACGTGGATATTACTCAAAGGGGCTAGTTTACCACATGTTGAAAGTGTTGGGAGTAATTCTCATCCTTTCATTGAAGTCTTTTAGATTATGTGAGTTTATGAATTGAGACACATTTGAAAAATTCATACCAGTAAGAAGCTAAGTTAAGGGAATGGTTATTCCTGAGTTGGTTAATTCATCTCCCGATTGTTGCCTATCATAAATATAAAATAGAAAAAAAAAAAGGATGTTAAGAAAGTGCTTAAGTAGTAATTTTTATAGGTAAACTTTTTCGGGCCAACAATATCAAAAGTGAAGATCCTTCAACATATTATTGGTAGGCTTTTTGTGTTTGGCAAAATTAGATGGCACCACAAATTAAGTCAGTGTAATAAAGTTCTTAATTGTGAATCTTTATGGGTATGGTAGTTACAATTATAATACACTAAAATTTCTCACTCACTCTATCTCTCATAGCCTAAGTTTTAGATGTGCCTAATCCTATGGCCTCTTCATTTGATTGTTCATTTGCATTGTAATTTAGTATTGATCCTTTGTTAAACTAGAATTGAGTTGGCAAGCAAGCGCATTCGAACCTAGCTTTGAATGAACTCAGTGCACTATGCAATTCTTTGCTGAAATTAGGGACCAATTTTCTTTTTATAGAGATTGCGAGGCTTCTCCGTCTCTAAAGGTATTATATCATTTAAATTTTAAAAAAAAAGGTGAAACAAAAAAAGGTAGGCCAGTTCTAGGTTAGACTTTAAAATCATATGATTTGGTTCGACCAATTCATTTTTTAATTTCAAAAATTAAGAATCGATTCTGACAAGATAAGTACCTCTCCTTCTTGAATTTGATATCCCGATCAAATTCAGTGTGCATAATGTGAATGCCAACATGATATTTGTCTGACAAAATATTTAGTATTAAATACAAAAAGGGTTTTGCTCTCATCATGTTAGTTGGGTTGGTGCTTGTCCCCCGTCCAAACTAGACAGAAAATAACTAAATAAATAACTGAAAAACACGCGCATCATCGACACTTTTCGGGTCAGAAAAACGCAATGTCCCTACCCCTCCCTATTCCCTCCCCGAAGAAAGCAAAGCTTTTGGGTACTTCCACTATGCTTCAGTCACCACGTGGCGACACCTCAAATGACAAAGCCACCATCAAATTCCACCAGGAACACACGTGTCTCCCCTAGCTCCTCACACGTGCCCCAGGTTTGTCAGAGGAGACAGGAACTATTGCTCTTATTTTATTTTTGGCCAAATATAAAAAAAACCCTAAACTTTAAGTATTGTACCAATTATATATAAAAAAAATTTTATCTCGTAAAAAACCCTCAACTGACAGGTTAACACCCAAAAAAATCCAAACTTTAGGTGTTATCCAAATTATATCCACAACTTTTTTTGTCTTATAAAAAATCTCAAACTTTTATTTTTATCCCAAATTTACCATCATTAAATTTCTGTCTGAAATGGCCGTTAGTAAGTCTACGTGGAATACCACGTCATTAATGAAATTCTCTTCAACAAATCGACATTGACAAATAATCTACAAAATAATATTTTTTTTTCTGACTTGCGCAAGAAATGGAGAACTTTGAGTGCGAGAGATAGATGAATAAGCATCGTGAAAGTTCGAGCGAGATGAAAAGGATATGAGACGATACGAAAAAGAGTGAGAATAATTGAAAAGCCAAACTCTAATTACTCATTTAAAAAGACGTCGTTTTGTGGACTATTTATCTTTATCAGCTTGCTGTAGAGAATTTCATTAATAACGTGGCATTTCGCGTAGATTCATTAACAATCATTTCAGAAAGAAAGTTAATGATGATAAATTTGAAACAAAAACAAAAATTGAAAGTTTTTTATAAGATAAAATTTTTTTTTGAATATAATTGGAACAATACTTAAAGTTTAGAATTTTTTTTAAGGTATTGGGCCTTTTATTTTTCCCGTGCGGAATTCGATTTTAATAAGGAAAAAGGGCTCGGAGATATTTCTAGCGCCCCAAGCTCCGTCAGAATCTGACACATCGGACCTCAGATATTTTGGAGCCGCGAAAAAGATAATGTCCGAATATTGGATCCGCGGACACGTGGCGGCCGATGCATCCCTCCCTCCCGCCGGTGATGCCTCGCCTCGATTCTCCGTCACGGCACCTCAGTAATGCGCACCCTACACGTGTCCTCCCCCAATATCGACTGTCCACGTGCCCCGCCATTTCCAAGAGGATCTATGGCAGTTTTTTCGCCCATTCCGTCAGGACACGTGTCCTCCCATTACAGATCTCCCCTACTTTCGATGTATATAACCCCCGTAGACCCGGATCGCCACCGTCGCCCGTAGACAACTTCCCCAACAGACAAAAAAAAAAAATGAATGCGAACCAGCGACTCAGACGGAGCGACCAACACGGCAGCGGCGGCGCCGACTCCCCGGAGCCTGGCATCCTCAACGAGCGCGTGCTTCTGCTCGTCTTCGAGTCGATCCAGTGGGACCTCCGCATACTCTGCCTCGTGTCCTCGGTGAATCGGAAGCTCCACGCTATTGCGAAGCGGCTCCTGTGGCGCGAGCTCTGCGCCCACCGCGCGCCACGCATGGTGGCGACATTGACCGGTGGCACGCCGGTCGGGGCCCGGATAGGCGGGGGATGGCCGGCGGTGGCGAAGCTCATGTTTTTTTGCTGCGGCGCGGAGCCGAGCCGGAACTTCCAGATAGGGCAGCAGCTTCCGGGGCACTTCGCGAGCTCGTCGCGGTTCTCGAAGACGTCGGGGCGGAGCTTCCTGCCGAGGCGGTGCCGCGGCGACGTGCTGTACATGAGCGACCCCTGCGAGCACCAAATGGGGAACAAGGGGCATCAAGACGACCTCGGGGTGTACCGAGGAGTGTTCAAGGGATTTAGCTGCTCCATGACGCGCGCCTGCCTGATAGGACGCCAGGTGGAGCTCGAGGACCGGGCGTGCCCGTACTGCGGGGCCCGCGTGTGGAGCATGACGACGGCGCGGCTCTTGCCGCGGAGCGCGGCGAGGAGGCTCGGCTCGCGGAACGGGCGGCTCGAGTACTTTGTGTGCGTGAACGGGCACTTGCACGGCGCGTGCTGGCTGGCTCCGCTGTCATCGGACGAGGACGACGGCTGCGAGTTCGATGACGACGAGGACGGCGAGGAGGACAAGGACGGGGACCAGGACGGCCAAGATGCGGTCAACGGGAGTGATGATCGGGCGGGCACGGATGGGAGCACGAGCTCCACGGGGGAAGAGATTGTCGGAGAATGGGGGCCCACAGAGTGACGGAGATAATTTCTTGGCCGTTGATTGGTGTCGGGAGGCATCAGATCTCGCTCGCGTGGCGAATATTCTTAGTCTCGACCTTTTCTCGGGCACGAGTTTCCCGAAGGTCGAGTCCTCTCTCTCTGACTTTGGCGACTGTAGGTGGAAGCGATTCTGTGAGGTAGCGACCACCGTATCGATTTTTGATTCCTTCGATCGTACGGACACGATTTCCTTTGTAACGTTGAGGGCCTTCTTCAACAGTTTGACCGATGGTTTCGTTAATGTTGCAATTCGTTAGGACATTATTTTAATAAACTTGTCCGTTTCCTCATCGTCATTCTTCTCGCGACGACAATTAGAAATTTAGCGAACGCGAGAATCAGCTAATTCAACGTGCAACTCCAGCTCAGCATCCGATCGACCCCGCGATTCCGGTAACGGAAGGCCGGAAGGCATCTCCATTCCATAGGCCTCCAGGTGTTCGATTTCCATGTGTGGTGAGCGAGAGAGAGAGAGATGTATGCCTGGACGTGGCGATGCCAACATCAACATAGATGGTGATGAACCTCACATGTAGCTACTAGCTAGTGCTGTCTGAGTTCTCATTAACAGATATCATCATTCGCTAAATTCAATCTACCATGGATTTGAAAATCACGTGTAGGTCCATAAATAGAACCCACAGGACTGAATTTGATGTTTCAAATCCGTTATTGAGGAAAGCAAGCAACCAAACATGGCGATAAACATGATTTCGAATGTCTTATTTACATGGTTTGATTGGGGGAACTTAAATTTATGGACAGAATAGCATAATATTTCACTATAGTCGCTCATAATTTCTCACAAAATAATTTATCAATCTCACAAGGTGTACACAACGAAGCATGCGACAAGATGGTTGGGCTTCAACACCGACTTCCGTTAAGCCGAAAATGATAGCTTCCGTTCAAGATGTAATTAATGTGAGAGGCTCCACCAGTTTGGACGAGTTCCCACATTCTACAGCGGATCAAGGATAGTGCACGAGGACCTGCCAAGAACAAACGATCCCACAAATATATGCCCATTAAATTTCATAAAGGGGAACACTTCTAGTTGACTTCAACAAGCAGTCATGTTCCATTTTGGAAGCCTAGTCTAATTTGGATTTTTTTCTTTTTGTGAACGCCACATCCGAGATTGTCCGCATATTACATGCCGGAATTTCGTGCAGTTTTGGATTAGATTTCATTTACGGGGTCAAATTTAAACATATTTCAACAATCCTCACCTCGACTCAATGTTTGAGTCAAGTCGTGACACCGTCGTTGGAATCTTCAAAAACTTCATTGCTACTTTCCCATAGCCCCTTATAAGCTTCTCAACCACAGGCGTCTTCTAAATCTAAGCCGTGCTTGAAATTTGTCCTAATCGCGGTTCTTAACAGAAAGCCAATTTCACCACACCTTTTACTATTCCACAAGATCTCTAGATCCTCGCTATCTCCTTTATTATAAATAAAGCAAAACCACTTTTGCATTGGTACTAGTTGGGAGATAGAACTCCCCCCTTGTCAAACTCAATACTATGGCGATTGTCAACTCTACAGGCTCCATCCTCTACAAGCACCATATGTCACTTACCGTGCTAACATTCGCAATGTTGGGGCTTTCTGGTTAAAACTCCACCTTGAACTAAAACGTCCAAATCCATATAAATATTGCTACTACCACTTTTATCCAGAAGCGTTGGAGACCTGTCAATGTAATTTCTCTACTAACAACATGTTAATTTAATTATGAGTGTTATAGCCGATAGCACCACTCACCTTATTCCTAACCTCGGAACATGCATTTTTTTTTTTTTGCCTCCCATCAAGTTTATCATTATCACTCACTCGAATATAATGTGGATAAAATATTCTAAGAACTAAATACTCGGCAAAGCTACCTTAACAAACTTTCTTAGGAGTTAAACATGTAGATGATGGGGATCGATACACCAAGTTGATTGCATTACAAAGCACATCCACCCCAAAACTAAAGAGCATTTATGGCACGTCTCTAATAACGTTCTACTCATCATTTCTACAACATGTTATATGATTCATTGGCAGTAGTGCTGTGTCTCACTAGGCCCTCCTCCTTGCATAATTCATTAAACAGCTCCAAGTAGAACTCAATGCTATTGTCAATCCGTACATGCTTGATCGTCTTATTAATCTCCATTTAAATCAGAGCTCTTAATTTCTTGATCCTGATAACAACATGAAATTTGTGTCTCGATACAAACATCTAGGACCTCTTTGAGCAGTCAAGCAAAACTATTAACACAAATCTAGCATTCTTTCTCGAAAGAAACCGTGACAACCAACAAACATTCAAGTGAATCAAATCTACAAATTCTGTGATTTCTCTTGGAGTTAACTAAACTACAATTTCCACTATTTCCTTCAGTTACATCATCTGCATACATTCAGTTCCTTAGTGACATAACTACAAAGCAAACACTTGGGACCTTTAGACTTCTTTCACCTATGTAACGTAAATGCATATACCTCATTCTGATTCTCGAAGGAATGTGCATCCGAAATCTCAATGGCGAATTCTGTCCTTGTCTCCCTTGGAGTTCATTCAAGCCACTGCACCTCGACCACTTTCATAACTCTACCATCTGAACTAAACCAACACTCAACTAAATTTAGATCACTCAAGGATATCAGTCTTCTTTAACTCCATAACGTGCCTCACACTAGTCAATCTCCTCACTGTACTGTTATATATTCTAATTTTGACATCACCGACACCCAAAGCATCACACTTAGCGTTGTCCCACTAGAGCACTTTACTACTATCAATGCAATAATAAGTAGTAAACCAATTATTGTTCAATGTAAAGTCAAAAGAACAACCATAATATAAAGTCACCATCGAACAACAAATCCTCAGTGACAAAATATAATTAGTAAAGCTACAACTGCAACATCATTTGTAAATCCAACTCCAATTCCGATAGCCTTTTCGTGCCTCAGCTTAAGACAATCCCATCTGACAAGCTCCTTTCTGTCACAGTGCCAACAACAGCCCCACTAATATTAAGCTGACTACTTTGTTCTGGTTACTGCTATTCTGCTACTACTACGAGCACTAGTTCATTTTCTACCTTTAGGGCCTTTTGTCATCTATACTCTGTTTCTCTTTACAGATAACATGGCCTCACTTTTGGCATTGTTGTTTGTTTTTCTGTTTGCTGTTTTCCTCTTATTTGAAAACCTCATCGCTGTCTTCTCCGAGTTCTGGCTGGATAAAAACAATTAGTTTGATGCACTAATGGGCAGGAAGGTGAATCTGGGTGTATTACGCTGCAGATTGGCGTCACATTCATCCCTCAGCCGACAACATAAAGAACTGGGAGATGGAAAGATAAACGTACCAGGACTCCAGGTTATCGATACCGCAGGACATGAACTGTTCATCAATTCAAGGTCGCAAGCCTGGTTTATGAGACATTGCCATCCTTTTGGTTGACATCATGCATGGCTTGAAGCCTCAGGCCACGGAATCGTTAAATCTTTTTTGTAGATGAGGAATACAAAGGCACTTAACTCAGTTAAAGGAGCAGGGTCTGATCACTGAACTGTATTACGAAAATCAAGCGGTGGACAAACTCTTCGGTACTCGGAATGGTGATCCTAATTCTATGTTCCTCATTTGTCAACTGTCTGGCGTATCTAGTGACTTCTCGAGATGGTACAGCGGTGAAAAAGTCCCTCATCTGCTGCTATTACTGGACACTCTATTGACAAAGAAGATGATGGTTGAAATGAAGTTCCGGTGCGTTTGATTTCCTGATTCTCTACCTTCAGTGCTTCACAGAAGTGTCGACATAAGAGCATGGATTTGGGTTCAACTCCTTAGTCTCTTCTTTACCGTGTTTGGGATTAGCCTCTTGTTTATCATGCGCATGATGTAATCCAAGCGTCAACTCGCTGTTGCATTGCCGCGCCTTATGGAAGTAGCATATGCAAAAGCAAAAATGCTCGAACGAAGCCAAGTGATAATAATCAGTTGTGTTCAATGAATCATAGAACACAAATTACCTAAACTGTTTCTCATAAAGCATACTTATGTCAAGGATTGATGTAGAGAAAGAGAGAGAAGTAGGGGAAAGTTGGCTGAAGATGGCCGGAGCTTCAAAGCTGAAAGTTCATCTGCAAATACGATGTCGGAACTGATTGCTTTGGTGGCCCAACCACAGGATCTCCAGACTTCTCCACCCAAGTAGTCAATCCAAATTATTTTCTCTACCAAGCAGTGGTAGTTTGTGAGACGTCCAGGCACTAAGGGGTGAATGACAATCATTCTGTTCTAGAAATCAACTTCTGGCTAGAAATTAATTTTTCTACTTCTGCTCCAGAAGTTGATTTCTGGAGTAGAAATGCATTTGATAAAATAAGAGAAAATTTCTGCTTCCAGAGGAGAAATAATAATAATT
>BCNH02000008.1:9747914-9761528 GCA_001662345.2 Metrosideros polymorpha var. glaberrima | reverse complement strand
AAAAATAAAAAAATATTATTATTTTGGCCGGCCGATGCGTCACGTCACGTCACGTCAGCGCCAGCCCGCCAAATTGACTGAATTGGTACAAATACAAAAGGTTTAGGTGATTCATAACTCATTATAGAAAAGAGGAGTAAAAAAAAATTTTTTTTGTTGTTGCTCAAAACTTATTCTGGAATAGAAAATGAGTTCTGGAGTAAAAAAAAATGAAGTTTTAACAAAAGCGTTTCTACTCTAGAAGTGGAAAAAGTGCTATAGAAATAGAATAGTGAAAATGCGTTAACAAACCATTTTTGTTCCAGAATGGTTACCATGCACCCCTCTATAGCCAGAGATAGAATGTTTCAGTGTATCTCTGCACTGATTAGAGAAGTTGCTGCCGCCTCAATTTCGGTGGATTTAGCCGAACTAGAAGGATGGAGTCGTGGAAAGCGATTTTCAGAAGTAGAATCCTAGACGTCGAACAAGATATTGCAGCAATCTCAAAAGTTGCTCATCAGCAACCTGATCTATCATCGGGGATGTCTTGTTCTTCAGTGGCGCTCCTGAAAGCCCGTTTCTTGTGCTGACGGATCGCTTCTTCTCAAGCTTTTGGTTTATTTAATGTAAATGACTTGCTTGATTCGGAGTCAATCAACGAAAGTGTTGGTTCTCAGCATAGACAAGCAGCAGAACGAGGCACTCCTTAGTTTTCTAAACCGTGTCCCTACGTCCTAGGATAGAAGCAAAGTCGTGACAATCATCCAAAGGTTCTTTATAGGTATGATCAGAGGCTGGAGCATTAGGCATTTCGTCGAGGAGGCCATCCCAGGCTCTAACATCCGAAGCTAGAGTGGTTGCTGAGTTAGAACATCCATATTCATGTCTGAGCCCTATAAAGTCAGGAGCCCGATTCCAGATACGAAGCACCAGCAGCCACCTCCGAAGTATGACATAGGATCACAGTTCCTGGTCCAGCAGTAGTTTCCAATGGTGCTATTATTCAGTGACTGTTATAAGTATGAAACTCTAGGGTGTAATGCCCAAACTACGATTGTGTGTTGGAGCTCTTCTTTTTCCTTCACTCGGCCTATACAATTCAAGAATAACCAGTAATCAAAGCCAAAGTAGCTCTCTTGAGATTGACTGGTACACGTCTCCCAACAGGAAAGATGCATAAACACATCTCACTACCTTATTCTATACCATTAACAGGTACATAACTCATCTTGCTGCTTCTCTTCGTGCAATGACGAGGCTATCTTATCCAATGAAGAACACCCCACTCGATATGTTCACACAAAACTTTGCACAATGAATCAAACTGACGGTCTACAATTAGTTAATCAAGTGTAAATTATCTATAGTTACAAGAGACAGAAGAATACAATCCGATTAACTTAATATATCTATGATTACAAGATACATATGAATACAATCTTCCTCTACTCCCTGCTTTAGACTAAACAAAAGATATTGCTCTAAGGAAGCTATACTAACTGCAAATTTGATGCAAAATTGCCATCTCCACAGATTAACAGAAACAGCCGTACTATAGACAACAAGTCACACTGGCTGCCCCAAGAATTAGCAGCCAATTTTGATGATCAGTTCTGCAGCCGAGGCCGTTGCCTTGATCCCACCCTGTCCCAGCAGGGCTACTGCCAATTCTTCTTCATTCCAGTGCCTCAACCCATTGCTCAGCCTCTTCAAGACATCCACATCAACCTCTAGCACCCATTTAGGCGCACAGGACACCATCAGGCCCACAAAACCGGACACATAAGCACGCCAAGTGGCTGAATCACAGCCAAGCGAAATTTTACCATCTAGTGCGCTAGCAAGGAATTCCAAGTGGGATCCTAGAACCTTCGGTCGCCGCCTTGATGCTGGTGATGCTGAATCTGTACCCCAAGCGAATGCTCCACAAAGAAGGGCAAAGTATGCAAGGGCATAACCTCTGAGCATGGCAACCATACCACCCATCTCACCTCCTTCCTGCTCCGTCTTGTGACCCGATATGAACCAAGAGGGTAAAGTTTCTTTGATCAAGGACTGTACCAAATTCACCCCACCAGAGATCCACACAAATGAAGCCCCCAAGGAAGCAGCGACCTTGACACGTGTCATTGCCGCAGCGAGAGAGACTTGCCCATATCTCATTCCGTACTTGGTCTTCCTCAGTTTCTCTGCTTTCTCTCTCGGCAACCCACTATTTGCAATCTCCCTGACAAAGTGCATCAGAAGAGAGAGAATCACTTCAGTCATGAACATGACATCCCTGACGTACCGATGTACCCTTAAATAGAGGATTCCCGGGGCAACTGGGGAAATTCCCCCGGAGAAGTGGGAACCGAGTCCATGGCCAAGAAGAGCACCAACACCACCGTTAGAGATTTGTGAGGAGCTTAGTCCTAGAGTCGATGAGAAGCAGTTTTTAAGGAGGTGGACAACAGCATCACTATTATGGTGGAAGACAGTTTGAGAAGCTCGGAAGATTAGGAAGTCGCTCCAGCGCTTCACCTTTTGGGCCCACAAGGAGGCTATGATGGGCATGCAAGGCCAGGGGCAGCCAGCACCTAGGGAATTCAAGGCTGGACCAATAAACGTTAGCAAACGTTCAGAGGCTTTATCGAGCTTGTATGTTATTGTAAGGCTCACTAGCGCAGCCAATGGCAAAGGTAGTGTAGCTGGAGCGCTTCCACCTGCAAAATTTTTGGTTTGAGCATCAGGCAATGAAGAATTTGTTTAGTGGCTGATATAATAAATATCCATGAAGAATTTGTCATAACCCAACTAATTATCAGCTCATTCTAAAAGGTTAAATGGTCACCCACATAGCGTGAGTTTTACCTTCACTTCAGATTAAAGTTACCGAAAACCAAAAAAAAAAAAGTCAAAAGTACAAAAAAGTAAATTAGTTAATGCACAAGGACCAATAACATTAAGACTAAGAACGAATGCATACCCATAGCAAGACTCGGAACATCAACACCAATAGCAGCAATAATATTTTTGATTTGCTGCTCAACTGTCGATAAATTTGCAGCAGGGCTAGGCCAATCAGATCCATTCATAAAAACTGGTTTCCATATACCCCTGGTTACTTCTGCAGAAAAGTAGCTCACTATTGTTGCCAAGGAGGCGGGAAGAAAATCAGCAAGATCCTTTAGACCTGAAACAGAGCAGTGAGAACATTAGCAAGAGATAAGGATTTGGGTTTCTTTCATATTCTGCTCTTGCATCAGCACCGCCTTGATTGAACTAGCCCCAGAGAGGAGGCAAACATAATGAGACTAGAGTTTAACTAGAGGACCTTCATGAGAGAGAGAGAGAGAGAGAGAGAGAGAAATTATACTAAATCATGTTCACCAGCCGTGACCAAGTGTGAACATCCAGGAAAAGGAGTTTCAGTTAAGGAACGTGAATAAAAGATCCAAATTAGCTGGAAAAGAGACCATATCTCAAGAATATGAAGATAGACTTGACTTCACCACTACATGCAGCTGATAATCTAGAGATCTCAGGAAGTAAAGGCTAAAGAGTCATGTCCCCTTATACTTTGCCATTATCGAGGCTTTGACATTTTAGACTTTCATACAATGACTACATTACATCTGAGCATGTGTATTTGCACTTTAAACTCAGTGCATGGATATCGAATAAGGAAGTGTAGAACAGATGTTGTACAAGTTGAAGACAAACCTGTAGCCATCTCGCGAGGGGAGACCCTCCCATGGGCACAGGCTGTCAGAGCAGCATCAAGGACGAATGGAGTTGCCTCCAGAATATCCCAAGCAGGAACTTTGAGCCTGATTGCTAATTCCTCTGCTGCAGACCCAGATGAATTACTGCTTGCCGAAGTTGTAGGTGTCACAGGACCACCTCTACCTATCTTTCTGAACATCATACTGAGGAGGGCATCTACAATCTGATGTACATTGGTGCCGTGTACAAGACCAGATAGGGTGGATGTAATACATTTTTGATGCTGCCTATACCAGAGTTTAAGTTTTGGAAAGGAATCCATAAAAAGAGGTTCCACAGCTGACGGGACCAGAGTGCCAGAGAGGCTTTCGCTTGTAACCTGATCGCTGATGGAATTTCCAGAACATGCTAGTTGGGAGTTTCGAACTAATAGGAGAAATTCAGGACTTAAATGGGTTCCTACAGGTGGCACATCTCCCTTCACATGTTCAAGAGGTGGGTGATCAAATCTCCACAGCCTCAGCAGAAGTGTAAATGCATTTGAGAACACCACATGAGAGGACAGTTCCTCCCCTGATGTACCAGCCCATGAGACATTCGGAACAGTTGACCCAAAAATTTCACAGATCGGCATCAGTGCGGCAGCAAGCTGTGGAACCTGAATGGATGTGAAAATAAACTACTTGATCACAAATGGGAATTGCACAGAATATACATAAGATGCTGACTCCCAACTTTTATGCATTGTTGCAAGAGAATCAAGTTTAATTGGCATGAGTTCCTAATACCGTAAGAAAGCAGATGCTCTCCAAGTAAATGCAAGTACTGTGCTTTCAACATCATATATCACAAATAATGAAGATGCTCAAAGTAACCTTTCCTAACTGGAATATGCCTCTTTGACACATATACTGATGGGCCAAATCTCTTATCAGTAAGCTAAAAGTGGCTCACTTCCCCATTAAATGCACACTACCATTCCCAGCTTCAAGTTTTCAATCATTCCGCCTAACATTCCTTGGATCATTTTCTGACATGACATTACCTTTTCAAGTCCAAATAAGAAACATCCATCTAACTATTCAATTTCAACTTAATTTTCTTTTTCACACACTAGCATAAAAGAAAGCAAATCCTTTGTTCAACCTACCAAGCCATGCAGAGAGAATATCTGAACGCCATCCATTAATGATATTCCGAGAAGAAGAACATTAAGAAACGGCGCATAACCAATCAGATGGCTCTCAGGTCCTGAATAATCTGGAGGAACTGGAGGCGATAGCAATCTTGTAATTAGAACAACAGTGTGTTCCTGCAGGCAACAAGGACAATATTAACCTTGATTGAGTACAGAAAAGTAAGTGATTATACGCTTTAGTGTAATTCTCTGACGAAACCAAAAACGCCTGCCAGCATATACCTGTATATTCCAACCACGAACAAGAGATGCTCCACAGAGAATGGTAGCAGCAGATATCTTCTCCTCTTCAGGGCCATTGAGAGCAATCTCATATATTTTCTCAATCTCTGCTAAGCTTCCATCAAATCCATGAGCAAATATCAGTTTCCATAATCCATACCACTTGATAATAACTTATAAATCAGCTTACAAAAATAAGGGCTGGACTGAATACCACATCATAGTGAAAACCGCGGTACGACCAAACTCTCATTGCACATCGTGGTTAATTTCATATTTCTTCCCCACCCCCAACCCCTCACACATGACACATGCCCTCCTTTCTTTCTAGTCGCTATTACATTTCATAAAACAACTTGTATCAAAGAATGAAGCAAAAAAAAGGAAAGAAATACCTGAACCTCTCCCACAAAATTTTTCCACATCCTCAATTAAATTTTCATGAGTTTCTCAAGTAAACAGACACCAAATGGACCACTGAGTTGAGGTTGACAGTGACAACTAAAAAGAGCAAAACCTATTTATTATAAGTTTTGTTAGTATAAGACGATATTTTCGAATCCTAGTTCTGTCCTTGAAATATATCGATGTCATCAAGCATCTGTGCAAAAGCATGCATATTGAAACTTAATATGAAATAGGGGATTGCCAACCTAAATTGAGTTAACCGACAATTGGCGACTTAATTTTTATGATAGTACCCTACAATTTCTTCTGCCAAAAGGGAAACTGTTAGCTCATTCTGGAGCTATATGAACACTATAGGAGACTAAATCAGACAGCTTATGTACATACACACATTTGCAACAATAAAAATGTGCATAAATGTAAACAATAAAAAGGTATATACATGTAGCAGTAGCATACCTTGAAGCAGGAACTGAAACCAAAGTACTGATCAATGAGGGAGTCAGAGGTGACCCCTTCATCAATGATGACCAGCCAGGCATTTGACTTGGAATATTTCGTGGTATTTGACTGCTGCGAGCATTCACATAACCTGGCCAGAGATATGCAGACGTGTCGAGTAGATTTCTTGCTATACAAGCCTCAACAATCAGATGTCGCATGTTTCCAGCTGCAAGCAATACCAATTTCAGAAGAAATAGATCAAGGAGGGAAGCCAATCAGCCATGAAACATAGATATCTCAGTACTGATCAATGAGGGAGTCAGATTGTGAAACATAGATATCTAAGAAATTCGTCAGCCGCAGACACCAAGGATTATGATACTGCCCATCCTGATCTCTGTAAGGTGTTAATTCAGAAAATGAAGCTATATCATCAATTATTCACTGGTCCATTGATGTCTGCTAAATTCATTTTGACCACATACCAAAAAGTATAAACCTACTAATGACACTAACATATTATAGAGAGAAACTTAAATACTTACAACAGTTCATTGCCATGTCATTCATGCTTATGCACTCATAGAATCCATTCCCCGCAGTAAGACCTGAAATATACATCATCGCTTTGGCAGCAGCCTGATTGGCTACAGAACAAACAGACTGAGGAGGTGTTATCAATCCCTCATAGTCACCCAACTGTTGTAAACTTGAAATCAAATCTTTACGACGCTTTCCCTGAGGACACCTCTCTTTCCTTTGATAACTAACTACAACATCAGTTTGTTCCATAGTGCTTTCCTCTTCCTCAATGACACTAGCAATTGCTAGAGTTGTGACAGACAATAACATGCACAAACAGGTGTCCACCAGAGGTACAGGACCCTCACTGGGATCCCTTTCCTGAAAAAGAATAGTAATAAAGAAAAATCAAACGAGAGAACTGAATGAGCATATTTTTCATTTCTTGAGACTAGAAGCACATGAAGTTCTTAAATGTCTTTTGAATGATGCTTCCTTTGCTTATTTCACAGTAAAGCCTATGCTTCATCCAGATATGTAAATCAGAAAAGATATAACATGTCAAAAGCATCAACTTCTGTAACTTCTCTTATGATATTAAATTATGATCTCCCTAACAGTTCCCTTTAATAAGCATGGATTGACCAAAGAGCCCAACTCAGCTCCATAGAATTTTAAATGATGGTGAGAATTTGCATAAATCATATAGACAATGCAGATGCCTGCAAAATCAGATTATACCCTCCAAAAGACTTGTAGACTTGATCAGCTGAAAGCAAAATTAGAAGCCATGAAACAGTAGGCCAAAGTGACACTAAGTAATAAAGGTAGGGCTTAAGTGTTAGTTTTCCCTTCAACATCTTTTCTGCCAGAATATCACACAAGAGACAATTAATGAAAAGGCATTAAATACCTACCCTTTGAACAAGGCGTAATGCCGATATCCATAAACCTAGAAATGTATCATGCCATGTTGTATTGTTAGCTGACCGAAGAGCCTTTGCTAAAACTGCAAAGCGACAACTCCATGTAAGTAAAATACTGATAAAGGCTCTAAGATGCCTGAATTCCAAAAATAATTAGTAATGCTAACAGTAAATAAGCAATTTGCACCTGTAAGCATTTCAACAGCACTAGTAGCTGTAACTTGCGAACCATCCATGGCATCTTCCAGAAAAAGATCAATAGTGAGCCAAAGAGCAGATTGGCTAGCCCCATGGCATTGTCCTGCAGAAGATATCAGAGAACCAGAAGCAGTAACTGCATGAAATTCTTGCTGTGATACCGTCTTGCCTTCCCGAGATAAGACGTTACGGTTATCAGAAGTCAACTGCAAAAGTGCTTCTGGAGTTATATGTTTCAAACTCCTCAGTGCTACTGAATTTGCTGCTAGTAGTCGCAAGTGCTGAATAAAACCGACCCAATGTGGTGGCCTACACAGACAGAACATGTGAAGAAGAATTACTTCTGGTTTAATCATCACAGCTCACAATCTTCTGACACAATATACTTCAAACATCACATGATAATGACTTCATTTTGTGGTGAATAACATTGTGATGCACGAGGAGAAATAGATGAGTTGCACTAATAGACCAGTACATGTTCCGTCGTGCCAAGAAAAGTATCCTTGCAGTTACTGTGTTCTGGAGAAACGCTACAATCACCCCAATAGCCATTGAAGTATTTGCTTTGTACAACATCTCCTGCCGTTCTGTTTCCTTTCCACTAAAGGTATCTTGACCATCGATATCCATATCCAGTGGTTTGGTTGCCCATCTAGACTTCTTTTCAGGAGTCATTTCAATCAATCCTTCGTCATCTAATGATGCATCAAGTAACTGCCATACAAGTGAAAAAACAAATTCCATAACTAGGATCCCAGGTTCACAAGCTTCAAGACCAAATATCTGGGAAAGATCAAGAACGTTATCAATTGATTTCATGACCCTGAAATAACACGTAAGAAAAGATGTAAGCGAGAAAATTCTCAACCATGAATTTGGAGTAAACTGCAGGATCACAGATATTAACACTCAATTACTTCATCTACAGGAACAAGACTAGCATGAAAACGGAAACCTATCAAACAATTCAAGACCCGGCAAATGTAAATAACTTCAAAACTGCAGCGCAAGAAGTCTACCCTCTTAAAAATGCAGATAACACCCTTAATTTGCCAATTGTGTGAAACCAAACTCACCTTGACAACCGCATTAACTGGAAATTTGCATACACCATGATTCTTTCAACATTTTCTCAGTTAAGGAGCCAATATTAGATTGAACCAAAGATAGTAACAAATTCTTGTAGTACCCTCTCAAACCTGGTCCAAGATTTATCTCATCACCTTATAGAGAGTGGATGAAGGCCCATGATGATACAAACACCAAGAATTCTCGCGAGTTCAAGGAAGCCTAATCCATGAAGGATGCGAACATGATCAAATTATATAGTTGTCCTAAGGATGTGGACATTATCAAGTTATAAGGTTGTGCTGACAATCAGTGCCACATTTACGCACATAAAGCTTCATATTGGGTACTTAAGTCAGCATGAAACTCGAACAGGAAATCCCTATTTTTTCAATTTCCAGGACAGCCAAAGATTTCCAAAAGAACAGGGTGTTATTTGATCCCCAGGAATTAGATGGACATGAATAGCCATTATTTTGTGAAAGTGACCCTAAACTATGAGACAAAAAGTAAAAAGAAATGTCAAACGTCTTCCCCCCTGATATGTATGAGCTATTGAAAGAAAAGAAAATTTTCCAGAGGAAAAACTGTAGCGTGATGCATAGACAACATGTTAAACAAACAAAATGCATGATGACGAGATTGAAAAGAAAGGTGTCTGTACTTTCTGCAATGGAACATGGAGTGGGGAGGCCGATCATCTGCATTTAACATCTAAAGAGAGAGTTCTCATATTTTTATCCTTTATTTTCCTAGGTCAATAGGATGCTCATTATAATTTCAGAAATGCTCGACTCAAAAACCATTATCATTTCAATAGAACCCAGTCGATGTTAGTATCTAATAATGAATCCTATCATTTCAATTTTTTCCATTCAAAGCATAGTTAATTGCCACAGTAAGAAGAGAATTGGAGAATGTTTAAGTGACCTCAACTACAGTGTACCAGAAATATGTCAAATTATATGTAATATAGAACCTACGTAACATAGTATTCACTTACTTCTGATAATCTGGCCCATTTATTAGAGAGCCAAATGAAAAGGCATGTCTCTTAAGGAGCTCCATATAGAGCCTATAAGCTGTAGGATAGGTGCGCCGACTGGGAATCACCCTGCAGTTATGAAAAAACAAAAGAATAACAAACAATAATGTCATTTAATTTGATCTGTCCAGACCTTTAACAATAACACAGTAAAACTCATCATGCCCACAAGGAAATATGAGAATGAAGATGCAGGTCCTTCATGCAGACTCTCCTGCACGTGCACAGTGAACCAACCCTCGAATCGTAAATAAATCAACAGGCAGCAGAAAACAGAATTTCGTTACCCTCCTACACAAGAAGCGCATGAATTAACGTAATCATAAAGCTTAGCCTTAGACCACAATACTTAGTAACCTGAAGGCTTTCTAAAAATGCTTTCCAAGCTCTTAACATCACAGAGGAGCCTACTCTTGTCGGTTGTGTTTAATGTCTCTTCTTGAATTCATGGAACACCAAAAAGTATTTTCTACTTGTTTCCACTTTTGCATCCTCTAAATTTCGAAAAACGATTGCAAGTCTGTGGATTTCTTTTGTGTGGACGAGTTTCAAGTTTCTATTTTTAGCGTTAATCATCGTCGCCCCACGAGGACCCACTTCAGGAAATGATATTCACAACTGGTAAAGAGAGAAGAGAGCTCGTCACTACCGAGTTCTAACTGCTATTCAAAAAAGTCCTCACGTGCGATATGCCCTAGAACTGAATCGCTACATAAGAAACTCTACCTGTGCTAGAAAAGAAGTAGAAGAAGAAATGAAAGGTGACACTACCAGGAATTAGCGACTTTCCCTATGACCACGCTCCGACAACCTACTCTAGACTCTAGCCGAAACAGCTAACCGAGCACGCCACGCTCGCGAATTCCACAAAAGGAAAAGCAAGGAAGAAAGAAAGAGGAGGAGAGGGAGCGGGAGAGAGAAACGAGGACCTGGAAGAGAGAACGGCGAGGACGAGCATGGGAGGGACGATCCCGACGGCGAGGGCCTTCTCGAGGAACTTCCAGGCGATGGGGACGTGGTTGTCCCAGCATATGTGGGACACGAGGAGGTGGGCGAGGTCGACGGAGGGGAGGGAGACGCCGGCGGAGCCGAGGCTGGAGCTGAGCCGGATCGCCCAGTGGATCGGGTCGCTGTTCTTCTCCTGCGCCGACCTCGTCATCTCCAGCAGCGCGTCCCACAGCTCCCCCTGCCGGCGCTGCGCCGACACGGCGGCCATCTGGCGGCGGCGGCGATCGATTCCCCCTCCTTTCTCCTTCTTCTTCTTCTTCTTCTTCTTCTTCTTCTTCTTCTTCTTCAGGCGAGGGATCTGCAGCGGCGGAGGAGGGAGAAGGAGGAGAGAGAGTGGGGGCAAGAATCTCCTTTGGGTCTTCTTGGGGAGGGAAGAGTGAAAGCTTGGCGTTGGGAGTGAGAGAGAGAGAGAGAGAGAGAGGAGAGGACAAGAACGAAGGTCAGTCATGAGGGGCGGGGGGGATATTTATGTAAATTGCTTTTTGCGTTTTCCTGTGATTGCTTTGACTGGTCATTCAATTGAGGTCTTAATCACTTGGCCTACTTTTTTAGGCTTTTCATCGATTGCTTCTTTAGATGCGGAAGTTTGACCTTTTTGTCCAAAACTTCTAGGATTAAGACGACGAAAAACTTTCTATCCATATATTTACGATAAATTTACCTTCCGTTCATTTTCGTTAAATTTCACCTATTAAATTATTAAATTAAATGACATATAATAATTAATAAATATATCAATTTAAGATTTTGCTTTCCATTTTTCAAAAGTGTATTAATTTCAAATTTTTCGTTATATTAATACAATTTAACGGATATTGATGAAGAGTAAATTTATCACGAGAGCATCAATTTAAGTTTTTTTATGATTAAAAAAATAGTTTTGAATAAATATGTCACACATATATCAATTTGAAATTTTTTGTGATATTAAACCAAAGTTTTGAACCTCCATTTCATGTAATAATTCTTAGTTTCAAAGGGCTTTGAAACTTAAATTTCCAATCCAAATTTTTTTTTTTAAAAAAAAAGGAAAGCTGCACGCGTGTTTGTACGTGCCAGCATTTGCATTTTGCTAAGGATTCGAGTACTCCGGCTTTGTAATGTCATCATACATGAGCGGCAAGGGCTTTGATCGAGTAAAAAGCGAAGAAACAAATCCGAACGCCGCCGCGGATGTTTGCACGTTTTTGTTCTTCCTAAAGATGATCTAATTGCTTTTGGCACCACGGAACGAAATGGAAAAATTGATGCTTGTGTTTAATAATAGCACGAGAAATTACATCAGTGTCTTGCCACGCACGTGCGCGAAACCCTTTTTACTATTCCTCTAAAGTTGTGATATGCTTTTCAAATATATGATTTTTTTTTATACCAAAAACCTTCAAAAGTCGAAAAAAAATAAAATTCAGAAGTTTAAAGAAACTTGAAGGGTAGGCATTGGCAACCGAGAACTCTTCGTCAAGGAAGCCACACGGGTTTAGGACCTCCTGTCCAATGCTTTCGTCTTATCCTTGACCTTTCTCACACGGTTTTGGACTTTTGGGTACCTCCCCCCCGGGTCCGCTCGATTGGGTGCACCGCCACCGTTGATTTTGTGGATTCCATGTGGATCTACGTGTCGATCCCATGAGATTAATGGTGGTGATTTATTTGGTTCACTGGATTCGAGTAAGTGTTTTCCTCCTCGAATATCTAATATGCCCGAAAGACGTATTCAAGATACAGATTAACTATCAAATAGGTAACTCACACTTGAACCCTTTTTTTTTTAGCTCTAGGATAAGATACATATTAATTTTGATAAAGCCTTCGAACTATAGGGCTATAGGAGCCCTCCTCCATAATTTCTAGTGAAAAATTTCGAGAACCACCGATAGAAAATGAAAAATGAAGATCATTTTAGGGGTTTATCGTGACCGATGATCGAATGGGCGAGCCTCCGTCTGGTCATGAAGATGCTTTGCTCTACCTTTTCTCTTTCATTCATCTCAGCTTTGTTTCAGTATCGACATCTTCTTCATGATTCCGGCCATGGCCCTTCAAGAAATGAAAAGATGGAGTTGTTCTCTGTGATGTTACGATTTGTTGCAGCCTTGCCATCAGCAGCCCGTTCTAGTCTCTGTTCGATGACTGAATAGCTAGAGCTCTGCCCGGATTCGAGCTGCTCTGTGCGTCGCTCTCTCAATCGTCTTGTCGTGCATCATCCCAGGCAGTCAAGGATCGAAATGCATCCGGGCGGTCGCCGCAGCAAATCACTGGTGATGAGAATTATGCTGTTGGTGAGTCACCACTGGAATGGAAAAACGGATTCTCGCTGCAGGACTAGTGACATAAAAATTGGTTATGAGGATGAATATGCAAAGTGGTTGTGATCACAGCAAAGTTTGAACCATTTGATGAAATCTTTCGCATTTCCTGGTGCCATGCCATGCCAGATGGATGGATGGATGGTTCCCTTAAAGAACATTATCAAACAATAGCTATATTTTATATGGCGGTCGCACCGATGATGTTGTCCATGTGATTATATCTCATCCTATTTGGTGCTTAAATATTGGTGTATACTCATTTTTGTACTGGCGTGCTACACCATATCTCATTACCATGTGCTTTAAGCATCACTTGAAATACCTTCACTATTTTGCGACACGAAATAGATACGTCTTTCCCTATTTTGCGACACGAAATAGATACGTCTTTCCCGTGCCTATTAACAGGTGACGTGGGCGCATCATCAAGAACATATATGCATATGGTTACTTCACGTCATTAGACGAATGGGTTTTTCTTTTCTTTCCCTTTTCTTATTACATCCTTTGTCCAATTAATCGCCCGAAGTATCTTTTGGCCACGCAGGGCCAATACCAAATTGCCAATATCAA
>BCNH02000008.1:9716443-9743692 GCA_001662345.2 Metrosideros polymorpha var. glaberrima | reverse complement strand
AAGGGAGGGATTTCCTGAAGCCGCACGGAGGGTACTTTCTTCAACCGCATGAAATTCTTTGAAGATGGTAACTTGTAGTTTGAGTTTACATTCAATTAAGTTATATATATAGGAAAAATTTCAATTAAGAGCCTGAAGTGTCCTCATTTTTTCAAATAAGGGCCCGAAGTGAATCCTATTTAAATTAAGGGTCTGAAGTGGCCAAAAAGTCTCAAATAAAGGCCTGATGTAATGACATTTCATCTTTTCATTTTATTGATTAAATAAAATAAAAATATTAAAAAACGAAAAACGAAAAAAAAAAAGAAAAAAAAATAGAGGAAGAAGGCAAGGGCGACAGCAGAACTTGCTGTCGCTGTCGCCCCATCGCCGGTCAAAAAGGGCCGGCCGGGGCTCGGCTAGGGCCGGCGGGGGTCGTTGAGGGCCACCACCACTGGGCGAGGGCAAGTGACCCTCGCCGGCCTTGGCTGAGCCCCAGCCGACCCTTTTCGGTCGACGACAGGGTGGCAGCAGCACCTTGGTATTGCCCTTGCCTTCTTCCTCCATTTTTTTTTTCATTTTCTAAAAATATTTTTATTTTATTTAATCAATAAAGTGAAAAGACGAAATTGCCTTTAGATTAAGCCCTTATTTGAGATTTTTAGCCACTTCATGCCCTTAATTGAAAAATGGTTCACTTCAAACCCTTATTTGAGACTTTTTTTTTTGTCATTTCAAGTCCTTAATTGAAACGAGATCTACTTTGAGCCCTTATTTGAAAAAACGAGGGCACTTTGGACCCTTAATTGAAAATTTCTCTATATATTATTATATATAACAGAGTTTCTTTTCAGACGCCGCTTTCCAAAGATGTGTGCCCTTTTTCATCTTGTAGTGGCAGAAAACTTTTTCATCTTGTAGTGGCCCTGGTCGGGGTCTAGGGATGCCCGCCAACCATTCCCCCATCGTCACCGACCCTTCCTGACAAGGGTGGAGTGGCAACGGCAAGGGCTGCTCCCCCGCATCTTCTTTTTTTGTATTTTTAAATTTTTGCTTATTTTTAATATAACTTAAATAAAATTTGTATTAAAAAATTAAAAAAGTAAAATGATGAAAATGCCATTGAAGCCAGACATTTATTTTCTTAAATAAGGGTACTCAAGCCCTTATTTGCAACGAGGTCCACTTCATATCCTTATTTGAGAAAATTAGGTTACTTTTGGCCCTTATTTAGAATTTTCTCTAAATTCTATAGCTAGTGACCAGAAACAATACCGTTCTGTAAGTCACACAGGTCGGGACATTAGACAAGGCTCGTGATGCAATTTATTGATTCGCTTTCTTCCTTCCCGTTCTTAGTGAATAACCCAAAAAAAAAAGTGGAGCAGCTAAAGCGTCCAGTTGCAACCATCCCTTCTTAGTACATGGCACATAATTAGACATCACTGAGACAAACCACATATCTCATACCACTGTTAATGATAGTTTGCAGTGTTTACCCTTAGAAAGAAGGGATATAAACCATGAATCATAAGAGAGAATGGAATACAGTTATGTTAGAGTAATTTAATATTAAACCGCGTCTTTATCTGACAGCTTAAGCTTTTAGAATAGTTGGCAATGGTCCCATAAAATCTCACATGGTATCAGAGTAGGAGGTACTGCGTTCAAATCTTTTGCAGGCCCATACCGCGCTTTCATCCAATAGTTTAAGCTTTTAGTACAGTTGGCGGTGGTCCCATAAAATCTCACGAGTTACTTACACTCCTAATCCTAAAGATCATAAAACTTTCCCCTCGAAATCTGTGTTCCTATTTGAAGCCTTAAGCCTATAGTGAATAGATACGTACTGAACCGCATGAGTTTGATCCCTTTGAAAGGGAGAATCTATGAGGCAAAAACATGTATGGGAGCGATGCCTATGACCAAAGTATTCTTGAAGAAACTGAAAAGGAGCACTAGCTATTTGTCATAATGCACGTTTCAAATCCAGACACCGACATCTATAATTTGATCTCGATAATCTCATAGAGCTCATCTGGCGACATCTTCTCAATTTTCCTCATTTGAAAATTCGAAGTTTCTGAGTAAGTCGTGCCCATCATCAAGCGAAGTAGGTACTTTAGCTCCTTCCAATTGAGGGTCTCGAGCACGCACTCTCTTGTGAATCCTCGTCACAGAGACACAATCTTCATATGGACCGTGCAAACCGCACTGATAGCCGTTCCTATTAAGTGCAAAGCAAGATAATCATGGACAAAACCACAGGCAGAATAATCGAAACCCAAGAAAGAATACATGGTGGAGAGAACAGACCCTAAAACCTACAAAGCGCAACCTTTTGATACTTTATCAGCGTCTATGATTAGAATACTCCTGTTATCAAGCAGATAATGTATTCATTTTGCCGTGTGTGATGTCTGAATTGCATCATGCGCGGTTAATTTCCAGAGCAAATATCGCATTATAGTATGAATTTTTTGTTTTTTGCCCTTCTTCTACACCCATCTAGACGCACAACAGTTTCATCAGTAACAAGAGTCGTCATAACTTAAAGAGGTAATGGCAAATTTTAGATAGAAAGCAAGATACTCGAAAGCCAAAGAAATCACAGAGGTTAGGAAAAGGATTATTCGTTTGTATCCGAACGCTATTATGAGCATGATGATAATACAAGAAGTCGAGACTATGTTGTAGACAAAATAAGATTCAACGCCACCACATTTCGTGTCTGTTGCATAAATTCAACGTAAAAAGGTGTTGAACTTTAAATTTACCAATCTCACATTAGCCACTAAGGTTGATGGCCCTCTTCTCATAATCACGAAGCCAATCTAAGTTAGCCTCTTCTTCAGAGGCCATTATATTCAAGCCATTGAGATTGCTCTTGAGAGACTCCCACATGACTTCTTTTTCTTTGTCACAAACCACCTCCCTTGGCTTCACGATCGACCGTGGCAGCATAGACAACTTCGGACATCCTCTCATGTTCATACTCTTGAGCCCATATGCTTCTTCAATGAATTCAGGCAAAGCATAAGTATCGGTTTGAATGTTGATCTCGAAGTTCAAGACAAAAGCCTCGGCTTCAGGCAATTGAAGATTTGGCCAAGTTCTTGAGAATGTTCCATCAGCATTATGGACATAGAAGGTCAATACTTATGCTTTGCCGGCCATAGTAAAAAAAGAAAAGAAAAGAAGAAAAAGAAAAGAAAAGAAATTCGAAAAATATTAAAAAGTTATAAAAATTATCAATGTCAGCGTCGATCGTGTCACGTAGGATGACTAACATCCACGCTAGCAATCTCCGGCCAAAATTGATCTTATGGACTCAATTGGTAAAACGTGAAAATATTATGACTCAATTGTCACAATTAAAAGGTTTATGATTGAATTGGCAAAAGTGCGATAAGTCTAGGACTTTTTGGACAATTTTCTCGAAAAAAATATTTTTCGTTGGACGCCATGGAAATCTCAAGTGCAAGAAAGGTTGTCTGGTTTGTAAATGGGCTTAGACACTTTTCTTCATTTCTTCCATGAAACTTTTGCCGGGGAAGCTGGTGTTCCGCTCGTAGAAGCTATCTGTCATCTAATCAAATTACTTAAAACTGTAAATGCAGATTCAAATTCCTTCTAGTGAAGGTCAGAGGGGTTTATCGTGACTGATGATCAAATGGACGAGTCTCCGTCTGATCATGAAGATGCTTTGCTCTACCTTTTCTCTTTCATTCATCTCGGCTTTGTTTCCGTATCGATATCTTCTTCATAATTCCAGCCATGGCCCTTCAGGAAATGAAAAGATGGAGTTGTTCTCTGTGATGTTACGATTTGTTGCAGCCTTGTATCAGCAACCCGTTCTAATCTCTGTTCGATGACCGAATGGCTAGAGCTCTGCCCGGATTCGAGCTGCTCTGTGCGTTACTCTCTCAATCGTTCGGTCAAGGATCGAAAAGCATTTGGGTGATCGCTGCAACAAATCGCCGGAGATGAGAATTATGCTGTTGGCGTGTTACTACTTGAATGGAAAAACGAATTCTCGCCGCAGAACTAGTGACATAAGAATTGGTTATGAGGATGGATATGCAAAGTGGTTGTGATGGCCGCAAAGTTTGAACCATTTGATGAAATCTTTCGCATTTCCTGGTGCCAAGCCATGTCAGATGGATGGTTCCCTTTAATATGTTTAAGGACAGTGCAGCCGGAAACTTAATACCACCATGAGCTCCTACCAGCTTAAAGAACATTATCAATCGATAGCTACTTTTTATGTGGCAGTCGCACCAGTGATGTTGTCCGCGTGATTATATCTCATCTTATTTGGCGCTTAAATATCGGTATACTCGTTTTTGTATTGGAGTGTTACACCATATCTCATTACCACATGCTTTAAGCATCACACGATATACCTTCGCTATTTTGCGACGTGAAATGGATACGTCATTCTTGTGCCTAGTAATAAGTGACGTGGGAGCATCATCAAAACATATATGCATTAGACGAATGATTTTTTTTTTTCTTGTTACAGCCTTTGTCCAATTAATCACCGTGCTGTGATAAAAATGCGATAACTAAAGAAGTTATGAATTCGATAGGACTGAGGTAAGTGATATCGACCTTGTTTTTGCTGACATACCACAAATGAAGACTGTTGTTGGAAAAGAAAAGTGCACATATAAATCAAAAGTCAATTGACTCTAAATAAGAATCGACTCCTGCATTTCGTGCAGCGTAAAAAGGTCTTAAATATAATATTTACCAATCTCACATCAGCCACTAAAGTCAGCATCTTCTTCGGAGGCTATTATAAGTTCGTCGGTTGATCGCCCTCTTCTTAATCACGCAGCAAATCTAAGTTAGCCTCCTCTTCATAGGCTATTATTAGACATGTCAAACGAGTGAGTCGGATTGGGTTTGGGTCATGTTATAAATGGTCCGATCTAAAATGACTCATTAACCCGTTTATGACCCATTTATCAGTAATGTAAATTCCTTGACCCATACCTAACCCATACTCAACCTAACCCATATTGCTAAAACACTTCCATATTTAACTAAATCTAGGAAAACTTGTTTCATATGATTTTAAAAAAAAATTGTATTGCCAAAACAATTCCATGCAATACAAATCTAATGGACAAATTTTTATAATTTTTTTCTTCAAAAAAATCAATTTTATTTTATTTTATCTCTTTCTTCCAACCGGCCACCTCAGACGAGGTCAAGCCTTGCCACCTCAAGCAAGGCCAAGCTTGCCCGACACCGGCGAGCTCGAGTCTCGCCAGATCGGTGAGGCCTTGTTCTTACCCCTCTTCTTCTTCTTCTTCTTCTTCTTCTATTTTTATTTTATTTTAGACCGTACAAGCTTACTGCTTCTCTTGTGATGTTACGGGGTATTGTAAATATGCAGAAGTAAAGCTTTGAATGGATTTTTGATGTTATATGTCAAGCAGGAACCTTGAGCAAAATGAATTTAGTTAAGTAGAAATAATACTAGACCAAAAAAAAAAAAAAGTAGAAATAATCCCGAAAAAGATTATTTTACTCTTCAGTATGGAAGACACTGAAATTACACAATTCTCTTTCTCAATTCATTCTTATCTCCTTCTATGATATCAAGGATTCAATTGCTTTCGATGGACTGAGTTGAGATTGTTTTCGGGCTCGATCCTTATAACTAAAAATGTAATATTGTCTTCGTCCAATGAATTTCATCAAGCAAGTAGCCCAATTTTCTAATGGATGAGCTTATATATATTTATGCATCTAAGGAATGGTGTGGCCAATTTTTTTTAAAACTATTTTTATTAATCTTTTTTAATTTGGTTTACTTTTTATGATAAATGATTAGTTAGAAACCATCTGTTCATAGAAGTAAAACCTTAGAGAGTTGATGGAACTAAGGCTGCATTTGTTTGGTGGAAATTTTTTTTCGAGAAAACATTTTTCCCATTTTGCGATATTTGGGGAGCGAAAAATAAGCTAGTCAAGGAAAATATTTTCCACCATTGAAAATGAACACATACAAAAGTGGGGAAAATGAAGTCCTCTTTTGAGAAGAGGAAATCATTTTCCCTTCTCTTTCTTCCACTCAAACCAAGCACCACTCCTTATTATTATTTTCATTTTTAAAAAAATTCAAATTTTTAATTACTTTTTATTTTTTATTTTGTTTTTTTTATTTCTCTTTCTTCCGCCGGTCACCAGCCTACGACTGGCCAAGGCGAGCTCGAGCTCGCCGGTGTTGGGCGAGCTCGAGGTTCGCCGACCGAGCCTGGTGCTTGCTCAATGCTGGCGAGCTCGAGCTCGCCGACCTCTGGGGAGCTTGAGGCTTGGCCGGCAAACCTATGGAAAGCTCGAGCTCGCTCAACGCCGGCGAGCTCGAGCTCGCCTTAGCCGGTCGCCAGCTGTCGTTGTGGCCGACGACTGGCCAAGGAATAAGCAAACAAAAAAAAAAGAAAAAAATTAAATATTGAAATTTACGATTTTTTAAAAAACATTTTCCCCATCGGATTTTCCATACCAATCGTCAGAAAATATTTTCTAGGTGTTTTTCAGGTTTCGGCCAAACATCGGAAAATGAAGTCATTTTCTTGAAAAATGACTTCTAGAAAAACATTTTCCAGAAAAGGTTTATTTTCCGCGAAACAAATGCAGCCTAAGTGCTCTCATTTCAAGCAAAGTTTTAATGGAACTTTTTAGCATCTCTGAACCAGACGAAACTTCATAAAATAGTTAATAACCTTCATTGACTAAAGTTATTCCAATAATGCTCTTTATTATTCTCATTTCAGTAAAAGAACAAGAATACCTTTTGCTGCAAGTTTATATAAGTACGCGATATTATCCTATACGTTAGAATAACAAGTATTAATCGCTACTGTTTTAGGAATTTACCTATTATGCTTATCCGAAGTTACCCCAGATATGCTTATGCGGGGTTAACTATTGTTGAGTGGGTGCAAACTTTCAGATTGAGTTAATTGCGTCATTAATGTTTTCTATTTCAAGGAAAAAGCCACAAAAAATCCTTAAATTATGCTCACTGTGACATATTTATCTTGAATTTTTTTTTTGTGATATAAAAAATTCAAAACTATGCCTACTTTTTGATTAAACAATTTAGTTCTAAACCTTTTCACATTGGTACAAATTCAGTCCATCCGACTAAAATTGACCGGAAATCGCTGATGTGGACGCCGAAGTGCTGATGTGAACAATTTTTAATAATTTTAATAATTTTAATAATTTTTTCCCATTCCTCACCCCCTTTTTTCCTTTTTCCCTTTTCTTTCTTCTTCTTGGTCTTGGCCGATCACCATGGCCGGTGACCGGCCACAGGCACCGGCGAGGGCGATCCTCGTTGGCGCTTGTGGCTAGCGATCGGCCAAGGCCAAGAAGAAGAAAGAAAAATAAAAAAGGAAAAAAAAAGGGAAAATTATTATAAAAAATTCAACCTGATATACAATGACTTATCAAAGAAGAAACAAACATATGACTTCCAATTCCATAGCTCTCTCTTTCTCTCTCTCTCTCATTCCTAATTTTCATCTAACAAGGACTCATCCGACCCATTTAGGTGTCTCCAATTCCATAGCACTCGTAGTGGTTATTATGACTTCCTATTGAGTTCTTTCTAGTTCTGCGTATTGCATCTTGTACTTCCCTTGTAGATAATGGATTACAGTTTCCTCCCACATTTTTGCAAGGGGGAAGGATCGGGTTCTGGTCGGCATTCATCATACGGACCGGAAAATTGCTACTCCTTGGACCATCCCTTTCACCAACAGCTTCACAGCTACATCAAGGAGCAATCCCTGATCCGTGCAAGTGCAATACTGAAATCAGAATTAACATCACTCAATCCAGGAACTTCTGTTCTGTCAAATAGAGACCATACCGAAACTTTCTCCCAGGCAAAGAGACCGCTATTTTGTGCAGCGATTCCTCTTTCGAAGATCTGAATCGCATAAGAATCCTATAATCAACCATGAAAAAAATGTAAAATCCTTTCAAGTCAATGGAGAAACTTGCAGCACATTCAATAGGGAACATGAGTAAATCCAAGTAAACCCCTGTTCGCAGTTAAGAGGAATCAGCTAAAGCAGCACACAAGCAACAAAAAGTTCATGCATTTAATGTTAAGCCAGTCATAGCCTCAAACATGCATGTCATAGGGAATTAAGAAATAATAGCATCAATGAATGCATGCTACCATTATTTTCTGGATGATAGTTCCAAATACGATCTGTTAAATATAGAACACGGTCATTGTTGTGAAGAGAAGTACGATAATTTAAATTGAATCAGATCGTGAATCAATACATGTTCTTCTTGTTATGCTAAGATTCTCGGCACAAATTTCTGCGCAAACACCCATTCCAAATTCATTGTAAACATCCCAAAGGCCATCTTTGAGCATGCCATCGACAATACTATCATGTCCAAGACTGAGCAGCGCTGCTCTCCTTCAGAGCGCCGCTCCACGAGCCCCACTTCAGCATCTTCAACTCCTGGACTGGCCCCGGCTGCCACGGTAACTAGTACGGCACTAGCTACAACCTGAAGTCCCGCCGTGTTGCTGAAATCAACCTCTAGGGCAAGTCCAAGGACCCCATTATCAAGATGGCCAAGCGACTTGGCTACATAACTGGCAATAATATCCCCCACAATATGCAGGCTCGAGTGCCTCTCGAGCCTCGCCATTGCCAACTGGAAGGGACCAAATCAAATCATTCGATGTTTATCTACTTTGGATTAAAAAAAAAAAAAACCAAGTTGGATATGTTTTCATTAAAATAAATCCACCTTGTGTTCGTCAGATCACTCAAGTGAATGTTTTTTTAAAAGTTATGACAAAGTTATGGAATCAAAGTGAGGGCACACGAGAGTTATCGCATTGTTGGCGTCATTTTCCGATGAATTATAACAAAGGCAGGCATTTACCCTTTCCATGGAACTAGAACAACTCAAGATGCTATATCCAGAAGAAGAGCAAAATCAAACTCGAAAGAAAGTTGGTATTTCTTTCTGTACTGATCGTCAGCTGAAAGAAAATCTATTACAGGGTCTGTCTCCTGTTTCTTTCCTTCGTTTTTCTGCTCTGTTCGTTTGCTCGTTGTGTTCCAAGAAATGGAGCAAGATAAGCAAAATCAACCAAAACGTGATCATTCAATCATGGGAACATAAATACTTAGCAAGAAAAACGAAAGAACCTTGAGGGTGTATAGACTCCGAAACAGAGGCCATTGCTGCGTCCAGCTACGTTCTTCTCAACAGAACTGCCACATGCGACATGCCCAGAGACGATGAGGGAAAAAGAAGGGATAAAAAACAAGAATTGTACTAAACCATGAAGGCCCAGAGAGAATTACGAAGTTTGAAGAAGCGGAGCAAGAATTCAGGAGCCACAACAGCAGCACGTGGTGGATCAAGCTTGAAGACAGAACAGAGGAGAGCGAAGACGGGGGCGAGGGCTTCGAGGACGAGAGGGAGAAAAGCTCGGTCGCGGAGGGAGAGAGAGAGATGCGAGCGGGAAGAGTGAAGAAGAGTGAGGAAGGAGAGTCGGGAGAGGACAGAGACGACAGGGGAGGAGAGAGGAGAGAGGGGGCCAAATCATCAATTGGGATGAATTCGGGACAAGAAAAGAATTTCCCACGGGGACCATTCAAGTATGCCGTGCAACATTTTAACGTGGCATCATAATAGATGGCTCTCTTTACACATTAATTGAATTAGTTTTTCGTATTATTACTTTTCTCTCTATTTTGTTTACTTTTAAAAGATGTACCTTTTCTATTTTTCCGAATCTAGAGCAAAAGGAGATGTCATTTAGTCTACCGAAAGGAGGAGTAAACCATAGAAGAAAGAGTACTTAGAGAGAAATATAATTCAATATCTTACATCTTCATCGTCCGCAATGTTAACAACATAGCAACACCACGCGAGATTAAAAAAAATACTCCAAACTCAGTGAAAATGAGCCGACTCAAAATGAGACGCGAAGGAATTTCCTTTTCTTTTCTTTTTTTCAATAATTGGGAACTGCATCAGAACAATAATCAATTTCAATAACTAGAAACTGTCAGAGAAATCAGAACACTAATCCATTTCAATAGTCCACGTCAGTTAAAGGAGACCGATGCTCAATAGTCAATTTCAATAACTAGGAACTGCCCCAAAAAAGCACTCTATGAATTTGTATTTAACTGTAGCCTCATGTGCTTATCTATGATTGTAAATTGTACATTTATCTGCTCTCGCATTGGCGATGAAATATAATATTCATCCAAGCCATGAGTCATCATGGATCGAATGCAATCAACGGTCACTGTATTTGCTCGGGTGAGACTCGCATAATCAACGGATGTGATCGATTAGTGCTCGATGGACCAATTTTTTAGTCTTTTCTCCTATGTGGATGGAAGGTTTAGCCTAAGTATCATCCATCAAAGCTCATGATCCCTTTGCTCGTATGCCGACAACGGGTCAAGAATTTACCGTCAAAAAACATTTTTCTAATTTCTCAACGTTTATTTCATTTAGGAAAACGAGTCAATGGTAATTCTTTTTATAGCCAATGTAGAAATTATGCCTAAATTCAGAAGAAAAAAAAATCTCTTGAAAAAATTATAAATTATTTTCAGAAATACTGCTTGACCCCGACGCTCGCACATGAGACCTCGTCGCTTGGGCCTAGGTCTCTCGAGCCCGGGGTCGAGGACCCCAACGCCTGGGCGAGTTGCACTCGAGAAATTTTTTTTTTTCTCTAAGCGTGTGTTTTTGTGGGGAAATGAATGGGAAGCTAAAAGAGTGACAAGAAAGCAACGCAAAGGTGACGTCCTCGTGTGGAGTCCCAAAAACAGAAAACAAACGAATGCTTGGTGATGAAGATAGGACTTTGAATTCGAAGCCCCCCTCTGGACTTTGACTCCAGCAGCGTGACGCGATGGTGATGATCCGGTGACGTGGGCGAAGCTTGGAATGGGGAGTCTTCATTCGTCACGCTTCTCTAACGGTGAAGTCACTGTTAACGTTCTCTCCTGGGCCCACTCGGGATTTTGGACCTTGTGGGACCTAATTGTCTTTACTAAAATAACTCCCCTCGCAACATTTGCGTGTCCATCCGAGTCAAGTGAGCCTCACGCATGCGTGCATTAGTCGGTTCACTCGAACTTCACCGTTCGACCACCTGATCTTGATCTCTGTTAATGATTTGGAAAACATTATGTTCGAATTATTAGATCATGCGAGTCCCCATTTAGGGTCACCAATTTTTATATTGCCTATATATATCAGATTTATAGGAATAAGGCGTGCAAAATAAATCCAATTTGGTTTTAGTCGATTGAATTGATTTTATTACCCTGTCTGATTTGATATCTCATGAGATTTTGAAAACATCGCATGTGATGCATTGGATTTTGAAAGTATATGATATGGTTCTTAGTTGAGCTTAAGGCCACTAAACTCGTTTGAAATCCATTCTTGTCAGAATTTTTTATTCTTACAAGAATTCAGAATCAATTCTAGTAGAGAATGAGAAATTATGTTTACCAAACGCATCCTCATTCTACTTCTGCTTTTGACAAGTTTACCAAACGGCATCCGAAGATCAGCGATTGACGGGGACTGGCGACCGACCACGGTCAGCAAAAGGTGGTGACCAGCGACGGCACTCGAGCATCAGCGACCGACGGAGACCGGCGGCGGTGCGCGATGACCAGCAACGGTGACTAGCAGTGGCCAGCGGCGGGCGGCGACTGGCGGCCTACGAGCGTGAGAAGGAAAATGAGCAGTAAAAATAGAAAAGAATCACTTCTTGTAAGAATTGATTCTGACCCTAGAGAATCACTTCTTTACCAAATACAATTCTTATTCAGAAATAGAAAATTGTTCGAGAAGTCATTATTTACCAAACGCATTTCTGCTCCAAAATTGCTTCTGGAGCAGAATTAAAATTTTTTGCAGGTCCCACGCGGATCTTTCCAAATCATCAATTGGGATGAATTCGGGTCAAGAAAAGAATTTCCCACGGGGACCATTCAAGTATGCCGTGCAACCTTTTAATGTGGCATCATAATAAATGGCTCTCTTTACACATTAATTGAATTAGTTTTTGGTATTTGTACTTTTCTCTCTATTTTTGTCTACTTTTAAAAATGTGCCTTTTCTATTTTTGTTCGAATCTTGATCAAAAGGAGATTTCATTAAGTCTTACCAAAAGGAGGAACGAACCATCCAAGAAAGAGTACTTAGGGAGAAATATAATTCAATATTGTACATCTTTCTTGCCCACAATCTTAACAACACAGTAACGCCACGCAAGATTAAAAGAACATTTCAAATTAAGTGAAAATGAGCCGACTCGAAACGAGAGAGCAAAGAAATTTCTTCTTCTTTTTCACCCCTTTTCTTTTGTTTCTAGTTCAACTTTGGTTGAAGGTATGTGCACAAAGAAGTAAAAGCAAAAATAGGAGACTGGTGTTAATCCGATTCTCTAAGAGAGTGCAAATAACATCCAATCGGATCCTTAATTTAATGAGTTTTTAAGTTCTTGACACTTTAATTTAATGAGCTCTTAGTATGGTCAAGATCGGATTTAAGTCTGTGGAATTAGGAACCGGATCGAGTCACCCTAGAAACAACCTCCTTCTATTTGTAAAAAATATCTACTCAAGTATCGCAATGATTTGTTTTTTTTCCCCTTCAAACAACAGCACGGCTAGCAAGAAAACAGTTCTATTCGACGACCGGCCCGATCGCTCTAAACATGGAACCGGATTGGTCCATGTCGGTTCACGGCTTTGTTTCCGCAAACTACCTTGGGATTGGTCGATCCAAGTCGGTGGTTTTCGGATCGAACGGGACACGTGCAAACATCATGTACGTGTGGTCAAAGATGCACTTTTTCTTAAAGCCACCTGTCTTCTGTCGTGACATGCACACACACCAACGTCAAGGGTTCGCACTCAATATGCACGTGCTACAGCTTTTTCCGTAAAGACAGAAAGCGGTCCCAGTCTTCATTCTTCATCGTACCTAGAAATTCTCCAACATCTTATCCTAATGATTCGGAAACATCTGATCCTGTCGATTCAGACGTGGGCCCCCGCTCAACTGCTCCCTCGTCGAAGGATGAGGAACTCCTACAAATGCTCGGGCGGCCGCCATTTTAACATTCCCCTTCTTCTGCGCGAAATCCCCCTTCGTCTTCCGTTCCGCTTCCTTCTCTTGCCCGAGATGCGTCTCCATTCTTTCTTTTCTTCTTCTCAAGGACAAGGATGATTAGTTGATTATAAAATCTTCGCTGTTGTATGGGTCTCTCCAAACCAGTCTGTGTGTTGTTTAACTTGCTCGTTTGGTCTCTCTGTCATTGTTCTTTTCCTGTTGGAATTTGTGTTCTTTTCGTACTAAGCTCCTGAAATTGAAGGCTTCATAGTGATTTGCTTGGCATGGGCTGGTTTTCGCGGAAAATCTGGGACTCGATTTCCTGTCAAGCTTCTGCATTTCATGCTCCATAATTACAATGGATCCTTCCATTTTTGATGAATTTGCAAAGTAACCTGAATAAGCACTCTTATGATGTTGGCTAGGTGCTGTCACAATCTGCATAAGTAAAATATATATTATTTGAAATTCTGTTCACCCTGTCACAATCTTTAGCGTTATTGTCAATCCACCGGTTCCATTGGACTAGCCGGACCGGACCGGGAACCGATCACCCCTAAAATTTCCTTCACTGTCTGTTCATCAAAACTATTCCTCGAATAGAGTCTCTTCCCATTAATTTACTCTACCAACCCCACGATGGTCTTGTTCCTTTTTCCACACACCAAAAGTCCCTATTCGGGAAGTAAATCCCTTTTTAAGTACTCGACTCCACAGGGAAGATGGGTTCTGAAAGTGTCTCCACGCCTGTTTTCCTAACATTGCTTTGTTAAAAGCAATTAGGTCCCTCCCAAATCCGTCCTAGTTTTGAGAAGTTCCCATTTCTTCCAATTCAATCTCTCCTCTCTCCCTCTCTGTCTCTCTCATTCGTCCTAGGTTTTTCTTTTGTTCTCATCTTGTGTCTGACGTGAAACTTTACTTTCTGTTTTCCTTGTTGTCCATCGTTGCCCTGTTGAGTATGGTCGTCAACTATCGTGAATATTACGTCGGTGCACTTTTTCTTAAAGCCACCTCTCTTCTCTCGTGACATGCGCACACACCAACGTCTAGGGTTCACACTCAATATGCACGTGCTAGTGCTTTTGTTGAGTTTTTGACTTAAAATAGATAACAGGGGTATTTTGAATAATGGCATTTTGTTTTAGGATCTTTTAGAATGTGACTATAATAGGAATGTTTTGCGCAAATATATCTGACTGTTTTTTGCGCAAACATATTTGATGCTTGTCTGTAAAATCATATCTTTGCCCTCCTCATCCTTTGTTTTTCCTATCTTCTTGCTCACCAAGAGGTTTTTTAACTTTTTTGGTTTTGTAATCGTTATTGAAGATAGTGAAACCCCTCTCTCTCCCCGTGATTTTTCCCGTTTTGGGTTTTCCATGTAAATCTTGTGTCTCGTGCGATTTATTTTGTTTTCATCCTTTATTTTTCGTGCTTGAATTTGCACATCACTTGGCATTGTTCCGCAACAGTTTTTTTTTCCGTAAAGACAAAAAGCGGTCCCAGTCTTCATTCTTCATCGTACCTAGAAATTCTCCAACAACATCTGATCCTTATGATTCGGAAACATCTGATCCTGTAGATTCAGACGTGGGCCCCGCTCAACTGCTCCATCATTGAAGGATGAGGAACACCTACAAATGCTCGGGCCGCCGCCATTTTAACATTCCCCTTCTTCTGCGCGAAATCCCCTTCGTCTTCCGTTGCGCTTCCTTCTCTTACCCGAGGTGCGCCTCCATTCTTTCTTTTCTTCTCAAGGATAAGAATGATTAGCTGATTATAAAATCTTCACTCGCATATGAGACATCGTCGCTTAGGCCCAAGTCTCTCGAGCCCGGGGCCGAGGACCCTAACGCCCAGGTGAGTTGCACTTGAGATTTTTTTTTTCTAAGCGTGTGTTTTTGTGGTGAAATGAATGGGAAGCAAGAGTGACAAGAAAGCAACGCAAAGGTGACGTCCTTGTGTGGAGTCCCAAAAACCGAAAACAAAACGAATGCTTGGCGACGACAATAGGACTTTAAATTGGAGGGCACTTCTGGACTTTGACTCCATCGGCGTGACGCGATGGTGATGATCCGATGACATGGGCGAAGCTTGGGGAGGGGGAGTCTTCATTCGTCACGCTTCTCTAGCTGTGATGTCACCAGAACCCCCTCATGTCTCTAATTAACGTTCTCTCCTGGGCTCACTAGGGATTTCGAAGCTTGTTTGGACCTAATTGTCTTTATTGAAATAACTCCCCTTGCAGCATTTGTGTCCATCCAAGTCATGTGAGTCTAACGCACACGTGCATTAGTCGGCTCAATAACGCACAATTGCTTTATTAGGGATATTTCGAGAGCTTTGGATAATAAATATTTCGAGAGCATTTGATAATAACACTTTTTATTTTCAGTTAAAAGGAGTGTTTAATCCTTGAGTAAATGAAGCGGACAATTGGATACTCATTTTGTCCATTCTCATGTGCAACCCACGTGCAATTCACGTGCAAATGCATGGGATTTGACTAATGAGATAGCATTGATCGGATCCATCTCTGTTGGACTACAATCCATTGTGCGCGTCCCATTCCTTGATGATTGGGTATTGCTCAAGGGGATTTGATCTTCTTGAGTTGGAACCAAACACTCCAACGGTTTGCACTACGTTCTTAACGACCGAGAATAGCTCGCTGAATGCTATTTTCATAGCAGCTCTTGCAAAATCAACCGGCATTTCTTGTTCCTTCTGTCTTTACAAACCATATCTACGTCCTTAAGTTTCTCTCTCCATAATCTTCTGAGGACTTTTGTCATGGATGGCAAGGGTTGGTACAGCGTGTGGAGTCACCAGCGCATATCTAGTGAGTGTGGCAGGTAAATTGGACATGAAGAAACTTTTAATTCAACTCAAGAAAAAGCCGAAGAAGAATGTGGAGGTGGTACCTGCCGAAAAAGACGATTACTTTGAGAAGCGGACAAAAATGAAGAACTTTAAAATGTAATTGTTGTGGAAGAAGCGGCTATGGGGAAAAAAAGTTGTTTGAAAGTAATGTGGGTAGTTTGTCGTTTAATAAAATTGAAACAAAAGAGAAAGAAGAAAAAATGTAAGAAATAATCTTAAATAGAGAGTGGGACTCGCAAGAGATAATGTAGTCAATTCAATGTGATAAGGGAGTGTCATGAGTCAATAAGGGGTAGAAATAGCACGAGCCTTTGCATAAGCTGTTTTATGAGATTTCTCCTTTCTCCTTTCTGCTTACTCATTCATTAGCCTGCCAATGCTAGAGGTTCTGTACAGTATACATTAGTTCTTTAGCTGTGCTTTGTTGGGAGATAACAGCTTTGCCCTGTGCTTACCGGTCCAAAAATTTTGTTAACTGTTTTCCTCTTTGGGTTTGCTATGTCCATTGTTGCCCTGTACAGTGAAAAATGGTCGTCAACTATAGAGAGCACTATAGAGAGGAGGTGAGTCTTGCAGTTTTCTGGGTTTAGTTTCTGATGATGTTTTTCATTGTTTCACTTGTCGTATGGGCTAATGACTCAAAGGCCAGGTTAATTATGAGTGAGCTAACATTTTTGTTTACTGGCTTTCTTTAGAGAGTTCTGTCAAGGAGGGAATCGCACCACGACCAGGATTTCGAGAGGATTGGATAATAAATATTTCGAGTGCAGTTGATAATAACACTTTTATTTTCAAGTGAAAGGAGTGTTTAATCCTTGATCAATTGAAGCGGATAATCCTATGGATACTCATTTTGTCCCCTTTCAGGTGCAAGCCACGTGCAATTCATGTGCAAATGCATGGAATTTGACTAATGAGATAGTACTAATCAGATCCATCTCTGTTAGACTACAGTCCAGCCGTTTGTTGTGCACGTCCCATTCCTTGATGATTGGGCCTTGCTCAAGGTGGATTCGATCTTCTTGAGTTGGGGAGCAAATGCTCCAACGGTTTGCACTACATTCTTAACGACCGTATATAGCTTGCTGAATGCTATTTTTGCAGTAGCTTCTGCAAAATCAAGCGGCATTTCTTGTTCTTTTTGTCTTCACAGACCAAATTGAGGATGCTTTTCTCTGTTTTTCTTTTCTTCGAAGATGCAACATGGGAGAGGACCTTCTTGGTCTTTGAAGCACCAACGGAGAATGAGATGAACTAAAAGGTGAGAGATTCTTGAGTGATAGATTATAAAAGCGGTAGTGACAGTTTATTATCTGGCCAAACACGTTTGCGATCACGTCGGAAGTTTCTTAGCTCCTCCTAAGAATGGTGCACTGTGAGGCCCATGTAATTGGCAAGGTTTCTTGCCATCCCTGGCCAAATGCTGGCCTTTGCAAAGATTGAGTGATAACGGATTGACATAACTAGGAGAGAAAATTGGGGTTTTATGCTAGTAACTTGTAGTACCGTGTTATTTCTCCTTATTGTCTGAAACAAGAAAGCTTGTATTGTTAATCCCGAAGTGGTTTGCACTACATCTTGGATTAATTCTCGTTCATGCCTAGGGCTCACGAGGTCGTATTTCCATTATTGGACATGAGAAAGAAAATTACTAGTAAATTGCAATATGTTTTTGGTGATTTTGAGAGGAATATGTTGCGATATATCATCATTTTTGTTTCTCATTGAAAATTTTTAATGTTCAAGGTGGAAACGAGGTTTTGTGAATTTGTAGTTATGTCTTCTAATGCTTATTTCAGAGCCTCTTGAAGAAAGCTAATTTGTGTTTTGAGAAATGCAAGTTTGTTGACACTTGATTTTTAGCCAATCTTTTATTAAAAGTAAAAACTTGAGTTCTAAGTTTTGATCGTGACAAAACCTATTTTTCAAACAAAAAAAAATCATTTAACTTTTGAAATAGCATTAGTCTTTCATTTGCAAGCTAGTTGGACCTTAAATTCAATAAGTCAAACTTTGGTCAAATTTTGATTTTTCGCATGAAAGGCCTCCAAATAGTGCCAATTTCATTTCTGCTCGATCATTGCCTAAAGTGACGTTCTTTTTTGTGAAGTCTATTATGTTTTCTGAGTCCAAATTTGATTAGTTTTATTTAGCAAATTTGACATGGTTGGGGTCCCTTTTTGCGAAAACTCAAAATTGAAAAGTTGTTTGTTAGGGTCTTAAATAGTAGACTGGAAAGTTTTAGGACTTAACTGCAAAGTTAAGATGGCCTTAAGTGCAAAAATCTCGGATAAGGTCTGATTTGCTTTCAAAACGGTTTTTTCAAATGAGTCCCGAGTAGAAATTGATTAAACTGTATTGATTGGGGGGGTTTTTAGCAAAAAGTCACAACAGGAAAGTTGTTTGGGACACATTTTCATAACTACCTGTAAAATTTACTTTGATATGAAGCAGAAGGAGATGGAGCTTGCACAACGGCGTTCCAGAGGCTTCCTTACAAAGGCTCAAACGCAAGCAAAGTACGGATGGTAATATGGAAGCTATGTGTAATTCTGAGAGGATGCCTTGAGAATAGTGAAAGCTCTGGAACATGTATCCATGGGCTGTCATTTGTGTAGAACAGTTGTTATCATATTGTATGCACTTAAATGTTTCGGTTTTGGGAAATTACTCTTGCTCCTCCACGTGGAAGATTAGCTTCCATGTGGAGAAAATTATTAGTTGGGCAGGGTTTAGTTCATCTGAGTTGTTGTGTGGATGCTGTTGCCGAGACAGGAGGATGGTGAAAATAGTCGGCAACTCGGCACAAGACTTCGACTGATGGGGGCCTCATAGGAACGGAAGGGCCTTAGCTCTTCCTTGGAAGTACCATGGTGGTAAAATCTCATCAAACTTGTCGTGCTTGTCCATGGCCTTCGGTGGGATTTATTGTGTTCAGAGCCTGTGGCATTTTCCAAGTATGTGGCTAAAACTTGATTGTTTGGCATGTGATTTGGCTAAAAGTTGACTAGAAACGGAAAAAGAAAAGGGCAGCGGTAATGGACCTACTGGTTCTTACGATTGATCTCATTAAATGCATAAGAAAATATGTATTACGTACCTTTAGGTGACGGCTTCCCTTGGGTTGATCTATTAGAGCTAGACAGTGGCCACGCCTAGACTTGGTCAGTTGAGCCTAAATTGTGTTAAAAGTCGAGGCCTAAGCTAAGTCCTATTTTTTCGACCTATAAAGAAAAAAGAAAGCTAAGTCCGAAAAGACATTCGCAAAAGAACCGATCTAGATGTTAGGGCCCAATTGGCCCAAACGACACGATGGCCCAGCAATTAGCAAGGCCCTTAATCAAGAAATTTCCGATGAAGAGTGATTTGGGCCTAACAAACCCAGGTGACGTATTGGCCCAGCCCATGTTGGCCCAATTCGACTGGAGCCCAAATATTGCCCATCTAGGCTTAATAAGTGGATATGTCGGATCGAGCCCGCATTGGGCCCAGCACGTGTTAGACCCAAAATCGCCCATCAAGGGCCAATAAACACAAAATTCAGGACAAGATCTTAGCATCACAGGCCCAGCATAAGCATATTGTAGGCTCAATAAGCAGTCAGGCCCAGGCAGTATGGGCTCCATACGAGGTGGGGCCCATGCGCTATGTCTAAGCCCATTCATAATCGGGCCCAAAATTGAGCCCATCTAGCCCAATAAATGGAATCGGGCCTGGGCAATACGGGCTTAATACTACTTGGGCCCAGATAGCTAGGCCCAGCTAGAAGAATATCAGGCCCGGGAAATGTGGGCTCCATACAAGTTGGGCCCATACACAGCCGTCAAAACCCAGCAACCCGAATGGAGCCCGCTAGGCCCAATAAGAAGAGTTTCAGGCCCAGGATCAACAAGCCCAAATAAGGCCGTCTAGGCCCAAATAGAGCCCACCTCAATAAGCAATATTTCAGGCCCATGAAATATGGGCTCAATACGAGTTGGGCACAGGCATGGCAGTCTAGGCTGTCGGAAGGTCAAATGGGACCAATAAGCAGAATTTCACGCCTTTCAGCTCCAGGAAATATGAGCCCAATCTAGGCCCAGAAATGCTGACCATCGAGTCCCAAAGAAGAGTTATTTGGGCCTCAAGAGCTGGCCCATGAGATTGTATTTACTCTTTACCTCACCGTCAGTGTACGCACAATACGAATGCGTTGCTAAAGAGTCATACAATCAACACCCGTCAATCTTTTCCCCAAATTTCAAACCCAAGGAAACTGTATACTAAACAAATGAACACCCTTGGGAAGGATGGACGGCTCATCTATCATCTAACTTAAACATCAACTCCCACTCGTTTAGCGCACTACAGTCAGCAAAAATGACGGATGTCTTACCAAATCCCTGAGAAGCTCACCGGCAACATCCTTATAACTTACTTTCTTCTTCTTCTGAGGCTGCTCGACCGGATCAACTGGGAGCTTCTCCCTCTCAACAGATTGATTGGTTGTCTCCACCTTTCTCACTCCAAGGCTTGGGATCATGTCCAATAGCATAGCTTCAACTGGGTCACTCCTAATGTTCATCTTCCTGATGCATTGGTCGTCTTCCTTCCCCCCAAATTCTGTTTTTTGACCATTGCTGGAACGCTCCTTCCCACGGATCCGCATTCCCCGACTCTTCTGTCCTGCCTCCCTAGTAAAGACTCTGAAATCTCTTTTTTCACATTGTCCATACCCTCGGCCACCTCATCCTTTAGAATTTCATGAATTCTATTGTCTTTTTTGTTCTTAGTATCTGCATGCGTCGTTTCAGCAGCAGAACTGCTTCTATCAGATTCATTTCCCAATATTTTTGCAGGTTTTTTTCCAAGACGTGCTTGCTTCCTCGCAGCTTGATTGCTACTAATTTTACCTCTATCTCTGTTGATGGTTGCAGGTCTTCCTCTTCTTCTTTTGCCACAAGTCTGGTCTTCTGAAGCTGCTTCACCTTTCCCATGGACCGCCTCCTCCACAAAAGATGATAACTGTTCCTCCTCTTTGCGCAAGCTGGAAACTATATTCTCTTGACGAGCCTCATGTTTGCTGAAGAAATAAACAGGGAAGCATAAATTTGATTCCACTGACAGTTCCGTGCAGATTAGATTGGCAGACAAATGGCTATAGCCACACGCATCATTGGGAAATCAGAAAAGTAATCCTCGTACAATGACAAATATTTAAGCTCCTAGCTCTTATTTCACTTGATCAAGTATCCTTCAAATCAAATGGGAGCCTGAAGCAAATATGCTATGCCATTTGGACATAAATATGGAATAGGGACCACCAGTCCTGAGTTAGCCACTAGAGGTCATTCAGCGAGCACAGAGTAGCAGATAAATACCCCAGTCAAGAGGTGGGATTAGTGTTAATGCAAGCAGTATGACAAGTATTGAAGCTGCAATGAGCAAAAAATTTACTGCTACTTACTTAGGTAAGAGCTGGTCCATCAGAAAAGAAAGCCAAGTACAAATATCGAACCTAATAATAGCTGAAATAGTTATCACAATCACAGACCTTTGGTCCTAAAGGATTTCAAACATTCGATCTAGGAGAGAATATTGCTCCTGAACAACCTAATAAAAAAGTTTAATGAATTGATGAAACGTAATATTCTCCTACCATTTCCTTTCAAGCTTCGTCTCATTACACAAATAAGCATTTATCTCCATAAAAAGAAAGGCTAAGCAAGGTATCCTCAATGTTAAATTTTTCTGTTATGTACACAGTGAATTTTCTATATATTCAATGATCCGACCCCCCCACGTCTCGAGGAGTAGAGTGATGGTCCATCCTTTCAGCAGCCAGTTATACAGCATGATAGTTATAGCAGAACGATGTGCTGATTAGGTAATTAGGCTGCTGAGTGAAACCCACCAGTTACCAAGATTGAGACTTCCAGTTGGCCACTTGAAGTTTCTCATTTCATTTCATTTACTCCTTTTTTTAAAGCAATCAAACATTTTGCAACCCCTGAACACCAATCAGGTCCTTTTATTCTTGTGCAATATTTGTTTCAATCATGGTGGTCTCGAATAGAAAGCCAGACTAGACAAAGACCGCACTATAAGCACAATCCCAACCTCTGATGGATGCAGGTCCTACCTTCTATAATTCAGAGGATAGACTCTTCGCCAATGTTCTAATACCAGTACGTACTACTTCATTGAGCAGAAAGAGCAAGGGAGCAAGGGGCAGTGAAAGACAGGCATAAACCCATTTCTTTAATTTGTTGCTCTACAATCAGAAGATTTTTACAACAAAAATTTTACTTCAAACAGCGACCACCTTCAATTTTTTTGGCATATGCTAATGCAAAGAGAAGTCAAGGATGACTCAGATGGTCCCTCTAACAACCTTTCCGCTAATTCTGAAGCAAAGAAACGAGAACTTACATTATGTCCGAGAACCATTTTATAAGAGTTAGGTGGCTTTTTAAATCAAAAATTTTCTAATACACAATTAATTTCTTGACCTACTGGGCTCTTCATCCTGCAATTAATTTCGTAAATGTGTTGGCATCACTTAGGCAATGAAATACTTAATGTGAAAAGCCAAAAATCCGCCTGTAACAGACAAATTCTTTTAGTCATTATCATCAGAATTTTACTACTCCCTGACCCATAAAATTTAGCATAATCTTTTCAAGTCACCAACATCATCAATAATTTTGTGTAATCATGATCATAAGATTTCCAATGCGACCAGACATAATTCAGCATAGTAACTCCATCATCACGTCACCAATTATTTTTTTAATAAACTCCAAAAATTATTTACTCAAACAAAAACAGAAGTCCTACATGAATGATTATGCAAGCTCTTCATAAAAGCTAATTCTCTTAATTTCTCTTCCTGGAGATGAATGCAATGTTAGAAGTTTAAAAACGACACCCAAGATCTCCATAGCAAGAATCTAGAACACAACAATTAAGGAAAAGGAATTAACACACCTGATTAGGAACCCGTCGATCTTGATGCAGAATAGCGACGATCCCTCTCAAGTTCTTCTCCTCTATAACCCTCTTGATCACTAGCTCAATGAGATTGCCCCTCACGTCAGATAACTGTATCTGATTCTTATGTGAGGAAATCTGTGCGTTAGAGTTAGAAGAGGGACTTGAGCACTATTTATAGAGTTTTCAGCTAGACCCTCTCATTAAGGGCTGGGCTCAACTCGGCCCACACAAGCCAGTCCCATATTAGACTAATTAAGAATATTTATATCTAACTTTATTAGACCAATCCTATATAAGGTAAATTACAATATCAATTAATGTAGCCCACATATTAGAAAAACTCTTACATTCTCCCACTTAGGCTATATTAATTGAAACTGTACTATGTGTGCGCACTTGTATATGCGCATCTTATATTGGTCTAAAGATAATTCTTAATAGTTAATCCGATCCCATAAAACCTCAAACACCGAATCATGGCGGTAACTGCATGAATACATACAGAGCCTTCCATGGTCACAAATGCTTTTAACTTTACTGATATGGATTCAATATGGTAATGTGGCAATGGAATAACACCTCATAAAGAGTGATACCTCATATGTCATCCTCTTTGTTAGTCCCACATTCTCTTTCTTTAAGTGTCACAAAATCGAAAGTGTCACTAGAAAATATCCTTATAGTTCTAATGAACATATATATGTCTTAACATTATAGTTAACTTTGCCTTATGTGTAACAAGACATATATTCAAGGCTAATATCTGAATGCCCCTAGCCTTTACTCAAAGTTTACACAACACCTTGAAATTTTCAACAGATATGTATTCAACATAATAACAATACATTCATAAACACTTTATTGAATGCAAAAGTTGATATATATCTAAATGTTACAAAATGTAACAAACACAGATATAAACTTTATTAGAGCAAAACAAAAAAACAGCTCCCACTTAATAACAGCATCTCATGATGCTCCTAAGCCCATCCTAATGACATGTCAATCAAATATATATGGGCGAAGGCCATTAGTTAGTGGATCTGCAACCATATCATATGTGAAATATGCTCTACTTTAACGTCACCATTACTTGACCGCCATATGCTTAAACCCCTTGAGACCTCTGTTGTTATTAATAAACAACACTGCCGAGTTATTGTCACAATACAACCGTATGGGTATATCCACAAAGTCAAATACAGTCAACTCCCTAATATTATTGTGGAGCCAAATAGCCTGAGTAGCAGCCAAAGCATGCTATAAACTCCACTTGTATGGTAAAAGATGATATTAATTTATGTTTCTCACTTTTCTTTAAACTGCACTGTCTGCTAACATAAAGATATATATATTGTTGTCGACCTCATGTCATCCTGACAGCTAATAAAGTCTGAATCCGAATACCCTACTAGTTAAGGTCTTGAACATATTTGTAAATCAATGTAAAATCTTTTGTCTTCTTTAAGTACCTTAAGACCTTCTTGACAGAAATCCAGTGATCATATTCTGGATTTAATTGATATCTGCCTAAAGGTCTCATTGCAAAAGCAATGTCTAGTTTTAGTGCAAACTTTTGGATACATTATAGTTGCAAGTGCACTAGCATAAGGTACATCCTTTATTTGGGTTTTCTCAATTTCTAAATGAGGACATTGTGACAAATTCAGTCAATCACTCGTAATGAAATTGCAATACTGCATACTGAATCTTGCCAAAATACAATCAACATATGTCCTCTGAGACAAACCCAATACATAGCGAGAACAATCCCTATGGATCTCAATGCCAAAGACAAAAGACGTCTCACCAAGGTCCTTTATGTAAAAAAATTTCAACAACAAATTGCGAAAAATAAATAAATAAATAAATTTTCTCCCACTGACCTTAGAGTATATATACTGATTTACTTCGTTCTCAACAAAACCAAATAAGGAGGCAACATTACGAAACTTTAAGTACTATTATCTAGAAGCTTGCTTAAGGCCATAAGTAGACTTTTTAAGTCTATGCACAAGCTTACCTAAATCATCAGCTGCAAAACCTTCGGATTATATCAAATAGACATATTTATAAAAGTCTCCATTTAAAAAGAAAAATTTTAAAATCATCTAGCGTAATTATATATCAAAATAAGATATTAAAATCATGATCACTCAGATTTTTTTTTAAATAGATTGGAAAAGAGAAAAAAAAATTATTCTCTGAGTAAAATTCTTGGCTACCAGGCTAGTTTTAAAATTCTCAATCTTTCCTTTAGAGAACCTTTTAGTCTTATACACCCATTTGCAGCCGATGGGCTTGTGTCTTTCAAGCAATTTAACAAGCTCCCAAACACTAATATGTTTCATATATTATATCTCGTCTTTCATCACATCCAACCACAAATCTAATTGAGGATAATAAACAGCATCCGTATAAGTTACTGGATCAACTATACGTAACCGATATCATAACAATGCTCTCCCAGATAGACTATATAGTATGGTGGTATAATTGATCGTCTCTGTCTAATAGAAATCCATAGCAAAGCTACTTTAACCTCATCTTGCACCTGAGAAACTTGAAGAACTTCATCAGGAACTGTCTCAACAACAGGTTCCTAATCCTCAACAGATTTAGTTTGAGGCATGGGAGTGTCCACAATCGTCTACATAGGCAGAGAAAACAATACAGTGGTCCCCACCATACTATTATCTTCAATAGTCTATGAGCATCTACCCTTTTCGGATACATCAAACTCCAGAAACTTTACTGTCTATGTTTCCACAATTATTATACTTCTATTGGGGTTATAAAACCGATATCCCTTCGAATGATCTGTGTAAGATATAAAGTAACACCGAGTGGTTCCGTAGTCCAACTTATTTAATGTTGGATTAGATAACCTCAATTCTACAAGACATCTCCAAAACTTTATGTAATATATGCTAGATTTACGTCGAGTCCATAACATAAAAAATAAAAACAGTGGAATAACTTGGATAGAAACGTGATTTAGAATATAAAACGTAATTTTCAAAGCTTGACCCCCACAAAAAATCAAGTAAATCAGTCTTACAAATCATACTCCTCATTATATCCATGAAGATGCGATTGCGCCTTTCGACCACACCATTTTGTTCAAGAATTTCAACCATAGTAAATTAAACTACTATGCCAAAATCATTCAAGTATTTGGCAAACAGCCTTTAAGCTATCCAGCATTGCCATAACTGCCATAATACTTATCACTACAGTCAAATCTGACAACTTTTATAATTTTTCCCAACTGTATCTCGACGTTAGTCTGAAAAAAAAAATCTTAAACATATCAAGAAATTCAGACTCTTCCTTAATCAAGTACAGGTAACCATAACCGGAATAGTCATCAATGAATGTGATAAAATAGTTGTCAATAAAAAATCATTATAACAGGCAGAAAAATTTATTTTATCACATTATTGCCTTATAGGGTCCACTTATATTGGTGTGAATGACCTTCAACACATCAAGACTTCGAACTGTAGATTTCTTATTTATCTTAGTCATCTTACCTTTACAACAGTCAACGTGTGTCTCTAGATTACTTTTAAGAGTACGTAGGATGTCAGCCTTTATCAGCATTTCCACTCTTTCACTAGAGATGTGACTAGGAACATTTATGCCACAATACATAAGACTGTTCCTAAGGTAAAGATCTTTTGGAAACAACATTTTCAGCTGTATAAGCGACGTACATATCATTGGGAGTTGAACATAATTTGTACAATCCATTGGACATATTACAGCACCCAACCTATTTTGAATTAAAAGATTTAGAAACTTTATTGTTTCTTATTTTAAAATAAAAATAACCACACATGTTCGAACATGATACGGAAACTAAGTTCCATCTAAAGGATTGTACATAAAATGTGTTTCTTAACATCAAATTAAAACTAGGATATAGAATTAAAATGACATCTCCCACGACCTCAACGTCAGCTTTATTGTTGTTTCCTATGATGAGCTTTGATTCATCCTTATTTGGCTTCCTATGATTTATGAATCCCTTTATAGTAAACGCAATATTATTAGTTGCACTGTTATCTAACCACTAAGAATTGGATGTGGCTTTTGATAGATTGGATTCATAAACCAATGCCAAAGAATCATTACATGTATGCTCACGCTTGTATAACCAAGTTTTAAAATTTATCGCAGTTTTTCTTTATGTGACTTTTCCTCTTACAAAAGAAGCAGCGGTCACCATCCTATTAAATG
>BCNH02000008.1:9627684-9691708 GCA_001662345.2 Metrosideros polymorpha var. glaberrima | reverse complement strand
ATTTAATAAAAAAGTAAAAAAATCACTTCTGGCCAGAATTGATTCTGGCATAGAGAATTAATTTTTTACCAAACACAAATCTCATTCCGAAGTTAAAAACTGTTCCAGAAGTCATTCTTAACCAAACGCATTTTTCTTCCAGAATCACTTCTGGCAGAGAATTAAAAATTCTGGCAGGTTATCAAACGCACCCTAAATGGGTTGAATATGGGTCTTGCCTAAACCCATATAGACCAATATAAAGTTAGGCTAAGATATCTTAAAACCATTTTTACCTATTTGTAAAATTTTAAGTCACTCATTTGTAACCTGGGCCACTGAAAGTGAGTTAAAAAATGGCCCATATTGACACCTCTATCCACTGTGCTTCTCGTTCTTCTTTGCCGTAGTCCTTTTTGGTAGCAAAGATGGTCTCTTTGATATTAGGCTGAAATTAGCATAACGTAGATATTCCATGCGTGCTCTCTCTCATAATATATGTTGGAAATTGATAACTAGATGTTAACAATCCTATATAGCACGATCGGCGATGATGTTGACAATTTTTTTTTAAAATTTTTTTTCTTTTTTTTATTATTAAGGGATGCCGGCCACCGGTAGAGGCCTGGCAGCCCCCACTAGCCATTGAGCGAGGGCAGCAAGCCCTCGTCGACCGTTAAAGAGGGTCGCGAAACTCACCACGGCTAGTGAGAGCTCACGTCCCTCGCTCAAATTTGGGCAAGGGCTTATGGTGCTCGCCGATCATGTGCTGGTGAACGCAGCAAGCCCTTGCCAGCCACATCTGAGGGCAGCAAACCCTCAATGGCCATTGGGTGGGGGTTGTCGTGACCTACCCTTCAAGGGGGGCCACTCTGGGGATAGATTTAGAGGTACTTGCTCAAAAAATAGCTCGAATTGGTTCAATGAGACAACGACTCGAACACATCATCACATGTCAATCCAAGATTACTACAAGTTCTAAGTGTGGGCTCTCCCAAGCTCACATCTCGCATGACGTTTGGGATATTCAATTTTAGTTTCAATTGATCATGTGAGAATCCTATGTGAAAAGTCATAACTAGTTTATAGGGGTCAGCTAAAAACCAAATGAAGTATGGAAGTATACCTCACTTGTTGCGCAACAAGAGATCTAGGGTCATGGACTTAATTACACTAGTTATTAACTAATACCCTTTCGGTACCTTAAACTTGATCATTTATTCACTAAGGTGTGCAAGCAATTTTTTTTTTATCAATTATGAGCCCCAAGGTTTTTTTTCACTAAGTGTCCATGCAATTTTTTTTTGGTTTTCCTAACCATGCTAAAAAGGAAAATAACAATCAATATACTATAAATGTGCCGAAATAGAATTGCAAACAACGACCTAACAATTGTCTTTAAGAACATCCAAAAACCTATTGTAAAGCTTTAAGAGCTTATTTAATTTTGAGTTCAATTTTTGTCCAAAGATTTTCATATATTTTATGCTAAGCCTAAAAATGTTTGTTCTTAAACCATGTGAATTCTAATCTAGGAAAATTTGAACTAGAATTAACACTAAAAATTTAATAAAACTAAACAAAATCTAATTTATAATCTTTTTCCTATTTTTTGGAATTTTTAATTTTTAATTATTTTATCATTTTTATATAAAAAAAATGAACTCGAATCAGGTCAGGTGACCCCGTACGAATTCATGGGTCTCACCCGGACCCTAGATGTCCGGGTTGGGTCTGAAATTCGAACCGGTCCTTTGGGCCGGGTCAGAATATAATATAATCCAAATTATTCTGTTCAGCCCATTATATGTAGCTGATGTCTAAGCCCCACCCGACTCAACCCTTTTTATATTTTCACTCTTTTTTAATTCGTTTTTCTATTTTTTTACTTCTTTCTCTATTTTCTATTTTCTATTTTATTTTCTATTTTTCTAAAAAAAATTTCCTTTTTTCTTTTTCTGTTTTCTGTTCTTCTTCTTCGGCAAGACCTCCCGAGACAATCTCAACCTCGAGCTTGCCGGAGCAATTTCTCCCGGCCGTCGACATTTGCCGCCAACACTTCTGGTCACCAACACCAACCTATCTTCGCCACTGGTCATCACGGCCATCACTGGATCACCAGTTATTCCGGCTACAAAAATCATCACGGGCGGCCAATTTTCAAATCTAAACAACATCCTTCGGCGATCAATTTCCGGCCAATCAAGCATGTTAAATCTGACACGCCTACACAAATGTATCAAGGGAAAAGAGAAATGACAGTGACGGACTTCAACCATGGGCATCGCCAGCAAAGGAGCGGTGGCTCCGGCTCACATGCTCATCAATGACCGGTGCCGAGAATCACAAAGTTATGCTATAAAACCATTAAAAGACCACATATTAAGTCGCATTTCAACAATCAATGAAGCAATCGTGTACCAACCTAACTCTGAACGTCAATTACATAAACCCAGCTTTATCACTTCTTTTAGGCAAATCATCGAACGGTTGACATGTAGTTTAGAATATAGGCTCCCGATTCGGATTTAGTGCAAATTACAGCCTAAAAATGGAATATTGATCTCTTATTTGACATAATTTATTACGAAAAAATCTCTTTTTTCTATGGTTTAGCCTCAAATCTATCGATCAAGCTCGGTGTGTCTTGATCTCAATGAAGCAGAGAAAAACAGAGCATCAAGGAGAGCTGACACTGGTTCGAACGGCAAGAAGAAGTCGCCGAAAGTCAGCGACAGCGGGGACGGATACGGCGATGCCGGAGTTCCTCGACGAACGGGTTCCTCTTCTCGTTTTTTTTACTCCCCTTTTCCTTTTTTCACATACCCCCCAACTGAATCCCCCTTTGCTCGAACTCCCTGTTGGTTATTCCTTTCTTCCTGCCCCGCTCCCTCTCGAAAACCGTTCTGTTTTTCTTTTCTGTAGCACCTAACCGAATTCGTTATTGAGAATCCCCTCTAACCGAACTCCAGCTGAGCAACTCTTCTAGAAACTTTGGAATTTTCCTGCTAAAGTCTATTTTCTGTTTCTTCTTTTTTTCTTAATTAAAAAATTCCTATTTATTTTTTAATGTCCGTAGCCTTATTCATTTTTTATTTTGTTATTACTATTTTTATTTTTATTTTTTTCGATTTTATTTATTTATTTATTATTTTGTAAAATTTATTAGCAAAATAAGAGGGTCAACAACGGTTGCAGCCGGCAAGGGCTTAAAGCCCTTGCCCGATGGCCTCCGCCACCCTTAACAATAAAAAGAAGAAGAAGAAGAAAATAAAAATTAATAAAAAATCAGAAATCTAAAAAAGTTTCAAAAAGTTTCTACGTCGGCGTTAGTTGTGTTACGTAGGATACTCAGTGTCCATGTCATCAATTTCTAATTAAAATTGGCTGGATAGAATATATTGACAAATTATTAAAAGGTTTAGAACTAAATTTGCCAAATTGAAATATTTAGAATTGAATTGAATCAAATACAATATGCTTAAGTCTTTTTTGGTAATTATCCAAGGGTTCAAAATTGGAAAATTTCCATGTTGGTAGAATTTTAAAATTGATGATAATTTTTTAATCTTTTTGGTAAAAAATTGTGACAGGTGACTTGCTTATCATCTCACTCGTTAGTAAGTTACCATCATTATCAGAATCAACGACCATAAATTATCAACTTCTCTAGAATTCTTTCAACCCAAAAAAAAATTTCTAAAATTCTATAACTATCATTAGTAATTTCCCAAAAAATATAATAAATTTACCAATATTCCATTAAATAGTAACTTATCCCTTTTTTGAAATTTTACAAGTGTTTTTAGTAATATACCACCACAACAAGGAATTTCAAACTTCGAAAGTATGTTACCAAGTTTTCAAACTTTTACAAGTGTGGTTTTGAAAACTACAAATAAGAAATTTACCATTATTTTAACAAATTAGTGAATTACCAACTTCTCCAAAATAATTAGTAATTTATATTATCATCTTGGGATAATTATCCAAATAATCTAAAATCTGTTATATAGAATATTATTTCAATCGTAAAAGTTTGTAATTTTGCTAATATAGTTTTGAAATCTTTGTGCAAAATTTCATTGTAATCCTTTTGATCAATTACTGCCAGAAATTGTTGAGAGTGGAGTAATTGGGTAATTAAAGCAATGTATCTCATAATAGCTTCAAATACATTAGTATTCTTTAACAAAGTCTTAGGATAAAAGCATTACTAGTTGTCTTGACCCAACTTTTCCAATGCAGTTGGGGAAAAGATATGGATTTAGAGGTAATGCCCAAATGTGGGCCAATGGTTCTCGATTAGGCATAGGTTCTTTCAAGCCCGTACCTCATTCGACGTTGGATTCATTTTAAGCTTGAATTTAGTCTTGAAGGATTTCTACATGAGATGAAAGTCGCCATTAATCTTTCGGGTCGGCTAGAATCCCAACAAGACAAAGGAGATTATTTTGTTTTCTACGCAACCAGAGATAAACTAGGTTTGGGGACTTCATTCCACTAATAGTTTAATTAATGCATTTCGGTACCTCTAACTTGGTGGATATGTTCATCTAAATGTGTCACGCCCCGACCCTCGAGCGCGCGACGATCCTGATACTTCTCTTGGGTCATTTGAATGCGATATCCTAAGATGCATTGTTGACCCGTTCTTTTTATCTTTTGATTAACGCAAGCGAAAAAGATTAACAAACACCTGAAAATCATCATAACATGAATAGTAGGAAAAACAACAAAACTACACTCATTACCAAACATTAACATACACGTTAACCCTCGAAAGTTTATATTTACAAGCCCTCGCTACATGGCACTTCCTATCGAGACTGTCAAAACGATACCAGGGTCGAGTTAACCTATCTCCTTTATGCAATGGCACCTTGATCTGCCTCGAACTGCACATGTCGACCTCTTCCATTATATGGTCCTGAAAAGCGATCAACAACAATGAGTGAGATAAAATTTCAGTAAATTAACAACCCAAGCCTCATATAGGGTGTCGATTCGCCTAAAACATATCCTAAACATGCAGCATACCCTAAACATGCAGCTTAATGTCGATAACAGATTAATAGTGAGCAATTCTCGCTTTACTTAATCTATAACAAGTTCGAGTAACTCTACTCATTTAATAGACAAACCGCAGGCATTTTTACCTCGTATTGGCACATACCCTGTATGGTATTGGTTATAGTATTCTATAAACAATACAATCGAGGAAGGCACACAATTAGAACATATATGACAATTTCTCATACGTAATGCATCTAAGCGTATTCAAATTTTATACCTAGTGATTATACTCGCTTTCGGGTACGATACAATCCAAAAGTTGGTAATTCTCGACCTTTCTAGGCCACGGCACAAGCCTCGATTGGAGTCTTCCGGCATAACCGGGCATCGTCCCACCCCATGGGCATGGCAACGTCACAACCTCCTTCAGAGATTGGCGGCATTCCATAAAGAAGAATCGATTTGGCCTCTACCGCGATCCGTCATTCGACGCCGCCGGGCATCCGATAAAATCATCATTATCCCGACCCCATCGGGAATCCGATTAATTGAGCATCATCCCCAAGCCTCTTAGGGGTTCGTACTTTTTCTGTGATCACATGAGCACATCAATCATGCATGCCATTCTCGTTTCTTCTTTCTTTTAACTAATGTAACCATGATATATGCTCATGTAATGATTTTTGCTCATACGTCAAACTTATTGCCATTTTCACTTGTAAAAATGCAATAAATAAATCACATAGACATACTTTTCCTGTCAAACTTCACATGCTTCATTTTTTTTAAGCCTTTTAGATTATTCCAACACGTAAAACTTGGTATCTAAACACAACACCTCACAAATCACCATTTATAAGACAAAAATACATTATTTTCAACGAGAAAGCTATAGTTCGTCAGACGACAATCTTTCCAAGGTGACCTACCTTTCAAAAAACACAAAAGCATGCATAGAACCACTGCATATCATAAGTACAAGGCACATTAACTAACAACTTAATAATCACATTGATACCTTATCGATAATTCCTTGATAGCTTATCGCCTAATTGACGATAGCTTATCATCCATTTTCTGATTGCTTATCACTTAAGCCTCGATAGCTTGTCGCCCAAAAACTGATAGCTTATCACCCATTTAGTGATAGCTTATCATTTTTCCTTGATAACATATCACTTTCACTTATCATTTCATGATAACTTATCACCTAATTCAACCATAGTTAATTAATCCAACCACAGTTAACTAATCCAACCACAATTAATTAATCCAACCATAGTTAACTAATACAACCATAGTGAACTCTAAACTTCACTTAATCTAACCTTAAGCGCAATTAACAACCTAACCAAGGATTAGGAAGTTAACTCACGGATTTAACGGTGTCGACGACGAACAACAGCATGGCGTGGCTTTGCTTGGTGCGGCAACAACTTAAGTGAATGGCAAGACGAAGAACTCGACGACACGGCACGGCGAGCGGCGGCTTGGTGCGGCGGTTGGCTTGGCTTGGTGCAGCGATGGGCTCGGCTCGAGCTCAGCACAGTGGTGAACGACAGCGGTGAAGGTGAGGGGCAGTGGAGGTGGCTGAATCCAAAAGGAAAATGAAAGAGAGAGAGAGAGATAATGAAAGTGAGAATGAAAAAGAAAGAGAGAGATTACTTTTTCTTCACATTTGGCTTCTTCACCAAGTTTGGCCAAAACTCTAATCATATTTTGTCTTCTTCTTGTTTTGAAAGTCTAAGATGCAAACTCATTCACCAAGTCTTCACTTTGCATTAATTTCCACATAAATGCAATCCCAAAATTTATTAAACTAAGCTTATAAGTCCAAGTTTCTAGAATTGGTATAATGGTAATTTCCACCCTTGGCACTATTTATATGGGCTGGCACTATTCATGTGGGCTTGAATTTAAAGGGCTTAATGGGCTTGATATCCAATAGGTTATTTAGTTGGGCTAAAAATGGGCTTTCAAGGGCAAAACGGTAATTTCCTCTTATATGGCCTCTTGGTGGCCGAATTTCATAGGTAGTAGGCTTGTTGGTTCATGCCAAATCCATAACGTCTCTTTGATTCTCAATTTTCGGCTTACCGTTACTTATCAAAAAATTTAATGTTTATCAATAAACTTTGATATCCAGATTTCGTAATTTCAAATACTCTTCATCGAATTAGAATTCATGATTCAAATTCATTGAATTTGACCTTGGTACATTGATCGAAAATTAGGAATATCACACAAGGATTATCCATCAACAGACATTATGAAATAATATTTCCAAATGTTATTCTCTACGTATTAAACAGGTGAGCCAAAATCAGGATGCCACAACTCTTCTCCCCTTAGCAAATTTTGTTCTGGAAATATATATCTTTATCTGACTCTTGAAAAGTTGAGGATACTATTGTTTCATGATTTCCTTACTTTTTCAAATGGCCTCTTTTGTATTATGGTTTTACCATAAAATCTTTACTAAACCAGTAACCTTGTTCCTGAACACTAGTTCTTTTCGATTCAATATCTTTATTGGCCTTTCTACGTACTTAACTCGCTCATTCACTAATGACATCCTAAAGATCAAGGCAAAGCTTGTAAGCTTGAATTCCTTTCTAACTATTGTGTATTTCCCTTCTATGTCCTCGATGTCAAAATGCATACTTTACTTTTCCAATTGGAACACGCCACCAAATGTAAATATGCCTTGAGGATTGCAAAAGATCATGTCAATCGCACGCCGGTTCCTTTAAATAAAAATTTTGGCTTATGAATCTCACTGTTCACGCCTCGGCGAGTGGTATCCGGGAGTGAGCAAACGATCTGACACCATGGGTTCCAAACTTGAAGGCGGCGACTTCGGTTGCCATCCTCTCCCCTCTCCCCCTTCCCTTTTGCATCATCTTTTATTTTCATTCAGGATGCAAGACCCATCAGTTTAGCATAGACATCGTCCCCTTGCAAACTTGTGCAAATCAATTCTTATTCCCAAACTTATCCATTTAGTACCACGATATAATTAAATCCTAATTCTCCAAGACAAGATCATCTCATAATGATCACATATTTTCAATCCCACATTACTATCCTCAAATCAATCTACTAAGACTATTTGTATCAAGACCTTCAAATATATAACAATGATCATAACTTATCACTAAATGGTCAATACTTTTATTCTAAAATCATAACTCATTATTTCCACAATTCCTATTCCACCATATTACTTCTGAACTTACATTTCACGTGTTCAGTTCATCCATTCTTAAATATCTCTAAGATCTTCAAAATGTCACACATTTACGAAAATTTCTTTAGCACCATAATCTAATATCATTTGTCGACACTTAAATTTAAACTTGCCATATATCCATCAGATCATACTATAATGCACCTTTCACAACCATTATTATTTGAACTTTTCATCAGCTATTGACTAATCCATCAAGATTCCTATCATCTTAATCAAGACGTAGCCTAAGAACATCTTGTTATCTAATTGAAAATTCGTGTCGATCAATCCTCACTTCGGATGCAAATCCTTCGAATACTTTTTATGACTTTATTAATTCCTTAAATAAAACTCCTCAATAACATAACTTCAGAACTAATCTTTCTTGAATCTACCAAATTATAATTTCCAACACATCCTTGACAAGATACTTCCAATCATAATACTTAGAAAAGAACTATTTCTCCAATTTCGATTTCACTATCTCCCAAGGCAATTTATTTCATTCCTTTCTATATAATTATATACCATCAAAACAATAACTCATCTTTAATTCACATAAAAATATCATTACTCAAAAGATTGTAACTTAAATTTGAATAATTAGTACCCTCATGTTTCCACAACTACTCCCTAGCTTTTTAAGACTGTAACTTACCAAATAGTAGGTGGACATCATTAGACTTCCGCTTCGCCACTCTAATAAACCATTTTTGTATAAATCTTCCTTGAGATGTCCAAATATTCTTTAAACACACGGTTCATTAGATCCATAAAAGCAGCATAGGCATTTGTTAGACCAAACGACATTACCGTAAACTCATAATGACCATAACATGTACGAAATGCCGTCTTCGGTATATCCTCCTTCTTAATTCTCAACTGGTGATAGCTTGTCCTTAGGTATATCTTAGAAAACACTGAAGCTCTATGAAGTTGGTCAAACAAATCGTCTATCCTTGGCAACGGGTACTTGTTCTTGTCCGTCACTTGATTGAGTTGCTTATAATCGATGTAAGGACGCAACAATCCATCCTTCTTTCTTACAAATGAAACTGGCGCTCCCCAAGGCGAAGCACTAGGATGGATGAATCCTTTATTTAGCAATCCTTGCCTCTGTGCCTTTGATTCCTTTAGTTCCGACAGCGCCTTCCGGTACAGTGCTTTGAAAATCGACTCCATTCCAAAGGCTAACTTAATCACAAATTCTATTTCTCTCTTTGAGGGTAATTTAGACAATTCATTTGGAAAGACATTGGAAAAGTCTAGTACTACAGCGATGTCCTATATCCTGGGTTTCTCAACCAATGTATTAACTATGGTTGCCAAATAACCTTGGCAACCACTATTAAGCAAGCTTGTCGCCTCAAGCGACGAAATCAAGGGGATCGAGGGGAACCCTCGATTTCCAACGAACTCGAAACTAATCTTTCCTAACGGGTTAAATTTGATTGCCTTAAGATAGCAATTCATCGTAGCTCGTTGTTTGGTGAGCCAATCCTTTCCGATGATGACATTAAAGTCATACATTGCTAATACCATCAAACAATCACATGTGAAGCCTCGTTTCTAAATAGTATCCAACAATTATATAAAATAATCAAGAACACTTCATCGCTAATGCATGTTAATTGCACACAACCAACATTCATCTTGCAAATCTCAAAGTAAAAAAGCAAATTGAAACCAAGATTTGACCTGCACACACGATGATACGAATGCAAAGGACTTATGTTTCATAATGCTTTAGTTTAGCGTGATCTCTTCTTAGCCAAGACACACGGATTACGTCGGTTATTCATTAGTTCACGCAAGGCCCTTATCTTTGCCAAGACACATGGATTATCTCGGTTATTTACCAGTTCGTGCAAGACCCTAATCTTTGAAGATACTTCTTCCATGACCTCAAATGACTTTCTCATTTCAACATTCATTTTATGCGTTTGAATACCTATCCCCGCCTTTTTCGACGTGCGGTTTGGTTCATTCTTGCCCCCTTCACCATCTTAAAAGCTTGTCAGGAGCCGCACATTGTCCGAGCCCTCTCGCCTCGACGATCACTCCTCACCCTCATTGGACTAGGTCATTACAAGTCCATCAGCCTTCGCTTGGTTCATCCCCAAACCACACACCTACAAAGGGAGTCCCGCTTGACTCGTCCCATACCGAGTCTCACGGTTTGTAGGTGCTTCGCTTGACTCGTCCCATACCGAGCCTCACAGTTCGCCCTAATCTATGCAACTAGTAATAGTGACAATCATAAACCACAAGACTCATCTCAATCAAGATGTTTTTTTTTTTTCATATATCATGATATGAATAGCACTTAATTCACTCCTTTTCATACACTTCGGGCATTTATCTGATATATATCCAATGCCACGTGCCATGTACTCATTCCACACATTTTCCTTACCGAAGCACATCAATTCAGCATGTCATTCGATTTACATCTATCTGTCTAGCAACGATAGAATTGAAATTACAACGCAAAATCAACATCACTTCCTGGCTCCTCCAATCAAGCACCATCCGAACTCGTAACTCACTAATCATCCATCCAAAAACTAAATCTATTGTTCTTAAGATGATCTGAATCTCAACAAGGCAAATTTAATATTCATCAATTATTCCTCACGTTTTTTAAATCCATCCTACCACTAAATCACAAAACTCTACAGGTGATTCATCTATCAAAGTTCATCATGTAACATATCTCTCGACCAAACTATCTAGGGCAAGAACACAGCTTTACCAAATCAGCATATAATCCAACAACAAAACCTACCTTAAGTGTTAATTCAACTAAATTAAATTCAAAGAACCAAATAAGATTCATGGTTTCTCCAAATTCAGAATACCCAAGCAACCTCAAAATTAGCCAAATCAAAAGTCCATATCAGCACTTCCATACCCTATGTGGTGATTCCAATGACTTCTCGACAATCCGAACATAAAATTATATCCTATTTTCATGGTTTTCGCAATTTAAGGCAAACTCAAGAATACCAATTCCAGAATTCGTTTAATCCATGAACTAATTGCAACATTTCAATGTCCACCAACACATTCCTAACGAATTCTCAACAATTTAAGCCTAGAATTACAATATATTCTTATGATTTCATTATCCACAAACTAGCCAAGAACTTTACCTCAACGAGCTCCAAAACTCACCAAAACTGAGAGTCTTCAATCACAATTCAAGCCTAAACCACATTCTATCTTCATAGATTCCTCAATCAATTCACCGACCATGAACTACATCATTTGTACATGAATCCATTATCAAGAAAATCGATCGTGAACTTTCACTACATCAGCCTAAAACCAAATCAATAAAGAGATCAATAAGCCTAGAAACTAGAGGCTTCACTCAATCAACGATCACAAACATGAGGTGTTTTCCTAATTAACTATCCTAAAACCCAAGGCACTTTATCACTCCAGGTTATGACCATGCTTTGATACCAAAATGGGGATGTCACGCTCCGGCCCTCGGGCGCGCAACGATCCTAATACTTCTCTTAGATCATTGGAATGCGACGTCTCAGGACATGTCGTCGACCTGTTCTTTTTATCTTTTGATTAACGCAAGCGGAAACGATTAATAAATGCCCGACAACCATCATAACAGGGATAGTAGGAAAAATAATAGAACTATGCTCATTACCAAACACGCTTTATTAACATACACGTTAATCCTGTGAAGTTTATATTTACAAGTCCTCACAATATGGCACTTCCTATTGAGACCATCAAAACGATACCAGGGTCGGGTTAACCTATCTCTTCTAGACAAGGGCACCTTGATTTGCCCCGAACTGCACATGTCAACCTTCCATTTTGTGGTCCTAAAAAGTGGTAAACAATGAGTAACATAAAATCTCAGTAAGTTAACAACCTAAACCTCGTGTAGGGTGCCGATTTGCTTAGAGCATATCCTAAACATACAGCTTAATGTCAATAACAGATTAATAGCGAGCAATTTTCACCCTATTTAATTTATAACAAGTTCGAGTAACTCTACTCATTCAACAGACAAACCTCAAACATTCTTACCTCGCCTTAGCACATACCCTACATGGTATCAGTTATGGTATTCTATAAACAATGCAATTGGGGAAGGCACACAATCAGAATACATATCATCATTTCTCATGCGTAATGCATCTAAGCGTATTCCAATTTTATGTATAGTGATCATGCTAACTCTCAAGTACGGCACAACCCGAAGGTTGGTGATTCTCGACCTTTTGAGGCCACGGTACAACCTCCGGTTGGTGTCTTCCGGCATGATTAGGTATCCTCCCGCCCCATCGGGTACGGCAACGTCACAACCTCTTTAAGAGATGAATGGCATTCCATAAAGGAGAATCCATCTGGTCTCTACCACGATTTATCATTCGACCCCGCCGGGCATCCAATAAAATCGTCATTATCCCGACCCCACCGAGAATCCTATAAATTGGGTATCATCCCCAAGCCTCTTAGGGATCCGTACTCTTTCTGTGATCACACGAGCACATCAATCATGCAGGCCATTCTTGTTTCTTCTTTCTTTTAGCTAATGCAACCATGATATATGCTTATGCCATGATTCGTGCTTATACATCAAACTTATTGTCATTTTCACTAGTAAAAATGCAATAAATAAATCACACAGACATGCTTTTCCCGTTAAACTTCACATGCTTCATTTTTTTAAGCCTCCTAGATTATTCCAACACGTAAAACTTGGTATCTAAACACAACACCTCACAAATCACCATTTATAAGTCAAAAATACATTATTTTCAACGAGAAAGCACATTAACTAACCACATGTACAAAAGCATGCATAAAACCACTACATATCACAAGTACAAAGCACATTAACTAACCACTTAATAATCACCTTGATAACTTATCGTTCAAACTTTGATAGTTTATCGATAATTCCTCGATAGCTTATCGCCTAATTGACGATAGTTTATCATCCATTTTCTAGTAGCTTATCACTTAAGCCTCGATGGCTTATCGCCAAAAAGCCAATAGCTTATCGCCCCTTTGGTGATAGTTTATCATTTTTCTTTAATAACATATCACTTCTATTTATCATTTCATGATAACTTATCACTTAACCTAACCATAGTTAACTAATCTAACCATAGTTAACTCTAAATTTCACTTAATCTAACCCTAAGCGTAATTAACAACCTAACCAAGGATTAGGAAGTTAACTCACGGGTTTAACGACGGTGGCGAGGAACGGCAACATGGCACGGCTTTGCTTAGCGCGGCAACAACTCGAGTGAACGGCATGATGAAGAACTCAACGGCACGGCATGGCGAGCGGCGACTTGGTGCGGCGATTGGCTTGGCTCGGTGCGGCGATGGGCTTGGCTCGAGCTCAGCACTGTGGTGAACGGTGATGGTGAAGGTGAGGGGCGATGGAGGTGGCCGAATCCAAGAGGAAAATGAAGAGAGAGAGAGAGAGAGAGAGAGGAAAGAATGAAAGTGAGAATGAGAAAGAAAGAGAGAGATGACTTCTTCTTCACATTTGACTTCTTCACCAATTCGGCCAAAACTCTATTCCTATTTTGTTTACTTCTTATCTTGAAAGTTCAAGATGCAAACTCTTTCACCAAGTCTTCACTTTACATTAATTTTCACATAAATGCAACCCCAAAATTTATCAAACCAAACTTATAAGTCCAAGTTTTTAGAAGGGATATAATGTTAATTTTCACCCTTGTCACTATTCATACAGGCTTGCACTATTTATGTGGGTTTGGCACTATTCACAAGGCTTAGGCTTGAATTTAAAGGGTTTAATGAGCTTGATATTTAATGGGCTCTTTATTTGGGCTGAAAATGGGTTTTCGAGGGCAAAACAGTAATTTCCTTATATAAGGCCTCTTGGTGGCCGAATTTCATAGGTAGTAGGCCCGTTGGTTCATGCCAAATCTGTAACGTCTTTTTGGTTTTCAATTTTCGACTTACCGTCACTTATCCGAAAATTTAGGATTTATCGATAAACTTTGATATCCCGATTTCATAACGTCCAATACTCTTAATCGGATTAGAATTTGTGGTTCAAATCTATTGAATTCGACATTGGTACATTAGTCAAAAATTAGGAATATCACACAAGGACTATCCCTCAACAGACATTATAAAATAACATTTCCAAATGTTATTCTCTTCACATTAAACATGTGAGCCAGAATCAGGATGTCACAAAATGATCAAACATTTTTTTAGCAATTATGATCCTGAAGGTCATTTAATGTTGTTATGTGTTCGCGCAATGTTTTTTGGGGGTTTATTATAGTTATAAAGGTTTTCTTAACTATTATAAAAATGAAACAACAAACAATGTAATGTAAAGTGCAGGAACTAAACACTCAAGTATTGAAATGCTCAAAATCAAGGTGCGGAATTGAACACCCAATACCTTTCGGGCAAAAAATATTACATCGCCTTGTTTAAAGCCTTGGGACATGAACCCTTTGAATTTGATGATTGAATGGGGCTAATTCTAGATTAAGGTGAACCTAAGTTCTACTCATTTTATTAGAAATGGTGATTCTAATTTAGTATGAACTAACCATTTATTAGGAAAATGATTCTAAATATAATTGCTTTATATTTTCTAACTAGACTATATCAAGTAAAGTCTAAACTATTATTGATTATTAATTCCTAAGTTTATTAACTAGGCTATCTTAATCAAAACTGAGGCAAACAAACCTAAGTCTAATCACCACCTCGGGCCACCATTCCAAGCTCTTTACCATCGGCCGTTGGTCTTCAATGTCGATTCCATTCAACCATGCAATCACTCATTTTAAGTAATTAGCAAGTTTCTCTAAACAATTATCAATCAAGAATTTGGGATTTGGTTTGGTAATATGATATCGATCATGCAATTCGATTACCCATCCACCTCATAAAATTAAGAATTGATTAATTAATGCCAAGTGATTTTTATGCTCCACTTGCATTTCACAAAGTGGTAGGCTAATTCACCAGCACCTAATTAAAGCTCTAATCCCCATTCTTAATCTACTCGTTGAGGGATCATGCATTGCTAATAAAAATTAAGAAAATCAATCATCAATTCAATCACAAGCGGGCGCACATTGAGGCTAATTAGCTCAATTAATCCTAAGTGATCCTAAGCTAAACTAAGAATCTGCAATCTAATCTAACATAAATCCGCAAATCATCAATCAATCAATCAAGTTAAGGCACGAATTAGACTAAAAATCAAGGAATTGAATATACCTGACTATATGAATTCTAATGAAATGAAACTAAGTTAAGTTTGATGGTAAAACCCAACAATTTAATTAAAACTTATTTTTCGAACCAAATTTTCTATTATCTGATTTTTTTTATTGTTTTATTAATTCTGAAAAAGGGGCCCGGTCCGAAAAAGCTAATTGTCGTTTCGTGAGTCCCGGCCTCAAGTGTAAATAGGCTTACTAATAGAGCCTCTTTCAATTAAAACCTCACAAGCCCAATTCAATTCTAATGCACGAAGCCCATTACTCATAGTGACTATTCTAACCCTATTAACCGCACCTAATCCATCTTTAAGCCCAACTTCTATTATGAACGTATCTAGCCCATTTTTCACCACACTAGCTCTAAACCCAAGTTTGCCCAAATTCGTTTTAAGCCCCTTTATTACTCCCTTTTAATTTATCTTTTTGTTGTCTTTTTTCTATCCTCAGTTCATCGTATTCCTTAGAGTAAAACTCAGAGCTCACCAAACTTCAATCACAGAACAAAACGCCTAAGCATCGGACAATGAACACGTAAACTTAACTTCACAATCAATCACATATGCTCATCACCGGAACTCCGCCGTCAGCCACCACCGTGAACACTTCTAATCACCGAAACGCCACCATCAGCCGTCGCCTTAATCATTTTTTTTACAGTCGTCCATATGACCTCAGCAAAACCGTAACAAACGGATATAAAGGGAAACGATTGGAATGCATTTGAGGATCAACATCCAAGCCATTATTGTGAATCCATTTACTCACCATTGACCGCCGTCCATCACCCCCGAGGCAAGCATACGTACGAATAGAACAAAAATTGGGGCGGTCAGTCTAAGTTAATGAGTAAAATTCTACAAAATCATGCTCAATGACCAACAAATCGTTCAATAACATGCCAACTACGCTAGTATGTCTTTGGTTTTAACAAAAACAGATGTTGTTCTCCCAGTCACATTTTATCAAACGTAATATGTGCATTCAGTAGAGGAACGGATTATAGCAGTCTCGGCCTCATTATATTACACTTCGCGGAGGAACGGATTATAATGTGTACATTTTATAATATTCCGATTCACAACTAGACTCAAGCTAAATTAATACATGATGTTCTAAACCGAGATAGCAGTCTTATATGTGGTCAATTTCATCCTAGTTAGAGAATCGAACTCTCGGCCTCATTCTTGCGAAAATAGAGCAATAGATATTACCTTGCCGTGAAGCCGATTGAAGCCACGCTTGATGATTGAATCGATGAAAAGAGCTACGGGAAGTGCCGATAGTAAGGATGTATTTAGTAGACTACATGAGTTAAAAAGGCACAGGCAAGAATCGGAGGGGATGAGATCAAAATATTACACTTCACCAAATTTGGTTTGTTTGTACAAATAACCAATGTTTAATTTTAAAATGCTAGGTGTAAAAAGAAGAGGTAGCGTTCCAACCCAAAAGCTACAAATAGCCCTAAGTAGGTAGCAAAAAGGGAATACTTTGATTGGAAAAGAGGGAGAGCTCTATGGCCAAGTAAAATAAACGGATGAGGGTTAGTCTTATCAAAAGTGTTAATGGGCTAAAGTTAAAATAGATGACACAATGCATTATGTCAATGCTAGGCATGTGAGTTAAAATAATTGGTGGATAGTGAATAGAGGTGGTAAAATTTAAAGAGGGACAAATGGTTCAACCATATGATTCTAAAGTAGATATTTAATAAATTGTTAAGATATTAAGTAAATCAATACATAAATAAAAAAATCAGTGTCCATAAACATGGGAAATACGGAAAATATTTTAAACTCGTCAAAACATTCAGCAAAATCTATTGGATGCAAGGAGAGACTCAACTTAGTAAATTTCTAATCTATCACTTCTTCGATACGTAAACTTGGAGCATATCAATTTCTGTTAACAACTAATATGGCATTACATGTTTCATTGCTACTCTAGATAATCAACCCAAGAACAAACATTTTAGTAATTCAACCCTAATGGAATCAATTGTCAAAATATGGACACAAAAATACGACTCGGACCTTCCGCTACTACCAAGTTAATCATCCGACTAAAATTTCCACGTGTGACATTTGTCGCCTTAGTTCCTACATACTATTTATTGATGCAGGAATTTTCTGGGTGTCACATTCATGTTCTTACTTCTCTTCTTTAGCTTTTGGCCTAAATGTTCTTAGTACTATTGGTTATTTAATTTTTTAATTTAGACAACTTATTGGTGTTGATGTATCTGACAGCAAATCTAACAATGGCAATTCTGTCCACCGATGAAAGTTTGGGCTTTTTATGAAACTTAAAAAATTTGGAGACAAATTTGTCCCACGGGTGAAAGTTGGAGCCTTTTAAGGGGAAAAGGCCTATGCCATAACAATCATTTTTTTTTTTTAGAAATCTTTTAGGGAAAACTCTACATTCACAGCAAAAAAAAGAAAAAAGTTTCAATCGCAATTTCTCAAATTCTCTGTTTTAATAAGATATGTCGTTTTAATGGTTTTTATCTTTCTTCCTACTTCATAGTGTATTATCCCCATTAACAGGAATAAATGTACTTGGTACATTTTGCTCATATAATCAAACAAGCCACAATAACTAATTGAGACAGCATGCCGATGCATATTAAGAAGACAAACGGACACAAACTTCTCATCTGCAAAGAACGGAAAACAAGAAAAAATGACCCTCGTGCTTCTCCCATCTCCCATTCTCCGAAAAAAATTGTAAAAAAAGTTATAAACATATTGCACTTTTACGAATTCAGTTCTAAACATTTTAAATTTGCCAATTGAATCCTAAACCTTTTAAATTTGTACAAATTAAGTTCTAAACCTTTTAAATTTGCCAATTGAGTCATAAATCTTTTGCATTTGTGCTGATTTGTCCTTTTCCTGATCAACGCTGACGTAGATAACTTTTAATAATATTTATTATTTTTTAAAATTTGTATTACCTTTATGTTTTTTCCTTCTTTTTTTTCTTTCCTCATGTTTCTTCCTCCAGTCGGCTGGAGGAAGAAGAAAGATGGCGAGGGCGAAGCTTGCCCAGCAACGGCGAGTGGCCAGACGGCAAGGTTGAGCCTCGCCCTCGCCCTCACCCTCACCGTTGCTGGGCAATCTTCGTCGATTGGAGGAAGAAAAAGGAGGAAAAAATATAAAAATAATAAAATATTATTGAAAGTTGTTCACGTTAACGCCTGTGACGCCACATAGCGCTGGCCGGTGGAAAGGACTAAATTAACATAAATGCAAAAGATTTAAGACTTGATTGATAAATTTAAAATGTTTAGAACTAAATTGATACAAATTTAAAAGATTTAGCACTCAATTGGTAAACTTAAAAAGTTTAGAACTTAATTGATAAAATAATTTTTTTGACAATTTTTTTATTCTCTGCTCATTGCTTTTTTATTTTTATTTTTATGTGAGATTCTCTCCTCGAAGAACGGGAGATTCCTCTTGTCGAAGAAGGGGAAGAGGACAGCAGCGCAATCATAATTAGGAGCCATATTTATAAAATGATACGTTACTTTCTCCTCTCTCATTTGTTGAACCATTATTGACCGCAAAAATTGCGCTTGGAACCTTTTAACCTGCTTCATCCAGTTCTTACAATATTACATTTTAGTTTTAGATGCAAACTAAGAAACAAGGTCAAGAAAAGGTATAATAATAATAATAATAATAATAATAATAATAATAATAATAATAATAAAGAAAATTTTCAAGTATCTCATTATAAATAAAAGTCAGAGAGAGAAAATGACCCAAACAATATTACTTTTGGTGATATACGCTAAACGAAAATGAGAGTATGCGATGCCCGTTATTTTTCCACCAGTGACGGTTGCTTCTCAACCGCTCATATTTAAATGCTTAACCGAGAAATGCAAAGAGCCGGTTTGCCCGAATATTCTCTGATATATTTTTTGGTGGATGACAAGATAAATCACTTTTTGCGTAAAATAAAAAGGGAGTCCCATTAACTTGAAAATTAGCATAAAAAACATATGCTATGATAGTGCATTTTGAAAAAAAAAATTATAATTTTGTAAGTATATTAAACTTCAACTAATGTCAAGTAGAATTTGGTGTCTATGAAAACTTTTCGCAGTGCTCACTTAATTCACCGTTAGTTTGATATTTTCTTCTTTAGCAGCAGTTGATCCGTACTCACAATATTTTAATATGATCTAGTTTAATGTTGAGCAAGAATTATCTATAAGCTACGACAAATTATTCAATGGTTAGCAACCACCACATCACCGTCCTACGTGGCATGCGTGCTCCACTCAAAATTCGACATGTGTCCTATGATATGGAAAATAAAAAATTGAAAAGGGGAGCTTTCTTTTCTCTCTCTGCTACAGGTTAGCTCTGAGCACGCAAGCATTTAAGGGCATGTATGGCAACACTTCTACTTTAGAAATTAACTTCTGGTCAAAAGTTGATTTTTCTACTTTTGCTCCAGTAGTAGATTTTTGAAGGAGATATACGTTCGATAAAACATGAGAAAATTTTTGCTTCCAAATGAGAAATAATAATATTTTAATATTCTACGATGACTTTTGTAATTAATTTTTATTTTCTTTCTTCTTGCATTCTACACAGCAAGAAGTGTGGTTGGCGAGGGCTTTGCGGCTATCGCCCACCTTGCCCACAGTTGGCAAGGCCATGGCCGGCAAGTCGTGGGTATTGTGAATCCGATGACCCATTGTTCCTCATTGCAACCCATCGTGAGCCTCGCCCATGACTCGACGGCTAGCGAGGGCTTCGCAGCCCTCACCATTACCGGCCACACTTCTAAACAAAAAGTAAAAAGTAAAAATAAAAAATAATTAAAATTTTCTAAAATAATTAAAATATTATTATTTTGGCCGGTCAGCACGTCTTATCACATCAGCGCCGGTTGATCAAATAGATCGAATTAGCACAAATACAAACGATTTATGACTCAATTGGAAAAAAAAAAGTATATCAGAAGTAAAGAAGTAAAAACAATTTACTTCTCATTTTGGGCCAAAAACTACTTCTGGAGTAGAAAATCACTTTTGAAGTAAAAAAATAAGTTATTTTATTAAACGCATTTCTGCTTCAGAAGTAAAAAACTAAAGTTATTTTAACAACAAATTTCTACTTTAGAAACGCTTATGGAGTAGAAATTTTACTTCTAGCAACTTGCCATGCACGCCCTTATTGCCTACTCCCTCTCTTTCCTTCTCTCCTCTTTTACTTTTCGAAGATGAGATCCTCTTTTGCATCTCAACTCAACCTCTCTTTCTGCAACAAGACTTCCTTCCTCTCTACCTCTCTTCAAGCCCTCCCCTCCCCTTCTCCTTCTTCTTCGCCTTCGCAGTCACCGTCGTCACCTTTATTGCTCCGGCTCCGACTCCAGAAACCTTGGGCTCGGGTACGTCACCAACGATTTTGAAGCGAAATAGGCTTATGAGGCTAGATATACCGGTGGTGGTGCCAAATTTTGGGGTTCTGGCGATGGTAGAATAGTTAACGTTGTGGCTAACAAAAGCATTTTTTCGTTAACCTAGACTACGCTATCTTTGTTACTAGTTAACTGTTGTTTTTGTCAGATTTTATTTAGAAATCTACTTCTTTATAATTGGGATTTATGATTATAGTTTTGGTTATCTTTGTGAGCCACAACGTTTGGGATTTCTTCCTGTCTTTTTCTTGTTATTCCTTTATAAATGTCTATGTAATTTTTTCTGGGCTTTTTTTCTCCAATTTGTTTTTTGTCATAGATTGAAAAATTCTGAATTTTGCTTGCAAGCAAAGGGGGCAAGGCTAGTCACTCATCTTGTCACATATGAATGGCGGTAGAAATGTTGGGACCAAATGGAACTGGGTGGTTTTTGTCGATGCAGACCTTTTCTTTTCATGATTTTTTTAATTGATTACATGAGAAATTCAGTAATTGAACGTTTGATTTAGTAATTAAAGGACGATCTCTCCCATGGCTACGAAAATCACATTATGTAAAGTCAAGAATTGAAAAAGGATTTATACAGTATGCGAACATGAATAAACTCAAAAACCAAAGCTGATTCATCCAAGAAGACCAGTCTTAATTCTGACTACAAATCAATGTGTCCAACCAGAAGTCCTAAAAAACACCATTGAATTATTATCAAGGCCGAAACCTATGACACAACCAATCAAATAAATCATTTCCTGCTAACAAGACAAATAATCCTCTAAGCGAACTCAATCAATCTCGTGACATATCATATGTAATAGCACAAGGCCGAAAGAATATTACACAAGCTGTTCTTAGTTCATCCGTGTCTACACAATCAGAATCGAGTTGAAGATCCAAGTTCTCCCTGGCATTTATCAGCATGGTTGCTGCTAAACCTCCATTTATTTCCCAGAGCTGTCATCTCTCTCTGAATGAATGCCACTATGGCATCTTCATTGCACAATGCGTGTAACCTAAATCCACACAACAAGCTATCTTCTCCTTGTTCGTTCATCTTGATGAAAAGAATCTTGGCGAGGTCTTCCGAGGAAAAGTCGTCAAAATGGAAAAACTTGGTCACTCTTTTGCGAAAGCCCTCGTTAGAACTGATCACACGTTTCATCAGTTCACTCAAATATGACAACAACGCTTCAGCTGTCCCATGACTGACATTATCTCCTCCAATGCTTCTAATCTGTGGTCCTTGTCATCTGCCTTTTGCATCGGTATCAACTGATAAGCTTTGTCAACAAACAAAATGCCTCCCTCTGCTTCTTTAATCTGTGGTCGTCGTCGGAACCCCAAAACCCCAAAATTCAGAGCTGGAGCCGAAGCAATAAAGGCGACAACAGCGACGGCGACGGCGACGGCGAAGGCCAATAAGGAGGAGGGGAGGGGAGGGGAGGGCTTGAAGAGAGGTAGAGAGGAAGGAAGTCTTGTTGCAAAAAGAGAGAAGTTGAGTTGAGACTTAAAAGAGGACCTCATCTTCGAAAAGTGAAAGAGGAGAGGAAAAGAGAGCGAGCAGGCAATAAATGCTTGCGTGCTCAGAGCCAGCCTGCAGCGGAGAGAGAAAAGAGAGCTCCCCTTTTCAATGTTTATTTTCCATGTCATAGGACACGTGTCAATTTTTGAATGGAGCACACACACGCCACATAGAACGGTGACGTGTTGGTTATTAACCACTGAATAATTTCTCGTAAGATACTTATATGACCCCCAACATTCCTTAACTACAATACCATTGCACACGGCTGTGCTAGTTTGATGCCTTATTTTCAGCTTAATAGTGAACCTATTAGGACGATCAATTGCAGTCCTCATGGAGAAATTAGGTGTAGAATGAACCATCCGTTCACTTTAATCTCTATAATTGAGATATGCAAAAGCCAAACAATGATTATTAAATCAATAAGTAACTATAACGAATGTCATACAATGGCTAATGTATCGATAAATCCTGCGGTTAGAAGCAACCCCAAGAAAAACCCATACACGTAGCATTAACATGATTTTTTACCTTCTTGAACGATTTCCTGTTCATCTCCATCACTAATCGATTTCCTTCATTTCAACATGATACTCTCTATGATTTCTCTCTCATTTGAGTTCTTCTCTTAAAAAGACAAAATAAAAACAGAAATCAACATATAAAGATTCAATTGAGTTTTGTCCCCCCCCCAAAAAAAATCCAATTGAGAGTCGACATAGATGATATGGGATTACTTCTCGCATCATAGACATGTAAGCAATAACATAAATCTTTTGTGCGGAAATACATAATCAAATGATTTTAGACCTTCATGATTTTCACAACAAGAGAGGGATTAGGTATACCTTTCTTCATAGCAATGTCCTTGAGAAAGCGATTGCTCCAGAAACGAAGAAATCTGATTTCTCTCCCTTAACCCACTTTTCTCTTATGTATTTATCTGATGGAGGATAAAATACAACCTTTTATTGTATTGGGTGAAGAGAGAACTAGATTCTATTTATACAGGCTATCAATAGGTGCGTTTAATGACTGGCTTCTATCAAAGCACATGAGAATTGCACCTATTCATAAAAACTATAACTTCTCATAGCCAATAGGTTTTTAGCATTTAAATAATTATTAAACCATTGCTTAATAATATCATGTGGGTCACATTATTCTTTCAAGACAATGTCCAAATCAAAAAGGAAAAGGAGACATGTGAAAATATAGGGGGTGTGAACAAACCCTATCATGCAAAAAACCTTCTTGCTTAACGAGAAAATTTCAAGCTAAAATATAAGGAATTACATCTTTTTGGGGACTGATTTAAAAAAAAAAAAGAAGAAGTGAAAAACCCCAAGTCCGTTCGTGGCATGCGGCTGCTGGTCAAAAGAAGAGCACATCTTTGGGAACCATTGATGAAGACGGAATCTTTTAATGGACTAATCTTCTCGTGCAGGCTTAGAGATTGATAATTAATTAGTAAATCATTGAACGAGAGGGCAGTAAGCACCAGCTCAGTCATTGCCTTCCCTTGCACCTCCAAGTCCACCTCGACCTCGATCCAATATATCATTTGGCCACATCCTCCAATGAGAATCTATCTATGGATATGGCCGAACATAGCTCTCGATTACGAGCGCGATAGTCCATAGTAACATCATGTTAAGATCATGTGCCTTGCATGTGATACATAATTTAAATAAAATGCAAAAGTATGAACTATGCTAATGGCATTTTAGTGTATAAATCGATGTTGATCCTTAATTTTCTTATACAATAAATGACTAAGGGGAATAGCCAAAATTGAGGTGTATACAAGTATAACTTGGTATCTATCATGAGAACTTTAGGCATCTCTTGCTTAATTCACCACTAGTTCGATATTTTCTTGTTTAGCCGTAGTTGATCAGTACTCACAAGATTTTAATATGGTCTAGTTTAATGTTGAGCAAGAATTATCTATAAGTGCAACATAGATGACCCCTAGCATTCCTTAACTACAAAACCAGAAAGAATTATATGTAAGCGCTACATATATGACCCCCAGCCTTCCTCAACTACAAAACCATTGCATACGGCTGTGTTAGTTCGATGCCTTATTTTCAGCTTAATAGTGTGTACCTAATAGGACTATCGATTGCAGTCCTCGTTGAGAAATTAGGTGTAGAATGAACCATCCGACAACATTAATCTCTAATTGAGATATGCAAAAGCCAAACAATGATTATTAAATCATTAAGTAACTACAATGAATGTCATACAGTGGCTAATGTATCTCAGAGTCTTTAGATAAATCTTGCAGTAAAAAACAGCCAAAAAAAAAAAAAAAACCCATATCCATATGTTTGACATGATTGTTTACCTCTTTGAGCGGTTTCCCAGTTCATCTCCATCACTTACTGATTTCCTTCCATTTGAACATGATACTCTTTATGATTTCTCTCTCGTTTGAGTTCTTCTCTTTAAAACACACATGATAAAACAGACATCAACATACAAAGATTCAATTGAGTTTCGTCCCAAAAAAAAAAAAAAAACTGATTGAGAGTCAGTGCCGATGATATGGGATTACTTCTCGCTTCACGGACAATCTCCAAATCAAAAAGGAAAATGAGACATGTGAAAATATATGGGGTGTGAAAAAATCCGATCATGCAAAAAACCTTCTTGCTGAAGAAGAAAATTTCATGCTAAAAAACAAGGAATTTCATCTTTTTGGGGACTGATTATTAAAAAGAAAAAAGAAAAAAAAAGCGAGAAACCCCAAGTCTGTCACATCTTTCAGAACCATTATGAAGAAGGAATCTTCTAATTAAACTAACCTTCTCGTGCAGGTTTAGAGATTGATAATTAACTAGTAATTCATTGAACGAGAGCAGTAAGCATGTGGTGGGTCATTGCCTTCCCTCGGACCTCCACCTTGATCCAAAATTGAATCGTATGGCCACATCTTCCAACAAGAATCTATCTATATCTTCCACAAAAATAATGTGTGAGGGAGACCAGTTGGAGTATGATAATTAAAGGAGAATTAGACTTGAATTTTTGGTTTTCAATATTTTCTTTTGGACTGAAATCGCACTTGAATTCACCTACTCACTTTTTGCCATTTCTCCCCTTTTTTGTTATTTTTTTTTCTCAGTCTTTCCCTTGATTTTCTTTCCTTTTGCCTTTTTTTAACGCATGGCCATTGGATACTCAAAGCAATTAACTTTCAACAGACATATTTCAAAGTTTCATAGATCCGCTTGATTTGAAATAATTAGTAAATGAAAGACATTTTCATTACCCTTAATGATTTATGTCTAAATATTTTCGTAAACGATAAAAATATTTTTTATTTATTCATTTTTATAAGCGATATAATTTCAAAACAATTCATTTTTCGCGAAACAAACTGAGCCTTTAGTATAAATCCCAAGAAATAGCTATTTCTAGTTGAAGGCCAGAAGCAGTATCTCTTTCCGATTCTGGTGAATAGATATTTGAGCTTTGTGACATTTTATATGGAAAAAGTTACAAAAAATAATAAATTATAAACATTGTGACACACTCACCATGAACTTTTTTTTGTGACATGAAAATCCCAAGATATGGTTACTATGACATATTTACTTTAAACTTGTACTTATTTGATACATTTAACTTCTGTCAAGGTTCCGGCGGATGATTTTTTAGCCAAAACAAAGTCATTTTTATTTCACTTAAGTCATATAGACACCATGTTAACACGGCTTGCTTCATGGCTTCTATATAGGTAGATTTTTAACGTAGCTCATTGATGAAACTTTGATGGAGGATAAATATGTTACATTATGAAAGGATGTTGGGGGTGTGGTTTATACTCATATTGACAAGAAAGCACAGGTGTCTCGTCATGGGGCTTTTATTGTTTAGTCTGTATTTTATTGGTAATTTAGGCTTAGTCATAAATAGCTACTGTGTGTGCGCGCGCGTATATATATATTCTCTTTCGCTTGTAATTGAGTGATGTAATTGAGAGATGCAAGATACTAATTATAATGAAATCATCTACTAGATGTAACCCTAGTTTATGGGTGAATCATGATAAAACATTTTGTCTAGATTTTTCTTTATCGCTTTCATTCTCTATTTCGTTATGATTGTGCTTCTAATCCTAATAGATTTTTGGTATTACATAAAAAAATTTAAAGTAAATGTGTCACAATTGACATAATTTTTTTTTTTTGTGTGTGTGGCTTTTGCTCAATTTCATTATCAATAATTAATGAACCATTGAATAGAATAGGAATAAACCCGCGACGAGGTGTGGAAATGACAAATGGTTTGACTCACCCAACGGTCATTGTTATTTCATATTTGTTTACATCCGGGGGTTCTTGGAAGCCTCAATGGATCTGGTCCAGTCCAAGGAACCATTTAGCTAGAGAAATTCCGCACAGACGGAGCACCTACTTCTCCACTAATCAACCGAGCCAGATTCTTGCATTGTCAAGAGTCTTTCCGAGGAAATTTTCTGAGCATTCGTAGTCTCCTTTCCAGCTGCAAATGTCGAACGAAGGCCCTCACGGCGGTTCGGGCTCAGCATCGTCAGCTCCGGTGAGAGGAAACAACTTTGACGTGTTCCTGAGCTTCAGGGGAAGCGACACCCGAGATGGAATCACCGATGTTCTCTACACCTACCTCACTGGTGCCAGGGTTCGCACCTTCAGAGACGAGGAAGAGCTTTCTGAGGGAGAGTCCCTCGCGAAGCAGCTTCCTGAGGCAATCAAGCTGTCGAAGATCGGCATTCAGATCCTGTCCAACAGCTATGCCTCGAGTAAATGGTGCCTCCGAGAGCTGGCTCAGATGGTCGAGCAGCTCAATGATGGAATGATCATCATGCCCGTCTTCTTCGAGACCCCGGTGGATCATGTAAAAATGAAGGATGAGAAGGGTCCCTACGCCGCTGACATGAGGGCACACCGGAATAATGGAGTTGACCCGGCTAAGATCGAGAAATGGGAGAGTGCCCTAAAAAAAGTGACGTCTTTGAAAGGGCGGCATGCTAATAGTGGGTAAGGTTTAAGGATCTGTAGCTAGTTCTGAATTCTTTTTCCGAAATAATGTGGTCCTCTCATGTTCAATACGATTAATTTCGTATACAAAAGTAACGGTCTGTTAGGGGTTGCGATGGGCATGGCCCTGGGTCAATCTGAGTTTTTCTCTTGGGGATTGGCTAATGGTCACTCTGAATTGACTGGGAGACACACACTCTTGCATTTGTGCCAAGCCTTTGATCATTCCGTCCCCTTCACGTTTCATCAGTTTCAGATCTTTATCCACAGTTATCAGTGTCCATGAATTCGTGTTCTTTCCATCTTTCTGAAACTTTTTCTGTTTTCTAGGCAAGGCGAATTTGCAAAAAATGATGGTCTCAAAAGTTATGAAGAAATTGGGAAAGCCTAAGCTCAATGTGTCCGACAAATTAGTCGGCATTGAAGACCACTTGACTATTCTGAGAAAAATGTTGGATACTGACTCTAGTGACGTGCGGATGATTGTCATCCACGGCCTTTCAGCCATTGGTAAGACAACCATCGCAAAATCTCTCCACAATGATATCTGCCACCTCTTTGATGGTTGCAGTTTTCTCGGAGATATTGAAGAAACTGCTGCAAAGAAGGGTCTTGAAGCTTTGCAAAATCAACTGGTTGTTGACATTACCCGAAGAAGGGACTTGGCAAAGTTTAATTCAGATGAGGAAGGAGTTAGCTTCCTCAATGCTAGATTCACGACGCTGAAAGTCCTCATTATTCTAGATGATGTGAGTGACATGAAGCAGCTTGACAAATTGGTTGGAAGTCTCGAATGGTTCGATTCAGGGAGTAGGATCATTATCACAACCAAAGACAAACGAGTTCTTGGTGGACGTGAAGAAACACCAATTTATGATATCACAGACATGAAGCATGATGATGCTGTAAAACTTTTCTGTAGATATGCCTTTGCAGAGGATTGTCCAGAACCTGACTATGTTGATCTCTCTAACAAAATTGTGTCAGCTACTGGAAGACTTCCATTAGCTCTTGAGCTTGTAGGTTCACTATTGTCTCGGCCTCCGTATCAGGATAACACAGACTTGTGGAAACGTCTACAGGAAAAGTTAGAGAAAGTACCTCATGATGAGGTCCAGAACAAGTTGAAGATACCTTATGAAGATTTAAGCATTATTCAACAGCATATTTTTCTCGACATAGCTTGTTTTCTTAATGGAGAGGATAAAAGAATCGCGTCTTACATGTGGGATGAGCTTAAATTGTATCCTGAAGTCGAAATCGTGACGCTAGGTTTCATGTCCATGGTGAAGATTGGAGGTGACGATAGGATGTGGATGCATGATCAGCTAAGGAAGCTCGGCAGGCAAATTGTTCAAGACGATCGCATGAAAAATGGGAACAACAGTAGGCTATGGGCCACTGAAGCTCGGAAGATTTTTGAAAAAGATGAGGTAAGATTTGACATTTCCTTTTTAGTCTGTCTATTGGATATTTAACTCTCCTTGTTTTTATCCCCTTTGGAAAGAGCAAAACATAAATGATTCTCAGTTCACTTCTCTACTGGGGTTACATTGGCTTCTGTCTAACAATGGTGTTTGACCAACAGAGCCAAATGAAGGTTGAAGCTCTGTGGCTTGACATGGATTACACTGAACAAAAAGACATGGATAATCGATCCCAGACCTGTTTGACTGGTGTGGAATTTAAAAGAGTACCAAATCTCCGTCTCCTCATTTTGGATCACTTTGATATTAAGGATGATTTTATAAATCTTCTTTCGAAGTTACTTTGGCTCCGTTGGCATGGTTGTCCGAGAGGTTTTGATGTAATCAATTTGAATATGGAGGACTTGGTCATTCTCGATTTATCGTGGAGCAAGGTAACTGAAGGTTGGGAGGGTTGGAATAGTATAAAGGTAGCTCAACTACTTTGCATTTCCCTTTTCGCTTGAACACTTAGTGCAACATTAACAGTTTCTGTCTACTTGTATTGCTTGCAGTTGTCAAGGAAGTTGAAAGTCTTACTTCTCAGAGGCTGTGTTGACTTGATACAAACTCCGAACCTCTCTAACTTCAAGGCTTTGGAGATGCTGGTTTTAGAATATTGCTCTCATTTGGTTGGAATTGACCCATCGATTGGTCAGTTGAAACAATTGCAAATATTAGATCTGAAGTTCTGCACTGACCTCAGTAACTTGCCCAGCGAACTTGATTCTCTGGTAGCTTTGAGAGAGCTCCGTCTTGATGGAACTTCTATAGAAGATATTCCGGTTTCAGAACATATGAAGGATCTTAAAACTCTCAGCGCCTGCAACTGTAAATCTTTGGCACAAATATCTAGTGAAATCGGTGATATAAAATCTCTAGAATTTCTTTCGCTGGATGGCTCTGGACTTACTGAGCTCCCAGATTCGATTGGAAGGCTAGAAAAATTGAAACAAATGTCTTTGGGAAATTGTCGGTTAATGTGGGAACTTCCAGACACCATTGGAAAACTGACATCATTAGAGAATCTGGATCTCTCGAGTACAGGAATAGATGAATTACCAGGTGCCATTGGTAATATGCAAAATTTGAAGGTGCTGAAAATGGACGGAAGTTTCATTAGAGAGTTCCCTCAATCTATTGGTACGCTCAAGAAGCTTGAGGAGATTCATGCGTCATGCTGTAGGAGTTTGGAAACAATTCCTAAGGAGATCGAAGGCTTGTGTCGTTTGAGAATTTTGGTGTTGTCACATACCAATATTCCCAGCCTACCAGAGAGCATCTCTAGTCTGCCCCATCTCCATCTCCAAAACCTTGACTTATATGGCTGCGACAATGTTTGTAAGATTCCTCCGCTTCCCTCTAGTTTAGCCGATTTGCGTCTCACTTATGACTCAAGTAAATTGAAGTCTTTGGATTTTTCAAATCTGATCAATCTCAAAGAGTTGTACCTTGCCAATTATTTGGAGGAGGAGGCATCTCCCGGCACAGACCGAGATCTGATGGTGCAGCCACTCAGCCTTTCTGGGATTGGCAAATTGACAAAAGTTGAGACCTTGAAATTCTGCCTCTCAGGCTTCACTACACTACCGGAAGAAATGGGAGCTCTTTCGCGGCTAAGGAGGCTTGATCTTCAATGTCCACATCTGCAACATCTCCCACAACTACCCAAAAGTTTGAAAAAACTTACCCTCCTAGACTGCAAATCCTTAAAGACATTGCCGGAGCTCAAGTATCTCAAGTCTTTATCTGGATTGGAGCTTCTCTCATGTTCAGTAATGGAAATCCAAGGACTTGGAAATCTCTCATCCCTGGAAGCCTTGTTTATTTCTCACTGCGAGCTGGTAAAGCTAGACGGCCTCGAATGTTTGACATGCCTGAGAACATTGAGCATCTCATACTGTGATTCCCTTCAAGGACTGCCAGATTTGTCAAATTTGAAGCAGCTGAGAGCACATAAAATCCAACATTGCAAGAACATACCTCAAAAGGACAGCCTCTAGTAGTTGAGTTCCCTAGAAAGGCCAGAGATTTGCGAAGTTCGTGGTAGGTCACCAACCTAAATCAGGACTCGAGAGAGATCCATTTCTGAGGCTGAGGTGCATTCTGAAGTTTGTGCGTCTTTACAATTTAATGATGATCAGTGAGTTCCACTTCCATTGTTCTGACTTCCTTGTGACTGGAATGCTTTCTTACTCTTATGTTTCTTTTTTTCTTTTCCTTTCTTTGGAGAATGCAATATCTCCTCTATGAAGTTATTCTCAACAAGGCCCAGCAATTGCCTGGTCTACTTTCCTAGCCAGGAAGAGAATATCTACTGTTTCTGATGACTTAGAATGCAATGTATACTACTTAAACAGTTCAATTTCATTGTCCCGTTTTCACAAATTTTCAAATAAGTGCATGAATCAGCATTTCTGAATTTCCAAATCATTCTGGTCATTGTTGTTCTTAATTTCTTCCATCTGACTGATTATCATTAATAAGATAATATGCCAGTTTATTCAATATACATGGAGTATTCGCTAGCGGGAGTATTGTAATGGAAGAAATAACTGGATGTGCGGTGATCTCTGTTCAATTTGTTTGCCCATTGATGATGAATAGAATAGTCATTTCCGAATGCGATGCAGCAAAGCCAAATATGTGCTCGTACACCCATTTGTAGACAATTCTTGGGAAAAAATCACCATGGCATGCACTTTTTAAGCGGGAGTTATTTATGTGGTTAATGAGAGGCACCTGATAACCCCAATGATCTATATGATTATAGGACAACAAATTTCAAAAAGAATGATGAATCGATGTTACTGAACATCATCTAGCATTAGTTTGTCGTTTTCTTTTCCCTTGAATAAATTTTGTGTTCTAAGTAGTTCATATTCTTGAATGAATATCATTTGACTAGCTTGAGTTTTTTCCAGGTACTCTGAAATATCACTGTAAACTAATGTGTCGGGCAAAGCGGCCAACTTAGACTGAGCAGCAAGTATAAATGCCGCATCATGAATTACCCGTATTATTATAGCACATTCCAAGATGGTCCTGCCTTTCACAATCAAGTCAAATGCATCTCTTTATTGACAGGCCAGATCAAACATCAGATTCAGAAGCTGTGAAGAGACTTGCATACATTGCGGTACCCGGTTACTACAATTTCCTTCTTAGACATAAGTCCTTGGTACTGAAGACCACACTGGGAAATCTTATTTCATATTGGTAGTGTCTTGAGAAGCAAGGCACAACCTAACAGAAGTACACGTTTCCAAATTTGCTCTTTTTACTTTGGCCTCTGCATGATTCCGGCATCTGCGTTTTTACGTTTTGTTTCATTGAATGATCCAAGCCAAAGAATGTAACATCTCTGGATTTTCCTTTTCTTCTTTTTTTGGATACATTCCACCAAAGTGTTTCCCTCCTATTTCTACTCTCTGTTTTTGCTATTCGTTTTGTTGAAATTCGCAAGATCTTGGTACCTACTACATCTAGTTTCTATCAAATATGTGATCTCTTAACTCCTAGATTTCCAGGAATGTACCATAATATGGTTGTGTTGTGTCAACTGTCAACTTTGGACAAAAGAACTAAAAGAAAAAAAATTATGCAGACAGATTTCCTGAGAATTGACCACCTCAAGTCAGTGGCATTCCAACATGAGGCTTCAAGTCAGTGGCATTCCAACATGAGGCTCCGCAATGTTTCCATGATCAGCAACAGTAAAGAAAGCCATGGATTGGCAAGAACAGTACAGATGATTGACGGCCCAAAGAATTTAAATCCAGAAGGCTGGCTGGTCCACCTTACATCTGCTAAAACAACGAGTGCCACATCAAGTACCTTTTGTTAAACCTAAATCTAAACACCATATAAGAATACGAAGCTCGTGAGAGTGTTTCTGAACTTTTCCGCTTCCCATTATGCCCTTCGTAATCTGCACCATTTGATATCCCAGAACTTGCATCCCTTGATGAGATCTTCATAGAAGACCCTTCTTCATGTATATTCCAGTTCATGTCATCATCAATACTCAAAATCAAAAGTACCCTTTCACTATACAGTTTTCATCCCACAAACATCTATCGGAAGACTCTGCAAGGAACCTCGGCCTTCTCTCTTCGACGAGCGTGTCTTTCTTTTTTCTTCTATGGCGTCCCTTGATGTCTCTCTCTTTTGTGTCTTCTAGTGAATGTATCAGAACAGCCTTTGCCTTTGCGTGTATTCTTGCGGAGAAGAGTCCCCTCGCATTTGCCTATGTGTTTGTCCTATTTTTTGAGGTCAGTGGAGGCGTGAATCTCTCTCTCTCTATTGCTCTCCTCTGGCCGCACATCTATCTCTCTGCAATGTTGAAGATGCACACGTGGGTGATGAATATTGCCGAGAGAGACCCCCATCTGTGTTAACTCTCAAGCGGGCCTATTTATAAGAAGGGTTAATACCACCAAAGACTTCAAACTGGTACACTTATAATAAATTTATCAAAACTAATTCTTTTACCATCAAAAGCCCCAAACTAAAATACTAATAATAAATTTACCCTCCATTAATTTCCGTTAAATTGAGTTAATACCACGAAAAATCTTAAACTAATATACATGTGACAAATGGAGAGTAAAACCTCAAATTGGTATTCTTGTCAACTGTCACGGGTCCTCCAACTCGACAATTTGATAGGTAAAATTTAAGGGAAACTAACGGAAGATAAATTTGTCAATGGTGTACCAGTTTAGATTTTTTGTGGTAAAAAAAAATTATTTAGAATAAATTTGTCATAAGTGTACCAATTTGAGATTTTTCGTGATATTAACCATTATAAGAATAGCGCCAGGTTTCTTTTACACTTATTTCCTATCTAGAATTATGCGATATTTTAAGAACAAGAAATTCTTATTAATATTTAGCACTAATTTTCAACCATAATGTATTCCATGGGCTTGGCCAAAATTTAATGCTCTTATGGGCTCAGATCATTTAATCAATAAAGTTCAGAACCTTTCATTTAAGTTCATCCATGGCTGGTCCAATTAAATGCGATTTATGAACTAACCTATGTGCTATGAATGCAAAATGCTCCTATATGCTATTTAATTATTATTATTATTTTGTTAGAGGATGGGATCGATTCCTAATTTCTATGCAATGAATGACTGACTAAGTCGTCAAAATTTAGGTGTCAACACAGAATGAATATTTTTTTTTTCTCAATTTATTAGGTTAAGAAGCTGGTCTTAAATTTTTTCGAGCCATCTTTTGTAATCCTTCAATTTTCATAGTGGATTATGCTTCTACTCTCTCCATTGTTTTTCCCGCAAAGGTTTTCCACGTAAATCTGTGTGTTCTTTTATTCTTCTCAATTTTAATTTAGTTGTAAATTCCGCATTGGTCATAACAAGTTTTGCTTTCTATTTGAATAAATAATTCCAAAGAGCTTATTTGAGTGTGCATAATATCGACTACCCATAAATATATAATGGGGTTTGAACATTTTCTTATCCATTCTTACCATCTGTATAGATACCATAACTATGAGCGCAACGTTCCAATTAAATTTAATCATTTTTGCTCAATTCATTGTTGTATTGTTTATACAACAAATTATTGTACTCTAAAATTTAGGGAAAAGCATAAAACAAAAAATAAACCTATGCACTTGTGTCAATTCAGTCTTAAACATGTCAATTGCACAAATCGAGACCCAAACCGTTTGACAATTTATCAATATAGCCCATCTAGCCAATTTTGGTTGGAATATGCTAACATAGACATCAAGCATCCGACGTGGCACGACCAACACTGATATAGACAAAATTTATAATTTATTATTATTATTTTGAATTTTCTATTATTTCTTCTTTTTTACTTTTCTTTTTTTTTACAAATCTATCGCCGGCCATAGGCAAGGACCATGCCACAGTTGGGAAAAGAAAGAAAGACAAAAAAGAAAAGAATAAGAAAAGAAAAAAACCCATAAAATTAAAAATTATTCACGTTAGCATCGGCTATGCCACATAGAATGACCAACGTCCATGTTAGCGATTTTTGACCAAAATTGGCCAGATGGACTACATTAACAAATCGTGAAAAGGTTTATGACTCAATTGGTATAGTTGAAATGTTTAAGATTGAATTGGTATAAGTTTAATAGGTTTAGGACTTTTTTGTTACTTTTTTCCTAAAATTAATATAAGAGGTGATTTTTTTTTGGAGTAAAGTACACTAGAAGAGCCAAAACTTATCTATGATGCTCACTTTAGTGCCAAATTTTTTTTTTTCGGATTACTTAAGTGTCAACTTTTTTTGAAAAATACTCACTTAAGTGCCAACTTCGACGAGCTTTGTCGGAAATCCTACGTGTCATTTTTTATTATTAATAACTAAGTCTACATGGCTGCCGAAGGTCCAATCATCAATAAAAAAAAAACCAAAAATTCAAAAAAAATATTGAAAAATTAATATTTAATTTGAAAATAAGCATAAAAAAAAGATATTCAGAACCAGGCAAGGGCTTGCACAACCCTTGCCGCCGCCGCCGCCCCACCATCACTGGTCAACGGCCGTTGAGGGCAAGGGATGGCTGGCGGGGGTTGTCGATCCCCGACCAGTGGCCAGTGACCCTCATAGACCGCAAGTGAGGGCCTGCAAGCCCTCGCCTAGATTTGGGATCGCGGCCCTGACTTGGGGCCGACGACCGTCACCGTCGATGGGTGAGGTTGGCCATGGTGAGGCGAGGTTAAAACTAATTTTGGCATTTCGTCTAATAGTTGGTGTGCGTTAAAATACCCAAACCAGCTTTTTTGAGCCATTTTCACGGCCTTTAATTCTCAAGAAGAAATACAGCACTCATCCTATACTAATACACTCCATGAGTATAGAAACTTTAATAACACATATTGCATGGAAAAATCTCTCTAAAGTCGCAACCCAAACCAACCCAGCTTCGTCGAAATTGCCAAACTGACCATGTTCATTCTCCTATATCTAGAACATGGAAGACTCCAAGAAAAATCCATTCAATCCGAATGAAAGCATGTAACATATAGTTTTGAATGCAAGAAACATCTTGGAGATTGATCAACTACACACTCTAGAATGGCTTCTCCAAGTGGCTTGAACAAGCAGGTTTAGACATTTCGACACACACCAACTATTCAACGGAAATGCCCAAACCAACTTCAAACATGGCAAGTGCTTTGCGGGGCTAGTGGGTGGTGGGGTGAGCGGCGGCGGCGAGGGGTGTGCAAGCCCTCGTCACTGGTATCCCATATATATTTTTTAAGCTCATTTTAAAACTTACTTAAATTTTTTTAGCTTATTTTTAAATCCAGAAAATCCACGTGGATTAAAAAATTCAATTAAAAATGCAATGTATTTTTTTTGTCGAAATTTCTCGCCGTTGACACTTAAGTTATCGTTTTTCTCCAATTTTGGCACTTAAGAGAGCCGGTGAAAAATTTTGACACTAAATTAATCTCCATACAAAAATTTTGGCACTTCTCTTTTGGTCAAAAGTTGCAATCTTTCATAACACACGATTATTTGTGCAAATAATGTGTCTTTCAATGTACTTTAAAGATTATCGACCAAAAAAAAATTTACTTTAAAGATCAACTATATGAAAATATTTCATGTTTAAATTAGTTTTTTTATTGACCTCGTAGGTATATTACCTCCCAAAAAGAATATCACGACTCCTAAAAGCCTCTATTCACGTGCAACGAACGGGTAACCTCTCCACCGGTAAGTACTTATTTAAGAAAAACAACATATTAAAGGCCAAACTCTCTTGTTTTTCCTTCTCTCTTCTTTTACCAGGCAGACCCCTGTTGAGAATTGTTGACAAGATCATGCTTCAAGCTAAACATAAATCATTAAAATCCAAGTAAGATTCACTAATTGACTTGAACATGGCTGCTTTGAAACGAAGAGTAAAATCTCATTCTGTCAAAGAGAAAGCAGCCCCCATGCATTATACTGGTCACAGCAAAAATCTACAACCCTGACCGCTAGCGACGTCGGTTTCTGTTGTCCTATAGACTAATAAAAGCTTCATACGCTTCTTCGTCGTCATAATCCTTAAGACTTCTTTCCATTTCTCACAATGATATCCTCTGATTCGAATGGAAAGCCCTTCAGAATGTGTAATGCTGCTGAATCGAATCAATGTCCAAGCCTTTGAGCTTGACCACGGATTCAACATGGCCCTTCAGAGTATGCAGCTCGCGAAGCCTGCAACAACAGATTCAGTTTGCCTTAGCATCACGTGTGAGACTTAACTGGCAAAAAGGAACTGCTAGCAGCGAAAGGTTTAAGCTCTGTATCGAGAAACTAAGGCTCCTAATCTCCGTTGAATACAGCATGGCCTTTGAACTTCAATTATCAGGCAAGCAAATAGGTATGGAAGCGAAGTAGGTGGAACTATGTTATTAAGTAAATAACACCATTTTGTTACAAGCATTGAAGTATGAGAATTAAGGTGCTCACCTCGCAACCTCAGCTCGTCGCTTGGCTTGCTCTGCAATCTCTGAAAGCTCCCTGTAGCTACTCTTGTCAGAGAAAAGGTTGCTGCTTTCAGGAGGCTGAAGGCCGTGCAGAGTCCTCTGTGCAGTTGCCCACTGAGCTTCTCGCTCTTCTTTGCCATAGTCTTTTTTGGTAGTGAAGGCGGTCTGCGTGATAAAATTGGCCATTATTAACAGAATGTAGGGTTTTTCATAATAAATCATCCAAGGCAGTGCCTCCTTCTTAGTGGAAATACCTTGTTCTCCAAAAGGGTATTCCACGCTCTACCGCTCAGAATGTAGCGGATCGCGAATTTGAGAATATCGAGCGGAATATATGTCACCAAACTGTAAAGCCAGATGACACCGGCCCATCCCCATCCAGTTCCTTTTATCCTCGCGAAACCCCAATTTGCATAAACCGATATAAGTGTCGCAACCTGTCCATGAAAAATTTTGCATCAGGGAAGCATATTGGTTAATAGTGATTAAGTTATCGATTATCCAAACTCTTCTGAGAACTTTTAACCATTCTCCATCAGTGAAAGCTAATAAATCTGTAGTTCTCGCTTCAACTGCACTCCTATGAAATTAGTCAGTAGAAGGTGCCATAGCAAACTTATTCTCCCAGTAAGAAAGTGAACAGATATGACCGAGAAATTCTTACCAGCTGAGCAACTGCAAATGCACTGACCAAGAGAAGTCCCGGGCGCTCAACAAAGGACCAGCTACGTGATCTGGTGACAAAGATTAGAGCCTGGCTAACTATACTCACTTGCAAGTATAGGGCTGCCATCATTTCTTTGTCGCTATATCTGATTGATTTTACACCAAACTTGTCCTGCACACAGAATAGGGCAGCGATATTTTATTACTTTGGTTCCAATAATTCAACGAAAGATATACACGAGAAATAGAAGTAGAAAACCAAACAAGAAACAGATTCTTACTGGGAAAAAATCAGTATCTTTCATGGCCCAAAAGAAAATTACAGTCATTAAAGCCAGGTAACCTCCCAGAACAATTCCAGTAGCGAAAATTTCTTTCAACTTCCAGCTATCTGGCTGTGGAGACGGCTTCACTCGATCTTTGGAGATCGTCATGATCGTTCCTGAGATTGTTATGGATAATTAATCAAAATGGTGCTTCTTGATCGGCATTTATGATGAGAATTGGGAGTAAAAGAATGAAACACTATAGTCTTACCATCGTTTAAGATGGCAATGATCAAAACCATAAAGGGCGCAAAGTCGAACTTCCAGATCAAAGCAATGAACATAAAGCCAAACTGCAGAAGCAAAATGACGAGTCTGGTTGCATGAAATTTCACGAGGGAATAGTTTCACTATCTTGAGTCCACATTTGATATGGAGCACTTACCACTATACGGATTGTAATGGAGACTGCATAAATCTGCAAACATCAGCCACCTTGGAGTAAGCTCGGAATACAGTTAAGCATATGCAAAGTTTTGGTGCATATTAATCTAAAAATGCAATTGAAATCACTAACCGTGTAATTCTTCATTCTTTGGAATATAGCCCGGCTGGTCAGCACAGCACTTATTATGACGCTCAATCCCGGTTCAGTGAGGACAATGTCTGAGGCACCTCTGGCAGCATCAGTGGCATCAGCAACTGCAATCCCGATATCCGCCTTCTTCAAAGCTGGGGCATCATTCACACCATCTCCAGTCATACCACATATGTGCTTCCTCTCCTGCAGCTTCTTTACGATTTCGTACTTGTGTTCTGACATGCACCAATTAGAATGTCAGTGCATAGAAATTACACCAGAACTCTTAAAAAGAGCATATCACGATCTCATAGGGTTAATCAAATTAATTGGTGGTAGTGCGACGCGGGTTGAGTGCTTTTTAGAATCTTGTCTATGTGAAGAATCATGGAAATAAACGGAGCTTACCAGGAAATACTCCAGCAAATCCATCCGCCTTCTCAATCAATTCATCTACAGGAAGTGCTGCGATCGAAGCATCTTTGTTTTGGCCAAGCAATGAAGAAGAAGGATACATATTTGTCCCCATTCCAAGCCTCCTACCAGTTTCCTTGGCAATAGCAAGTTGATCACCTGAAAATTAAAGGACAAAAATTACATCCTTTAAAGAAAGCATTACCTAATGATTGATGGAACTCTGTGACAGCAGTTCTTACCCGTGATCATCTTCACATTGACACCAAGATTGAGGGCTCTTCGGATTGTTTCTGCACTATCATGCCTCGGAGGATCGAAAAGAGGCAACAAACCTACAAACTGCCAAGGAGCACCTGGGGTATCTTTTGATCTCTCGGGAATTTCCTGCAAATCTCAAATAGAGGCAAGTAAATGAACCATTCCATGGTCATAGCAATTAGATATGTGGATCGCCATATTAGCACACCTGTCTTGCAACAGCTAAAGATCGAAGTCCACGCTCAGCAAACTTGTCGATCACTGCATGAGCCTTCTTCCTAACATCTTCCTTGCAATTGCAGAGGTTTAATATCTGTCCACGGCATGAGTATTAAATATATCATTCATGGCATCCAAGAATCTACCGTTGCTGCAACTATCAAGGAAAGCAAGCACCAGTACCTGCTCTGGAGCACCTTTGCTTGCACGATGCCAACTCCCATCCGAGTCAATGTATGTCAGAGCAGTCCTCTTATCCACAGGATTAAATGGAAGGAAATGGACCTCACGGATACCAGCTCGGGCCTGCCCAGAAGGAGAAACATGAACAACAACCCATACTCTTCATGGTCCAATAATTTTAATAAGTCATGCACATTCCAAAGCTGAAAGGTTGAACTGATATGAATCATACCTCCTTTGGATCCGCAAGCATTCCGACAATCGCAGCATCAATTGCGTCTTGATTTTCAGTCCTAGATGCCCTCGCTGCGAGAAGAATGACATGCTCCTTTTCGACACCCTTGGTAAACACCTCGATCAAGGTCCTATCGACGGTCAGCTTATTCAGGGTCAAGGTTCCTGTTTTGTCACTGCAAAGAACATCCATCCCTGCCATTTCTTCAATGGCAGTCATTCTCTTGGTAATGGCACCCTGCTGAGAGAGCCTGTGGGATCCAATAGCCATAGTAACGGATAAAACTGTAGGCATTGCAATCGGAATCCCTCCGATCAACAGAACCAGCAAGTTGTCGATCCCATCCCTGTATCTGCGGTGTTGTATCGGGTACATGACTATGATCTCTATTGCTATCCCGATGGCAATCGAGCAAATGCAGAAGTTACCGATCGCAGTGAGAACTTTCTGGAAGTGACCGACCTGATTGGTGCTGTCCACCAGATGCGCAGCTTTGCCGAAGAAAGTATGCACGCCGGTAGCGATGACAACCGCTTCTAATTCGCCTTGTTTGCAGGTCGAACCAGAAAATACTTCATCCGACGGGTTCTTAGTAACGGGAAGGGATTCACCTGTAAGAGCGGATTGATCAATCTTAAGGGGATCTCCCTCAAGGAGACGGGCATCCGCGGGAATTATATCACCCAGTTTGATGCTGATGATGTCTCCAGGCACTAAGATTGAAGCATCCTGCTCACTCCATCGGCCATCTCTGAGAACCTACATTTACAACCACAGGTGCAGATTCTACATTACGTTCATGTCAATAGAACTCCTATTCATCCACCATCAGAAGCGCTCTTCTCACCTTAGTTTTGGGAGCAAGACCGGCCATAAGAGCAGCCGCCGCATTACCAGCATTGTTTTCTTCAATGAAACTTATGGTGGAGTTGATCACCAACAAGACAATGATACCAACAAAATCTTGCCAATCTGGAGGCTTTCCACCACCGTTCGCCAACGCAATGGCCATCAAAGCGGCAGCTTCCATGACCCATGACAGCGGGTTCCACATAAAGCCTAAAAACTTGAGAATTTTGCTCTCCTGCATTTAACAGGCCGACACATCAATTGTATAGCAAAGCTTCAAGGAAGCAAACTGAAGCTTATCGATAAAGTCCATCGTTAATCAATCTAAAAAGAACCTTTTTCTCTTCCAGTTTGTTTGGTCCGAAAACCTGAAGCCGGTGGGCTCCTTCGTCCGAGCTCAGACCTTCCCTCGAGCATTTCAACTGCTCGAACACTTCCTCTACCGGAATCTTTTCCTGCGAAACATAAGGCAACCGTCAGAGCCCAATCCTTTTTTATACGAATCTAATACATCCACAGAAGCTTCGGAAACTTATCGAGCTTTCACCAGCCCCATAATGATTCTTGCCCCAAAACACATCTAGAACAACATGTAATACACCCTCTCACATGTAACTAAAGTCTAGATCAGATGGCTTGACTGCAATATTAGTAGTCTAGTCTATTATCGGCTTCTCAGGAAGGCATCCTAGTACATGTCAGGCGGTTGCAACAACACAACTGTGGAAACACTTATGCTAGGCATTAGCTTCAACAGGAATCAAGTGAACCCAAGTGGTGGTGTGCTATTCAACAAGCATCTTTCACAGGAATGGAAGAGTCAGTTAGCTCAAAGTGAAGTGGTCAAAAGGAGGAAAAAAAAAAGTTGGACACTGCTAAAAAAAAAGAAGTAATAATCAAATTAATGGGATCTCTAGAAGATCAAACTAGTCGCACCCATCATGTGAACTCGAAGACTTTTCGGGATTCCGCTGCAATGTAAAGTCATGAGGATGGCCCCTCCCTCTCCCTCTCCCTCTCTCTCTCTCTCTCTCTCTCCATTGATCCAGGGAGTGACTCTGATTGAGATGATATAGAGTTGAAATCGATGTCCACCAGCGAGTCCAAGCAATCATTTTCGAAGGAGGAAAGAAATCGAATGGCTTCTAAGCATTCCAGGAAAAATCATGGTCTTGCGAAATATACAGTGTACCCTTTACAATTCCCTAACTTATGTCTGTACAGTCCAAATTCAGACATGAAAATGAAGGAGGACGGAATGATTTCGCTGGGGAGGGGTGAAGCCAAAACATAAAAATATAAAAGACCGAAAATAATTTTCTCTCCTTTTTTTTTTCTTAAGTTAAATGTGAGCTATGAAATGCGATAAAAAAAATATGTTCAGGCACAATATAATAATACTACACAATCATTGTCAGGAGAGGGTGTAAGTCTTTCCATACTGTTCCCAATGGAAAATTGACCGGAAGCAATTAAACGAATTAGATCTCTTATGGAAAAAGAAATAGAAAGAAATTATAAATAAATAAATAAAAAAGCTGGATGGAATGCTTAATTTAATAGGTTTTGAAAATTTCCGATATTCAACTGTATTAGTGTAGGTGGTAACACACAGGGTGATCGGTTCTGGGAAGTTTCAGAGTGGATCGAATCAATTCTCACTTTGAAATCGGAAATCTAATCGTCACTTTCTGTGAAACCTTATTATTAATTTTTTTTTTTCTAATTTCTGCCCTAAAAAAATTTAAAAAAACATATATATTCTAGGCCGGTTCCACCCGTTCGGTACCGTTCGTTTCCAGAAACTAGGAACACAACCAGTTCCCAAGTTGGATCGAGACCAACGCACACCCTTATTAACATCCTTCAATATGATGCGAACCCCACACATAATCATTCGGTGCGAACCTCCACTGATTACAATGAATCCAGTCCGCGTGAATCTAAATTCAGGCAAGAATTCGCGATCGCCGAAGGATCGGCTCCGGTTAGGCAGGGAACGTGTCCGGCACGTGGGAGAGAACCCAAAACCTAAGCAAAGTATTTTCCCCATGAAAAAGAGGGGGAAAAAAAAGCTACAAGAAACCGATCAGAAAACAAAAAGAATTCAAGGAAAAAGCAAACCGGAAATATAAATAAATAAATAAAAACCCAAGAAGCACAGCCGCAGGAGAGCAAGGCATCGATGCCGGCCACGTCAGCCGTTCACGGGACCCGGCGGCGACGAGTCAAACATTAAATTTTTTACCCGACCGAACCGGATTCGCGCCGCCCATGTAGTTAGGAACAGAGGCGCCCCGTGAGTAGAAAACTGTTCCTACGCTTCCATCAGTAAATTCAGGCACTTCGAAGATATAAAAATAAAAATAAAAATAAAAACATAAAAATCGATTTTTGACGTCACGTCGCAATCCTAAGTCTGAAAAAAATCATCCGAAAGTCCCACGTAAATGGTAAAGTGGAAAGAAAGAGGGAAGAAGCGGAACCGAATGAATGCCCCCTGTCGAATCGCTTTCGGCGGAACAGAAGCCGATTCCGATTCCGATTCTCCCTCCCCAAAAAACAAAAAAAATAAATAAAAGGAAAAAAAATCAAGGGATGGAAAAAAAAAAGAAAAAAGGAAGCGAGCAAGGTGAATTCCGATGCTAAATCATGAGATTTACAAGGATATTCGAAGCTCCTCGTGATCCAAAAATAATAATAATAATAATAATAATAATAATAATCCGACCATGCATGAGAAGAGAAAATCATCATCAGCCTGCGACTTTTAAGGATTTCTCCGTTGGAAACCTAAATTCTCTGCCTCTCTCTCTGTTTTCTCGTGTTTTTTTTTTTTTTGGTTCCTGTCGTTTTTTGTCCCCTGAATTCTCGCCTCGGAACCAGGAAAAAGAGGAATGAGAAGAGAGCAGAGTTTTTTTTTTACCAGATCGACGGTCTCGTTCTTAATCTCCTCGAGGCTGATGGCCTTGTTGCTCCCCATGGCTGGACAGCCCGGCGCCGCCGGAGAGCGAGCGAGCGAGCGGCGGCGGCGGCGGCGGCCGACGGAGGAGGAGAAATGGGAATCGAGTTCTGGAGAGGGGGCGAAGATTCAATGAATGGGATGGGAGAGGAGGGAGTGGTGGTGGTGGCTCAGTGGAGAAACGAGAGGCCAACTTTGCAAATGGGGCTCCCTTCGTCTCCTTGCGTGCCCCCCCCGTCAATTTATAACCCGCGACAGTGGCCGCTCTGCTGGGTCCCACGCAGCCTTCCCTTCAAGTCAGAAGTCGCGCTTCGGATCACGCGCCACTCCCCCCGCGCGTGGCGTCCACCGCTCAGCGCAGTTGGTGGGCTCGACTTTTCGCTTCACATGATTTGTGAAAGGGCGGTGCTATTTCCACTCCTCGTGTGCGACTAAAATCCATCCGATGTTCACTAAAAAGACAAAATTACCCTCTTCATTTAATTTAAATTTAAATTGGTGATCCTACTTTCTTATTTTTAAGTTTTTTTTATATCTATGTAGGATCTACCTACCATAATAAGAATTTCATATGTTAAGTTTTGGTTTATTGCATATTTTTCATGTATATAAAAGGCAATATGTCTTTTTTTATTGTTAGATATTACTTCCATATAAATTTGTTTTGTCAAAAAGAGTAGATTTCGTGGAATCTACTTCTTTTCTACGTTGACGATTAAATTTATGGATAAATTGTTAAGTAGATGGAATTTAATTAAATCAAAACATTGCATAATGTAAAGATTTCTTTTTAAATGCTGGTGAAAATTCATTATTTGGAATTGATAAAAATTAATATCATCGACGAATTGTTTATAAAAAAATATCAAGATACCTCATTGTGCATAATATTTTCAGTGTATTCCTAGATATCCCTCTAACGTCTTACATGTTTTGTATAAAAGTATCTCGCTAATATATTAAGGAAAATATAAAGTATTTGATATACTAAATAAACGGACTTGATATATATTTAAACTAATAAATTAATAAATATAAGAGGGACAAAAAGGTTGTTATAAGATCAAATCATGTAAAGGAGACTTTTCAAATTTATACTATATCAAAGAATGTCTTTTTTCCTTATCGTTAGCAAGATAATTTTACGCGGAGCATGTAAAATGTTAAAGGAAAATTTGATAATTCGATTTTCTTTAATACGTTTAAAAAAACAAAACATGTGAAATGCTTAATTATGGTAAGTATCCTAAATAAAAATAAATGAATAGAAAAAAGAAGGATTGGGCCATTATCTAAAACTGCAATTGAAAGATTGAGGGCAGTTTTGTCTTTTTAGTGTAAATGGGGTGGATTTAAATATTTAGGGGGTGAAATTAGCGCCACCCTTTTAGAAAATGTTGAAAGAGTATCCTCGAGATGCTTTAGGAAATAATTATTTTTACTTAAAAATAGGGATATGTGCACTACAAATCCTAAAAATTGTCACTAAAATGCAATTAAATCCTAAAACTTGCACACACAAAAAATGCAATTAAGTCATAAAACTTATCGAATTAGTGCAATCGAGTCATTCCGTTAACTCCGTCCAATTAGACCAATGGAAAATGCTAATGTGGCTTTTTTATTATTATTTTATCTTATCTTATGTGAAAATGACATGTCAAAATCCAATTTTTAATATAAATTTATTTAAATTAAATATAAAAATAAGCTAAATGTTAATAATAATACAAAGGGAAACTAGCGACTGAGGGTTACAAGCACTTGCCGTCGCCGCCCCACCATAGCTAGGAACGGTCGGTAGTGGTGGGGGAACGGTTGGTGGGGTCGCTGAGCCCTAGCAAAGGTGGGGGAACGATCGGGGAACAGTTGGGCGAGGGTCGCCAGCCCTCACCCATGTTTAGTTGAGGACCGTCCCTAGCAGGGGTCGGTTGCCAGTGGCGGCCCTTGGCTAGACATGAGCGAGGGCTGGCGACCCTTGCCCAAATCTAGGCGATGGCATGTCGGCCCTCGCCTGTAGTTAGTGAGACCATTCCCCCACCATCATAGGCCTTGGTGGGGCGACGGCGACCTGGTTCTAAACTTTTCTTTTTTCAAAAAATAGCTTTTATAAATTTAATTTAAATGAAAATTAGATTTAGATCAAAACGACGTCATTTTAGTCATGTCATTGTCACGTATGAAAGAGAAAATATTTTTAAAAAAATGTCAAATTAGCATTTTTCGTTAGCCAAGTTGGACGAAGTTAATGAAAAGACTCGATTGAATTAATTTAACAAGTTTTAGGATTTGATTGTAATTTTTGCAAGTTTTAGAACTCAATTGCTTTTTCGTGACAAGTAAACATGTCCCGAACAATATTTAAATTCCTTGAAGTGTATTTTTGTCCCAATTTTCAAGGTGTTTGACTTAAAAATGACTAAATCGATCGCATTGGAAGAGCATAGGGACCCAACTGAATGTTTGAAGGGGGTTCATGGATTAATTTTTTTTTATTTGTCCCTACTTATAAATGAAAAGAGATGGATAACGATTAGACGTACAGTCACCGCCCACCGGAGAAGGAAAGGTACGACAAAAGGGCTGAATCGAACGAAACAAGTAGGTGGCAATATAACATTGTAGAAATATGGGAAATTACGGTATAAAATTGTACATCGGGTACAAAGTTACAGAAAATATGACCTTTTATGATGTCAATTTTTAACAAAAGGCAAAGTCAATTACCTCAAAATGTTGAGAGGTCCCCACCTTAGAGGTGTTGTAGTTTCTTGCTTTCCTTTTGAGCTTTAACTAGTACACATAACTCTGACAAAAAAAAAAAACTAGTGCACATTAGACGAACAAGAAGAAGATGAAAAATATGTTTGAAGTTCAAATATCTCTTTTGACTAATCTCTAATAGTACTCTTTATGTTTTTCTGATTTAAAAAGATGGGCCGTCGTTAAATAGTTTCAATTCATTCACCAAAATTCTCTATGAAAGCACAATAAAATACCTTTTTCCAATTTCCTCACCCACCCAAAAGAAAGAAAATTCCTCAGCCAGTCAATGTTGAGGTCAATACAGTAATTTGATACATCTCTCTCTCCCTCAACACTTTCTTTCCTATTATTAAAAAAAATACATATTTCCGCTACTGATTACTAACTATTTTCATTATAAGATATTATTTTTGTAGGCCAAGCATTAGAGGAGTACTATGCGTAACCACACAATATGATGAACATTCGTAAGTAGATGTTAATTCATATATCACTCAACAAGGTCTTTCCCATCCGTCGGGGAATTAAGGATGTCACAAACTTCCCTGCTTAAAGAACTAACGTCCTCGTTAGCGTTGGCTTGTACCACCCAACAATTCTCTCCTCGTTTGATGTATGCAATCCATTCGTGCCCCGCTCTAGCTCTCTGCCATCCTAGAGGCCCACCAATAGCCGCGCTTTTTCCGAATTCTCTCGCTCTAACGATTATTGCCTACTTTCGCCGTATTGGCTATTAGCCTAGTTTGTCCACGAACCACACATTTACTGGAGGTGGTCCTATTCCGATACCATTTATAATAACCTAGCTCGTATCACGTGGGCCATGCCCAAAATATTACTATGAGTAACCTCACAATGTGTTGACCATTCGGGGTCGGGTGTTACCTTATAAATAAATAGGGCCTCTCCCGCGATCACAAATAAAAGCCAAAAGATGCATTTTTAGGGACTTTCTTCCCTTCCTTTTGGGCATTGACTAGTACACAATAGACAAAACACGAGGTGGATGATAAAGTTGTTAAGTTGAAAAGAAAAACAAGTAAAATGGGTTAAATCCAAATATCTCTTTTCATAATCTCTACTGATACTGTCTATGCTTTTCTTATTTAAAAAGATGGATCGCCGTTAAATAGTTTCATTTCTTTTTTTTCTTTTTTTGGTCTTGTAAATAGTTTCATTTCATTTGTCAAATTTTCACTATGGAATCACCTTTTACGTTTTGCAAATTTTCTCATATTTTCTCACTCGCTCAATGTTGAGGTCGATATAGTAATTTGATACGTCTGCCTCTCTCTCAACACTTTCTTTCCTAGAAAGGGCAGAGTTCTCCCAAAAGTTTTTTTGAGCTAAGTAGAAGTCGGTTTGTTTGATGAAAAATCATTTCGAGAAATTTTTTTTGGACTTTTCAACAATTAGATAACGAAAAACTAGCCAATTGACAAAAAACATTTTTCATGAACTGAAACAACAAGCTTAGATTGAAAAAAAAATTTCTCATCAATTTTTTTTTCTTTATGCTTCTATTAAGCCTCAACTGGTTTTATTCTCTTTTATAAATCTTGTCCAACATATCCTAATCATACTTCGTTAATGCTTATGTTTTCCTACATTCCAAAAAAAAAAAAAAAACGCCATCATATATACAAGTTCACAAATTTGATTTCATGATTTCTTTTCTTATTTCTTTGTAACTCTCGTTATTTTGATGAATTATAAAATAAACAAACTACTTTTCATGAATACAATTATTATCAAGTACCATAAAATCAATTTTTTCAATTTGTTTTCAGTGCAAACAAAATTACAATATCGTTGTACTTTCTCTGAAATTGAAATTTCTGAAACATTTTCTAGCGACAAGAAGTTTTCAGTGAAACAAACAGACCCTTAAAAGTTCTCTATACCAACACTTATGGATTCATAACTTCATGTTTCTTCTCCTAATCTGTAATTTCCTTTATATAGTTTAATAGCATTACATAATCTATCCTGTTTTCGGAAGTAAAATCCAAACAGCAGAAAACTATTTCCGCTCACTTTCATGCTTACAACCAAATAAGGCAAAAACAATCACTTTCCCTACAAATGAATTTTGTGCAATATCATTTCCTTCGACATAAAATTTTTTGCGAAACAAATGCACCTTAGAATCTTCTTTTTTCCCTTCATCCTATCAACAGTGTGTGACTTTGTGAGGTTTTGATAGTCTGTCTGAACAACCACGGTTTGAAGTAGGAAAACATGAGGGATCTTAGTACCTGGACTAAGGAAGTGAAGGTTGGAATTAGCTACGTCCAAAAACCCGAAAGCTAATAACATTAATTTCCTACCCGACTACGTCTGGTGCTGTTAAAAAATTTCTGTCTAGATAAGTTCTGTTTGCAGCCATGCACACTTGCAATCATTCTCGGGTCTCCCAGGTAAAAGTTTGAAGAAAGCTCCACAATGTAAAAATAAAAATATATATAACTTTAAAGAATCGTTTTGCATAAGTATCCTAACTTTTTCGTATAATTTTAGATGATATTCCGAGCGAATGAATTAGAGGACCGCATCGAACGAAACAAAAGAGTTCGGGGCCAAATCGAACGAAAGCAAGATTCAAGGACCGAATCGAACATCGAGCAAATCTCAACCGACGATCCTGCCACTGTCCCTAATAATTTTTTTCTCGAGACGCTAAGGTGAATTGCCGTTTCCAACTTCCCCCATCCCCTTTCCTAGAAATTTCTATGCTTCATGCTGATTTGCTCACGCCCCAAAATTTCCCCTCTCTTTCAACGCACTGCAATGCATTTTCTAACGGGAGTCATGCCCTGCAAATAATTCTACTGACTAACAATTAAGAAAGAAAGAGAGAGAGAGAGGAGCGACTAAACCACTTTCGTACGAACTGTCGAACCTAAGTATGAATACGAAGCTTAGTAGTACTACCTCAGAAGCTTCATGTTAATGGCTACCCAAACGTTGAAAACATTGCTAACTCTAGAAGAGCAATTAAGCCTTTGTAAACAGCTCCCATCCAGACCACAAGCTTAACTTTTCTCATTCTATGAAAGAGATAAGTCTTCATAAATGAGTTAACAAAGCCATGTTTTTCTAGTTTCCCTCGTTTTCACGGCTAGCAATAAGGGATTACTTCAACCGTCAAGTGGATAGTGACTTTTGGACCCCACGAAGGAATGGCTTAATTTCTTTTAAAAAAGACTCCCAATTTTAGGATTGATCCCAACTCTGTCCCGAACTTTCTTTTCGTCTTAAAAAGAAAAATAGAAAAACTTTCATTGTAGTCCCAAATTCGTCTCCACGTTCAGTTTTTTCAAATCATCAGCAGCCAGACTAGCTAAAGGTTCACCAACTAAACATGCGTATTCACCAACACCCTCCCCTTCTTACGGAACGACAACAGCTTCATGAGGCTGATAATTTCGAAGAAATCAGTGGCCATTTTTGGAGGTAGAGCAAATTTAAGACTATAGTGAAAGTTCGTGATTTGTTTTTAGAAAAAAAAATTTGGGATAGAGTTGGGATTCAACGTTGGAGTTTTTAGGCCCAAAGAAATAGATGTAACTTTCCACATAGAGAGAGAGAGAGAGAGTAATAGGATATCGTCTTTGTGGAACCATTGTGATTAGCATGGATCTTTAGGGTAATTACTACGGTCGTTAGTGGTGGTGGTTGAATTGACCTTTTGAGTGGTAAGGACGCAAGGCCCCACTAATTACGGTAATTAAGTCATCTTAATGTTTGTTGACTGGCTCAAAGTGTCCGTTGACCAGGTCAGATTTTGCGTCCTTACAAAAAAGACGGAAAGCTACGTACTTTTGTTCCAGCCAAAAGAGAGACAAGCAACTTTGATGATACTATAATCACCTCTTAATTCTCTCTTTTTAACCAAGCCTAGCTAAGTGGGTTTCGTACGGATGCGGCCGAGACTTTTTATGGCCGAGGACAAGCGCGTGCAGCGTCTAACGAGGCGCAACTTCAGGCGAATCTTTCTCCTTTAGATCATCATTCCCAAGAGTAATAATATGGTGAATTGCACCGTGGCGACTAACCGCGCCACATTCCCCTTATAAAATCGGGCTCGAGTCCAGACTAGTCCGGCTTGAGCTCGCTTACTCATCACCTCAAGACTATATACATATACAGCATGTTCTAAGCCCAAAAATTATGAATTACAGGCTAAAATGTAGAGAAAACTATTGTGAATTGCACCATCGTAACTAACTGCACCACGTTCCCCTTATAAAATCGGGCTCGAGTCCAGACTAGTCCAGCTTGAGCTCGCTTACTCATCACCTATATACATATACGGCATGTTCTAAGCCTAAAAATTATGAATTACAAGCAAAAATGTAGAGAAAACTTGTCTTATCATTTGCTTTGTGGCACCACCTTCTATCTTATGGGTGGTGCCTTGTTCCTAGAAATACGTTTATGAATTACATAATCATATAGTTCAACATTATTAAGTATAATGAATATTCATTCTGATAATATGGAAGTATTCTTCTAGACACCATCAGTTGATTTATTGAATAAAGTGTACCAACTAGACTAGTAAAATACATGAAAGATCATTTGAATGTAGAGATTGTGAGAGTTTTTCTAATGTGAGCCACGTTAATTGATAATTGTAATTAACGTATTAAGGTGCAATTACTAGCTTACGGGGTTGGTCTAATAAAGGTGAGATATAAGATTTCGTAATCAGTCTAATATGGGCCTGGCATGTGTGAGCCGAGTTGAGCCGAGTTGAGCCCAGTCCGTAATGAGAAGGCCCGACTGAAAACTTTATAAATAGCGCTAAAGTCTCTCCTCTAACCCTAACACACTCATAACTCGCATAAAGGAATTAAAGAGAAACTCTCTGTGCAATGGCCGTCTCATTGAGCTAAGGTATTCAAAGGGCAATAGAGGAGAATAACTTCAGCTTCAGATTATCGTATTCAGCATCAAGAACGATGGATCCCAAACCAGGTGCATAAACCTCTTTACCCTCTATGTATGTTGTAGATCTAGCTATGGTGATCCTAGATAGTCGCTGAGGGTAAGCGTCCGATAGCTGGTATTAGAGCCACCATAGCCTAGATCTCACACCTACTGTTTTGGCTCGTTTTTTGAATTTATGTCGGATAAAAGTAGTCTAAAGCATATTGTTGGATTCATCTTGCCGAGACGAAGATTTCGAGTGGTCGCAAAGCTCCGACGAACGTCAGGAGACTCCACACGCGCCCAGACGGACCTAGGCGCGTAACCCACGCGTTGGCCACGCACCTGCACGTGCCGGTACGGGTGAGCCGGCTTGGTGCATGGGCAGCACGCCTTAGGTGATGTCATGCATGACGTCACCTAGTGTGCGGCCCACTCCAAGTCACAGACCCAACCCATTGGTCGGGTCGACCCAACCGTTGACCCGTCGACTCGACTCGATCCAAACCAGGTCCGACCCGACCCATGACCCGACCCGGGTGACCTATGGGTCGAACCGATCAACTGATTGGGCCGGATCGTTGATCGGTCTGACCAATCCATTGACTGGTTCAGACCGGTCTGCTGCGCCCCGCACATGCGCATCACGCGCCGCGCTTGGGCTTCACATGTCGAACCTTCAAGTGGCATGTGAGGGCGCGTCCGGGCTCCTTTTGGGGCATGCAAGGTACCGACGTGTTCGTATTGAGGAGCTCTACATTGTGGTATTCTTAAATTACATGTTTGGAGGAGGTCAAAATGCTTATGGAACCCTATATATACGTGTATGTTTGAGGTATTTGTGCATTTTTTCCTGTATTTTCATATGGTTTTGAAAATACATAAGGTAGCCCATATGTATATGACCACATAAAGTATATGTATAGCTTAATTCATTGATCGCATGTATAAGAGTTAACATGTATCAATTATTGAAACAATGTCATTAGCATGACATGTTGATTTAAGTGATAAAAGGCCCATGTTTTGAGAACTAAAATCACATATATAAGATAAATATGAGATAAAATTTATATCTTTGGTGTGAGTGATTTTCAAAGATTCGATTGGGTCGTGACCGCCAAAATGGCACACTTGATTAGGTTTGAGAAATATCGATATCACATTATTGGGGATGTCTCATGTTCTAATGCGTGCTCATACTCTCAAAGGGGGTGATTATGTATTGATTCATGGAGGGATACATGTACAACATATGATTGAGGATTGACTAATCCTAGTAGTTCACCTGCCCAAAGGTAGTGAATTCACGAAAAATTGGAATATATTTTCATGATCGTTGTCATGTGGAGAGTATACAACTGCATATCATATATTCCGCCCAAAGGTGATTATGCGATAATGTATGTAACTCTCAAAAGGGTATTCACATGATGCTAATTGTGAACATTGTTTGTTTTCCAATCACCTTTTTTATGAACGGCAACTCCATTAGTATTGAAGTTCTTATTAGTTCAAACTTTAAGAAATGGAAAGAGAATTTTCTGTTTGGGATAGAGCTGTCAGATGTTCATATTGCTCTTACTAAAGATAAGCCGTCAAATTTGACCGACAACAGTACGGAACCCGAAAAAGCAAACTTGGCTGCTTGGGAAAAGAGCAATTGGATTTTCTTGTTATCGATGAAGCGATCCATTCAAGAACATTTGAAAAGTAGTTTGCCTGCTAACTGCACTGCTAAAGAGATGTTGGAAGCCTTGAAGGCTAGGAACCGTGTCTCTGCTAATGCTGAGGTTGGAATACTTCTATAAAGACTCTCCAATATAAGGTATGATGCTTTTGCTAGGGTTAGAGATTACGTCTTAAGGATGGTAGATGTGCAGACAAAACTTAGGGTACTTAATGTTCCCATTCCTGACGCTTGTATTGTGCATCAAGTACTAAACACCCTTCCATCTAATTTTTGGATTATAAAGACTAATTATAACTCCCAAGATAAGGCATGGTCAATTAATGACCTAATAGCTAGGGTGATGGCAGAGAAAGGGAAACTTAAGAAAGAAAGAAAACACCTTGCCTATTATGCCTCAAGTTTAAGCAGCAAAAGGGGTAAGGGGTTCAAAAGTCATACTCATAAAGGCACTATCCAAGCACCAGTTGATTTGATAATTTGGGTCCTAATAAGGTATCCTCTCAGAAAAATGGTGGCATGTGTTACTTTTATAGAAGGAAAGGCCACATAAAGAAGGACTGCAATAAGTTTAAGACTTGGTCGTCTAAGCGTGAGCATAAAAGGATTCATAAATCGGAGGAAGCCAAATAAGGATGAATCAAAACTCATTGTGGGAAACAATGATATAGATGACGTTAAGTTCGTGGGAGATATCATTTTAATTCTAGATTATAATTTCAATTTGATATTAAGAAACATTTTTTATGTACCTTTCTTTAGACGGAACTTAGTTTTCGTATCATGTTTGGACATGTGTTGTTACTCGTTTGAAATAAAGAACAATGTTGTTTCCTTATTTTTTTTAATTCAAATAAGGTTAGGAACTGCAATATGTCCAATGGATTGTACAGATTGTGTTTGACTCCCAATAATATGTATGTCGTCTATACGGCTGAAAATGTTGTTTCCAAAAGACCTCTACCTAAAGAACAGTCTTATGCATTATGGCATAAACGTCTTGATCACATCTCTAAGAAAAGAGTAGAAAACCTGATAAAGTCAGACATCCTGCCTACTCTTAAAAATGACCTAGAGACTTGCATAGACTGCTGTAGAGGTATGATAACCAAGATAAGGAAGAAAACTACAGTCCGGAGTGTTGACATGTTAGAGGTCATTCACACTGATATTAGTAGACCTTATAAGGCAACATTGTGTAGAAATTTTTATTTCATCACATTTGTTGACGATTATTCCCGATATGGTTATCTGTACTTGATTAAATAAAAATATGAATATCTTGACAAGTTCAAAATTTTTCGGACTGAAGTCGAGAAACAGTTGAAAAAAGTCATAAATGTTGTCAAGTCTGATCGGAGTTGTGAGTATTATGGCAGACATGGCGATGTTGGACAGCTTAAAGGGCCATTTGCCAAATACTTGGAAGATTCTGGGATAGTAGCTCAATTTACTATGCCTGAGAGTCATGAATAAAATGGTGTGGCCGAAAAGCGCAATCGTACCCTTATAGATATGATGAAGAGTATGATTAGTATGACTAATTTACTGGGTTTTCTGTGGGGCGAAGCCTTGAAAACTACCATTTACATTCTAAACCGTGTTCCTATCAAACCTGTACCATTGACACCTTTTGAGTTATGGACCGAACGTAAACTTAGCATGAATCATCTTAAGGTTTGGGGCTGTCCTGCAAAAGTAAAGTTATATAATCCAACATTGGGTAAGTTGGACTCCAGAACCACTCGGTATTATTTCGTATCTTATCTAGATCATTCTAAGGGGTAACAGTTTTATAATCCCATTGAAGGTACAAGAATTGTGGATTCACAGACAGCTAAGATCTGGAGTTTAATGTGGCCGAAAAGGGTAAATGCTCACAGACCATTGAGGATTCAAATATGGTTGAGACCATTGAGTTAGTTTCTCTATCTATACAGACGATCATGGAGTCTTCTATACCACGGATTGAGCTTGTTGAGGTCCAAGATCCTCTTGTTGAGGTACATCCTGATGAAGGTTTTCAAGCCCCTCGAGTGCAAGATGAGGTTGTAGTGGCTCCACTTAGGAGATCAATTAGAGAGAGACGATCAGTTATACCACCAAACTATATGGTCTATCTTGGAGAGCATAATTACGATATTGGCTATAAGATAGATCTAGTGACTTATAAGGATGTTGTTATCTGTCCTCGGTCAGATTTGTAGTTTGATGCAATGAAAGACGAGATACAATCAATGAAACATAATGATGTTTGGGAGCTTGTTAAGTTGCCTAAAGGTTACAGCCCGTTGGCTGCAAATGGGTGTATAAGACTAAAAGGGACTCAAAAGGAATGATTGAGAAGTTTAAAGCCAAACTAGTAGACAAGAGTTTCACTCAAAAAGAAAGAATAGACTATGAGACAACTTTTTCTCTAGTCTCTTCTAAAGATTCTTTCAGAGTGATCATGGCATTAGTAGCTCATTTTGATATGGAGTTATACTAGATGAATGTTAAAAATGCTTTTTTGAATGGAGAACTTGATGAGGAAGTCTATATGATTCAACCTGAAGGTTTTGCAGCTAACGATTTAGGTGAGCTTGTATGTCGACTGAAGAAGTCAATTTATGGTCTCAAGCAAGCTTCTAGACAATGGGATTTGAAGTTTCATACTATTGTCACTTCAGTCGGTTTTGTTGAGAACAAAGTGGATTAGTGTATATACAGCAAAGTTAGTGAGAGGAAATTCATTTTTCTCATACTTTACATAGATGACATCTTACTTGCTAGTAGCGATCTTTAATTGCTGCATGAGACAAAGCCGATGTTGTCGAGTAACTTAGACATGAAGGACCTTGATAAGATGTCTTTTGTCCTTGGCATTGAGATCCTCAAGGATCATTCTTGCCGAGTGTTGGGTTTGTCTCAAAGGGTATATGTTGATCGTATTTTGAAAAGATTCAGTATGCTAGATTGCAAGATAGGAGTTGCTCTTGTCATAAAGAGTAATAAACTGAATCTATCACAGTGTCCTCGTACGAATATGGAGAAAGCCCAGATGAAGGGTGTTCCTTATGCTAGTGCACTTGGTAGTATCATGTATGCTCAAGTTTGCACTAGGCCAGACATTACTTTTGCTATAGGACTTCTAGGCAGATATCAGTCAAATCTAGGACACGATCACTAGGTTGTCGTCAAGAAAGTTTTTAAGTACTTAAAGAAGACAAAAGACTATATGCTGATTCACAAACATGTTCAAGACCTGCAACTAGTAGGATATTCTGATTCAGATTTTGCTGGCTGTCAGGATGACTTGAAGTCGACAACAGGGAACATCTTTATGTTAGCAGGAGGTGCAGTATCATAGATAAGTGCTAAACAGACTTTAGTATCATCATCTACCATGCAAGCAGAGTTCGTAGCATGCTTTTCGATCGCTACTCAGGCAATTTTGGCTTCGAAACCTTGTTAGGAAATTGATCATATTTGACTTTGTTGATAGACCCATACGGTTGTATTGTGACAATAATTATGTAGTTTTGTTTATCAACAACAATAGAGGTCTCAAGGGGTATAAACATATGGCGGTCAAGTTTTTTACCATAAAGGAATCAGTTCGGAATGATAATGTTACAGTAGAGCATATTTTCATAGATAATATGGTTGTAGATCCACTTACTAAAGGCCTTCGCCCATGTGTTTTTTAATGACATATCATTAAGATGGACTGAGGAGCATCGTGGGATGCTGTTGTTTAGTGGGAGCTGCTTTTGGTTTGCTCTAATAAAATTTACATCTGTGTTGCGTTATATTTTGTAATGTTTTGGATATGTATCAACTTTTTACATTCAATAAAGATATCCTCTTGCGACACATAAAGGTTCTGTGACACATAAAGGAGAGAGAATGTATAATATATTAATATCTAGTTGAGTATATATAATTAAGAAAAATCTCAAGGTATATGTAAACCTTGAGTGAAGGCTAGGAGCATTCAATTATTAGCTTTAATCATATGTCTTGTTACACATAAAGTAAGGTTAACCATACGGTTAAGACATATGTAGGTTTGTTAGAACCATAAGGATATTCTCTTGTGACACATAAAGGTTTTGTGACACATAAAGGAGAGAGAATGTTGACTGACAAAGAGGATAACACATGAGGATTCACTCTTTATGAGGTATTATCTATTTGCCACACTACCATATTACATCCATGTCAGTAGAGTTGAAAGCATTCGTAACCATAGAAGGTTCTATGTGATTACATGTAGTTATCGCCATGATTCGGCGTTTGAGATTTTATGGGACCAGATTAACTATTAAGAATTATCTCTAGACCAACATAAAAGGTGCGCACTTACAGTACAATTTCAACTAATATAGCTCAAGTGGGAAAATGTAAGAGTTTTCCCAATATGTGCGACATTAATTGACAATTGTAACTAACGTATTATGGTGTAATTACCGTCTTACGGGGTTGGTCTAATAAAGGTCAGATATATGGTTTCTTAAATAGTCTAATATGGGCCAGGCATGTGTGGGCCGAGTTGAGCCCGGCCCTTAATGAGAGGGCCCGGCTGAAAACTGTATAAATAGTGCTAAAATCTCTTCTCTAATCCTAACACACTCATCACTCGCATAAAGGATTTTGAGAGAAACTCTCTGTGCAAGGGTCGTCTCATTGAGTCAAGGTATTCATAGGGTAATAGAGGAGAAGGACTTCAGCTTCGGATCGTTGTATTTCGCATCAAGAATGATGGATCTGAAACTAGGTGCATAAACCTCTTTACCCTCTATGTATGTTATAGCTATGGCGATCCTAGGGAGTCGCTCGGGGTAAGCAGCCGATAGAGATTACAAGTAAAATGTGAATTCCCTAGTTCTCCCCACTCTCAATCTTTCGTTTGTAGTCATTGTTTTTCTTTTTAGATTGTGTTAACTCTCACTGATATACACGTTCGTTGATGAAAAAAGTTTGCATGGGTACCCAATTTTACCTCATGGTGTTAAGTTTGGTTTGATGTAAGAGTTAGTGCCTGTTTGATAACCTGATTAACCGTTGAAATTTGAAATTTCAGCACATAATGAGATTGAACATTTTGATAACCTTGGTTAGCATTAACTTAATAGACTCAATTAAGTCAAGAATCACTTAATGTGGTAAGTAATGGGTTGCTTAGTTCAATTAATAACAAAAATAATTGATGGCAACTAAAAATCTTACTAGATATAATTGAAAGCTTCATCCAGTTAACTAGTTGTTGGTTTAAACCAGAACGCCCTTCTGTGGAGCATTTCAGGTAATTTCTCAAGGTAGAACACTTTGCTTCTGCAGTCTACTCGACATTTTTTCTAACTATCTAAAATGGGTAAAATAGGTCCGATTCATTCCCGGCCACTTTTAGCGATTTCCAACACTTACAGACAGGTAGCAATAAGACGCCAAGTTGAGTCTAATTCAAATTGATAAAGAGCCAGGTCTTCCCACTAGGATTGTGTAGGCTCGTCTGTAGAACCATCCGTTTCGTCTGTAGCATGTACTGCTTTTGTAAGACGGTCCTTGGGGACTTTCCACGAATTTTCAATACGTGGTTGTTCACCTTCTGCCAATAGGTTCTTCCAAGCAAATTGACATCCTCGTGTTCTATAGACTATATACCTTTTATTGGTCCACCCATAGTAAACCCTCATTTTATAACTTGTTCTTCTTCTACATATATCCTTCCGGACTTAGACGCATTTTTAGTCCCACATCCTGTTCTCCTTCTACAGAGCCAAACCATTCTTGTGCTTTAGACGTCTTATTGTTAACGCTATCTGCATATAACTTGTGTATATAGAAGTTGTTCGTTCTGCACACTCGAATACGCATCTCAATAATCTTTAATTGTTTGGTCATCTTCTAAACATCATAGGAGATTTTTCTAAACAAAATGTACTTTTCTTGGAGGCACTCTGTGAAAATATACTTCTCTTTAAACTGTACTTTTATATTATATTTGTAGCCTCTTTGTTATACTGCTAATGATTTCTATAATTTCTCCATTCATAGACAAGACAAACGTACCATGTAATGTCGAGTTGAAAGCTAGAACAGTAGCCAGCAATTAAGGGGGCATTTGAAAATAATTGTTGCTAGAATTTTTTATTCTTGCAAAGAATGAGAAATTATGTTTACCAAACGCATCATCATTCTATTTCTGCTTTTGGTAAGTTTACCAAACGGCACCTAGGGATCGGTGACCGATGGGAACCGGTGATCGCCCACCAACCGGCGGCGGCAACTGGCGACCGGCGGTTGCGATTGGCGAGTAGCGGCGTACGAGCGTGAGAAGGAAAATAAGAAGTGAAAATAAAAAAGAATCACTTCTGGCAAGAATTGATTCTGGCCCTAGAAAATTACTTTTTTACCAAACACAATTCTCATTCAGAAGTAGAAAACTGCTCTAGAAGTCATTATTTACCAAACGCGTTTCTACTTCAGAATTATTTCTGGAGCAAAATTACAAATTCTGGCAGGTTATCAAACGCATCCTAAGTTTATTTCATTGAAATAATACATGCTCACTTCTGATGTCGAACCATATATTACTTCGAAAACCAATCTCAGAGACCAGCTTCTCCGTTCACACTCGTTGATAAGCCATTTTACTACCATTCTGAGTAATCCCGATCTCGTACATGGTTTGAACTGCTCAGTAATTTTCAACTTGCAATATTACGAATTCCGTAGAGTTGACTCCTAATTTGGCAACAATGAATCGGGAGCTCAAAGTGAACCGGTCAATGGACGTGTTGTGCCCTTCAAGTTGGGGAAGAAAGAGGTGTGGTCACTGGTCATCGGTCTACCTCTCTCAGAAGGCTCAACCTCCATCACCCAACATGCATTACAAGTACAAAAGTAATAATACCCTAAAGCCTAAAATTCTAATTGGACCCACGTGCCTTCATTTCATTTGATCTTGGAGATTGGCATTTTGGAAGGCAGAGAAAAAGATAAATAAATTAAATTTTAAAAAAAGGAAGGTAGGCATAAAAGATGCCTGAGGGCCATTGTACCATATTCTAATATTGGCCTCCATTGCTTTTTGGGTGATGATGATGATGATGGCCACTGTACCATATTCTAATTTGCAAAGATTATTTAAAGGAACGTGAAGTGTTGGGTACGTGTGGACTACTATTCATGAAGTATTAGGGCAAGAGAATGGAGGGAGAGATTCGTCCAAATCAGTCCATCCATAAAGAGTGATCCCACATAGTGCAAAGGTGCCAAAGGCAATCTCCTATTTCCATGCGTTGGGTATATGCTTTGATTAGACAAGGCACTTGGTGATTTGTGAATTGAGCTTGAGCGTTCGTTGTAGGCGTCCACTGTTTTTGTGAATTGAAAGATCGTTTGCCTTCACTAGATATGCACATAGCCCCTATTCGTGAGAAAGATAATTTACACTTCATAGGTACTACGAGAAAAATGATGCCCGAGCTTAAGGGTGATCAGTGGGCGGCCCCAACCTATCCAAGCCCTCTGGTTGAGTCTAACTTGTTATCAGGATGAGTGGGTTTAGCTCAGTCGCAACCGGGGCAAGCCGAACTTTGGAGCTAAATGCTAGACCTGCCCAAGTTGGCCTTCGGATTTTCTAGCATCAGTGAGCATAGACAAATCCTTGGGCCACGAAACCCATGATCAAATCTATCTATCTATCTGGACTTGCATGTTTATGGTAACAATACAGACATAGATATATAAGTGTCATTAATCGTGATTGTCGCGGGAAAAATCGGTGATCATGGATACCATAAATAGTCTAACAAGCCATGTCTAATGAGCTATATGGGTGTGCATATTTTAATTTATAGGAGGCAATGGATTATTTCATCATCACTCAAGTTAGGATTACAATTACTCAATTAGAAAAGAATGGCTGTGTGGTGAGTGTACAACAGATTATTCTGTCGCTCTTGCCTAAAGCATCTCTTATTGAAAAGCCCTTTTTTCTTATTTGTGGCAAACGCAACTTCCACAAAAAGGCTCGACGTGTCGATCGATACGTAGTTAATGCAAAATCCCACTCGCAATGAGAGTTGGCCTAGTTCACTTTCAAATGCGTGATAACTAATGTATTTTAAGGATTGTCTAGAAACTTTACACCTAACGACTTCTTTTGCTTCACCTTCCATAAAGTCAGCAACCAACTGTGTGACACAGAAAAATTGTCCAATCAGTCATAAACTTATTATATAGATGCCAATTCGATCCTAAACATTTCAAGTTTACCAATTGAGTCGTAAATATTTGCGCAAAATTTCAATATAGTTCTTCTGGTCGCCACGTTGGACAACCGACTATGACTGGATCGATACGTTAGCAATTTTCGACGAAAATTGACTGGAATAATGTAAAGTTTAGAATTAAATAGCAAAATTAGAAAGTTTATGAATGAATTAACATATGTACAATAAGTTTATGATTGATTGGGTAATTTTTCCAAACGACAACAAAGTAATTGGAGAAGTTTTTCACCAAACATTTTCAATTAAAGGAGAATCAAATATGTGAGTCTTACCATCTCTTAATTATTTCTCTCCATGATGAGTAATAAACTGAAGCTCTGTCCTTAATTAAGTAGTAGCTTAATTAGTAATGGAAGGTAGGTTAGAAATCTCAAAAGTAGTTAATGAAAGCCACACTTTTTATTTATCTTACTTCATCTTCACTACCTCACACCACTCATAATAAGTTTGAAGATGGCCTATGAAGAGGTACAGAACGTTGACCTTCAAACAGGACCCTAACAAAAATAAAATTGAGGGGACACAAGGAAGAAGTTGGCTATCCAAAGCTTTCCCATCATAATTTTTCAAGGCCTAAGTTATTTCATATCTCCATTTTTTTTCGCGTGTGTAACAAATAGAAAAATAATGAGTAACTTCTCAACTCGACATATCTTTCGCCAAAAACCAGAAATTTTATGTATGAAAAAAAATTCGAGTTAAGTTCAGCAGGCACTTGAAATTGTAACTTATGGGAGAATTATTGTTTTTTCTAATTTTCCTTGACATTATCTTCTGGTGAGCATAGAAGATACCTTTCCTCCATGTCTTCACATGCATGAATTGACATGGAATATGAGTAAAAGCGATAAAGTCCAAAAACTTGGAGAAGATGCCTTTAGCTTGCCTACTCCTAAGATATGTCGGATGAAAGAGAATATATGTTTGTGGAATTTGGGAAGCTTGATGCTTCACAACGGTGCATTTCAACATAAACTTAGGAAACTCGAGAGGAGAAATGAACCTTTGGATGGCTGATGAACGTGTCATCTCTCAAAGAAGTGCTAATGATACAAAGGCCAAGAATTAGTTGGCCTTTGAACCACCTATATCTAGATACATAAAGTGCTCACAAACCAATGAGATTATTTCAACGTAGCTACATACTGTCCCAAAAATTTCGATATGAGAAAATTGATAAAGCGATGCGTATCCATAAGGAAGTACGATCCAAAGACCACTACCACATCAGGAAATACAGAGGGACGAATGGGGAGCCGCACACGTGAGATGAACTAAGTAGAACCCAGCTCCGATAACAAATTAGAGAGTCTGCTCGAAAAGTTTAAATTAATATGTGGATGGAGATCACGTGTATATAAGCAACGTATAATACTTTAACGAGAAAATTGTTCAAAAAATCATAAATCTATTATACGGCGGCCAATTCAGTTTTAAACCTTTTAATTGTGCTGATTTAGATTTAAATCTTTTAACGATTTACCAATTTAGTCCTAAACCTTTGTACGATTTGTCAATGTAATCCTTTCAATCAATCATCTAGTATGAAAAGGCCCTATGAAAGGAGTCCCACATCGCCCACTAGCTGTGTAACTACTCTGCATATAAGCCTCATGGGCTGCCCTCACCCCCACAAGAGCTTTTTTGAGGATGAAAACCTTACTTGGCATTAACGCCAGATTTTGCAGTCTAGGGGAGTATGAGAAGGCCCTGCAGAAGGAGTCCCACATCGCCCACTAGTTGCATAACTACTCTGCATATAAGCCTCAAGGGCTGCCCTCACCTCACAAGAGCTCTTTTTTAGATGAAAACCTTACTTGGTATCTCAATAGGTTTAGAACTAAATTAGCAAAAATTTAAAAAGTTTAGGATAAACTGGCAAAACTTCAAAATGTGACTAAATTAACACAATTGAACAATTTATAACTAAATTGGTAAATCGTCAAAAAGTTTAGGATTGAATGAGCACAATTGAAAAATTTAGAACTGAATCGATTGTCGTATAATAAGTTTAGGACTTTTTAAATTATCCCCTACTTTAATAGATCATTTCTTTTATTCATATCCACAAAAGTTTTTTCTTTTAGTTTTTTTATGGCACGATGTTGCCAGATTAAGGATCGACAACTTTTATTGTTCGACTCACAAATATCCTCACCAAAATATACCTTCAACGAGACGTATGTGTTTCTTCTTGCCTTTCATCCCTTCTATCACTTGGATCTTTCGATTTCATAGTGGCAAGCCGTCTCCA
>BCNH02000008.1:9600165-9624092 GCA_001662345.2 Metrosideros polymorpha var. glaberrima | reverse complement strand
ATAATAAAATATTATTAAAAATTGTCCATATCAGTGTTGGCCAGCCAAAAAGATTGAATTGGCAAAAGTGCAATATGTTTAAATTTTTTTGACAATTTTTCCTTTATTTCTCAAAAGTGATTCTGGAACAAAGAATCATCTTTTTTATGATTCTTATTTAGGCTTCAAAACTGATTTTGGGAACACTTTTTAGGATTATAATCATTTTTTTGGGTCAGAATCATTTTTTTTACCAAACGAGATTCTGCTCCGGAGAGCAAAATCAGAGGACCAGAATCGTTACCAAACAGGCCCATAGTGGTTTGATTTTATCCTTAAGTCTACGTCCACTATGAACACTAATAGTCGTAATAAGATTGGAATCTACTAGTAATCTTCCAGATAAGTTACAATCAGCAAGTACCACCTTTTCAAAAGATCAAACTGTCAAGACTCATGTATGTGTTGGGGTGTGGTTCATACTCCCAATCGACAAGGAATCATTGGGATCTCGACAGGGGTCGCGCAGGCAACACTCCAAGCCGCCAAAGGGCTTTTGTGATTTAAGCCCATATTTTATTGATAGTTTGGGCTTAGACTCATGAATAGCTACTATTTATATATACTCTCTTTCTCTTATAGTTGAGCAATGTAATATAGAGGTGCGATGTCATAATTATAGTGGAATCATCTGCTACATGTAACCATAATTTAAAGGTGAACCAGGATAAAACCTGGTGTTTCAATTTTTCTCTCTCAACTTTACTCTTTATTTCGCGTGATTATGCGATCGATTCCTAACAGTATGGCTATCACACCTCTACACTTGCTTTTATTCCTGATTACAAACATTAGCATCACCTAGACATTGATATCAGGTATCCATAGCTATTGTCAACAAAATTAAAGCAAAGAAAAACACTCAAAGCACATGACTCATTTTGTTCATTTTCACCTAATCCAATTACTTCTCTTGTACTCAATATATTGCCATTCAACCTCAGATGGTCGTTCCTCATTGAAATTCGAAAGTAGTCGTTGGTTCTACCATTGCTAGCAACAAGATGTCATTGGAAATCGTTAGAATGGCTTTCTGATATCAGCAACGTCTCTCTAACAGTGGCAATTTCCCAAAACAATGTCAGTGTATAACTGCTCCTGATCAACTCTGGTGATCTTTTTACAAATTCCAAGCCTTTTTAGCGACTATGTCCATCTTGATCAATGTTCCAATCAGATGAACAAGTGACCAGAAACTTTCAAGACTTGGATATTAGCACGATCCCTTACCAATAATCTGGACATGTAGATTATCAATAGTCTGTTGATGCTGTACACTAACGAACTCATGTGGAATGACATGCAATCAATCTTCCAACGATCCTTTTGGCTTCTTCAGCATACAAAGACTTCCAAGGACATCAACATCCTTGCTGATTCCTCATCTTCACTAAATAACCATATTAGTTTCCAAAGACCTCCAAGGACATCGGCATTCTTAATGATACCTCATCTTCATGGATTTGACTAAATCAGCTTCCAAAAATCTCCAAAGACAACACGTTGACTCGGAACACACACGCTGGTTCCTCATCTTCACTTAACTCACAAGGAGCATTTGTATTGTCATAGTATTCCACCTCATCTAATATCGGCAGGTGCTCCTACCCACGATCTGATGCTCCCAATAATGATGTTGATGTTTCTTCTTATCCTTCCAAGCATATTAGCAATTTCAACTCTATCAAGTTGTTCATCTTCATGATTCTTTCAAGCTTTATCGAATATCCTCGTTCTAGGCTTGTTCACCATTACTAAGGTCCATCCAACCATTCACCAAATCTTGGTCTCTCCAAGTCGTCACAAACATCCTCGTTCTTCTCGACTTGTTCACAATCGATCAAGGTCCTTTCAAATGTTTACCTTATATGAAGATCCTTCTAACTTATAGACATCTTCAACAACCAATACCTTGTTCAACACAAATATCAACAGCAATACCTCGATATTGGCAGAGCACTCTTGACAATGGCAAAGCACTCTTGACAATGGTAGAGCACTCCTCATATCAACTTACCCGGTGCTGATTATGACATCATCTACATATTGGCTTGTGCGTATATCACATGTTACTATTCAACCAATACACACATTAGTAGCATTTGATTGTTCTTGTTATCGTCAAAACAACAAAAGAGATTTTCCCAACAGTACCATTCAGAGTGTGTTTGTATCGTAGAAAATTATATAATAAAGGGACATGTGTTCCATGGAAATTATTTTTAAAAAATGTTTAGTTTTTATTTATTTGGTGATATGTTGAAAAGTATGACTGAAAACGTTTTTGGTATTTGGATCTCATTTGATAAGAGATAAAGCTGAGAAGAAAATAAATAAATAAATAAATGATTTCTTTCTTGTCATATGCAGAAGTCGTTTTCCCTAATCTAAATTTTTTGTTTTCAGTCCACGAAAAATGTTTTCCATCGATTAAATAGTTTTCCATCATTCAAATACTGAAAAGTCCGAAAATGATTTCCTAAAAATAATTTCTCATCAAACAAACTAACCTGATATAAGGAGATGTTCTCCTAAACTCATAAAATACTTATAATGGTCCGTCATTACTTTGCATTTATTAACCATTTATAAATACATAACAAGTATCCAAATTTTTGTCATCTGGCCTTCTCGTTATTGAGCCCTTTTCTCCCTTCTACTTAATTGCGTTGCTTTCTCTTAAGATATCTTATTGCTTGTGTTAATTTTTCATCACTTTTTCAAAAAAAAAATATTTTATAAATTTATTATTGATATATTTATGTTATTAATATCTTAGTTAATTTAATTTTCTCCGGTTTCTTTGTGTTTTCGGTTTCTTAGAGAAGTCAACGGTAAAAGAGAAACTTATATCAACGAATGAGATGAAAATACATGTTTACTGCTAATAGAAAATATAACGGAGGATTAACAATTGTAATAAAATGAAAATACGGGAGGCAATAGGTAAAACTTGAAAGTTTAGGAGCAAATGTATACTATTCCAAAGTTAAAGAGAGGTTCGGGTAACTTCCCTCATAATAAATTACCTTCTCAGCGGTGACGGAGCTACAACGACAAAGAAGGGGACATTTTCATGGTGAAAAGTAATTAACTTTTCATGATTAACTTGTGTGCAAAGGAAAATAACAAATAGTAAAACGAGTATAAAAAAGTAAAGAAAATTAATTTTGGCTGAGCTATACCTTCAATTTTGGCGAGCTGAGTTGTATGTCCGGTCCTTAAGAATTATAGAGGGAAATTATAAAACTCGTCCTTGTACTATTACACGAGTTTTGTTTTGGTCCTTGTACTATATTCCTAATACATTTAGTCCACCCATCTCCGGCGACAATTCAAGGAAAAAATTCAACTTTCCGTCTCAATGTCAAGTTGTCAACGGACCATACTTAGTCAGCACCGCCAAATCGTCACATGGGGCACACATGTACGAGTTTCTCAAAAAGTTACACTTTTGGTCCTTGAACATTCAAGAATGTGCTATTTGGTCCTTATACTTTGTTTGGTTATAAAACCAGTCCTTAAATTATTTTTTGATAAAAACTAATTTCCTTCGTCACATCTTTATTAGAGATCTTATGAAAATGTCAATTTGAAGCAAATCATTAGTTGGTGATTTCTGCGTGTACAGGTAAGCACAATCAAATAGATAGTCCCAGCAAAATTAATTCATCATTTGAATAATTTAACATCCTCATTTTCACTATAGATCCATAAAATAGTATCTAGGACTCCTTTGAAAAAAATGATCATTTTTAAATAATTTAACCACAGCTTTAACTCTCTGTTTTATAGCTAAAATATTTTAGAAAGATTATAAGAAACCTTCTAGTTATATCCTCAACAACTCTACATCATATTGATTGTACAGATTTGCATACGATGGCATCCATGTTAATAAGACTTTCAATCATATTGGGCAAACTTGTAAATGTAGGAATTACCGATTAATACTTGGTTTTAATTTGACATTCTCATAACATTTTGGCTAAAGTTGTGACGAAAGAAACTAAGTTTTCGTTGAAAAATAAAAAGAAGACTAGTATTGTAACTAAAAAAATTACAAGGACTAAAACCGAACATTTCTAAAAGCAAATGGATCAAAATTGCGATTTTTTTTAAAACTTGTGCACGAAGACGCCAAATGTCAATCTATCAGTACTGACTCAGCATATTCCATCCACATTTAGACGGAAATTTGAATTGTATCCTTAAATAGTCATTGGAGATAATTTTTGGGACTAATTTATAACGAAATATAGTATATAGACCCAAACTGAATTCGACTAGTAGTATAGGGAAGACCTTTGCAATTTCCCCCCAATTATACCAACTGACTACTTGATCCTATGATAATAATATTAACTTGCAAGGGCTTGGGGGGCTCTTGTTTGTCCCTCCCTAGCTCCATGTTCGCTTCACAGCATCTCGATCTTCATAGAATTTTCTGCATCGGCTATGCAGCTTACGGTATGGAAAATGAAGGCATTGCCTACCATGTTGATCTTTTTGAGAGCTTAAAGAATAAGAAAATTGAGAAGGCATCTTGTCGGAAATTTAGCTTAAAACTCAAGGAGGTTAGGAGTGTAGTGTCAAGGGGTAAGAAGGTTTTGAGAATTAGGGGTGAGCATGGTTCCGGGTAAAACCAAGAATCGGGAACCGGACCGCCGGTTCTAGGTTCCAATGTATGAGGGTCCAGTTCCCGGTTCCATTTTTTTAGGAACCGCCGGTTCCGGGTAGGTTCTAGGTTCCTATAGGAACCGAACTGAGAATCGGAACCGGAACCAGGAACCGATAACCGAATAAGGAACCGTATACAATTTGGTTCTTGTGCACCTATTTTGTGAATTATGTTACTCAAATTACATGAATTTTGTCTTCTTTGATGCATTTCTTTTGCACTATTTTGCTTTTGTTGTCGCCAAATATATGTCGAATGACTACAAAAGATGATTTTGTGGCTTATATCTTGTGTTCTTTCCATCTTTTTTGGCGTAATTTGCAAAAGATTTACAGAATTGAAGTTTAATATTTGCGGGATTTGGAACGACAGTATGTGGATGTTGATGTGTGACTATGGACAGTGGAATTGAGACACAAGGATCAAGAATAACACAAGCAAACTCCGTCCCAAAGTCACGAGACTAAATTCTTAAAGGGGAAAACATCATAGTGCATTGGTGTCACAGTCCCCCTTCTTCCCCATGTGCGCCCCCTTCACGTTTTGATTTTTTGAGTATAGACATTTTCTTCATGACTCATGAGTAATCAATATCTTATATAATACATACATATATATATGTGTGTGTGTATGTATAATCACGAAGGCGACTCGAGTTTTGAAATTGATGTCGTCATATTTCGTATGTTAGATGAGGGAATCATATTGGACAAGACCATGTTTTCCTCCAATCAGTCTTTTGATTGGTGGATTGATGTCCATAACGTATAAACTATCTATTGTTCCACATTTTTTCTTAACTAAAAATGAAAAAAAAAAAAAAAAAGAACATGTAAGAACCTGAAACCGACCCTAAAACCTATGACAGGGTCGGTTCCATGTTCCAAATTCCAACGGGTAGGTTCCAAGTTCCCAAAAATGAGGAACTTGTAGGGACGGATAGGTTCTAGGTTCCAGATAGAACCTGTAAGGAACCTGAAACCGCTCGCCCCTATTGAGAATGGTCAACACAAATTTCCCACTTGTTTTCGGGGTCTAACTTACATATTTCCTAAAACCACATTTGGAGATCTCGTGTTGGGACTTCGATGGGGGGAAAGATAAGCAGGACACTCCAAGAAAGACGGGGCCATAGTCTGCCAAGAAGATTAGACCATTTCTCATAGTTAAAAGTTCAAGGGCATAGCACACACTATGCTAAAAAAAAAATTCGAACAGATGCATAACATGATAGGAGTAGCCAGCCTCAGAAGCAGAGATGGTACCGAGTCAGACGCCAGTGGTCAAACACCTGAGAATCACGGCGGGAGTTATGTCATACTCGTCCCCCATTCGAAAGAAGATCAGAGTTGAAGTACACTTCTTCCAGAACAAACCCAAAGTTGCAACGGTCATAAGAACCAAGAAGACCCAAACTTGGTGTGCATTGCCAAGGACTTTCAAGGACATCTCATTTCAGCTAACCCCAACTAAAATGTGTATATCTTATCATCTGCAGCAATCCACCACTCACCTCTCATTAGCCACCATAAAATCCAACCAAATCGACACTTGATGCTGGATAATTTACAAAATCATTCAACAACTATGGAAAAATGTGCATCCTAGTTGATTCCCTTGGACTCAACCTCATCATAGTCTACCTCAAATGAAAGCCAGAGGAAATGCATACATCGGCTGCGGTAACACATGGATGTTGGCATCAGGTCTCGACCATGGGTTCAGGCCCAGATGGCTCTGAGCAGCATTTTTGGGATTGGCGGACAGAATTAAAAAGAATATCCTTAATTACCTAGACGAGCAGAAAGAAACAGTCAATGCATTGCTAAATAACAAAGCGCATAAATTGAAGTCGCCTATAATCAGATACTAAGCACAATCCAAAAGTCAGAATGAATGGTCACCTGTGACATTAGGCCATGCACTTGCTCTACGGTTATTTTTGCACTATCACGAGAAATCTTAGTGAGTTGAGAGTCCTCCTGCAATTCACCAAAAAGTTGTGAAAAAGATATTCTAAATTGTAAAAGAGACGGACTAGAAAGTAAATTTCAGGGTGCTTCATGAGAAATGGTATAGTTGGCCCTAAAATTTTTTAATGTTTAGATAAACCTATTCTTTTCCCTCTAAGCTAACGACAAATAAGATGAGCACCAACGAAAAAATGGATAGAAGTGACTTTGCTCAATGGAGCAATAACTCATCCAGACAGGGAAAAAAATTGCATACGAAATCAAGCATTATGTATAACCTAAAAGAAAAAGGCCAGAGCACAAAGTAATATCAGACAGCCAGCTTTGTTCCAATGGACAAAACCAGGATGCTACTGAACCGTATGCACGAAAGGGGAACAGAACCACCACACTACTTTGACTATATAAATGATAACAAATTGCACGAGGATCTCATATTCATAAGAGTAAATACATCATCAACAGAAAATTGTAAAACCTTTACATGGCTTACTTAAGCTTACTGAATTGGAAACTGAAAAACTGCAGAACTTTATGCTATAACACAGTTAAGCAATAAGGAGAGCAACGAGCACAGATATTCCAATGTATATGCAAATGTGACTTCCAAGGAAGTTGAAAGCTAAGTCCCCAGGGGAATGATTCACGATAACATTGTATATTGATCATTCCAGAGAACTTTACCAACAAGATCATGGGAAATCATATGGATTTCCACATCATACCGTGGCAAGACAAATCCGAAAGCTAAGAACTGAAACCCAAACAGAAGACTGGAAGTTTGCAATTTTTCAAGAAGCTAATCTTCAGATGTCTCTGAAATCCTTCACCTTTTATATTGACTCTGCAGGTTATCTTGCATTCAAGAACAAGCTAAAACATAATATCCTCAAAGGAGGTCCAAATTTGATGTTCTTTCCATTCAATGAATCACTCTGACAGGCTTCATGTAAACCGAAATTCTCATAATTTCATCCTACGTATAGCAAATTCTCAACTCCCATTCTCTTTTTAACTGCTGATTCACAATCAAACACTGGTTTGTGTGCCCATTTAGGTTTAGCAGCAGAAAAGGCATGCTTCGTGTCACTTTCTAGGGTTGCCAGTGCAGTAGTAGACATAATCTCAACATTACATCATCTCTCAATTGCCAAAGAAAATCATAAAAATATCACCCCGACCATAACATAAAATAGTAAAGTTAATTAACTTTCAACAGCACTCTAATGCTTACATAGAAGGGTTACAACTGATTCATAAACGTGGTAGAAGTTAGTAAATTCTTCATAACCATAATAAGAGCATAGTGACAACAGAAAACCCAAAAGCAAGAGCACAGTTTAGTAAGACAGCAAGAAAAGGATGAGAGAAAGCAACAATCACCTCTTTCTTTCTCTGAGGAGGTGCTATCAATGGTCCGAAGCGAGTATGTGCCAACTGATTTTCTGCTTGCTCCAGCTTTTCAGCTGCATAGTCGACAAAAATCAATAAATTTGACTAATGAAAAATCTAGAAACAAACAAATTAACCTCATGTTATCAATCGGCCAGAGAGAAACTAGAAGAACAGATACCTAGATCAGAAATCTGTCCAGCAACATAGTCTCCATTTCCTAATAAGGGTGAAGATGAAAGAGTGTTCACCCAATACTTGTTCCACAACAGATCCAGGAGGTGGGAATCAAGAGAGGACTTGAAATAAGTGATATCGAGAGCATAATACTGCAGAAGCAAACGCTACAAAGTTAAAGCAGCAGCACAATACAAGCTCCAAAAGCTGAAACTGAAGAAAAACTTGGAAACCTGTTTACAGTGCACGCCAAAGTCCTCGATTTTATTTAGAGGAATAGTTTGATACTCGGAAACAGGGTCATCCGGAGGCTTATATCCATCTGGATATGTCCTGAATGCCCCAATCTCCACCTTACCCGCGGACACAGTCCTCGTAGGATCAATGACAACAGCCAAAAAGGGTTCTTGAAACTGCTGGTTAAGCATTTGCGTCGTAACATCGATACCGGAGAGCCAGCATCCATATCCAGGATGTGAATGGTACCAACCAACAACATTCTCCAATCTCCCAGCCTACATGTAGAATTTTGTACTTTACTTTAAAAATCAGAATGAGTACTGCTACCACCTCAGGATATCACACAATTCAAAGCAAAAGCATCGCCGGCAAAAGACAATAGAAAGCATATAACAAAATTAATGAAGTTTCACAAGAACCCTCTGATTTCCTCAACACCCTTTAGTGAATACAACAAGCTACCAAGCCCCCATTTTCAGGGAACAACATTCTCTCCAAGATTTCTAATTAGATACCACATAGAAACAGTGAACAGGACGATCTGATACCGAAAAGGCAGAAAATCAAAAACAGAAAACTAGGGTTCGAGGGAGAGCGAGAGCGAGAGCGAGAGGGAGCAAGACGAACAACCAAACCTGCTTGTTGGTCTGCGAATAATCGACCATGTACTCGTAGGCATCGGCCTGGGCGTTAACCCTAGTCTCCGTGCCCTCGACGGGCAGAGCGAAGGCGTCCATCACGATGATGGCGTCCCCGTCGGTCTTCCCCTGCATCAGGCCCATGACCTCGATGGTCCCGCCGGAGCGGGCGTGGACGACCATCTTCAAGAGGGCGAGGGCGGAGATCTTGACGCGCTTGAAGTAGTGGGGGTCGTTGGACCAGGGCTTGTCCTGCTGGAACTTGGCCTGGGCGGCCTCGTCGTAGAAGAAGATGGAGTCGGACTGGTCGAGCTTGGAAGGGTCGGTGGTGGCGGTGGTGGTGAGGATGTTGTTCTCGAGCTCCCATGTCTTCTGGGCTATGGCCGCTTGCGAAGCCAAGGCGTCCATGGTTTCTCTCTTCTTGCCTCTGAGAATTTGAGCCGAGTGTGATGGAGAGAGACTGTACAAGAAGAGGAACTGAGGACTTAATTGAAAAGATGGAAAAAAGAAGAGGGACTGTAGGTCGGAGGGAGGGCCAAAGAGAAATTTCAAAAATTTAATACTTATATTCTAGATTATATCTTTAAAATTTGCAGTTTTGTCCTTCAAGTTCTTTCTTATTAGTTTTGGTTAATACCACAAAACCCCAAGCTGGTACATTTATGATAAATATATCTTAAACTAATATTTGGGTCACCAAAGGCTTATTTGTCGACGATTTTGATTTCTTGATTTTGTTCCTTGGAATAGAAAAAGATGAAAATCATATTTGACGATGAAAATGATTATGATTTTCAAAATCATTGATTCTGTTTCTGAAATCAGTTTTGGAGCAAAAACAAGAATAAAAAAAAAGATGATTATTTGTTCCATAATCACTTTTGAGAAATATTTTTTGACAAAAACAAATCATTTTTTGCCCCTTGAAAGTGTTGTATTTTGATTTTATTGTTAAAACAAAGCCTAATAAATCTTTAAAGAAGTGCTAAATGTCTTAACTATATAACATTTCAAAGTAGATGTTAAAATGTTAATCAATTCTTACTAATTACAATGGTTTTTCCTTTTCAAAAAATTTACTCAAAACGAATCTTATAAATTGGCTAGTCTCCTCTCTCTCTCTCTCTCTCTCTCTTGCCTTTTGTTCTTTAGCAGAACCAACCTTCATGACATACATTCATGAAGCCAATTCTTAAATCGTAAGTATGTCCACGTTAATGAACTCATCTAAATGAAAGTCAATTCCAAAATAAGTACATGGACATCTATTTAGGTGCTCCACGCATAAATTTCCAATAGGTCAAGTACACCGAATGCCTAGACCCTCCACAAAGGAAAAAAGAAAAAAGAAATCACCTAGACCCTCCACCTTCAAGTGCTCCCCGCATAAGTATGTCCACATCTGTGATGTATGAATTGGCTTTGCTTTTGATCTCTTTACAAGTACCCATCACCAATTTATGCACAAAACAATATGTGATAACTAAAAAAATCATTTTTTTATTTAATAAGTTGCAAAAATTCACTTTTGTTTATAATTGTATTTGTGTGATGACATAGGTACTTTTATAGTGATAAGATGTAATTATTTGATTTAAATGAAAAAAAATTAAGAAGAGAAATTGTTTCCAAAAATAAAAATTATGTGCAGTTATCAAACGCATTTCTGTTTCGGGAACAGAAATTTTGTACAGTTACCAAACGCATTCTGATTCTTTAAAACTCGTCTAGAAATCAGAATCAGAAAGAATCCATTCTGAACATAATTGATTTTTTGGATCAATTTCATTGCCAAACGTGCCCCAAATAATCCAAACGAGTACACTTATAACAAATTTACTCCAAGAGCATCCACAATGCTTCGATAATGACACGGATTAGCGTAGGGCTTATCACCATGTTTGAGTGATGGCTGCTTGATAGCTATGGGAGTAGTTGCTTACATTGCGCCATGGATGCTCGACTCAAAAGATATGAGGCATATTTTCGTTATAAGAGAAAGAGTCCATTGGTGAATTAATTAATTTCACTGCCCAAGAGATAATGAAGAGCGCCAAGGTCTTTCATTGAAAATACTTGACTAAGTGCATGCCCAAGACAGTTCAATAATTGTGGAAAATTACCATTGAGAACTATATCATTCATGTAGAGCAATAGAATGATTACATTAGGGGTAATTGGTTCCCGAGTGGACTAATCCTCAGCCTAGAATAAGGAATCAGACCCATAAGGATCGGTCCAAGTCGGTTCTTGGGACTGAGAGACTATGCATATATATCCACCTTTTGTTCTCTAAATGGTTTAAAATTAAAAAAAAAAAAAAGGCAACATGTGTTTTTTCCTTGCATATTAATTAGGGACGCCTTTTTAGGATGGCTAAAAGTTAAAAACAAAAAACAAAAACAAAACAAAGCCCAAGTGTAAGCTCCCACATCGATCTACAAGGACGGACTCAAGTTGGCTTTTTACTTTTTAAGACAAAATAGAGCCCATGTCTGAGATCCTCCATTGACTAATGGGAGTTTCTTGTAGTTTATGGATTAATACAACATAATCAGCGTTGTTTAATATAAAGACAAAAGTTAAGTATTGAACAGTACCGGTTTGGTTCGGTTCAACCACTAAATCGGGAAACAAACCGGTTTACCTGGATGCGGACCAATGCTCACCCCTAGATTATATGGCCATGATGATGATAAACAAACAATGATGGATCAGATGTGCCTTATGAGCTTTTTTAATCCTATATAGCGCATGTCGGAGTAAGCAAACATGATTAAGACTAGATAAATCACAGAAGCCAGTTGATTGTTCCATATAGACAGGAACATCGAGATCACCATGTAGGAAGGAGTCTTGACATCCAATTGGTGAATTTCCTAATTCTGAATGGTAGCAACGGATAGAACAATGCATATGGTGGCTTGTTTGACTACCGAACTAGAAGTTTCTTGGATATCAAGCCCTCCTCTTGATGGAAGCCTTTTGCTACAAGGGGAGCTTTCAGATGATCAAGTGAATCATCTGCATGTAGCTTTGTTTTGTACACTCATTTACATCCAACCACATTCATGGAGGGATGACAGGAAACAAGTTCTCATATTTTGTTGATTACAAGAGCATCCAACTCCTCAAGTATGGCAACCGTCCAGCCAAGGTGTTTTAAGGCCAAATGAATTGTGTGTAACTCAAGAGGGATAGATGATATTGCTAGATTGGCATACCTTGGATTTGGTTTCGGCTTCGAGATCCTGGTCTTTAAATGGGTAATAATGGGATGCATTGAAGATGTGGAAGTTTTAGGCTAGGATTGAACTAAAGATTCACTCTTCATTGGTTGTGACACATGATCAGAGAGAATAGTAGATGAAGCATTTGAGTCTAGTCCTATCTCTGGAAACAAAAGTACATGTTCGCATTCAGAGTGAAGATTTGTTGGTAAATAACCATTCTAAACAAGTTCTAGTCTTGATATAAATACAGTCCAATGAACACCAACAGCTTTTGTTTACAATGGACTTAAAGTAGAATTCCATTGCAATAGCTACCCCTTAGTTGTAGTAGTAACCTAGGAAAAGGAGGCAAAAGAAAAATAACGCTCATAAAAAACTTATCAAGATATATAGACATGGCTGGTAGGTTGATGAAAACAATGATATCATTTGTGCTTTTTGCTATATCCCCAAAATACACATGGCAAAGATCGCTCATCAAATTTGTTCATCATGTAATTTTGTAAATATGGATAATAACAAGATCCAAACACCTGAAGCAATGAATAATCAGGTTCCTTCTTGAATAAGACCGAGTATGGGCTTTGATTGCCTAGAGCAGTGGAAGGAAGCCAATTTATTAAATAATTCATTGTTGTAAAACTTCTACCCGATAATTGAGTGGCATAGATGCCTCAAATAAAGTAGCAAGCCTTAGTTCAACAATATGTCGGTGTTTCCTCTCAGCAACATCACTTTGCTCTTGTATGCCTGGACAAGAGAGTTGTTGTATGCCGCCTTCACGAAGATGTGTGAGAAAATTATTGTTTATGAATTCGCCTCCTTCGTCAGTTTGAAATTTTTTTAATTTTTCATCAAGCCAATTTTCAACTAATTTCTAAAAAGATAGAAAAATCTCAAAGAAGTTTGACTTTCGCTCCAATGGATACAAACAATGATGATAACTTGAGAATGAATACTACGTAACATCAAAATTTTTGCATATAAGCAACTATGCTTGATCCCCAAAAATCACAATGTATTTTCTCCAATAAATGGGACATTGAGAGTCAAATAAAGAAGAAGACAATTTTGAACTTTTGCTAATCTCACAACTTATACATAAAGTATCAGTAGATTTATATACTAAAATCAAATTATCACACCACAAAAGTTGTAAAACTCAATTGTCTGGATGGCCTAATCGGCGATGTCACATAAGTTTATCCATTACCTCAATCCTCTAAGAGAAGAATGTTGCGTAATGTGGGTCCTAGCAACAGTCGAGGCAAGGCGAGAGACAAGAGCGAGAGTCTGCATGAGTGAATTAGGACAGTGACTATGAGGTAGGTGAGGAGGGACCAAGGGTTTCTCACTTTCTCTTTCTAATTCTTTAACAAATTAAATAATAATATATATATGGGGATTGGTCCGATCCGGTCCTTCTTGAACAGAGAACCGGACCGCCTAGCCACGGTTCCACTTATAGGAATCGGGGACGAGACCGGTTCCCTCAAGGATCGGACCAAATCGGCCGCTCTAGTCCAGTTCGATCCAGTCCTCGGTACTCACCCCTAGTGCCCACGATCCAAGATTTTACAAGGCGGTCACTATGCATCCATGATGTATATTATGGATTATTGACTTCGGCCCACTTTCTGATGTCTAAATTTTCAATTGTGCAACTATCTCCGTCTGACTTTCAATAAGAGACATCCCATGTCTCCTAAAGCAAAAGGCTACTTTCATTGAACTTCATTGTAACAAAGTTTGCCACATTAATATTTGAAGGAAATGGGAATTTCAGGTTTGAAGAAGGAGACAACATGGTTGTGTTGATTTTTCTTTTAACAAGAAAAGATGGGTGTGCCCTTTCGTGGTTTTGATACCATAAAGAAAAATAAAGAATTAAATGAATGAATCACAAGAATTTCATTGATACTTTGTACAGTATAAATAGAGAGATATCATCACCTATCATCATGGTGGAAGATGAACAAAAAGATAACAATTTATGTACATGGAAATTGAATAAAAACCAAATTAGGAAAAAATCTCTAAATAATCAACTTGTTGATGTTTTGCTTGATGTGTTATCTTTATGCCGATTTGTAGAAGATTCTGCATTATAATCATGCTTATATATTTTGCTATTTTATTTATTACTTCAATAAGGGATACCAATGACTTTTTGTGAGACAAAAATTAATTTGGGATACCTCAAACCAATGCAAAAAGCAGACTTAGGGACATCCTCAACGTTGATTAACCTCATATCAATTTTGGAAAAACACTTTTTCACCATGTAGTTGATCAAATATATCATATATACTCAACAATGGATATCTGTTCCAGATAGTCGCCCTGTTCAATTCTCTATAAAGAATGCAAAGGCGATACTGTCGTCTTTCTTCTTCACAAAGAGAATCGGGGCACCCCAAGGTGAAACACTTGGGCCGAACGAAACCCTTACCCATCAAGTGCTGCAGTTGTATCGTCAATTCATGTAGTTCAAAAGGAGCCATCTATACGCTGCCTGAAGTTGATGGAAAACTCAAGGAAAAATTGACAAAAAAGTACTAATCTATTGCACTTTTTTCAATTCGGTCATAAAACATTTTAAGTTTGCCAATTAAGTCCTAAATCTTTTAAACTTGTGCCAATACAATCCTAAACTTCTTAAATTTGCCAATTGAGTCCTAAACCTTTTGCATTTGTGCCAATTCAGTCATTTTCGTCAATCGGCGCTGATATGACATTGCCGGCGCTGACGTGAATAATTTTAATAATATTTTATTGTTTTCCTTTTTTTCTTTTCTCCTTCTCTATCATCCAGCCAGCTAGAGGAAAAAGAAGACCAGCGAAGCTTGCCTGACGAGGGTGAGGGCAAGGGCAGGCCTTGCCGTCTGGCCGCTGGCCCTCACCGGCCTTCTTCTTCCTCCAGTTGGTTGGACGAAGGAGAAGGAGAAAAGAAAAAAAGAAGAAGAAGGAAAAAACATAACATAAATTAAAATCGAAAAATAATAAAATATTATTAAAAGTTATCCACATCAATGCCGGTCAACAAGAAGGACTAAATCGGCATAAATATAAAAGGTTTAGGACTCAATTAGCAAATTTTAAAAATTTGGGACTGAATTGGCACAATTTAAAAACGTTTAGGACTCAATTGGCAAAATTAAAGGGTTTAGGACTTAATTGGCAAAAATACAATAGGTTTAGAACTTTTTTGACAATTTTGCCGAAAACTCACCCTCCCGATCCTAGGGCAAGCCAGGCAAATCTTCAAGAACAACATCAGGGAACTCCTTAACAATGGGAATTTCTACTAATTTTTCATCACCCTACTTTGCATCTCTCACTGTCGCGAGGTGACCATTACATCCTTTGCTTAGCATGAGGCACGCTTATAAAGCTGAGATTAGCGGATGGAGGGCCACTAAAATCTTGTAGCCTTCAAAACACATCGCAGGTTTTGCCGGGTATTTGAAAATATACTTTCTTTGCACGATAATCACCAGCAGCATGAAGTGACCACAACCAGTCCATGCCCAAGATTACGTCAAAACCATGCATATCTAATGCCCTTAAATTAGCCCACAAGTCGTAGTCCCCGATACCAACCCTTACAAAAACAGCAAGTTATCATGGCAGCACCTAGAGGAGTTTCAATCACACGTTGCAGTCTCAGTGGTTTCACAGGGTAGATTATTTTCTTTAACGAATTCCCCGGCTATAAAAGAATGAGTGGCACCCGGATCAAACACGACGCGACATATGTATACCCAGAAAATACGTCCCCTGTACATCTATCGACCACACTAGATGCCTGCACATCCTGTCGAGTGAGTGCAAACCGCAGCCCGCCTTGGGTGGGTATTCGCTCATTACTGTGGCGCGGACCAACTGAATATGTTTGGTTCAGTACCTGACCCTGTCTACCTTAAGGAGAAGGGTAAGTGCATGTCCCAGTATGATGTGCAGGAAATTGCTATGATCAATGTGGGTGTAGATTAGATTGTGGCTGGAGATATCTTTTATGTTATTAGCATCTGCTCACCTCAAGATGATTTCAAAGATAGCTTTCGAGGGGCAATTCTAGGAAGATCTCTATGAGTTAGAGTCAAGGCATCCCTTTCTTAGAAAAATATTTCATAGGAGAGGATTTATACAGCTATATGAGCAAAGAGGCGAAGTTTACAATACAATGGCTTTCCTGAAGGTCAAGGCTTCGGTGAAAGAAATGAGGATGGAATGTCATTTTGGCCTTTAAATTGTGTGACCATACGTTACTCAATGCTTTTTTCTCAAGAAACACGAGGAGCATGTGATCCTACATAAGAATGGAAAACTCCAAATTCCGCTTTTCCGCCGGTCAAACTCTTCGACTTTGGTTTGCAGCTCTTTCGAAACATCTCTAATTTCATCCTTGAAGTGGTTTCTGAACTTTTGATGCTCTTCATGCTCATGGTCAAGGTCAAGCACCCTAAAAAGTGAACCTACAACAAGTTCATACCGACCCACATATGCACCGTTTTTCTACAGAGAAACAACAAAATTTACATAACAATATCGATGTACAATGAATGGGAGCATATCCTAAAATCCTACAACAAGGTGAAAGCCATGCAGTTCAGCAGCTTTCTACTTCAACTAATGGCCATTCCATGCATGATACTGCAGGTATAGCTTTGTTGTTATAAATGTACCTTGTCTATGAAGTGCTCCACTTCTTCAAAGTTCCATACATACAGCGAAATAAAGCAACCGACAATGTGAAAAAGGGAATATCCTGAGAATTTTCATATATCAAAATCAGTCATCAGTAAACCACAGAATGATCAAGTCAGAACATCTTTCAACTAGGAAAAGCCAATCGATGTGATTTGTTGGAGACTCCCATAATTTTGTCATCAGCATTTGTCTGTAGCTCCACGTCCACTATCGCATAGGCCCCATGAGCTGGGAAGAGAAAATTAAAAAAGTTTCATAGAACAGGTAAGTTTTTAAAACGGAGAGAAGCTATTCTGTTAACAATTTCCAGTCCTGCTTTAATCTTTCAACACCCGGGAAAAAAAAATTGTGGTCAATTAATTAAACCCAGCAGAGTTGCAATATAACTGCTAGACACGTAAGTCAGCCAAAACAGAAGTAACTTCATCAAGTTTTAGAGACACAATGTGCAGGGCGGAAAAGAGGTGAACAAATTACCTAGTTATCATAGAAGCGAGAATGCCGCCTCCGGGAGCTGTGATATTCAAAGAAGCAAAGGACATGTGGATTAGAGAGGTCAGAGAATTATTCTAAAAAAAAGAAGAGGAAGAAAATCGAAGAGTTAATTCAAAGCACGTGACAATTGCTTCATGTAGATGTAACCAACTAAATATAATGGTCTGCACTCTGCAGGACCAGGCACCCATCTTATATCATGTTATTTTTTATGCTTCACCATATCAAATCATCCTTGGTTCCCAAAAAAAAAAAAAAAAGGAGAAATAAATGACTTGTGATCACTTAGAGGCATGCACTTGACACAGCCATGTCCACCAAAACCTCAAAGAGTAAATTACTGACACGCAAAAAGTACTATTTTCTTAGTTTCCCATATCAATCTCAATTTGCATCAAGTTCGGGGATCTAGCCGAACATTCCCGAGATTATTGCATCTGCCATTGTCCAACTCCGCACTGAACATAAGAAATGAGCACACCCTAAGTTGCTAGAAAACTTTTTGCACCAGCAACCATTACGCATATGCATGGAGAAAGCGAATTAAAAAGGAAAACTCAACAGAAACTTCCATTGAAAATGTAACCGCTGCAATCAAATAAGACATTCGTTTTACCAACATCCCTCTCCCAGAAATTAATGGACAAAATGGCTGCAATTTATCTTAACAAATGAAAGAAGAAAAATCAAACCAATCGAAAAACAATCAAACAAACAAACAAAACCTGAAGTCAGCGAACCAACAACTAAAGAAGCTTATGTTGATAAACAAAACCAACATTTGATCAAGCAGGCTCTGCAGTAATCAAAGCACAAAGGAAGCTTCACTAACCTGGGACGCCTAGAGCTAGCCCTTGAGGAACCCCTTGCACGGACAAACTCATCATCCATATCATCTAGTCGGTAATCTGCATACTCCACAGAGGTAACAGAACCCTCATCAGAATTTGATGTATCATATGTAGAATGTCGAGTTCCTCTTCTTGTATCACCAACTCTTGACCTTCTTCTGTTCCTAGAACTCCTAAAGTTATCGAATACCTGATATAATATACATGATGTCCACCAATTGCCTTCATCACCTGGGAAGTCCTCAAACTCATCGCCAGTATCATTGTCACCATAATCAATAACGTAATCACCCAAAACTACACCTCGGGGAACTTCTGAATGAATAGTGCTCAAGACATCTATGATCTCTGATGATTGCTGGAAATTCTCCCAATCAAGCTGCCGAGCAGGATCGATTTTTGAGGGCCGAGCATGAGGGTGCTCTACTTGAGCATGCTTCTGCAACTCAGAGTAGGTTCCACTAAACAGACATCGGATCTCATCACAACAACGCTTCTTATCATTTAGAAGAACACGAGCCTCATCAATAACAACCCATCCAGTAACTTCTCCTCTACACAATGGGCAGGTCGGCCTACAGCCGTTATCCAATTCCACTGGCTCTGTTTTTGATGTGGAAGAAGTTTCAGGAGATGAAGAAGATCTCACACCATATGCACTTCTAAACCGGTCCAAACAGTTGGAATGTAAGTGATCCGTATCACATACAAAAGGACGACAGCCTTTGTCAAAAGACGAGCACCGGAGAAGAACACCATTGTGAGGATAATCCAAACATATAGGACAAAGCACATCTTCCCAGTCAATATCCAACTGATTACCTTCCATGAGAAAATCTGACAAGATCCCTTTACACAAATTGCTTCGATTGTTGAGACTCGAGAGACTACTGATGTGAATCTGCAAGCACACAAACACCGTGAATATGTATCAGGGTAGTGAAAGCTCATCGGGAATGAGATACTGTTATTGAGAACAAACCCTGAACTACAGAATATTATGTCACAACCCAAAGGACAAATACTTCATAGAGACTGACATGCTATTCAAGCATAAGTTCAAGTCATTTGGAGATGATGAAGAAATGATTTCTGAAGGAAAAGCTAGCCATGACAATGCGATTACAAATAGCACCTATGCCAATAAGCATCAATAAAATGTTGTAAGACCAACATATGATTTAAAATTTGAAAGATACATAAAAAATCTTCTTACAAAAATATACCACGTATGGTTGATAAACAACCACAATCAATTTACATTGCTTGTACAGCCACCAAATAACTTTTCCAAAAAAAAAAAAATGACACTTTGGATAACAACGCTTCTTTTCAACTTTGAACTAGAATGTCGACTTCAGGCAAACAAAAATCAGCATTCTTTTGATCTAACAAAATATCCAATCTCAGAATCCACATAAAATGAAGGCGAGGCGCAGTCAGCTTGTATCACACCAGCATGACTACCCTATCGAAAATTCAAGCCCTAGCACTGAGCCTTGCAATTCCACGGCAGAATAATGATAAGATTCAATGTCCAGAATGTCTGGTTCCACTAAAATAACCCCGACTATTCCAGATTGTCTTCCTTCTTAGGGGTCCCTAGTCCTCCTAATGTTAAAAAGGCTGTCAGTTTTCTATCAGTTAAACCAGACATCCTTTCGGACACAAAAAGAAAAAGAAAAAAAAAAGGACATCCTTTGAGACTGATCAAATACAATCCTCTAAGCCCTCATTTCATTAAGAGATTTCATTTCACTGTAGAAACCATCTTTTAAGAATAGTCAACCCAATCCAACCATCATAGCAATCATGTCGATGTACAGAAGCCTTACAAAGTAACGACATGAAAATCAACATATAGTTGGTACTGATCATCGGACAATCCTCAAATTGATCAATTGAAATGTTGCAGCATCGTATTACACCATTATGACTACCCCATCGAAAATTCAAGCCCTAGCACCAAGCCTTGCAATACCATGGCAGAATAATGATAAGATTCAATGTCCAGAATGTCCGGTTCCACTAAAATAACCCCAGACTCTTCCAGATTGTCTTCCTTCTTAAGGGTCTCTATTCCTCCTGATGTTGAAAAGGCCGTCAGTTTTCTATCAGTCAAACGAGACATCCTTTCAGACCCAAAAAAGAGACGTAAAAAAAAAGGGACATCCTTTGAGACAGATCAAACACAATCCTCTAAGCCCTCATCTCGTTACAAGATTCCGTCTCACCGCAAGGAACCATCTTTCGAGACTGGTCAACCCCAATCCAACCATCATAGCAATCATGTCGATATACAGAAGCCCTTTCTAAGTAACGACACGAAAGTCAACATATCTTCGGTACCCATCATCGGACAATCCTCAAATCGATCAATCCAACGTCGCAAGCATCGACATATGCACCCGATTGATTAGCTCCCACTAGAGAGGGTTTATCGCCGATCACAAAGAAAATTCAGCCCAAAAGAAGGGGAAAAAAGAAAGATCACGACAAAGCCAAATGAACCATAGATGCAGCTGAAGCAGCATATAGATTATCCGGAACAGGATAAAGAAAGATCAAGCCCGAAAATTGAGGGAAAATTGGAATAACACCATCAGATAAGACGAAGGCTACACACTAAGCAGCCCAAAGAAAAACACAGAAGCGCCGGCAAGAAACAAGCTCCGGGCTGATCCTTCCTCCGATCATCGACGCGAATCATACCTCGGAGGAGGAACAAAGAGGCGTAACGGGTCATCCGAGCGCGAGAAGTTCGCCTCGCGAGCTAATCATAGCGCAGCAGATTCATCCGAACCGATGGAACAGTGGAGAATCCGAGGAGCTTCGAAGCGGCGGCGCCGTCGCTCCTTGGGGGGGGGAGGGGAACTTGCTCGCGAGCTCTTGAGGAAGTCAGTTTCGTAGCGAAGCAGAGTCTCTCTCTCTCTCTTCCAAAGATGCGAATCAGAATGACCGAGAGAGAAGACAGTCTCTCTAGAGAGAGAGAGAGAGGGGTAGAAAAGGTAAAGTAAATCTCGTGAGAGAAATGACGGGAATGCCCTCCTGCGTCACCATTTTGACTTCCCCGGGTCCGCACGCCACCTTCCTCCATGATTTCACACATTTCCCCTCTTTCTTTTCCGGTTTTTAGTCCCAAAAAAAAAAAAAGAGGAAGGAAAGTCAATGTTTTTCTGTTTCCCTCTTTTACTTTTCTTTCGCCTTGACTTTTTTTTTCCCCTTAGGGTTTCCATAGTTAATTCGCCGAGAACTAATTCAAACGATTAGTCGTGTTAGAGACATGGCCGAATTATCGCATCTAAGCTGGAAAAAAAAATTATAGGTTACGAGTTCCATTGCAATGAACCCCATCTTAAAATTTCTTGCGAAATGATTAATTAGCGCCACATAGGAATAGCGTCAGATTTGGAGTGAAACGAAGAGGTTGCAAGAGGAGCGAGCGAGCGATATCCATAGTAAACATGAGTAATAAATGGTAAGTGAAAGTTGACCCAAAAAAAAAAAATGGTAAGTGAAGATCGGTGACCGGAATCAATGAAAGCATGAAGGGATACAAGAAAGTAGTTGTCCAAACCACTCGACCTATTCTTGTAAAGGATCTACAAATAAATGGACCGATGGAGTATTTATAACCAGAGGAATTATAGATAGTCATGTGGTAATTTAGGTCCAAGGAAATCAACATTTTTTTTTGCCAATGAGGAGTTGCGACCAACTGGTCGACGGGGAAAATTCCAATTATTGACTTTAAAAAGAGGCCATTTTCCTAAAGTACTCTCTGAAGTTGGAATTTTTTCGACTAACGCCCGGTACTTGACAAGCATGGATAATGGGCCCCCTACAATAGATTGCTGGTGGAAATTTTGGCCAATCATACCTCGAAGGAGGAAGCTAAGCGGAAAGGTGGCGTTGCTTGGGAACCGGCGCGGGTCCGGTGTCCCCCCCCTGAATTCGAGCATCCGCACCACCGATATGGTCATCACTTCAGATTTGAGCATCACCATGAATTGATGAGGGTCCAACAAGTTACTTTAAGCGCTCTCGAGGGATCTCGTCATTTGTCGTGACGTTAGCAGTTATTTTTCTCATTGCTTCATTAGAAATTATGGGTTAAAATCTTCGAAATCAACACTAATGCGAAATGTGTATAAGTTAACATGGGTACACGGTGATAATGTAGTAGCTTGTGAAGATTGAGCCTTAAAAATATCAATTGGCGTGGAGAATTTGGTCATTTTCTTACGCTTAACTTTGGAGAACTTTGTGGCCAAACTGATGCACCGAGTGTGATTTGTACGTCTAACTTGCACAAGGTATGTCGAACCCTCGCCGTTTCTAGGGCGATGGCGGCACCGCCACCTAGCCTCCTCTTTTCGCTTGGCTTCTCTATCTCCCTTTCTCTCTATTTTCTGGGGTTTGATGATTTCTTTTGATTTTCCTATAAAGTGTCCTAGAGATTTAAAGTAAAATGTGCACGTGCGATGCGAGGGTTCGCCGGCCGGCCAAATTTTCCACCGGCAACTATCAGAGGGGACTCGTTGGTCCACACTTGTCAAGCGCAAAATGGGGTCATTTGACAAAAAGCCAAAGTGCAGACGACACTTCGCAAAACGGGCCCCACTTGAAGGGGACAATTGGAATTTTCCCCAGGCCAATATCAAGCTACAAAGAAAAAAGTCCCATTATTAATAAGGTACTTTCCCAAATTAATACGTGAATTTCTTTGTAATTGTGTTTAATCTTCTTTTGTGCTCTTGATCATCAATCAGCTGTGCATCCATGGTGGCAGCCCGGCACCTAACCTCTATCACCACTCGGTGTGCAATTGCTCGGAAAAATTAACCAGATTAATTTTAAACTTATTATATGAATGTCAATCAAGTCATAAACTTTTTTATTTTACCAATTTAGTCATGAATCTTTGCACGAAATTTCAATATAGTCATTTTGGTCAATTTTCGTCGAAATTCGCTGACGTGGTGGTCTAATTATTGCAGGTTGTCCTACGTGGCACATCGTCACGCCAGCTATTTCCAATGTCAATTATCCCGAATGACTATATTGGAACATTGCACAAAAGTTTAAGACTCAATCAACAAAATTAAAAATGTTAGGATTGAATTGGCATCTATACTCAATTGATAAAATTGAAAAGTTTAAGATTGAATTAATATATGTACAATGAATTTAGAACTAATTGGACAATTTCCCCGTAGGTGCTCCCACTTAAAATCTCTAATTATACATTGCATGTTGTATTAAACCTTTTTCATGCCTGTATGAACTGACGCACACATAAGTCAGTCCAATTTAAAGGGGAAAAGAAATCCTTGTAACGGTACTAATTTGAGGAAAAATTACCAAAATAGCCATAAGTCTATTATAATTGTGTTAATTCAGTCATAAACTTCTTTTTTTTACTAATTGAGTCCTAAACCTTTTGCAATTATGTCAATTCAGTCTATTTAGCCGGGAAGCCAAAATATTTTCAA
>BCNH02000008.1:9584900-9599048 GCA_001662345.2 Metrosideros polymorpha var. glaberrima | reverse complement strand
GTACAATTGCAATACGTTCAAGACTGTTTTAGTAATTCTCCCCTAATTTGAGGGAAAAGAATGTTACTAGTTTCGGTTTTTTTTTATTATAAAGTAATCAAATGGTATAAAGTCGGTTTTTACGCGATAAACTAATTATATCTCGCCGATTCGGTAGAGGCATGTCTTATCCTCGCCGGGATTATGGGATAAACTAATTCTTATAAGTTTGCTTCAAGCGGTTACACAAAGGATAAATAAACCTAAGACCATAAGATTCTCAAGGCGCAAATCTCAATTATTTTATCACTCAGATCAACCACGACAAAAGCAAAAGAGAGAATTTGAACCACAATTGCCAGATTCGGGAATCAATAGTCAAGTAGGGATTGTGCCGGTGGATTGCTATGCCACTTTCCGTCCAAATTATCAGATATCACGATCGTGCCATTGAATTATATATTAAGAAAATTGAAGTGCGATTATTATAATTTCCTCCAAAGTTTAATTGAGACCGAAATCTAGAATTCAGAAGCCCTAGAGGTTGACGTAAGTGTCTTTTGCTTGGGAAAAGAAGAGATGGAAAATGAAATTGTTGGCCTCGGAGTTTAGTCAAATTTTGTGACATTAAAATGCACCATAATTTAAGCATCCATTGATCTACCCTTTTAGTTCCACCACTAGAAATACTTGTGGATTTTACATTCTAACTTCATGGTAACTCTATTATCTAGAACTTGATTTTTATTTCATGGTTGATTATGACCTATTGTGACTAGGTTTGACATTAAAGTTCCGTTCGTTTTGCGTAAAATGAAAGATTTGAAAATTATTTTCTTAAAAACGATCGTTTGTGTTGCTTACAAAATAGCATGAACAACAAATATTTTCATCGTTTGCGAAATTGTTTAAATATAAATTATTGTTAATAATGAAAATATTTTTCATTGACAAAATATTTCAAGTAGTAGAAGCGATCAATTTTAAGAAAATATTTTTCAAGTCATTTATTTTTCGCAAAACAAACGGAGCCTAAATACTTGAGAAAATGTAGGAATTGAGCTTTAATTTTTTAAAATTTGTCAAGAACTAGTGTGTTTTCTCATCTAAAAACCACGAATTTTAAAGTCGGATTATAGCTTTTGCTTTTGACTTTCTGAGTCAATATTTTATTTATATTTTTCCTTTTTAAGATGCGTCTCATCATTGTTCCTGGCCCCATTAGAGAAATAATAAAACGACGACATCATTTTCGATCATTCACGACAAGATCCTATCATTCCATGGAGGAGAATGGAATGATTCCATTTCTAGAGGGAATCAATAACAGATGCCACCAGTTGAAGCAAAGAATTAGGGTTTGCAGATTTATTATTATTTTTGTTTCTTTTTAAATTGTTTTAGAAAGCTACACTATATTCCTTTGGCTGCTCTATGGATCAAAAAGTATGTGGAGGGGGATAGAAGAGCAATCATAATCGTTTGAATTACTTTTTCATACTTTAAATATGGAAAAAAAATTAATTTCTCAAACATCTTGAATGGATGACCCATGTATGAACTGATTATGCAAAATTGCTATTTAATTTCACTTGTTCTTGTATTAATATAAGCTTGACCCAAAAAAAGTTCACAGCGGAAGCTTTGCTATAATTAGGGTATGTCTTAATTAACTTTTACCTTTTCATTTTCTGCTTAATCAAAATCTTAGTATTCATGCACTTTAACTTTTTTTCAAAATTTGAAATATCTGATATTTTCGCAAATTATAGATGTTGACTCGTGAATTCACTTAAAATATTTTCATGTTTCTTGTAATACTATTAATATTTTAAGTTTTGATGAGACATTTTGCTTTTAGTTAAACGGAAAACCCAATAAGCCCTTCCTCCTCCGTCGTGGTAAAAGTTATGTAATGCGATTCTCTATACACTCCCTCTCTCTTAGAGATGAAAAACCGGCCATGTCGGCCCCATACATTGGTGAGTGGAGCTTAGTATGACCTACGTCAGGTGCGCGTCTTTTGCCATAGTAGGTCATTCGACATCTATTATCCACGTTAGATCGGGTTTGCGTCGTGTCCATATCGACGTAAGCACGGATTTGAAATTGTAATAGCGGATGTCCAAGTACTACCTACATTCGGGCTGACGGATAGTCAAGATTTCAAGGGTCGAAAGTCATCTTTTGAGCCGAATTCCTCGATCTCGATCTACCTTGTGCATCCCTCTTTGTGTTTCACCTCGTGGTTTCTTCTTCTTCTTTTTTGTCGAACTTCAGTGGCTTTTTGCGCACCAGCATTTGATAGATGCTGCAAATCTATGGTCCCCGGTCGCCTGCCGGTAGCGTACCGTATTGTTTTTAAATTGCCTTTCTAAAATAAGTTTGAGGGGTGTACTAAAAAACTAATTTCAATTTCGGAAGGAAGCATGATAGCGACCGAAGAAAATTTTATTTAACATTGAGTGGACATCTAAAATTCCTAACTAGTTCTACGAAAAGTAATCTACTTATAGTGCACGCTTGCAAAGAAACTTAGTCTAATGCTGAATTACAGCTTTATGACATGGGGTCGGATTATGTACGGGGACCGCTTGGTACCCACGACGTTCGTTCGATGTCACATCCTCCTGAGTATTGAAATCCCATTTATCAAGTGAGCTTATGATCCTAAAACTATGGAACATGCGATTTTTGCTTTGCTGATATCGCAGCTAAACGAACTCAACAAGACCACTTCAGGTGTGTTTGGGAGAGCATTTGTCTACTGGAACATTTTGATGAACAGTACTTGAAATTGCCTATATGTCACTCCACTTGAAATGTTTAAGACTCGATTGTGCTTTCAGATGAGAGTATAGGAAAGGTTTGAGCTCATTAGAAGATCGAGAACTTGATTGGATTCTATAGATAATATTTAGGACCTTTGGCAAAACTTTCGCATAGTTAATTTCAATTCAATAAGATATACTGACCACGCCAGAATATTCTTCGACGATATTTGACATCTCGTGGGTCTATTGAGTATTCTTCGAGACGATAATGGATATCCCTTATGAGGTGCGATTAGTCCACTCATTGGCATGAATCAACTTCGAGCGATCTTCAATTCTTCTTCGATCAATCGGACTTTTTCGTACGTTAAATAAGGACCTAAATAGTGCTTCAGAAGGAGAGAAACCGATGCCAGTTTCGATCACGACACGCTGTTGACACCTAATTTTTGACTAACTATTTAAAATAAATTGCATAGAAAATTAGGGATTAATTTTTAATCCCTAAAACAAAATATTAAAGTTATTGCATAACATATAGTCATTAGAAGCATATAGTTTGCATATTTATCGGACTGGTGGTGGATGGATTTTATTGAGTGGCCTTTGAGCTTAATTAACAATCCATGTGAGCTAACGACATGGCCAAGGTTGGAAAATTGATTAAGATAAAGCTTGAGAAGCAATTTTGGTCTCATGGCAAGTAAAGATAGAGATCGGTGTGGCTATTTGAGGGAGTAATGGATCATAGGCAAGACTCGAAAAGATAGAATGCAAATTTGAAAGGAGAAAAAGATAAAAAGTAATATCTCAAGAGGAAAGAAGATCTGGCTTCTTTCTTCAAACCCTGAGCCAACCCCCCTTCTATATAAGAGCTCTCTCGGCCGCGGTAAAGAGAAGAGAAACATCACACAAAGAAGAGACATCACAAAAAAGGAAGAGAGAGAAGAAGCAATCGTCCCCCTTGGCTGCAATTGGTGCTGTTACATAGCTTCTTCCCCGCATCTTCACACTCCAACCTCCTACTCGGTAAGCCGAAGTCCCTTCTGGCTCCTTCGCTAATGCGATGAGTTGTCGACTTCCCTTACCCGTGGTAGATCACTGGTTGCCCTTGCATCGTCGAACTCTCACATTGCACCCTGTGCCACAACGGTTGCGCAAAGATGACGAGCCGCCCCAAGCCTAGTTGCCAAGCACTCTCGATCTTGCTCAAGAAGCGGCCTCGTCGAGCCCACTTGCCTCTACACCGCCCCACCATCCTCGACCAAGAATCATGAGAAACCTTGCATTGCGAACACAATTCCAGCTGAGCTACCATCCGTGAGTGCCCAAGTCGTTGATCACAGTCAACATGTCGCCAGCCACCATTGTGAGTCGTCTGTTGATCCTTGATTTGGAAACAAATCTTCAAGTTAGGTAATTATACTAACCAAATTTGCATGTGTGATTTTGTTGCCTAATTTGACAAGATTGTTACCCTGATCTTTGAGTTACTATAGGCATGATCCAATTAAAGGTGGTTGTGTTAAAATCACTATAATCACTAACTTGAGTCGTAAAGACTTCATATCATTTTTTTGATTTTTTCATTTCATAAAGGCTAAAGTAATCTTAATTTAATTCATAAGAGGTCGGATTATTTTTTGAATTAGCTTAACCTTTATCTCTTGGATTTTGATGAATATTTTGAGCCGAATTGGCTATCTTGGTTGTCTTTTATCTAGATAATTTTCCTATCTTGAAAATACCAAAAAAATAAAAAAAAGATTGCATCTCTTATAGATCATGATAGATTTTTAGATAGGATTAGATAGTTCCTTAATCAAATTAGGATTGCATGTTTAGATAACGTAGATGCTTTTTAGATAGGATTTCATGCATGATATTATCTAGTAACGTAAGATAAGTTTCCAACTTAAATTGGGGTTTAAATTGATTTAAAACCTAAATTGAATTGGATGATATCTTATGTTAGATAATTAAATTTCCATTTATTTTAAATTTGAATTTTCAATAAAAATCTAAAAAATATTGCATGCATATCATATAGATTAGGATTGCATCCTGCCATGTCATCGTTATTGCCATGTCATTGTGTGTGCTATTACTATGTCATTCTATGTCATGCACCGTGTAATGTTTTCTATGCCGTTTAGCAATCGCATGTTCAAGTTCATTTAATTAGATTTTTGCATGTTCATGTTAGAATATGCTTAAAAATAGATTAGTGGCGACTACAAATAAAAACCTTTGGCATGTTAAGAACTTGAACCAAGTTGCGAATTGGTATGGGTTTGGGAGAGCCCGAGTTAAGTCTAAGCTTAATAATTCATTAGATAGATGAACCCTTAGGTGGTGCACCTTCAAGGAGGTCATGATAGCTTTTAGCAAAATGCTAAAAGCAGTAGTGTTGTTATGACTCCAGCAAAAAATTTCCCCAGCTTAGTCGCCAAGCCGTCGCGACCTCCTCGAAGGTGCACCATTTGAGGGTTTGGCTAATGGATTATTAAGCCTAAACTTAACTCGGGCTCTCCCAAACCCATACCAATTCGCAACTTGGTTCAAGTTCTTAACATGTCAAAGGTTTTTATTTTGAGTCGCCACTAATTTATTTTTTGTGGATCGATAGAGTTACTTTACTCCTACGAACAAGAGATCAAACAGATTTGGGGACTTGATTACACTAAAATTTTCTAATACCCTTTCGGTGCCTTTTCTCTTTTATTTTTAAAAAATATTCTACATGCAGCTTAAATTAATTTTAACCTAGCCACTAACATGCAATGACTGTTCACATGAGTGCGCAATCATTAAAGTAACACTTAATAAATCAAAAGGCATGAGATGAGCATGCAATGAAAATTAAACAAAACAAACCAAGACATTTTTGGGTTTTGTTATCCTCCTAACATGCAATTAACTACGTATGTAAGAATGCAATTTTATTCTTTTTAGGGTTTTCCTTTTTTAATGAAAAACTATATTATATGCTTATGCTTATGCAATGCAAATCTACTCTAAATGAAATGACACGAGGAAATGTGATTTGCTCTGAATAGCGTGAAAATGCATGACCTAGGACTAATGACATGCAAAAAAAAAAAAATGATTTTAAGCTTATTCTAACAAGGCTGCGAAAATCTAATTAAGTGAATTTGAACATGCGATTGTTAAATGGCATGGAAAACATGACATGGTGCATGACGTAGAATGACATAGTAATGACAATCATGATGACATGGCAAGATGTGATCCTAATCTATATGATAAGCATGCAATATTTTTTTAGATTTTTATTGAAAATTAGAAATTAAAATAAATGGAAATTAATTATCTATCATAAGATATCATCCAATTCAATTTATGAATTAAATCAATTTAAACCCCAATTTAAATTGGAAATTTATCTTATGTTACTAGATAATATCATGCATGAAATCCTATCTAAAAAGCATCTACGTTATCTAAACATGCAATCCTAATTTTATTAAGGAACTATCTAATCCTATCTAAAAATCTATCAAGATCTATATGAGATGCAATCTTTTTTTGTGTGTGTGGTATATTCAAGATAGGAAATTATCTAGATAAACGACAAGCAAGATATCTAATTCGGCTCAAAATATTCATCAAAATCCAAGAGATAAATGTTAAGGTAATTCAAAAAATAATCCAACCTCTTACGGATTAAATTAAGATTACTTTAGCCTTTATGAAATCAAAATAATCGAAAAAATGATACGAAGTCTTTACGGCTCAAGTTAGTGATTATAGTGATTTTAATACAACCACCCTTAATCGGATCATGCCTACGGTAACTCAAAGATCAAGGTAATAATCTTGTCAAATTAGGCAATAAAATCACATATTCAAATTTGGTTCGGATAATTACCTAACTTAGAGTTTTGTTTCCAAATCAAGGATTGACGTACGACTCGCGATGGTGACCGGCGACGTGTCGATTGTGAACAACGGCTTGGGCACTCATAAATGGTAGCTTGGCCGGCGTTGTGTTCGCAGTGCAAGGTGTCTCACAATTCTTGGCCGAAGATGGTGGGGTGGTGCATCGGCAAGGGGGCTTGACGAAGTCGTTTCTCGAGTAGGATCGAGTGTGCTTGGCGACTAGGCTTGGGGCAGCTCGTCATCTTTTTGCATACTGTCGTGGCGCTGGGTGTAGTGTGAGAGTTCAATGATGCAGGGGCAACTAGTGATCTACCATGGGCAAGGGAAGTTGACGGCTCATCGCCTTGGCGAAGGAGATAGAAGGGACTTCGGCTCATAGGGCAAGAGGTTGGAGTGTGAAGATGTAGGGAAGAAGATATGTAACAGCACCAAGTTGCAGCCAAGGGGGACGATGGCTTCTTCTCTCTCTTCCTTTTTTGTGATGTCTATTCTTTGTGTGATGTGTCTCTCTTTTTTACCGAGGCCGAGAGAGCTCTTAAATAGAAAGGGGATGGCTCAGGGTTTGAGGAAAGAAGCCAGATCTTCTTTCCTTTTGAGATGTTACTCTTTTTCCTTTCAAATCTGCATTCTATCTTTGTGAGTCTTGCCCATGATCCATTACTCTCTCAGATAGCCACACCGATCTCTATCTTTACTTGCCATGAGACCAAATTTGCTTCTCAAGCTTTATCTTTATCAATTTTCCAACCTTGGCCATGTCATTAGCTCACACGGACTGTTAATTAAGCTCAAAGACCACTCAATAAAATCCATCTACCGTCGGTCCGACTATATGCTCCTAATGACTATATGTCATGCAATTTTAACTTTAATATTTTATTTTAGGGATTAAAAATTAATCCCTAATTTTCTATACAATTTATTCTAAATAGCTAGTCAAAATTTAGGCATGAACATATGCGTGAGATTGCTTTCGCGGCCTTTTAGTTCACCTTTTTCTTTCGATTCACATTTGTGACTTCATCGCTAACATAAGAATGTCGAGGGCAATTTTTTTGAATTTGTGGGTGAACGCGGGCGCTATATAATGTATAAAATACAAACAAGAATAATGGGCCAAACCCTCGTTAAGCTTGACACAGTTGATGTCTACTCAAGGCCTGTCCCTCTCACTCGGCCCAACTCTACTGAAGCCCCTCCTCCTTCTCTCCTTCTTAGCGGGAAAAATCCCAACTTTCTCGCGCGCAAAATCAGTGCACGATCGCCATAACCCTTCTTTCTCTCTCTCTCTCTCTCTCTCTCTCTCTGTGGTTCTGAGACGAAGCAATGATGTTCTCGAGCAGCCAGTTCGACGGCTTCGTGCCTTCCCAGTCAACTCAGGCCACCGATTCCGCTTCTCCAAACCCTTCCAAGGTACCCTTCTCTCTACGGTTCTCGCGTTTGTCGAGCGTTCGAATGGGTCTAGATGCAGACCCATCTCCCTCTTTCAGCTCCTCGCGCTATGTTTCCTTGAGCTAGATCGAGACTGTCGGGTTTCACGGCCTTTGTGGTTGCAGAGCTGGGGGACGCAGGGGTTGGTGCCCGTCACGGTGAAGCAGTTGAGCGAAGCCCATCAATCTGGGGACGAGAAATCCAACTTCTCCATCGACGGCGTCGATGTGACCAATGTGAGCAGCGCTTTTTCTCGTGTGAAAATGTCCTCGTTTTCGTGCTCTAGCAATTGGGTCGCGGGAGAGACTGGAAAGGAAGTTCCTTTTTTCGCTGGTTCGATGATATTCTTGTTCTGCGCAAAGTCTCATTGCGGGTTTCCCGGGTTTGTTTTTAGGTCACGTTGGTAGGGATGGTGTCCGAGAAAACCGCGAGAGTGACGGATGTGAGCTTCGCTCTGGATGACGGGACCGGACGTGTCGAATGCAGAAGATGGTATGCTAGCCTTCTCTTTGACTGTAATATTGCTAGTTGGGGCATATTTCATTAGCACTCGCTACTTGTGTGATTTCTCCAACCATTAAGCGACTTGAGTTTTAATCTGGAGAATCGAAGAAGAGGTGATTAAATTGGTAGGTGCTTGTATGATGGTAGATGAGGTCATGTGCAGAGCCAAAGTATACTCTTGTACTGGTTAATGGGTTGCAGCACCAAGTGATTTATTTCTTTTGTGCTGGATAGGGTGAATGAAAGTTCAGACACCAAGGAAATGGAAGAAATTCAGTGAGTATTAATCCACGTTTTATTCTTTGTATAGCTGCTCTTGTACTTGTGGGAATTACGATTGCGCTGTAAATTGTAATACTTGTTGATAAACCAGGCCACAAGGTTCTACAGCCTAAGGTAATTCACTGATTTTTCTTGCATCTTTTGCTAGTGATGATCTATATGTCCGTCTTGTTGGGCACTTAAGAAGTTCTCAGGGGAAAAAGCAACTCGTGGCCTTTGCTGTTAGGTATGTCATGTTCTTTGCTTCTTATGCATCCAGAAATATTCTTGCTTAGCTCTTCATATTGGTGTGTGCACTGAGTCATGTAGTTTGAAGATCTCTCTCTCTCTCTCTCTCTCTCTCACATATATTGCATCATCCATAACCGCTGGTTATTATGGATTTGATGAGAAGCTTATCATAGTAAACTTTTCATAAATGAGTAATTATATTACCACCTCTACAGTAGTGTATAAAATCCTCTGGAGAAATTTATCATTGTTGATCTGCAAATGATACCTCTCCTACTGGAGGATATGAACCGAAGGTTGGCATACTATACACATACTAATGACAAAAAAAAAAAAAAAACACTGGGTTACGTCTGTGAAAGAGCCTTATGCTCCCAATTATGTAATAACAAACTTGAACGCAACAAGAATAAGTGCCTCTATAGGTGCTACCGATGTTGTGACGTAACATACTCAGGATAAATAGTGCAGATTCCTTGGGGTATGAGACCATTTAATAAGCTTGATACATCTCCTAATTGATGGTGTGAAAGAGCTTTATGCTCTCAATTATGCCAGTTATAACAAACTTGAACGCAACAAAGTACCACTATAGGTGCTACCGATGTTGTGGCATAAGATCCTCTGTATAAATATTGCAGATTCCTTGGGGTATGAGACCTTTTAATATGCTTGATACATCTCGTAATCGATGGTAATCTTCCCCGTCCATTATGGCTACTTATCTGAGATTGTGAGGAAGTTGTTTGTGCACTATTGATCTTTATGTTGTAAATCAAGTGTCTCATTGCACGCCAAACTAATGAAATGTGAAATGTCAGAATCCACTTCTGAGCTTGGATTAACTTAATCTTGTGTATTTTCTTTACACTCTTTAACTTTATAATTGTTTAAACTTCTTCGTTATGGTTTTGCAGGCCTGTGACCAACTTCGATGAAGTTACATTCCACTTTATTGATTGCATACACCAGCATTTACAGAAGGGCAGAGTAAAGGTACTGCTTAAACTTTAATAACTCGTGCTCTTATTGGTGCACGTCATTGTCGACTAAGAAGCAACATGCTGGTTATTACTAAAATTTACAGTTAACAAGTATACCACTTACATTGGAGTTGCAGGGTGATGCCAATGCTCATTCCCAAATGGCAAATTTTTCCACAAGCACTCCAATGAGTAACAAATCAAATGGGTCTTTGGTAGCTCCCACAAGTGAAGTATGTGAAACACGGGAAGTTGTTTTGGTTTTTGGAGTTTCTAACTGTTTACTTGCATATTAGATCCAGAATACATCAAAGTATATGATCACATGAGATTGTATTCTTCTTCGTATAGATTTCTGGACAATTCTCTGCTGATGGACTCAAGGGCTGTGACCAGAAGGTCCTTGAATTTCTACAGCAAAACTAGTAAGATAAACCTCCGAAGTCTTTATATCTCCTTAAGTTTCCCCTTCTATCTACTAGGCCAATACTGATTTATAGGCACTAGAGATGCTATTTATCTGCTCGGCTTTGGTGGATATCTTGTCTTTGAGGAGAACTGGTGCTTCCCAGTGGATCAACTTTAGCATTTTTATAACTTAACTATTATGTTTTTTACCTTACTTCAATGAAATGCAATATAACTGAAGCTGTTCCTTGGGCTTGAATGGCAATATTGATCCTTGATTCAGGTTTTAGCTTGCTGAACTTTTTTCATTCGCTGATTTCTGTAGTGCCCAAGAAAAGGGTGTCCACAGAGATGAAATTGCACAACACCTGAAAATTTCTGTCAATAAGATCATGTAATCTCTCTCTCTCTCTCTCTCTCTCTCTCAGCAGAGCATGCACACGCTCATAAGTCTCACCGAACCCTCACTTACACTAAGTACATACTTGTGCATGGTTTTCCCTTTCTTCTCTAATTTCTTTTGGTCAACAGGGAATCAATGAGGACTCTAGAAGAGGAAGGTCTGATATATTCAACTATTGACGAATATCACTATAAATCAACTACGGATGCTTAAATGGCGGAGCAAGTTGCTAGTTCTGTTTTAATTATGGGTACTATCTGTGTTCTTATATTTGCGCACTTCCGTCTTCCTTGTACAAAAAGAAAGGCCAATAGAAAGGCCAATGACACAGCCATCTTAAGGATGCTTGGGTATGGACCTCCTCCTTTTTGTTTTTTTTTCTTTTGTTGGTTAGCTCTACTCTGCATTATTATTGACCCATGAAATCAAATTTAGCAATTGGTGGTCACAATACTGGACTTACCGCTGTCGTAGGGGTCCATGAATTCATTTCTGCACTTGGTAGTTATGAAATGGAACTGTCATGTCTCTCCCATGGAAGGCCACGGTCATGTGAATAGATGGTTCTAGTTAGCATCTAACCCAATGGAGTTCAGGGCAGTGAATCTGAAATTAATTACTGTACACTTGCAATGCATCTATGTTTTCAGGAGGCGTTCGCAGATATAAATGCTGGACAAACGAACATGGATCTTCGTTTTCCTCAAACGAATTAATTGAAATCTTGTTTGAGAGATCTTAGTTGATCTAGTCTCTGCTTCATTCGCTTGCCTGTGTACTGCAAAATGAAAGCTTCTCGTGTACAAATGATTTCCTTATAAGTTTTCAAGATGGCAATCCTACATTAGGAGCATGTGTAAAGACATGTGGATGGTTCTGGGAATATCTATGAGCATGACATGGACGCATTAGGCACCTATATGGCCAAAAAAAAAGTACATTGTAGCCTCTCGTTTGTTGGTCAATGATCACGTGGAAAGGTCAATCTCACCGTTGTTAGTTTGGTAGTGATTTCGCTACACTCGTCAACATCACGGATTTGTACAAATCATCTGAGATGATAGAACAAGAGGCGTGTGAAGCGCGACTTAATGATAGCTGTAATTCATGACTGATTTGACATACCTTATGCATGGTCGCTGGTTAAGTACCGTGGATTATTTCAAAGGACAGTTAGCTAGATACTTCATCTGTCTTAAATGCAGCGAAAGCAAAGGAATTTGTCGGGCAAAAGATCAGTATAGGTACCTCTAGACACGACAGATCCCACAGATTTGTTACATTGTATCTTATAAATGATCGACAGACACTACATTGGTTTCAATTATTTGAGCTTCTACTGATGCGAAGATCTCTCGTGTCGTATAAGTTACATGTTTAACTTTTGAGGGGAGAAGGACATTAGGATTAGGAGTGCCATAAGTTTTGTACGGAAATTGTTTGAGTGCCATAACTTTTTTTTAACTCGCTTGAGAGCTTTAATTTTTTAAAAATGCTCACTTGAGTGTCATTGGCGCCAAAAATCCGATGTGAACGCCATAAGAATTATTTTATTATTATTTTAAATAATGTTTTGTTTTTATTTTTATTTTTTCGGGTTGGCGAGGGTCATCGGCGACCCTCACTAACCGCAAAAGCTTCGCCCAAATTGGGCAAGGGTCACCTCGCCCATGGCCAGTGAGGCCACGAAGGCCCAGATCCGGCGAGGGCCTTTGCCGGCCCGCTTGCACTCGCTCCTATCTCCCGCTTTTGAGGGAGGGAAAAGAGTGGTGAATGAAAAAAGAAAAATCGTGAATTTATGTTGTAAATGATATGATATGAGCTGATCGTTTTTCATTATTTCTTGAATCATGGATCTAGAAGCAGTATCTTTTGCACCAAATGAAGAGTAATGAAGGAAAGGAGGAAGTTCAGAGTGAAGAACTAGCTTTGCACTCCCGTCCGTCCACAGTTCAGCGTTTCGAGTTTCGTAGTGCTAGACTAGTTCATGCATTCAGGTTAAGGTCAGTTTAGCTCATTTCCTCCAAGTAAATTCTTGTGCTTATAGTTTCCAACTTGCGGAGATAGAAACTGGCCGGGTTTTTGATCGGTCGCGAGAGTTTCAGGTTCCTAGTTGTAACTATTTTCGAATCGTGAGTCACGTTTAAACGGGGTTCGGGATATACCGATTCCTCATTGGAAAGGACGTGCAAATCCAGCCATCCCAAATCCGTCTCACTGGAGGCAAAGGCCAACCATCTTATTGCGAAGTCCTAATCGACCACTACACGTACTGCTTCGCTACCATTTCCACCTTCCTTAAACGGCCCAGGCTGTTTCCAGCTTTTTAATCGGAGATCCTCTGTTTTCGATCATCTAATAAATCCGATTATCTTTCCATTCGTTTGGAAACTTCTCCTGTCCGTTCCTTAATCGACCGACCTAACCTACATTTAAAATCTCGATTTCGCAACAGCCAATCATTAGCCACGAGGAGCAACGCTCGTCGTACTTCCCATGTGCAAAGCAGATAGGAAACATCTTTCTTCCCTTCATATCGGATCCACTGGCTATATTCTGGGTGGTTAAAAATGCTTATCTCTCTCTCTCTCTCAATACAAAAATGGAGCCGGTTCGGACACGTGGTTTTGACTATAAGGGCAACTAGGGCTTGAGCTTTTTTCCGAATCGTCGTACAGATCTGGGTGGCAAAGAGAACTCAAACGTGTTTCATGCAATCACAAGAAAACGATAATAAACATTAACGTTACGCTGTCTCTCTCTCTCTCTCCTCACCTTCCTGCCTCTGGATCTGGGAAAGAGGAGGTGTCCTCTCTCATACTGCGGTCGTCTCTGCGTGCTCGCTTGCCTTTCTGAACGTTAGTTCGCTCCAGGTTTTTTAGGCAAGGGACCTTGACCGTGGGCCGAAAGAGAGGAAAAACAATGATGTGATGAACAGTTGCAGATCAAACTATCTTCTGCTTTAGCTGACGGAGGACCATGCGTTTGTTTATTCACGTTCCTAGGACGACATCCTCGGAGCAGCCAAAAGGAGGTGTCTTTTCCTGTGTTCCAATTGAGTCTTTGGTAGGCCGATTTCGATGTAAATAATTTTTAATAATAATTTTTGATTTTTTTTATATTATTTTAAATTTTCTTTTCTTTCCCTCTTGTGGCTGGCAAGCTCTAATGAACCTTATCGGAGCTCGCCAGCCATTGGGCTAGGGCTGCGAAGCCCTCGTCGGCCAACCAAAATAATTGAATTAGCATA
>BCNH02000008.1:9567592-9584802 GCA_001662345.2 Metrosideros polymorpha var. glaberrima | reverse complement strand
TTTAATAATTTTTTTTGATTTTTTTTATATTATTTTAAATTTTCTTTTCTTTCCCCCTTGTGGCTGGTAAGCTCTAATGAACCTTATCGGAGCTCGCCAGCCATTAGGCTAGGGCTGCGAAGCCCTCGTCGGCCAACCAAAATAATTGAATTAGCATAGATGCAAAATGTTTATAACTCAATTGACAAACTCAAAAGATTTAAAATTGAATTGACAAAAGTATAATAAGTTTAGAACTTTTTTGACAACTTTTTCCCCTTTTAATTGCGAACCATTTCAATTCTTGTGTGTTATGACACTTTGTACAGGGCTTGTGACAAAATAATGGAGAAAATTGTCAAAAAAGTCATAAATCTATTGTACGGCAGCCGAAAAAAGTACAAAAAAAGTCTCAAACCTATTATACTGGTACCAATACAGTCTTAAACCTTTCTATTTGACCAATTTAGTCATAAACCTTTTTATATTGATACCAATTTAGTCCTTTCGACCAATTTAACCCGAAAACCGTTGACGTGGATGCTGGCCGTCATACATGACACAGTAAGCTTTGATGTGGATAATTTTTCATAATATTTTCGAATTCTTTTAATTATTTTTTCACAGCTTGTTCTGACGTGAAAACATTGAAACATCATTGTTTCCGATCAGTACACGCAAAACGAGGATTTGGTAAAAAGGATGAAGACTTTCAAGCATGTACACAAACATGACAAACAAGAAGACTTCCTCTTGACCCAGGATATTAAATTCATCAAATTAACAGGGCTCGATCATCGTCTATAAAAATAATCTTCTAATCCTTCACGCTTAATCCTTACCTTGCAGCGATAAACTTCATGTCAAGCTCGCGATGTTATTGGATTCAGGCAGCAAAAATTGAGAAATCAACATCATTTAATTAACAGTGAATTATGGGTGCTTGGCAAAAGTTATTTCTTTGAGTATAAAGGTCTGGACATTAGCAAAGAAAAAGAAGACACCCGCATATGAGCCGCAGAGGGAAAATTATAAAAAAAGTTATAAACCTATTAAATTGGTACCAATTCAATCATTAGACTAATTTAGTTCTAAACTTTTTCATATTAGTACCAATTTAGTCCATGGCTTGTGGCCAGCCACCGGCAAAAAGAATAGGGGGAGAACAAAAAGAAAGGAAAAAATGAAAAATTTTCAAAAAAATTATTTAAAATATCCACGTCAGCATTGGTCGTGCCAGGTAGACCAGCATTCACGTCAGGGATTTCTAACCTAAATTAGTCGGATGGACTGAATTGGTACCAATGTGAAAATGTTTAGGATTAAATTGGTCTATTTGAAAGGTTTATGACCGAATTGATACAAATGCAATAAGTTTATAACTTTTTTTTAATACTTTTCTCTACGGTGGCCAGTTCAGTCTTAAACTTTTCAATTGTACTAATCTCGTCAAAAACTATTTGAAAATTTACTAATTCATTCATAAACTTTTCAATTGTGTCAATTTAGTTATAAACATTTTAGTGAATCACCAATGTAGTCATTCCAGCTAATTTTGACCGGATATCACTGATGTAGCAATCTAGTTAGCGTCAACCATCCACGTAGTATTACTGGCGCTGACGTGAATTTTTTTAATATAAATTTTATTGATTTTTTTCTTTTTTCCTTGAGAGGGCCGACGACCTATGCTGACCACCCCCACCAGCCCTAGGGAGAGGGCTATGAAGCCTTCGCTAGCCGCGGCCATCGCCCAGGCTCTCGCGAGCCACAACGAGGGCATTTTGGCCCGCCCTTGGGCTGGCAGGGTTCGTCGACCCTTTCCCTTAGAAAAAAGAGAAAAGAAAAAAGAAAAATAATTAAATTAAAAATTTTAAAAATAATAAAAAAATTCTACATTAGTGACGACCACACCATGTCGCACCTTATAGGAGATTTGATGCTTACCAAATCGCCACACCAGTGATATTCGATAAAAGAAAAAGTTGAAAGGACTATATTGATAATTCGTTGAAAGGTTTATGACTAAATTGGCAAATATTTAAAATGTTTAGAACTAAATTAGCACAACTGAATTTTTTATGATTAAATTAGCACAATTGAAAATATAGAACTAAATTGGCTGTTGTACAATATATTTAGAACTTTTTGGACAACTTTTTCCAATATAATATTACAACGGCAGTTACGACAACCAGCCTTTGGGCGACCTAGAATAGGCTTTCGAAAAGTCTCAAACATCCTCGTTGAGAGTCACTTTGCGAAAATGTCCACTAGTCCCTACCTTGGTCTTCGAATTGCACGTTGCATCCTGTTCCCAGCTTGCCTCGCTCTCGGGTCGGCCCTTCTACTCTACTAAGTAGTATTCCACTCATGGGCTAGCCCCTATATTTTCTGCCAACCATGCGTATGGTTGGTTGGTTGGTTGGTTGGCTACAAATGTGGACATTACCCATTTCTAATTTTTTCTAAGTTTGTACGTGAGCGATCTCCATAATTTGTAAATGTGCTAATAGGAGGCATTCCTCCAACTAGGAATGGAGGATAATATAACCCGTACAGAGGACTCCTCAACCGTACTGGTCGAAACTAAATAATTTTTTTTTTCTACATGAAAATGGTGTTACTGTAAGATCATGTTGCACGTCAGCATACATAGAACCGACACGGCTCAAATGATGCTTCCGATAAATGCTGTCACTGATACGTGAACATGGTTCGCTTTACTATCGAGGTCTGTCTTGTCTTCAATGACCAATTTCCAAGGGGTCTTAGGCGATCTCAGGATTGCATAATTGCATGCGTAACATCGAGGAATAAACCCTATGTTTATTCGGTAGCCCAATAAGAATTGACAGACTTGTCTCGTATGCATGACCGAGAAGAGAAATTGCGATCCCCGTGAACGGTTTTGACGGAACATGGATCCTAATTATTGGTTGCACGCTTTCTAAATTTAACACAGCTTTTAGAAAATAGAATTTAATCTGACCAGTTGATTTTGACATGCGACGTAGAAATTTTGTGTAGCTTTTCTATATGTAGCATTGTAGGTGTCTATGAGACGATATTGTCTCATGATGGTGTGAATCTAACGCGATCCCGATTAGTAGTATTCGGTATAAGTAACATATGCCGAGAAGAAATCTCGATCCCATAAGTTCTTTCCTTAGACTTGCAATTGTAGTCGGGGCAGATAGGCTCTCCTGCCTCAATAACAAGAATCAAGCGAAGATTATCCAAAAAGTCCTAAACCTATTATATTTCAATCAATTCAGTCGTAGACCTTTCAATTTTGCCAATTAAGTCCTAAACATTTTTACACTTTGCCAATTAAGTCTATTCAACCAATTTTGGCCGAAATTCGTTGACGTGACACGACTTTTAATAATATTTTAATATGTTTCTAATATTTTTCTACCCCTTTCTTCTTCCTTTTTCTGGTGGCTGGCCATTGCAATGGCCGCTGGGTGGGTTGGCCTCACTTGCGCAAGGGTCATCATCACCCGCCACAGGCGAGGGCTCCCCTCATCAGATTGGGTGAGGCTAGCCCTCGCCCAGGCCAAGGCGACCTCATCGAGCGTCGCTTGGGCCAGAGCGGGCCCAACCGCATTTAAGCATCATCCAATAACCTCAGTCGTTCGTCGCCGTGCTCAACTCCTTTTGGACACCCACTAGCGAGTTGATGTCCACAATCCAAGTTCCAAAACCGTCGTGGGCCTAGGCGAGGTCGGCCCTTGCCCAAGCCAGATCTGGCAAGGGGAGCCCTTGCTGGGGCTCGCCTGGCCAAGCCTTGCCTGTGGCAGGTGACGGCGACCCTCACCCAGGCGAGGCCAGCTCGCCTGGTGGCCGGCCATCACTTGTGGCTAGTGGTCAGCCACTAGAAAAAAGGAAGAAGAAAGGGAAAAAAAAAGTCAGAAAAAAACTCATAAAATATTAAAATATTATTAAAAAGTGCACTACGATTAGGATTTTTGGACAAATTTCCCCAAGAATCAACGTTCCTTTCTGACAACATTAAATGTTTATACTCGAGTTGGCCTCTACTTTGCTTTTTTCTCTTTTTCTTCTTCTTCCGCACTTCTTCTTAACGACGTACTTACTGTTCGACACGAGATACGGGCCGTCGGGTGGACCGTGCCGTCGGGGTTTTGGCATTTGGAATAACAAACTTTCAAATGTTTGCCGGAGGCGGAAGCGACTTTGGCTATCATATTTTCTGGGTAGCTAGCGAACTTTCCATAGCTTCTAGAGAAGTATTGAAGTTTAAGTGTGGAAGGAAAGGTCCCGAAGGAATGGTAGGCGATCGTGTAATAATTGAAGTAAAACCCTACTTTAACATAGATTATATTACTTAGGCATGATTTCGCTTGGTCCGAGAGAGACAAAAATATATGTCTTCTTGGTTTTTACAATGGAGGGACAGAACACAGATTCCCTCCGCATGAAAATATAGCTTAAAAAATAGTGGAGGTGGTCCCACTCCATGGGCAAAGATTAATTAATCGACAACATTTCTACTGACCTTCGACCAAGGCCTGGTCAAACACAAGCGATGCGAAATGCTTTGATGACTCCTTTCACGTGCGAGTTGAATAAGGCACTCCGAGTCTCGTACCATGTAAGAATTTTCAATCTAAAAGGTAATGCGGGATGCTTTAACACTATTTTTTACGTGTAAGTTAGATTGAAAACAATGCATGAACTTTGACGGGCCACACATGTAGACCAAACTTAGGCAAAACCGGATTTTAATACCACATCATAATGCCTTATCAAAAAGCTTAAACTCTTAAATAGAGAGAAATCGCGTGTGCATAAAGAACATATAAAAGTCATAGACAAGCGGCGTAATATGGATCCGTCAAATCAGATTTTCTCATGCCCATCTTTTGAATTTCGGCTGAGATTTTCTCTCAGATTTCCCCTTATATATTCTAATAAGTGAAGGTCCATCCGACTAATTATCAAATAGCAAGCAATCGCATCTCTGCACTCACAAAGATTTGGCATGTCGGTGTGGAATTCGAGGTTTAGTTTGGGCTAATCCCAAAGAATGGCACCCATGACGAGGGTGGAAGGAAGCAAACGTGCAAAACAAGTGCAATAATCGGAGGTGCAGCATGCAGCCTCCGCAAAATAAAAGCAACCCACTTACACGAGGGACAATTTCACGATACAACATTTTCTAGTTTTTTTTTTGAATTTATACTCTGAATTTTTATTTAATTCCAGACACTTCTAACCTTTCAAAAACATTTAAATTCCGACATATTAAAATTTCATATAATTTTCTCATTTTGTTTTTGTAAAACTTCAAATAATATCCTTTTATTTTTTTGCATTTTTCAATTTTAGAGGAAGAGTCGTAAGTAAAAGTCAGGAAGACGCCGACAAGTTACAAAAAAGCAAGTGGCCTTTGTGCCGCTCCACCCCAAGTCTCCGCATACTCCGCATGCATATGCCTTTTCGTTCTTTACCGGGAAGATCACGTCACAGGATCGACAATTTCCGGTCGGTTTATTTTATGAAAATGAATGATTTTAATTTTTTTTTTTAAAAATACTCTATTGAAAAATAATTTTATCATTCATGAATTAGACAAATTGTTATCGATAATAAAAATATCATTTATTGGCTAATTATTTCAAACAATACAAACGATATTTTTTAGAAAATGTTTTTTCAAACCATTCATTTTTCTCAAAACAAACGGAGCGCAAAGTACGATGATTTGATTCTAATACAAAATTAGCTTACTGGGATTCATTCTGATCACTCGATACGATCGATAAGCGGTTCACTCATTTGGGTTCTGCTTGTATATGTGATCCCGAATCGAGCCATGTTGTGTTCCACTAACCTGTACGCAACACAATTTCTTCAATCCTATGGTCATTGCAAGACACAATCGTACATCGTATGTTCTTCGAGCTGATCTCGCGCGGCCTAATTCCGTGGATCTATCATAGGATGATGTCTCGAGAATTTGGTTACGCAGGGGAGTCCGTGAAGCCATCGCAAGGTCAAGCATTTTGGGCAATTTCAATCATGGAGCCGTCGGTTCAAAATAATGTGGATTGTCAAAACACCTTTCTCACGTTCAATACTTGCTCCAAATGGTCTGCCGCCACAAAAAGTAAATTGCTCCATCCACGCACTTGGCTAACAAGATCTTCGGACGTTTTGTTTTTTTAGAAAAGAATTCTTAAATTTATTGCATTGATATCAATTTAATCCTAAACCTTTTTAAATTGGTACAAATTCAGTCTATCAAACCAATTTAGGCCAAAAACCAATTGCGTGGACGCCAACCATCCTACGTGGCACAATTGACACTGATGTAGATAATTTTTAATAATATTTTAATAATTTTCAAAAAAAATTTATTAATTTTTCCCTTTTTTCATTTTTTTCCCTTCTCTTTCCTTGGCTTGTGGCCAGTACTCAGCCATGGGCAAGGGCTTGACCCTCATGGCCTTTGGCGAGGGCTGGCTCCGTTGGATCTGTGAAGGGCTAGACCCTGGCGGCTTAGGTGAGGGCAACCCTCACCTGTGCCCGGTCGCTGACCAAGGCCAAGGAAAGAGAAGGAAAAAAAAAGGGAATAAAAGAAAAAAAGGAAAAATGTTAAGAAGTATCAAAAAATTCAAAATATTATAAATATTATTAAAAATTATCTATGTCAACATCGACCGTCTCATGTAGGAAGGCTGGCATGCACCTCAACGGTTTCCAACCTAAATTGGCTAAATTGACTGAATTGATACCAATATAAAAATGTTTTTAGTACTTTTCCCATGTAGATAAATTTTTATCTCGCAAAATATCTCACTAACCTCGTTGATGGAATAAAATGCGACTCAAAGTTTGAATGGGTGGTCCGCGCTCGCACTCGGTACCGCGGGGAGCCGAACATGTACCGAACTTCGGCTGTCCACTGGAGATTTTTCTACGAACTCAGTGTTCGAACAAGACTGAATCCGGGCCGTCGAAATATTCTGGGTCTGTCGGGACCCAGCCAAATCCGACGATCTGATTTCGGTTTAGTATATGTGCCAGATTCACGCCCGATCCTCGTCGACCGGACCAGCCCCACGGGGTTTAGTTACAAATATTTTGGAATTGTGTTGATTAAAAAAATGGGAAGAGAGAAAGAAAAGGAGGGAGGAAAGCTGTACCAAGAAATAAACAAGCAAAGACATGAGAAAAGGGCACGTTGGAGAATCGTCAGCTGGCCCCAGGATTGGAGGTCCCATGATCATCCAGGGTGGAGATAAAAAATCGGGCACGTTGTGGGCGTGGTGCAGTGAAGTTTTAAATTCGGATTCCACGATCCAACCCCCCTCCCTCTTGCCTCTTGCCTTTTAAATGCGGGCGTGCCCGCAAAATCACAAGCTCCATCGTCACTCCCCCATCTCTCTCTCTCTCTCTCTCTCGTCGTCTCCTCCAGGTCCAGGTGCATGCAAGAATTCAAGGGAGAGAGAGAGAGAGAGAAGGAGAGCAGACAAGAAAATGGGGAGGAGCCCGAGGTGCGACAAGGACGGGCTGAACAAAGGAGCATGGACGGCTGCCGAAGACAAGCTCTTGATGGACTACGTCAAGCTTCACGGTGAAGGCAAATGGAGTCGGCTCTCCAGGGAAACTGGTAAAACCCACAGAACGTATCTCCCCCTACTTGCTTTCTCGCAATTCATGCACAGCAGCCGCACACCCAGTTCGCTTCTGGCTGGGTTTGTATGCTGCGGTTCCATATCAGGGATGTCCTCTCTAAGGATCGTTATCGATCCCTCTTGTTCTGCTGATATGCGCAGCACTTAGCGTTCGCGTGCCGCCATGCGAATCGGTATTCGATATGGGAATTACTATCCTTGGCAGTTCTCCTAATGAACGACATCGATGCATTCGACATCCCCGTTCGGCCTGAGCAACAAGGTTTTACTTGCACTGGTCACGAAATAGTAGCTCAAAACGACAGCTGATGACCGTACCTGGCCTTGATTTTCTTGAGCGCTGTTAACCTTTAATGATGAGGTTTTGCACTCCCGAAACCGTACAGCAATAATTCAAAAGCATAGTCAAGACTTGGTTTTTAGGGCCTCTTCTGCTTTAAGCTTCTTTAAATATTAATCGCCTTTGGGCTCCTTTTGTCTTTCATTACCTCTCATCTGTTTGGCAGTTAGTATTGTTTCACCCTTTCATTGTAACAACAGATTGCATTTGTCCTCTTCTTGTTGGACTTCTCCAGTCTTTCCAGAGACCCTCCAATAGTATTTGCTAAACACTATATAAATCAGAAGAAATTAGATGGAAGTTGATTCGGTAAATCCGGCTAATCGCGCTTCGGTTTTAACTATGATTTTTGTGAAGGTCTTAAAAGATGCGGCAAGAGCTGCAGGCTGCGCTGGATGAATTACCTTAGGCCCAACATTAAGAGAGGGAACATCTCGCCCGACGAAGAAGAACTAATCATCCGGCTTCACAAGCTACTGGGCAACAGGTACAGTTCATCATGTCCTTTTTTTTTTTATTTCAACTGATGATTCCAGCATTAGGAAACCTAGCCGGACAATATGAACGAACCGAATCTATGATCCCGTAGATGGTCGTTGATTGCTGGAAGACTTCCGGGGCGTACGGACAATGAGATAAAGAACTATTGGAACACCAACTTGGCCAAGAAGCCCGAAGCATCGAGATCGGTCGAATTTCATTCTTTGCAAAGAGAGCCGACGGCCCCACCTCACGGGACGTCACAGCAAGAGCTGGAGCAGGAGAGGGAGCTGGAAAGCAACATTCGTGGAGTCGCCAATGCAGAGCCACAAGCTGCTCAACAGAATGCTAATAATGTGGAATCGGGACCAGCCCCAGATGGCAACGACTTGCTGAAGCAAATGCTTTCAGACTCGGATATGAGCGACGGGTCGTTATCGTTCAACTCGGAGGAGGAATCGCCAGACTTCATGATCGATTTTAACGTGGACGACATTTGCCAGATCCTCGACTCGGATTTTACCAAGCTCGGTGCAGACCAAAACGGCTTTGCCCACGACGAGGAGCGAGAAAGCAAGTACCCGTCTTACTTAAATCAGCATTTCGTGCCGGCCGTGGAAGCGGAGAAGGAGCTGAACGATACCTTATGTATCCGCGACGATTCGGTCTCGGCATTCCAATCGCTGGCATCGTTATTTGAATCGGACGACGAGAAATGGGCAGGAGGTGGCGAGAATGCAAACTTTGCTTTACCAGGAAAGAATGATTGATTCACCTAGCTGAGAGTCGGTGTAGCCTAGGAGTGGGTCACAATAAATTATCAATCACGACCTTGAAGATTCATTTCATCTAGGGTTTTAGATATCCATGTCCCTCTCGGATAAATAACTGTGTAATCATTGCAAATTATCCCAAACAAGCGAGTGGGGTTTCCACGAGTACACTGGGTCGGTCGAATTCAAGTCCCAACTAAATGCGCAAGAACAAGTGCATGCGCGGTCGAATAAATCGAAATCGCCAAAGATTTAAGACATTGCTAGATTGCCCAGAAGCTGTCTCTTTCATGCTTGACGTTCAGATGGCGAAGTGGCCAGCTAACTTTCAGAGGCTTCCTGGGCAATGACGATTCGTGCATGGGGTGACGGACAAGTACATGACATATGAGACTGCATCACTCGTACAAAGCAGGTGATCGACTGACCCTGAGGCCTGCCATGTGGGGGCCTTGATAATTTCTACTCTGGAATATATGGGTGCGTTTGATAACTTGCCAGAATTTTTAATTCTGCTCCCAAAGTAATTCTGAAGTAGAAATGCGTTTGATAAAGAATGACTTCTTGAGCAAGTTTTTACTTTTGAATGAGAATTGCGTTTGGTAAAAAAGTTATTCTCTAGGGCTAGAATCAGTTCTTGCCAGAAATGATTCTTTTCTATTTTCACTTTTTATTTTTCTTCTCACGCTCGTAGGTCACCAATCGCCGCCACCGGTCATTGTCGCCGCCGTCGGTCGTTGGCCATCACCGCCGGTCGCTGGTCGTCGGCTGTCACCAGTCGCCGATCGCCGCCGTTCGTCGATCCCTGGGCGCCGTTTGGTAAACTTATCAAAAGCATAAATAGAATGAGAGTGTATTTGGTAAATATAATTTCTCATTCTCTGTCAGAATTGATTATGATAAGAATGAATTCTTGCCAGAATAAAAAATTTTGGCAAAAATTGTTTTCAAACGGGCCCTATTTCTATAGAGTTTCTTTCTTGATCTTTTAATTTTTGGTAAGAAAGTGTCGAGTTCTGGTCATTATTTCAGTTACTATATGTGGGTGCCTATCCTTGTACTGAAAATTTGGTCCGTCACTTGTCTATCTAATGATTTCCTTCCCGAATAGCTGCGACGATCACGTTGAACCCGACTTCTTTCGGTTTGGGAATTAAAAATCACTCGTTCGAATTCCATCGATTGCATGTGAACCAAAGGCCTAAATTTAATCAGTTCGTGGGCAAGCGAGGTGTTTCATAAGCATCACTGTCAGTCCAGACTACATGTTCGTGTCCTTGAGTCGTGAAGAAATCATATATGACTTGCTTGATATTCAAGATTAAGGCTCCATTTGTTTTGCAGAAAATGAATGTTTTAAAAATATTTTTCAAAAAATAATCATTTGTATCGCTTATATAATTAGTCAATGAAATCTTTTTTTTTCATTACCGACAACTATTTATATCTAAGGTTTTCATGAATGATGAAAATATTTTCCATCTATTTATTTTCGTAAGCGATATAAGTAATCATTTTTTGGAAAATATTTTCCAAAACATTCATATTCTGCGAAACAAATGAAGTCTAAGATCATTTGATAGTTCTAACTAGTTTGGACTTAAAATACCTAATTAAGTCAAGAGCTCGTTTTTAAAGGGTGAAGTAAAGAGGATATCACTTGATTTATTCAACAAGAAATATTCAATGCAAATTAGAGTATTCTCAATTATGTTGCTAACCTATTGATATAGTTCACAATTATATATACATGGCATTAAATTTTAAGACTATCATCAAACATTTCTTTCTATTTCAGCACCTTATGCCTGAAATAAGAAATAGATACTATTCTCAAACTCTAAGCACCTAATTTTCAGTTTTATTAAGTCAGTCGTTAAGTTTTGAAAAGGGAATGAAGGATCTCTTGGATACAATGGAAAGGAAACAGATAGATTGGGCCTTAATCGATTTCACATGGTTAGAGAGATTGCAATGGAGAGCTGGGCCAATCGAGGACTGGACCTTAAGATAAGATTCACTCCTATGCTTGGGCCACCCACATTGATATTGTCGCACGGGTTCCCTTCGCTTCTGTTTTTCATCAGCAACTAAAGAAGATGCACTTTGTTTCGATCGTGCCATGACCTAGAATAATCCCGACTCTGCTTTCATTAACACCGTTGTGAGTGGCGGCGATGGGCTTGCTCAAAATGAGCAGTAGATATGGCTCAAATAGAGCATTCTGTCACAGTTATGGAACTCCCATATAACGCATAGGAGGATTGCCGATGCTACCTGCCCCATCCTTTCTTTTTTTGTCAGGATAAAAATTTTCATTACCTTAGGAACAAGCCCAATTGCAACTTAAAGGAGCGTCCGGACAAACAAGGTTCCAGAGGGCTTGAGGAGGCCTAGAAGTAGAAGCCCAATTACAAGGCAGGGCATTACGTCTTTGGGCCTTTACCAACCAATTAGTAACTTTGTTTGCCTCTCTTTAACAATGGACTAAGGGTGCGTTCGTTTCGCGAAAATAAGTAATTGGAAAAATATTTTTCAAAAAATGATCGTTTATATCATTTAGAAAAATAAATTAATGATTTTTTTTCTATTGCCCACGAATATAGTTAGGCATATATAAACAATCATTGACTAATTTTTCATAGTTAGGCATATAAATTGATGATGAAAATATTTTTCATTGACTAATTTTTCTAAATAATATAAGCGATCAGTTTTTAGAAAATGTTTTCTTAAATCACTCATTTTCTGCGAAACAAACGCACCCTAGATGTGCTTCTAAGAATTGGGCCAAGAGAGTTGTGCACTCGGTGATAAGAGGAGCAACTTCCCACAAAGACTGAGTTGAACCTGACAAAAAGCTTATCAAGTTAAAACTGCTAAACTCAAAGATGTACTTTACTTTCTTGGCTTTAGATCATGAGAGGATGAACTCGAGGGTTTCAAGACATCCTAGGGTTTTCACTTGCAAAGCCAAGCTTGCTCGAACGAATTTAGCAAAACCATCCACGATTTTGCCCGAAGAATCTCGATAGATGCTAGCAATCACTCCCTCAGTCGACCCGTCAATGAATGAGCCATCGAAGTTCCATTTGAGATATCCTTATTCTGGGGGTTGCCAATTTGCAGGTGAGGTTTTTGGGTTTTAAGTGGGAATTTCAGCTTTTGAATTCCATTTCCTGAAGCTTTCATGCATGGCCAGAGCGAATTCCATAGTCATCTTCGCCTTTGGTTTTTGTTTCCTGAAGACTGCTTGATTACTTCATATCCAAATATTCCAAAAAGTGCTAGCTAGAAGCTCAAAAGATAGAGAATTTGAGGTGAGACCTCTAAAATTGGGAAGCCATTCCTCAATTCTATTTAGTCCAAGATGTGAAATTTGATTGTCTATTGCAGGTTCAGACCAAACATTGCTCGTCCAAGGACATAGGATGAGAAGGTGTTCTATGGTTTCCGGTGCACTATGACACACTGGACAAACCCGCTCAGGTAAGATTCTTCGCTCGAATAGATTCTCACCAATAGGGAGAGCATTTTGACATACACTCCACATGAGAATTATGATCTTGGGGTAGGTTTTTAGAGACCATATCTTCTTCCAAACTGCTTTGGGAACTTGGTAGGACGAAGAGGCTTGGTTTGCATTCGGTTTTGACTTTGTAGCTCTGAGAAAGTTATAGCCACTTTTCACCGAATAAATTCCAATTCGAGTGTTTGTCCAAACCAGTTTGGCTGCTGTGTCACCCCCTCTCAAGGGGATAGTTAGAATCTCAACCACCGTTTCTTCATCAAATAATAGGCGCAAAGTTTGATCTTTCCATTGTGCATTCTCTGAATTGATTAACTCTGCAACTAGCTGTGCTTCATTTCAATTTGCCGATTCCTTGATTATACCGTTCTTCATCCATTTATCCTCTAATTTTGATTTGCTTTCCTTTCCCCACTGATCACATCACTTCATTAGAAATAGCCTCTCTCCCCATTATTAGGCTTTGCCATTCCCAAGATGGTCTTGATCCTTATCTTGCATGTCAAATATCTGTATGCGAGAAATAAATTCCTTTTAGTATCTTGCACCATAGGGCTGATGAAGATTGTGCAGTTCTCCAAGCTTGCTTGCCTAACATTGCCCGATTGAATGTTAGTAAATCTGTGAACCCAAGCCCTCCATTGTCCTTCCATTGCTTCAATAGATCTCATTTCCTCCAATGCAATCTTGATTTGGACTCGTTATTTTTCCACCAAAAAGTAGCCATTTCTCTCTATAGCTCTGCATATGAAAATTGGGATTTTAAATATAGACATAGCATATTGTGGAATGGAAAAGCTTCCACCATTGCTTTAATTAAGATTTTCTTCTCTACCTTTGATATTAGATTCTCTTTCCATCATTCCATCTTCATATTTACTCCGACCGTTATCCATGCAAACATCTTTTTTTTAGTTTGACCCCAATGTGATGGGATACCCTCAAGTCCTATGCCATATTAGTTCTCAAATTCTGCAGGCAACCAGAACTTAAATGAATTCCTTATTTATTCAAATTTATGGTTTGACCCGTTGCAAAGCAATATTGATGAAGAACAATGGCTAAATTTGGGCATTTCGTTATCTTCCCATCTAGAAAGAAAATAGAATCATCAACAAACAATAGATTGGACAACAACTATTCAATTTAATTCCTCTAATACTCTCATCTTCAACTGCTTTCTTCATGAGAAAGGATAAAACATATGTCATCAAAATAAACAAATATGGGAAAGAGGGTCACCTTGCTTTAATCCTCTTGTTGGTCTATAATAGGGAAGGGGTTCCTTGTTGAATTTCACACTAAAAGATACTGATTTGATACATTACATGACCCATGATATCCATTTATTGCTGAAACCCTTTTTTAACATGCAAACTTCCAGGATATCCCATTCCTCTCTACCATATGCCTTCTGCATTTCTATCTTCAGTATGGCTTGAAATTGCTTCTTCTTCTTTCTAATTCTTAGCTGATGAACCACCTCTTGATCATTTAATATATTGTCTTAGATTTGTTTTCCACTCACAAAGGCAATTTATTCTATGGCAATTAACTCTGGTAAATAAGGCTTTATGCGATTTGCCATTATCTTAGAAATAATCTTATACGCAAAATTACACAAATTGATAGGTCGAAATTGGTCTAACCTATCTGGATTTAGGACTTTAGGAATGAGAGAAATATGCATCTTGTTGAGTGTTGGGTTAATGATGCTTGTTTCAAAAAAATTATTTACCATGTTGAACACCTCTTGTTAGAGATTTTTCCAATGATGATGATAAAGCTAGCCATTCATTCCATCTTACCCAAGAGCTTTCAAAGCCCCCAATTGGAAAATTGCATCTTTAACTTCTTTCATCGTCACGGCATCTGTTAGTGTTTTATCTATAAATTCTATAACCAAGTTGGGGCATTGGTCCCACTGTGGTATATAGAGACTAGAAAAATTTAACTGTTGATTGTTTAAGTTGAGAGGCATCCTAAGTCCATATATTATTAGCAATCTGCAACAAAGAAATTTTTATTTCTTTGCATCCTTTGGATTGTCGTTACATAAAAGTATTGGGTATTGTAATATTCCCATTTTAACCAATTGATTCGAGATCTTTTCCCCTAATACATCTCTTCTTGTTTCCATAGCTCCTCAATTGCTTAGTCAGGTGTAGCAATTTTGTTTTGTCTTGTGACACATCTTGGCTATTCATGATTTCTTGGAGTTCCTTCTTCAATGTGTTAATTTGTTGCTGAGCATTGGAGAACTTTTTTCTACTCCATTCCTTCAGAGAAACTGTAACTTTGTGCATTTTTTTCCTACTAATAAGCATTTTCCAATTCATGGATCTTCCTCACATCTTTAACAATTTTTTAACATTCAACATCCTCAAGCTGGAAAGTTTCGAACTTTTCTTTTCCTTTTCACTGGTTTAGCAAAGAGTGACGATAGGAGAGAATTGTGATATGCACCAATAGCTGGCAAAGCATAAGCTTCGGTATTAGGAAATAGAATTCTCCATTCAACATTACACAATACTCTATCTAACCTCTTTTTGACAAAACCATCCTCTTCTTTATTATTTGCCCACGTAAAAGCAATCCCTTGCACTCTAGATCCATTAACACACAGCCATTTTAAAAGTATTGAAAGGTAGTTAATCTATAATGCTCAGCCATGCGAGTCCCACCTTTTCCCAATGATAGTGTATTTTATTGAAGTCACCCAAGCAAATCCAATGATGCTTGTTGCAAGATCAAATTCTTTTCAATTCTTCCCACACTTTAAGCCTTTCTTGAAAAACATATGACACATGGACAAAAGTAATTCTCATAGTTTCTTTATTGACACGCTCTGTACAAACTAAGTTTAAAAGCTCAATTGAGGCAAATTCCACTGTCAAAGTTGCAAGATCAATCCATAAAACTGTTAGCCCTCCTGCAATTCCTATTGGGTTTATGATAAGACTGTTGGAAAACATCCCTTTGATATTTTGAAGATCACCAAAGTATCCTTAGTTTTAATATTTTCCATGACGAGTGTAGATAGTAATCATTATCAATGATCCTACATATCAACAAAGATGAGAAACTAGGCTTTGACATTTATGAGAACAAGTACTAATGTGAGTGGTATCTCATGGTAGCTTGGAAGGTCTAGTTGAGCTAGTGTTCTTAGAAGTCTTTGGTACTGATGAAGATGGAAAGATCCTTGGTCCTAACGTCACGTGTCATTCAGTTGGAATCATCATTGAAGATGGTAAGCCCGGTCTCTTACAATCTGCACTGGTGATAGTGTGCGATAAATTGTGGTAGTGATGTATTAGGTCTAATGATAGTGAAATACACACTAGAAGAAGATTGTCAATGGTATAAAATATAGCCATTGAAGCACTGATTTCCATAGCTGAGAAATCAAGTTAGGTAGCTGACAGGTTCCAAAGACAAGATAGCAGTTAGCGGATATTTTGGGTAATCTGCTTTGGACAATGAAGCAACTACAAGAGCAATCATAATATTGTTAGAGAACCTCCCAACGACTCTCTAATGGCTAGCTGATCGTCCTTGAAAATCTCCAACGGATATATTGAAGACTTCAATATATAAAGAGTAGTGATGCTATGAAAAGTGTTTATGTTCTTGTTCAGACTATCTCTATGTATTTGATTTAGCACTGTAATAGCATTTGGTCAAGTGTACAAGCATAAGTGTAAGCGTGTGTGTCCCGATAGCGTGATCTATAGTGTAAGGGAATAACACTAGCCAGTTGTGATTTGCATTATTGATTACTAGTAGAATCCAACCGCTGTTGAGGCTATTAGTTTGAAAGTGGACGTAGGCTTGATTATAAAGCCGAACCATTATATATCATTGTGTGATTTGTTCACTTCATTCTGATTTACTTTCCAGCATCACACACGCCAATCAATTTGCAACACCATCTTATGTGCTGATGGTTTGGTATTCCGCAAAAGTTTACTATTATCTTCATGCTGAAAATGAAGCCTTCTCCTTAAACGTTGAACTACACCTTCTTTGTTTTTTGTTTCCATAAGAAAGATGATGTTGTGTCTTACTTGAGCCACAAGGGCTCTTAAGGCTTGAATTGTCAGAAGTGTACCCAACCCTTGACAATCCCAACATAGGATCTTCATTTGTACTCCGGTAGCTTATTAGGGTTAGCCATCAAAACCCATGCTTGTGAGTCTTCTAGGATTTGAATTGGAGTTTCAAGAAGTTGAGCCTCATTAATATCACTAGAACCCTTTTCCTGAGTAACATAAGGAGTGTACTTTCTCAAGCTGGAGATTTGTAATCCTTGGTGCTTTTTTCCTGAACATCCATGTTGGTGCAGGTTAGGGTTTGGCTTGGTACCATCAACATTGTTTTCTCTAGAGCATAGATTAATAGTGCTTGAGGAGCTTTTGCTCCCCCCCCCCCCCCCC
>BCNH02000008.1:9532821-9551657 GCA_001662345.2 Metrosideros polymorpha var. glaberrima | reverse complement strand
TTTTAAATAAATTGAGATTCGATCATGTTTTACTTTAAACATTTTATTGTAAGTTTGAGATAAAATATTTCTGTAATATTAAGGGAAAGTAGGAGGAATTATTATTTCCTTTTGATTTCTTCATAGTTGAAAAAATAAATTTAATAAATTACGTTATAAATAGCTATATTTTTATTACAAATTATACATTTCTTAAAATAAGTTAATTTATTTGATCGCAATAATATCTTAATACACTAAATTTAATAACTTGAATGAAATTGGTTATGCTTTAACCAACAATAACATATTACAAATAACATGTATTTGTAAACTGAAAGTTATTCAATTATTTCTATAAGTTGTACTTAAATTATTGGAAAAACATAGTTTTCCTATCTCAATTTGATAAATATAGATTTTAACCTTATTTATAACTAATTTGCTCCAAATATATTAAAATAAAGTGAAAATTAGTCATGTAATAAAATAATGAGTACAACAAAGAATATATAGGGCACATCATTGTAAATTAAATGGATTTCCTTGAATTATCTAATTTATTTTTTCAATATAAACTATATCATTTTTTAATATGTCTCAGTATTGTTGCTATTTATTCATTTTTCAAGTTTAAACTCAAATATTTGAAGTCGTATTAGAAAAAAAAGTAAAGCTCAGGAACTTTGTACTTATCCATATTATTAAAATATTAAACCAAATGAACTTGTTTATCACAATAATTTTATTCTGATGAAGAAACGACGGAGATGTATCTTTGCATTCACCTCCAACAGATTCACAACTGTATGACTTGTTTATCCCGGATAGCGAAGTCAGCGAAGTCGTAAGTAACTTCAGGTGGCCTATTTGTGCACATAATTTATAATCCATCATTTTTTTATGCAAAATAGCTATGATCCAAAACTCAAGTGCTTCTCCTCTATTACCTTATATATTATTGGTTCAATGAGTCTGTCCCTTACGAATTCATTTTATAATTGCTCATTATGTGAGGTTATTTGTGCATCTTGGATTAAAAGAGAGACTTGAGCATATTTATAAAATTTTCAGCCATGAACCCTCTCATCACAGGGCGAGCTTTATTCGGCCCACACAAGTCAGTATCATATTAGGCTAATTAAGAATTTTTATATCATACCTTATTAGACCAACACCGTAAAGTGGTAAATTTCAATCTAAATTAATGTAATCCACATCAGAAAAACTCTAACATTCTCTCACTTTAGTTGTATTAATTGAAACTGTACTGTATGTACGCGTCTTTATATTAGTTTAGTAATTATTCTTAATAGTCAATCCAATCCTATAAAGTTTCAAACATTGAATCATGGCGGTAACTACATTAATAAACACATAGCCTTCCATGATCACAAGTGCTTTTAAATTTACTGATATGGATTCAATTTGGTAATATAGCAAATAAATAGCACATAATAAAAAGTAATACCTTATGTGTCATCTTTTTGGTCAATCAACATTCTCTCTCTTTAAGTGACACGAAACCTGATATGTTACTAGATAATAACCTTATGATTCCAATGAACCTACATATGTTTTATCTGTATAGTTAACTTTACCTTATGTGTAACAAAATATATATATCTAAGGTTAATTACTTAATGTCCCTAACCTTTACTCAATGTTTACACAATATCATGAGATTTTCATCAAATATATCCATTCAACATGATAACAATATATTCATAAACACTTTTTTGAATGCAACGGAGTTACATATATATATATATAAATGTTACAAGCATAGATGTAAATTTTATTAGATTTAAAACAAAACAGCTCCCACTAAACAACAACATCCCATTATACTCCTAAGCCCATGCTAATGACATATTATTCAAACATACAAGAGCAAAGACCTTTACTTCATGGATCTATGGAAATATGCTTTACTACAATGTCACCATTTTGAATTGTCTCCTTTGCCATATGCTGATACCCCTTGAGACTCATGTTGTTGTTGATAAACAATAGTACAGAGTTATTGTTACAATACAACTGTATTGGCCTACCCACAAAGTCAAATACGATCAACTCTCTAATGAGGTTTTGGAGCTAAACAACTTGAGTAGAGGCCGAAAATGGTAGAGGATGATAGAGATTTTTGTTCTCATTAATTCATGATACTGCACCTCCTACTAACATAAAGATGTAACATGTTGTTGACTTCATGTTATCCTAACAGCTAGCAAAGTCTGCATCTGAATACCTTACTAGCTGCAGATCTTGAACATGCTTGTAAATTAGCATATAGTCTTTTGTCTCTTTTCACAACTTAATGATCATGTCCTGGATTTGAGTGGTATCTGCTTAAAAGTCATGTTGCAAAAGCAATGTCTAGTTTGGTGCAAACTTGAGCATACATGATACATCATAGTGCACTAGCATAAGATATATCATTTATTTGGGCTTTCTTAATATATGAATGAAGACACTGTGATATATTTAGTTTATCACCCTTAATGACAAGCAATTACTGGCTCACAATGCTGCATATTGAATCTTTCCAAAATACGATCAATATATGCCTTTTGAAATAAACCTAATACACGACGAGAACAATTCCTATGGATCTCAATGCTAATAACAAATAATATCTCACCAACGTCCTTTATGTCAAAATTTTTCAACAGCATCCGTTTGGTTTCATGTAGTAATCCAAGATCACTGCTCACGAGCAAGACATCGTCTACATAAATTATGAGAAAAATAAATTTTCTCCCACTGATCTTCCGATATATGCATCGATCTACTTTGTTTTCAATAAAACCATATGAAGTGACAATACCATAAAACTTCAAATACCATTATCTAGAAGCTTGTTTGAGGCCATAAATTGATTTTTTCAGTCTACACACAAGATTACATGAATCATCTGCTGCAAAACCTTCATGTTGCAATATATAAACTTCCTCATCAATGTCTCCATTCAGAAACATAATTTTAATATTTATCTAGTGTAACTTTATATCAAAATGAGTTATTAGTGCCATGATCACTCTAAAAAGAATCTTTAGAAGAGACTGAAGAAAATGTTGTTTCATAGTCTACTTCTTCTCTCTAAGTGAAACCCTTAGCTACCAGTCTGGCTTTAAACTTCTCAATCTTTCATTTGAAATTTCTTTTAGTCTTATGCACCCATATGCAGCTGATGGGCTTGTAACCTTCAGACAATTCAATAAGCTCCCAACCACTATTATATTCCATAGACTGCATTTCGTCTTTCATCGCCTACAACCATAGATCTGACTTAGGACAAGAAACATAATATGACTAAGTCATTGGATCAATGACACAAGCAATATTGTAGTCATACTCTCCTAGATAGACGATTTAGTCTGGTGGTATAGCTAATCGTCTCTACTTGATAAATCTCTTAAGTGGAGTTACTACAACCTCATCCTACACTTGAGGGGTTTGAGGAACTTCATCAGGAGCTGTCTTAACAACAGAATCATGGATCTCAATAGGCTTAGTTTGTGGTGTGGGAGGCTCCACAATTGTTTGTATAGGTAGAGAAAAATATACAGTAGTCCCCATTATACTATTGTCCTCAATAGTTTAGGAACAACCACCCTCTTTGGTCTCATCAAACTTCAGAAACTTCACTGTCTGTGATTTTACAATTCTTGTGCCCTCATTGAAATTATAAAACCGATACCCTTTCAAATGATCTAGGTAAGATACGAAGTAATACCGAGTGGTTTTGGAGTCCAACTTACTTAATGTTGGATTATATAACCTCATTTCCACAGAATATCCCTAAACTTTAAGATGGTTTAGGGTAGAACGTCTAGTCCATAACTAAGAAGGAGTTAATGGAACAGCTTTTGTAGGAACACGATTTATAATGTAAATGATTGTTTTCAAAACTTCACCCCACAGAAAATCAAGTAAATTGATTCTATTAATCATACTCTTCATCATTTCCATAAGAGTGCGATTGTGCCTTTCAGCCACACCATCTTGTTCGAGACTCCCAAGCATAATAAATGGGGATACTATCCCAAAATCATCTAAGTATTTGACAAATGGCTTTTAAGCTGTCAAACATCGTCATATATGCCAACATACTCATCACCCTGTCAGATCTAACAATCCTTATAATTTTTCCCAACTGTTTCTTGACATCATTCCGAAAAATCTTGAACTTGTCAAGAAATTCATATTTTTCCTTAATCAAATACAGATAACCATACCAGGAATAATCATCTATAAATGTGATGAAATAAAAATTTTTGCATAAGATTGCCGTATAAGGTATACTAATAACAGTGTGAATGACCTTCAGCAGATCAAAACTACAAATTGTAGTTTTCTTCTTTATCTTAGTCATTTTATCCCTACAATAATCTACGTAAGTCTCTAGGTCACATTTAAGAGCATGCAAGATGTCAACATTTATCAGTTTTTCCATTCTTTCCCTAGAGATGCGACCAAGCCGTTTATGTTATAACGCATAAGACCGTTCTTTAGGTAGAGGTCATTTTGAAATAACTTTTTCAGCCGTATAAGCAATGTATATATCATTGGGAGATAATTACAATAGGTACAATTCATTAGGCATATTGCAGCATCCAACCTTATTTTAATTATAAAAAAAAGCAATATTGTTCCTCATTTCAAAAGAATAACTTTACATGTCTAGACATGATACGGAAATTAAGTTTCGTCTAAAGGAAAATACATAAAATGTGTTTCTTAACATCAGATTAAAATCAAAATCTAGAATTAAAATGGCATCTCTCACGAACTCAATGTTAATTTTATTGTTGCTTCCCACAATGAGTTTTGATTCATTATGTTTGTCTTCCTCCGGTCTATAAATTCCTGTATGATAAACGCAGCATGATTAATTGCACTATTATCTAGCCACCATCAATTGGATGTGGCTTGTGATAAGTTAGATTTACAAACAAATACCAAAGAATTATTACATATAGGTTCACACTTAGACAATCAAGTTTTATATTTGATGCAGTCTTTTTTATGTGACCTTTCATCTTACGAAAGGAACAGCAGTCACCATCCATTTCAAAGGATCCTTTCTTAGAACCTAAACTGTCAAATTGACTAGTGGTTTCATGTATTCCTTTATGAGTACGATTTTTGGACCTTTTACTCTTCTTCTTGTTGGAACTAGTGCATACAAGGCAATGTGCCTTCTTTCCTTCTTCAGTTTCTATTCCTTTGCCACCACCTTATCTATTAGGTCATTAATTGACCATGTCTCTCTTGAGATGATCCCAAAAATCAAGTGGAAAGGTATATAGTGCTTGATGGACAATGCAAGCAATATGAATAGAAACGTAAAGAGCCTCAAGCTTTGTTTGTAGGTCTACCATCTTTAGGACGTTACCTCTAATACCACCAGAACCATCACACCTCATGTTGAAGGGTCCGTGCATATGTGTCCCAATCTCAGCATTAGTTAAGACGCGGTTCCTAGCCTCCAAGGCTGCCATCATTTGTTTAGTAGTGCAGTCAGCTAGCAAACCACTCTTCAAGTGTTTCTAAATGGACCGCTTCATTAATAACATGCAAATTTAATTGCTCTTTTCCCAAGCAGCAAAGTGTGGCTTCTCAGGTTCGTACTAGTGACAGTGAGATTTGTCGGCTTATACTCAGTAAGAGCAATATGAATATTCACCAGCTCTATTCCAAATAGAAATTTCTCTTTCCATTTCTTAAAGTTTGAACCAGTAAAAACCTCAATTGTAATGGTGTTGCCGTTTATAAAGAAGATGACTAAAAAACCAATAATGTATACAATTAGTATCATATGAGTACACATCTTGAGAGTTACATACATCATCATATAATCATTTGGGCAAAATACATGACATGCAGTTGTATACTCTCAACATGATAGGGACTATGAGAATATATTTCAACCTTTGAGTGTATCACATGTTATACATATGTCCCTCCATGAACTAATACACCAACTTCTCCTTTGGGAGTATGACCACACATTAAAACATGAAACATCACACCATAATATGAGACCGATATTTCTTAAACCCAATCAAGTGTGCCACTTTAGCAATCACAACCTAATTGAATCATTGAGACTCTCTCATACCAAGGTATATGCTTTATATATCACATTTTACCATATACATGTAATTTCAGACTTAAAGACATGAGCAATTTGTCACTAAAATCACATGACATGCTAATTATATTGTTCCATTCATTGATACATTTTGAACCTTATAGATGCCATCAATGAATCACACTCTACACATATTGATATGATTATATACACAAGAGCTAGCATTTGTATTTCTGAAACCATAAAGAAATACAGGATAAATTGCAAAAATACCCTAAAAAATACATGTATGTAGGGTTTTGTACATATTTTCATATCTTTACAAGTATTAAACATGTAAAATGAATATACCACATCGTTGGAAAATCACGATATGAGAACATTGTCACCAAGCACGCTCCAAACGGAGCTCGCATGCACCCTCACGCGCTACCTAAGTGTGTGACGTGCTTGATTCAGCCTGGATTACCTGTCCAATCGGTTTGACTGGTCTAGTCAACGGTCAGTTGATTTGGATCAACGGTTAACCAAGCTGACCCGTCTCAACATGTCACTAACATCAACTCTAGTGTGTGCAACAAGTTGGGTGACGCATATGCGTGGCTGATACGTGCAGACGCCGCAACAGTGTGTGACGACGTGTGTAGCCCCCTGGAGGCGCGCCACCCATCAAAATGGTCATATCGACAAGACCTACTCATCTATTTGATCAAAATTATTTTTCATTGGACAAAAATTCTGAAAAGCATGCCAAATTTGAAAGTTCTAAACCTAGACTATGGTGGCTTTGATACCACATGTAAGCCATGAAAAACGGCATCCCAAGATCTCCATAATTAGAATATAGAACCAGTCATTGAGAAAAGGGATTTGCGCACTTGATTTAGAATCCATCGTTATTAATGTGGAATAGTTATGATCTAGAACTCAAGTGCTTCTTCTCTATTGCCCTATGTGTCACTAGCTCAATGAGTCTACCCTTTGCAAATTCGTGTATAACTACTCCTTATGTGAAGTTATTTGTGCATTTGAGTTAAAAGAGAGACTTGAGCACTATTTACATAGTTTTCAGCCACAAATCGTCTCATCACAGGACGACTCTACTTAGCCACACAATCCAGTCCCATATTAGACTAATTAAGAATTTTTATATTTTACTTTAGAGAAAATGATACAAATGGTCCATAAACTTTGGCTCAATGTACAATGTGATCCCTGAACTTTCAATTTGACACAAATGGTTCAGAACTTTAGCTTAATGTTCAGTATGATCCCTCAACTTTCAATTTGACACAAATGGTTCATAAACTTTTGGTACCTGTTCAAACTAGTTCCTAAACTATATAAAAATGTTCAATGTAGTTCTTCCATTAATTTAAGTTCAGGGATAACATTGAACATTAAGCTAAAGTTCATGGACCATTTGTTTCAAATTGAAAGTTCATGGACCATATTGCACATTGGGCCAAAAGTCAAGGATCATTTGTGTTATTATCCCCTTACTTTATTAGACCACTCTCGTAAAACGGTAAATTTTAATCTCAATTAATGTAGCCTACATTAGAAAAACTTTTACAATATGAGCTTCTGATAGCACATTTTCTTTCAATTCATTCGTGGTATGATCAATCTAATCGAGAGCTTGCTTCATTTGGAACATGCAATGTAAAAGGCCAAGCTTACATAGATCTTTCTTCACTCTTGCTATCGAAAATTTGTGTGTCATTTTTAATTTTACTTCTATGATACTGACAATGAACTAGAGAACAGATCGAGGATGCTAAAGGGTGTTGATAATGTCGATGTGCGAAGTGAATTACATATGCTAAAGTATCACACCCGTCTGATTAGAAGATATTCCTTTTGGATGAAAGTGAAGTTCAATAAAGAGTGATCTGAAACTCGACTCGAGAGTTTACAACATTCCCTCTGCATAACAAGTTGCTACACTTTGGTGGTAGGTAATGGCCCTAAAGTGCACACAAACGTAATACAGTAGTTCATGCGCAATTAGTGCACCGCCATCACGTCGAACGTTGCTACAGTTGTTTCAATTCCCTACAATATCATCTTTATTTCCTCATTTTGAAGTTGATTGGAACCGCAAAGGTTCTTCATCCTAGCATGAACTCCAATTGACTTGTGCCTAATTTCGTTTCAAAATACTCAATTATTTTTTCTTAAGCCGAGTTTTGAACAGTTTGCCGTCGACATATGTATAAGGGAAAATGATACAAATTGTCCCTAAATTTTAATCCAATGTGTAATGTCATCTCTAGACTTTTAATTTGTTCAATGTGGTTCATGAACTATTGGTAAATGTTTCGTTTAGTTCTTCCATTTTCTCAAACGACAAATTAGAAGTTATTTGATAATTTAACATGTCCATATCTTTATCCATCTACTTTAGAAAAGGGAAAAAAAATTAGGTTGTTAACATTCCATCGCTGTTTGATGACGTGGATTATTATCTCTTGATTTGAGATTAATAACTTATTTTGATTATTCATGTGAAACTTGTTTTTGTTGTCTAGCGTTCAAAATTATCAAATTTGAAGTCATATCAGTATATTCTGTTAACTTGAATTAATGGAAGGACAACATTGAACATTCTCATATAGTTTAGAGACTAGATTAAACATTCATCAATAATATAGGAATCACATTAAAGAAATTAAAAGTCCATAGACGATATTGCATGTTGGACCAAAGTTCAACGTCTTGGCTTTTGTCTATCCTGTTATACACTAAGTACATCTTACGTTGAAACTATCTAGTTGTTATACTCGAAAGATTTTGTTGTTAAAAATAGATGTATTGACATTCACCACAATGGTGACTTTCACAACCCAAGTTAACTCTTTCATACCAAAGGCTAAAGAAATTATGTTGGGTATAAATTTTCCTAATTCTCTTTTTATAAATCAATAAAATAATTTTCTACTAAATTTATGTATTTATAGCACTTATGATTTATATATTTATAACACTTACGTTATGTTAACTTCATTCTACTATAGGACATTGCCTAGAAAAAAAAAACATGAAGTTAATCTCTTGCCAATGAACAGAAGTGGCAAATGGGTGAGATGGATTGGGCTTGAGTGGGTCATAAATGGGTTCAACCCAAATTTACCTAATTTAGCTCATATTGGCCCATTTATTTTCTAACCAATTTAAAATGGCCTATACCCAACCAAACCCAGATCCAACCCAAATAATTCACATTTTTTTAACTATACCAATTTATCATTTACATAATTTAGAATATTAAAATTTAAGAAAAAAACAGAGATGCAATCCGCCCCTTCCTACGAAATGAACATCCCTTTGCCCCTAGGAGAGAGAAATGAAGACTAACCTCGATCCCTGAGTATGGTCACCATTGTTGGACCTGGAGCTGAACTTGTAGGTGAAGAAGGGTTGGGGAGATGGCCAAGAATGAGCTCAAAGGGTGAGACTTTTTCTCACACTTACAAACTGACCACCAGCCCCTTCCACAACTGATGTGGGACAATGTCAACAATCTTCCCCTCACACATCGGCCCTAGGTCTGAGCAGCAACAACTCGTATCTCTCCCGTGTGACTGTTGGGTCTAGACTTGTTGGCAACCTAGGCTCTGATACCATTTGTTGAAGAGCGCACAATTGAAGTCCGATACATTTATCTAGGGCGTGCTTTGGGGCTTTTGCTTGTCTAATTATTAATTGAAAATTATGCTATTGCAATTATGTCTGGAGTGAAAGTAGAAATTGAGAAGTTTAATGGGAGAAACAACTTTGGGTTGTAGAGCAATAAGATGGAGGCGTTATTAACAACTCATGATTTGACAGAAGCATTGGAGGGCAATGATAAGTTGCCCGAAACAATGAAAGATCCTGAAAATGATGTATTAATGAGGAAAGCGAAGAGTATAATCCTGTTGAATTTATCGGATGAGATATTAATAGAGGTGGCCGAGGAGAAGAATGCTGCTGCGTCGTGAGCAAAATTTTAGACGCTCTATATAACGAAAGGTTTGAACAATCGTTTATATATGCTTGAAATGATGTTTCAATTTCGATATACTGAAGGTATGTCAATTAGATCCCACCTATATTAGTTTAATAAACTCATTATGGATTTAGAGAATGTCCGTAAGATTCTTGATAATGAAGAACAAGGCATGATGTTGTTAGCTTCTTTACCTGAGTCATTGGAGCACTTTATTGATTCTTTGTTGTAAGGGCACACTACAATTGCTTCGGAAGAGGTAAAATCTCCCTTATTCTCTAAAGAGTGGTAGAGAAAGTTGCGAGATGACAGTCTAGCGTACGATGTTGCGTGGGGACTAGTGATTCGGGGTAGAGATCAACATCGAGGGTTCAGTAGCAGTAGAGGTAAAAGCATATCAAAGTCACGCCACAGAAATTTCAAGGAACGTTTGAAGTGCTTTGAGTGTCACGAGGAGAGACACTTCAAGAGAGATTGTCCTAAACTGAGAAATAAAGGTAATAAGCAAAATGCCATAAGCAGTGTGGTGAACATTGCTGAGGAGAGCACTAGTGATGCAGAAGCCATCTTGTGTGTGACTACTGGTTCATTAGGAGATGAATTGGTGCTAGATTCGAGGTGTTCTTATCATATGACATCTCATAGGAACTGGTTTATTACTTACCAGACTACATATGGTGGTAGAGTTTTGATGGGGAATAACACAACCTGCAAGGTTGTGGGGATAGGGGTAGTTTGGATTCAGATGCATGATGGGGTGCTGCGCACACTAACAGAGGTGAGTCATGTATCGAAGCTTAAGAAGAACCTTATTTCTCTAGGGACACTCGATGATATCCGGTTTAAGTACACCGCTGAAGGTGGAGTGCTAAAGATCTTTCGAGGTGCCATGACAGTGATGAAAGGAAAAAAAAAGTGAGTTCTCTTTATCATCTACTAGGAGAGACCATGATGGGAACTGCTACAGTTTCATTAGGTAAGTCAAATTCTGATTTGACTCAATTACGGCATATGCGATTATGGCACATGAGTGAGGCAAGTATGACAATGCTGAGTGAGAAGGGGTTGTTGAAGGGTCAGAAAACAAAGAAGCTAGAGTTATGTGAGCACTGCATCTTTAGGAAACACCGCAAGGTTAAATTTACTACAGCTTTTTATTCAACTAAGCAACTAATTCAATATATTCATTCATATATCTAGGGCCCATCTCCTATTCCTTCAAAAGGAGGTGCCCAATATATGTTGACTTTTATCGTTTACTATTCTAGAAAGGTATGAGTTTATTTTCTAAAGCACAAATCTGATGTGTTCAATCGGTTCAAGAAATTTAAGACATCGATTGAGAAGCAATCAAATAAGCAAATCAAGTGCTTGAGAACCGATAATGGCATGGAGTTCTATGGTAAAGATTTTACTGAGTTCTGCGAGAAAGAAGGAATTGCGAGATACCGTATAGTGCCTAGGACACCACAGTAAAATGGCATAGCAGAACGGAAGAACAGAACTTTGCTTGAGTGAGCTCGATGCATGCTATCAAATGAAGGATTAGGTAAAGAATTTTGGGCCGAAGCAGTGAACATGTCTTGTTACCTGATTAATAGATCTCCATCATTTGCTATTGAAAGGAGAACTCCTGAGGAAGTATGGTCGGAGAAACCTATTGATTACTTCGGATTATAAATATTCGGATGTGTTGCGTATGCTCATGCAAGTGATGGTAAGCTTGAGCCGATGGCGAAAAAGTGCTTATTTTTGGGTTATACACGTGGTGTGAAAGGCTACCGGTTGTGACGCACTGCTCCCATATCACCCGATTTTCTAATTAGCAGAGACATGATCTTCAATGAGATTGCAATGCTTTGAGAGAGGAGTCTTAAGACACTACCAGCAGAGCAAACAGATCATGGTGTTAGTAGTGAGGTAGAGTTTCAGGTGGAGACTCTAAAGACCTTGGAGGTAACAGAAGTTGAGATTGCAGATGAGGCCACAATTTCGGAAGTTGATGATACTGAACAACCAGCAGAGTTGCGACATACTATAACCGCAGGCAGAGAGCGAAGGCAAATTAAACCATCGATACATTATGATTATACATATATTGCTTATGCATTGACTATAGGTGATGAGGTGGAGACAGATGAGCCTTCGTCTTACTTTGAGGTGATGGCTAGTTCTAAGTCGTTGTAGTGGTTAGGAGCTATGAGTAAAGAGATAGAATCTCTCCATCGAAATCAGACATCTGAATTGGTCAAAGTATCCAAGAGCCAAAAAATTGTCGGAAGCAAGTGGGTCTACAAACGAAAAGGGGGCATTCCCAGTGTCAAGGCAGCGAGATTTATAGCGAAGGGGTATACTTAGTAGGAGGGCATCAACTACAACGAGATGTTCTCTTCTGTGGTAAGACATACTTCTATACGTATATTACTTGTCTTAGTTGTTGCACAAAATCTTGAGTTGGAGCAACTATATGTGAAAACAACGTTTCTTCACGGTGAATTAGAGGAATAAATTTAAATGAGGCAGTCTGAGGGATTTGCTATTTCGGGTAAGGAAGATTATGTTTGCTTATTAAAGAAATATTTATATGGGCTAAAACAATCTCCTAGACAGTAATATAAGTATTTTGATTTTTTCATGGCTAGTCAGGACTATTCTAAAAGACAGATGGATAGCTGTGTTTATTTTAGGAGATTGGAAGATTGGTCTTTGATTTATTTATTATTATATGTTGATAACAACTAAGAATATGTCTGATATTAATGTGCTGAATAGGCATTTAAGTGCTGAATTTGAAATGAAAGATTTAGGTGCTGCAAAGAAAATATTGGGTATGGAGATTTTGCGTAACAAGAATGCAAGAATTTTACATTTGTCTCAAAAGAAATATATTGAGAAGATTGTTGCACGTTTTAATATGTAGTCCGCGAAATCTGTGAGTACACCTTTAATGAAGCACTTTAAACTTTCATTTAAGTTATCACCGCATACTGAGGAGGAGGAAGAACATATGTCTCGCGTTCCATATTCTAGTGCAGTGGGTAATATTTATGTATGCTATAGTTTGCACTAGAACTGATATTTCACAAGCAATGAGCGTTGTTAGTCATTATATAAAGCGTCCTGGTAAAGCTCATTGGGAAGTTGTGAAGTGGATCCTCAGATATTTGAAGGGGACTGCAGACGTTGGTATTGTATACCGAAGGGAAGGCAATGGCAGTGAGACCACTAGTTATGTGGATTCGGATCACACCGGTGACTTGGATGAGTGCAAGTCTTTAACAGGGTATGTATTTACGCTAGCAGGTGGTGTAGTTAGTTGGAAGGCGTACTTACAGGATCATGTTGCCTTGTCTTCGACTGAGGTAGAGTACATGGCACTGACCTTTATGGTGAAAGAGATGATATGGCTATAGGGTTTACTCTCAAACTTTGGGTTAGAACAGAAAAGTGTTAGGTGGTTTCAAGCCTCTCTCAGCCCAAAAATTAGCTCAAAAAGTGAGATTTTCTCTCACATTTATAAACTAACCACCAACCCCTTCCACAATCGATGTGGGACAACCTCAACATAATATTGCCTTGGATTTGAAACGCCCAAGAGCTGCACTTAGGCTCTTCGTTGTATTGGAACACGAATTAATGGTCGAGCTCTACCTTTACAATCAAGTGAAACGGAGCCGACGAAGATACCTTCGTCTCCTTGCTAATGATGATCCACCCGTTATGGAACACGCAAGCCCTGGACTCGGCCTCAATAGGACCCTTCCTTGGTAGCCTCCTAAAGCTGACTCCATAGGTTGTCCCCTGCTAAACTGTGTAGATAGAGACCTTTAGGCAGACCTTGTCGAAGAAGATGGACTTCTTGGCGAGCTTGTCCAAGTAGGACTTGTTGACATGGAAGGGCGCTGCCGCTGTCGATGGTGAAGAGGTACTGTCAGGTGCAGTCTTTGCCCTTTTTCCCTCTTTTGAAGAAGGAGAGGGCTTATTTACCATTGAAGAAGAGAGGTTTTTCTTTTTTCTTTAGCTAATGACTTTTTTGGGTTGAAAATGAGTTTGTTTTAAACCCACTACTTCCATAGATATAGGTTAAAATATGGGTTTGTGACTCATTTTGACAACCCTACCAATAATGAGCATGTGCAGATCAAAGATGTCTTACAATATCCAATTTCTAATTTTAAGGTATGTCCTAAACTTTTTCTAATGTAATATTTATGGAAATTAATTGCTTCAATGAAAAAAAAAAGATTGTCATATGGTGTTGGAACATGCACTATTCTTTTAAGGCAAGAACTCTTACCATTGAAAGTGTGAACCAATGCAAGAAAAGGGTGTTCATGCAATGAAGAATGACGGAACACCCCAAACATGGTACAAATGTGGTGTATTCAGCAAAAGTGAGATCAAATGTTAAAAAATTTGTGAGGCCTTCTTGAATTAAAGCAAAGGAAAATGAAACAAATGATGCATGAACTTTGACCCAATGTGCAATATGGTCCATGAATTTTCAATTTGACACAAATGGCCATTGAATTTTAGCTCAATGTTCAATGTTGTCTCTAAACTTTCAATTTGACACAAATGATCTCTGAATTTTTTGTACATATTCAAATTAGTCCCTAGACTATATAAAAATGTTCAATATGGTCCTTCCATCAATTTAAGTTTAGGGACAACATTGAATATTTTCATATAGTCCAAAGACTAGTTTGAACATGTACCAAAAGTTTAAGAACTATTTATATCAAATTAAAAGTTTAGGAATTTCATTGAATATTAAGCTAAAATTCATGGACCATTTGTGTCATTATCCATTAAAGCAACAACAAATGCTTTTCAGCTTTCTAGCATTTTGAAATCCTACTTTCAATATCTTTTTACTCTCTTGAGAAAAATTGACAAATAGCCTTCATGTTCTTGAAAATTATTGACAAATAAATACATGTTTGAATTCGTGATCGATGATGGGACTGGACTGGTGACATTATTTAAGGTGGCGAAAGAAATTGGAAAATTACCCAAAAAGTCATAAACTTATTGTTTGGATTTAATTTAGTTATAAACTTTTCAATTTGAATAACGTAGTCCTAAATTTTTTGTCGATTTTCCAATATGGTCTATCTAGTCAATTTAAACTGGTAATCGTTAACATATATGTGTCGTCATCGCCGGTCATCCTACGTAACACGGCCTGCATCTAGTGTGGACATCATTTTGATTATTTTTTTATTTTCTAATTTATTTTTCTTTTTTCTTTCATTTTACTGTTCATCTTCCTCTTTCTCAGCTTGATGTAATGTTCATCTTCCCCGTGTTCAACCTCTCTCTCTCCTCCACGTCCTCGACCTCAACCTCGACGTCGGCATCTGGCACTCCCTCTCTCTCCTCCGCGTTCATCTTAACGGAAGTGGGAGATTTTGAACTCGATACTTAGCAGGCACAAAGATGTTTTGTGGGTTATTAGAGTTAGAGAACAAAAGATTTGAAACTGAGAAGGATTCAGGCAGTGCTCGCGCGCGAGAGAGAGAGAGAATGTGTGCAGTGAAAGAAAGAGAGAGGTTGGACTGGAGCGAGCAGTAGAAGGAATGGCGTTGCAATGGGGAAATTACCCGAAAAGTGCACGCCCTTGCCCGCGGGCCGCCGTGACCCTCAATTATCAAGCGGGCATCACCGTCTCAAGTTACAAATCACAGATCTATGTAAAGCTGTGATCTGTTGCCGGTCGCGTGGCCATCAGGCCCATCACTACGTCGTCTCATAACTCTCCACGGCGGCGACTTGGACGAGGTCTCTCTCTCTATATGCTAGTGCTACAGATATGAGATCCGGTCTTTCAACCCGTGGTTTCAGTCTTGGAATGATTATGTCCGACCATCGCAAGGAGGTCGTCGTTGCCTTGCAGCGGCGGTGCGAGCAGAGTCAGTCATGGCGGGCCTGGCAGTGGAGGGTGCACACCGTTGGCTACTCATTCAAGACTCCTTGCCTAAGGTTTTTTTATTTTGTTTTGTCAAATCTCCAACAATTGTTTACCAAATTTTACGTTTAATCGAATTTTATCCATGTACACAAAATACGCATTCAAATAATATATATATTTTGACACATACAAGACCATACATAAAATATCATAAATCCATTCCATCCTTATCTTATCCAACCTACTCCTATCAGGTTAAAATATCTCAACAACCAAATGCAACTTTAGTGGTTAATATACGACTTTTAAATATAAATTTTATGTCTCGAATATAGAGAAACTTTATTTATTTTTCTTTTTGTAAATTCAGATGTACAAATGCAGAGAGGCAGCACATAGAGAACATGCCGTAAGCACCGTGAGCCGATTAGGTATGGACCTTACTTGTGTAGGTAGTCTTGATGCAGAGTAATTTGCACGCAAGTGATTTGTTAAAATATAACCTCAAAACTCTCTGAAGTGCCAACTAAAAAGTGCAAACTCCCGAGGAATTCCAAGCAAATTTTCTTATCCTGTAGCAATTGTTTGTCAATGTACAGGCAAGCAAAATTATCCTATTGGTCCAAGTATCCACGTGTTTCTAACAGCTGTGGAGGACTATACATTTTGGCAATATCAGAAAGTGTCAGTGACCACATCTTTTCTTGTGTTTTTCAGGAGGCTTTCTCTTATTACTATGGAAACTGGCTAATGGAAGGCTCTAGAACTCACCCAATCACATCGAGCAATTTGGAATATATATATATACGGCCTCTTTTATACCTAGTAGGCCAAAGTTTGTGTCTCTTTGCCATGTGGATTCATCTCTCACAACCAACAGGGTGGACCAAAATTCCAAATTGAAATAAATACGGTTTAGCACCACTTTCTATTTCAATTGAGGCCATCTTGATGGAGACCTTTTTTATTTTTATTTTTTCCGAGATAGATCCCTAGTAATTCTAAAAATGATTCTATACTAGAAGATTTTCCCAAAACTAAACTTCTCAATGTCACATCACGTCTGAATGTTGCCTACTGCCTAGTAATCACGCTCTCGATCCTACTTAGTTTTGCATCTCTCCTCAAATTATGAAAATAACTTTCCCAATTTTTTGTTTAGATTAAAGATACATAAACTGTATAAAATAAGTTATATATAAAGTAGCATATAGATTTTTACCGTTTCTCGACTTTAATTACTTTATTATCTTTCAATTAAGTGACAATAGTTTGCCAAACCATTTTCCGTCTTAAAAATGTAAATTCATATTTCAAAAGCAATTTCGTCAGAAAAAATAATATTATACTTACAATTATAAATTTTTTGTTCTTGTAGATAAGATTTAATTAGTTGTCCAATTTTTAAATTATATTATTACTAGCAGTTCCATTTTACTTTTAGCCATTTATAAAGTTATACCGTAAAACTGTATATATTAATAGAAACACAATTTTTTTCTCTGAACTATTGGAGTTTAATATAATTTTCGTAATGACATTCAACATAGGGCATATTGATTTTAATTTGTTTTTGAAATACAATTTATTAGGAATTTAAACTCACCAATTGACTAGGTTTGTGGAGTAACAAATGAATGAGTTAAAATTTGGTGGTTGAATGTGCACAACTTCTTTTCTGGTTCTAATTATTTATATGGATTAATTCTAAAGACTAAAAACTATGTAGAATGTCAAAATTAATTTTCTATTTTAGAATAGAAGCCAAAGCGACTAGGATAAGGAGGATGATAACTAGTCAATCCTTCGACATGATGTGGTTGAGAAAAATCTAGTTTAGAAAATAGTTTTAACTTTTGAGAGAAATCTATGTCAAGAATTACTTTTGGCACACACACTATTTTCACCATTTTATTGGCTTTTGACACTCCCCTATCACATTGAATTGACTACATTATCTTTTGTAGGTCCTACTCTTGATTTAATATTATTTCTTACCTTTTTTTCTTATTTTTCTTTTGTTTCAATTTTATTAAAAGACAAAACTACTAACATCCCTTTCAAACAACTTTTTTTTCACTCTAGCCGCATCTTCCACACCCATTACATTTCACATCCCTTGCGGGTCCTACTCTTGATTTAAGATTATTTCTTACCTTTCTTCTTCTTTTTCTTTTGTTTGAATTTTATTAAAAGACAAAACTACCCACATCCCTTTCAAACAACTTATTTTTCACTCTAGTCGCATATTCCACACCCATTATATTTCAATGTTTCCTTCATGTTTGTCTTCTTCTAAACTTATTCAGCCAATTATTAACTTAATTTCCCTAGATAATCCTCATGATCAAGAATTTTTTAATTTCGATTTTCAGTATAAATTTATGAGAATTTACTCTAAGATTGAATATTGTGGTTGATGAATGCATTATACACAATTTACTCATCTTTCATTGTATTGTTTTTTATAGTGCAGTCACTATGGAAGACAATATTGAAGATGACCCAAATTGCTTAAATGTATCTATTGATGATGAGAATGCGAATGAAGATCAATTAGGTCAACAAGTTCATTTGGAGCTTCTTGCACTAAACATTGAAACTTATTCCTTGATATATATGTGTTTTGAGTGAATAATGACTCTTTTATTGATGAAATTGAAAATTAAATAATTTTTCGAGAGAGTAACATTTTTTAAGGGAGCCAGCTAAAGAGAAAATATCTTTTGTTAAGTCGCATATGCAACTTGTTATTATTGCAGTGGATAATTTTCTTTTCATTGAAAATTCTATGAAAATTATGGTGCATTTAGAATTGACAAACAATATGTGTTTGCAAATGGTTAGAA
>BCNH02000008.1:9481844-9532602 GCA_001662345.2 Metrosideros polymorpha var. glaberrima | reverse complement strand
TGATAACATGAAAAATAAATAAAAATTGGACTATTATGTTCACTGAATAAAATGAAAGTTGAGCAATTAAAATATATAGACTACAATGTGATAACATATATTAAAACTATAATTATATGAAATACGTACTAAAACTAATAGATGGAGTCTTTTCACTCTTGTGCTTACATTATTTTCTAAACAATAGTTTTCGAGTACAAAAAAAGATAAATATACAACTCATTAACACAATAATTAGTGAGCTATCTACCAAATGAAATATTTTTCGGAAAAGAGGGACACCAATTTTGTTACAAATGGAGAAAGAAAAGGAAAAAATTAAAAAAGAAGAAGAAAAAGGCAAGAAACAATCTTAATTCAAGAGTGGGCCCCACATTTAACCTTTTTTTTTGTCGGACCCCACATGGAACCTTAATAAATGTTGATTGAGAGGAGCATGTATAGTTTCATCTCTAGAAAAATTGAAACAAAAGAGAAAGAAGTAAAAAAAAAAGGTAAGAAATCATATTAAATCAAGAGTGAGACCCGTAAAGGATAATGTAGTTAATTCAATATGATGGAAGGTAATGAGCCAATAATTTATTTTGAAAAAAGAAAAGTTCATGAACCATTTGGACAGATTTTTCTTTTTCTCTTTTTTCCTTTTAGAAAAGTGGGACATAGCAATGCAAGGTTCATTTAATATTCGTCTCCTTTTTTTAGGTTAAATGGCTAAACATGGGCAAGGCAAAGTCATAATGTTCTGTGGTCAGGGTGCAGTAAGTTGATGTCAAATTGTAGGACAACCTAACAAGATAAATGGAACTATTGTGGCTCCCTGTCTGTGTCGTGGAAAATTAACCGTCGAAGTAAGATTTTCCTTATTTTTCGCCATTTAAATCGCTTAAAAAATGACTTAATAAATTACATTAACAGATTAGTGAAGAATTATACTAAAATTCGAGAAAATGACTTCTTTAAAAAATAGAAATCATTGTCTAGAGTATGACTTGACCTACTTTGTTGCATGACCATGTCAAGTGATTGGATCGAGGTGTCTAGGTAACTGACTTGGGCCCTGACCATAGAACCTGAGTTGCTAGCCACCCGAACCAAGGACCCAGGCTACTGGGACACAAGTCCTTAGCGCCCAGAATCGACACCCTAGGTGCTCGGACACAAATCATTGCCACTTGGGACTAGGATGCTCAGGGCTTGCTCCTAGGTCCCCGATGACCAAAGCACAGGATCCTGGTGCTATTGATCCGGAGCTAGTACTAGGGTCTCAGAACTATACTCTACTCGGGCCTTCTTTTTCTTCTCAAAAGTGTATTTCATAACTTTTTAATAATGAATATCGGAATACTACTGTCATTTTTGTAGAAAACAACCAAATACAAGAAAAGCATATCATTATCTTTAAAAAATATTTTTTAGGAAATATTTTTCAATAAAATTCATTTTTTACGAAACAAATCGAGTTTAAAATAATTAAAATCATTGGAGGAAGTAGTTGTTAGAAATGAAAGAAAATGGGGATACTGTGGAGCCGCAATGCAAAGGCTCTCTCTCTCTCTCTCTAATTGACAAGGTAAAAGTAAGCTATCAAAGGACAGAGGTCATGCTAATCATGGTATGGACTAGACTTGCTGGGAGAAAAGGCCTTTTCTGTCTAGGTGGAGGACCATATATCCCATGTGATGCCATGTGGGCAACATTGCATTTCCAAGGCAAATAGATTTGTACTCAAGACTTGTAACCACTAACCAGAGAGAGAGAGAGAGAGAGAGAGAGAGATTAGAATTGGTGGTCCATTTTGACATCGGTGCATTCCGGCTCAATTATTTCTGAAATTGACTCAGATATTATGTAGAGAATTGTGATCAGAAGCTTTGCAGGTTGGTGGGTAGGTCATAGTTTAGGGGCCGTCCAATCATCAGTCACTTAGAGCTCCCATCAAGCTTATAATTAGGAACAAAATCTTGATCTCCATCCCCCTCATCAATGGTTGATTAAGCTGCTTAGCTCATGAGACCTGATGTTCATGTGATATGACTGATTCGGTTGTTTAACTCTCGGAAGCAGCAATAAAGTGAACGGATAAGGAAAAAAAAAGCAGGAATATTTGCTGGGTCCCCCATGTTTAAAGCATTCCAGGACAACATAAACCAATCCTAGTCAGCCTCAGTTGTATGATTTAAAGCTTCTTCAATTGATTCATCATATCCTTCCCTCTCTAAACCTTATCCAGATCCAATAAAGTTTCCTTATTAAATTCTAGGGCGTTGTTCCTTTCCTTGTCTTGATTTTCTTGGATCTATAAAGGTATTTCTGCTTAAATTGTTGTAAATAATCTTCCCGTCCTACGAATTTTCCACAATCACATGCCAAAATCGATATTCTCTGTGATTTGCGAGCATAGTCTGACGCGTCGACGCTATAGGCGAAGTTTCGAATCCAGTCATTAACCTTGTCAATATAATTTTAATTGATGCTAAGCCAATTAATGTCTTCGTTTAGAATACGTTTTGCACGACAGCTCTTTTTTCTTTTTTTCTTCTTTTTATCTCTCTGGGGATTTTTCTGGGAGAGAAGCCAATATAGCCCTAGGAGCCACAGAAGCCCAAAGCTTTCACATGATTTGACTAGTAAAGGACTTATACCACCTTTAAGGTTTCATCCTCTTGTAGCCAATGATGAGTCACATCAGCAAAAAATGAATCCCATGTTGGCGCTTTCAGTTGCCAGACCCACCAACACGTTGTGAGAGAAACCTCAGGACCCCAGACCTTCACGTGGACGTCTCGTGATGTGTATATGGGGGTGTTACCACAACCTATTTTAACAGAGTACACCACCCAATTGTCCCAGGATTCCCCCACTGGAAAGCAAAATCAAAAGCTCAAACGCCCGAACATGAGGGAGATTCTGCTCGTCTGGTGTTGCGCCCTAGATCACCATGTCATCCCCTTGTGCCCCGCAAAGCTAGGACCCCAGTCAGGGGCCCACAATATCTTGATTCTATACCCAAAAACCAAAATATGTACATCATTATCTTTCTTCACTAGTCCACTCCTAGCTCAGAGTATTGAATTTTCGCTTTGTTTCTATTAGTCTCATTGCTAGTATATAAACCCTTCTAGCTAACTCCCTTGCTCTCACACCCACAACTCAACAAGAACTTCCTCCTCTTCTTCCTGCCACTAATCGCCACAAGAAAAGAGGTTGAGAACTTAATAACCTCCCTATCCGGTGACTTTGAGAATGTCGGGAGTTTGGGTTTTCAACAACGGCGTGATCCGCCTCGAGAACCAGCGGGCGGACGTGCAGGGTGGCACTGGGCAGAGGAAGGAATTGGTGCACTTGCCGACAGGCGAGGTCGTCTCGTCCTACTCGTCACTTGAGAGAATCCTGAGGGGCCTCGGGTGGGAGCAGTACTCTGGCGGAGACCCCGACCTCTTGCAGTTCCACAAGCAATCTTCCATCGATCTCATCTCTCTCCCGAGAGACTTCTCCCGGTTCAACTCCATCCACATGTACGACATCGTCGTCAAGAACCCTAATAAATTCCGAGTTCGTGACACTTGATCTCCGCTCACCATCCGAAGTCTCTCTCTTGTTCATTCCTATCAATTAGAGTGTTTTCTTAGTTTCCTTGTGTTCTGTTGTAATGCAGAAATTGATGTTGTCTTTGATGAATGAATTTTTCTGCACTTTCATTGGATTGATACCTGGACCAACAAGATTCGCGGTGTCTTAAGCAGTATAGTTAAAGAGTAATATGTTAGGATAAAGAAATTTACAATACTAGTATGTGAATACTATGTCATTGATTACGTATCATATGCTGTTTCGCTGAAAAGATGGATTACCGTGTAATCTTGCATAACAATGTACAAACATTTTGCATCATGGAAAGTATAATATCATCTGCACAAGGTACATGATCAAATCCGGGTTCTTGCGAGACAAGCAAAGCTGAAATTGGATGAGAAAAGAGGTAGAGATATATAAAATTCTGTCATCGGTTAGTCTTTTGATGACCGCAGGCGAGAGAGAGAAATACATGAGTGCACTGTTGCAGCACTACAAACATGAGAAAGATGAAAAGCACTCAAAAACCCTTGATGTAGCAAATGGATTTGCCACAAGAGTTTTCTCATTTTTGTCTCAAATTGGGTTTGTGGGCTGCAAGAATTGATGGCACATTTAACCAGTAGATTCCAACTTCGTCTACTGAAGTTTTTGTTGGTAAAAAGATGAGCATGTTGCTCAACATACATGTCTAAGGAACTAACATGCCTTAGAAAGAGCATCCCTTTAACTTTTTAAAGAGAACAATTGATCAAAAGGGAAAGGTGATATTGACCAAGCACAAGATAGTGAGTGATTCTATGAATTGTTGGCCAAGTTAAGTTCCTCACTTTACTCTTCCAAAGCTGATGATCTTACTTGGAGGTTCAGCGAGCAGATGAATATGACTGCATAGTTTCCAAATGAAAGAGTGGTCAGACTAAGGGCCATTCGCTTAGTATATCTATCATGTGGGAACCGAGTCATACGACAATAATCCAGACAGACAATCGAGGAAAATGGACCTAAAGCCAGGCATAGAAGAAGTGCATCATGTTTTGAACCCTTCTGTTTCGCTACTGTGTTAGTAGGCAATTATTTGTGACAAAAACGTAATTATTAGGAATCAAGAGTGACGATAAATCAGACTATTTCTAACTATGTAAGAGGATTAATAGAAAGCAAGACCCTTTAACCCTAAAATGAGAAAACTGTGGAACTTTGTCACCTTAGAGAGAGAGAGAGAGAGAGAGAGATTGTGGTTACTAGCTCTGCGACTGCAATATTATCCATAGCAACTGGCTCATAATGAGAGCAACTTCTGATGCACTTGTTCTATGTCTGTGAGGCAAGCCATGTAAAATGACATCACTATATTTGTACGGCAGAGGCAGTCCACATTCACAAGGCCGCAATTGCCGATTATAATATTCTGTAAGAATCTTTCACGAGGGGAAACTTCTGTACCGACCCATTTCTTTTCCTTCTATTAGAAAAATGTTGCACGAATGTTTCTGCGTATATATCAATCCAAAACGAATCCATCTTGGCTGCGTTTGATTATCCGAACACCGATTGAGATGGGATAGGATAAGGTGGAGTTCCAAATTGTGGAAGATTCCATCATATGTTTGGTAGAATTGAAAATCCCATGCTTGAGACTGTCTCAGAGTCCAAAAAATCCACCAAAACCCCCCACTCACAACACCTTCTGCAAGGTGTCTTTGCTCTCTTCGCACCCTGCGAACCGCGCCACGACTGGGCGCAGCATTGGGGGTGGAAGCGGAGCCATGGAGGCCAAGGATGTAGAAGAGGGCATTGAGGAGGCCGTGAGTGGGTCTCCTGGCCTCTTCGGCGATGATGGTAGAATTGAGGAGTGTGGCAGCGGTGTTCTCCTGAGCATCGGGAGAGGAGGCTGGAACAAGTAGGGAATGGCACCGGCGTCGGCGATGAGGGGTGACAGTTGGGTCATGCTAGGTGATGAGATGGAGCTCAAAGAAAGTTTCGGTGCGAATGAGCTAGGAGATGGAGCTCAGCTTCACCACCCGGAACTTGGCCTCCGGCATTTGACCTCCATTATGCTTCTCTAGTCCGCAATGAAGATCATCTCTCTGGATGAGGTTTCCAGAGGTGGTGAGTAGTGATGGGGAAAGCAAGAAATCTAGAGGAGAGAGGAAAGGCTAAGATCAAGAAGAGGAAGAGAAGACGTGTGAATGGGGGAGAGAAGAGGAATCATCGAGAAGCTCCGGTTGGGCAACACAACCACGAACAGCCGCAAGTGGTGGTCCTCGCGCAGTGGTTGGACGCGACGATCTACTCTCTTGGTCTTGGTCCTTGCATGGTCGCCGGCGAATGCTATCGTTAAGAGTCGGCGACGGGCAGCGAAGTGGCGCTCGTGCTAGGGGTTTAATATCCGGATAATTATGGACATATCCGAAATTTACATTGCCCCAAACACTGGATAAAATAAAAGTTGTCCTAATAAAACTGACCATCATTATTGAAGATGGTCGATACTAGATCCGACCAAAAAAAAAACCACAATTTTTCAGCACTGATCATGTCTCTCTTCATTCATAGACTGAGTAATATGGCCAATATGAGCAACGAGTATAAAATTCAAAGAACAAAAGTATAATATTTAAGTCCAATCCACTAAGGCGCTAGTTCTTATTGAATGTGTGTTCGCTCAATATTTGGAAAACATTTTCTATGAAAAAATCTCTTGTATTGTTTACCAAAATGAATTAATCAAAAATATTTTCATCACCTATGAAAATAGTTAATCATAAATTGTTACAGATAATAAAACATTTTTCATTGATTAATTTTCTAAGCAATATAACCAATTATTTTCTTGAAAAACAACTTTAATTTTTATTTGTAAAATAAAATGCTCTTCTCATTAAATCCATTTAGTGTTCAAAAGTTTAATGTATGTGTATGTAGATATTGAAAAGCTTTATTTGGTAATTTGATTTCCCATTTTTAGTCTTTCAATATGAGGCAACACGTAATTGCAATGGATGACTGTTGCTACAAAAGTTTTCGTGTGTATATATTTATATATATTCATGTATTAAAAAAATTAGTGGTTGTTCTTCTCTTGCACATTAAATTTAGGGTAAATGTGTCCGGGGAATCCAAGGTTGAAACTCGAAAAGGAATCATCTAATTTAGTGATTATTCAGATTTAGAACCGAACGATTCGGGACAAATCCTCTCCAAAAACAACCCCCATTTTGCAATTTCAAATAGTGAAGTAATTAACTAGACACCTAAATAACTAATCAAGCCCAAATAAATGAAGAAACGTGGATTGGATGGTAAATAGAGAATTGGTGCCATCCAACATATATTTTTTTGGTCAGAAAATAAAATACTTCATTAAACTAGTCAAAGATGATAGGGCCCGAAACAGGGGCTTTGATACATAAAAGATCCCAAAGAGCTTGGGAGGTGATACAACCCAGTTCGAAGGTAAAGAGTTTCTCCTATAAAATGCACACATATTTCAAAGAAACAAATTGAGTTTAGGATTGCTTTTTTTTTTTGTTGTTGGAAAAATTCCAAATATGAGCTTGGAGTGCCCTTCAAATAAAGGTTTGAAATAAACTTTGTTTTAAAAAGCCATCATTTTTTTTTTGAATAAAGGCATTAAGTAGGCCTTGTTTCAAATAAGAGTCTGAAATGACTATATCAGTCTCACAAAGGGCCTGACCTCATCGGCTAGTTAAGGGCATTTTTGTCATTTATTTTTTTTCTTCTTTTCTTCTTTTTCCATTTCCTTTTTTTTTCTCCCTCGCCAGCGGCCAGTCGATCCCTCACCCAATGGCTGACAAGGGTCGTCGGGCCCTCGCCAACCCTTGTTGGCTGACTACAGAGAAGGAAAAAGAATGGGAAAAAAGAAAAGAAAAAAGGAAAAAAAACAATAAAAAAAATGATGAAAATGCCCCTTGATGGTCAAGTCATACACTCTAAGTAGTTTATCTTTGAACTATCCGGAAGATTACTTATACACATTAGCAGTATATCAAATAAAAAAACGTACGATGATTTACAAAGTATCAGCCTAGATGGCAAGAAAGTTTGCTCATCTTTGTATGATTTAGGTTCAAGCCTTGTGCGAGTACCTTAGTGGCAAAATCTTGAATGCACCATACAGGTATGGAGGAATGCGTCCTTAAGATCGCATGAGGAGCTAGATCAGTCGACATGTGCTAAAACTGGCTTGGACACCACTTGACTCGCTATACGAAACAAAGAAAAAAAATAAAAGAACGATTAAACTCATTCCAAAATTCAACAAAACCCCGAAAGAACCGATCTGAAACCAGACCGGTCAAGTTGGTTCCCACCGGTTTCCAAGGCGAATCGGGACCACTGCTCACCCGTTTTCAAAAATATCTAAAGCTGTAAGAACTAAGTAGGAACGATACAGGTGGCCTATGGTCCTAAGTGATTCTGGGTATGACGTTGGACTAAGGTGGGGCTGGCCCCAGCATCCGATCATCGCCCACCATATAGTAACAGTGGACAATATCATCAAGTTCGTCCGATAGATAGATGATTTCAATGAAAATCTCTTAGGTGTTTCGGGCGTATCTGAACCTAATTGATCTCAACTTTTGATTTGGCTGGATCTTACGTAGGACCAATTTGATCTAAGGGTCGGAATGCATCGGATTTGCATGCATCCGGCGTACCCGCCGATGTCTCGATTCCTGGTGGTCCAACACGAGAAAACGAGAGAGAGAAAGAGAAAAGGAGAAGGGGATGGGGCTTCACGTGGATGGGATTGCGACTGTTGATGAACATGGATCGGCACGGCAAGGGATGACAAGTATCTCCACCATGGTGCGTCCTCATCATCCAAACACTGCACATTCTTCGACCAAAAAAAAAAAAAGAGACTGCACATTCGAAATCGTGCACACCCCCCTCCAAGAATTTCGCGTGTGTATTAGTAAATAGATGGGAAATAGCTTCTGGTATTTAGGCTTAGTTTGTTTTGCGAAAAATAAATGATTTAAAAATTATGTTCTTATAAACGATCTCTTATATCTTTTACAAAAATGAATGAATTAAAAGTTTTTGGACATAAATTGTTGACGAAGATGAAATTTTTTTTTTATCAACTAATTATATTAAGCAATATAAGTAATTATTTTTAGAAAATATTTTTCAAATCATTCATTTTTCGCAAAATAAATGGACCTAATTGTGGCTTAGTCCACATCTTTTCATGCTCTTTTTAATTTTTTTTTTTAATTTTTTATTGAAATTGGTGGCCAAGTTTTTTTTTTTAAAAAAAATTTGTCCTTTTCTTTTTTGATATTAGAGGTGGTAGGTGAATTTTTCAAAATTATTTTTTACGTCCAATCCTCGAGCAATATTGGGAATTTAACTCTTGCTTTTGTTCTTTTCTTCTTTTTTTTGTTCTTTTTGGATTTCAAAACTAATTTTAAGAGTTTGATCTTATTATAAATTCTACAAGACTAATATGTCCTNNNAATTTTTTTTTAATTTTTTATTGAAATTGGTGGCCAAGTTTTTTTTTTTAAAAAAATTTGTCCTTTTCTTTTTTGATATTAGAGGTGGTAGGTGAATTTTTCAAAATTATTTTTTATGTCCAATCCTCGAGCAATATTGGGAATTTAACTCTTGCTTTTGTTCTTTTGTTCTTTTTTTTGTTCTTTTTGGATTTCAAAACTAATTTTAAGAGTTTGATCTTATTATAAATTCTACAAGACTAATATGTCCTCGAATGTTGTTGCACCCAAGCAATCAAAGATTTGGACATCATTTGTTGTTCGAAAGACTTCAAAAATGATTGTTGCGTGGCACTCTCGAAACCTTATCTGGATAAGTGTGTATAACACGTCTAGAAACTAGCTTAATTTAAATGTATTATGACAATGTACACGAGACACGTGGTTATAACTGGGAGATTATTCTTTTTAATGGATATAGATTGTTGTTATTCAAGAAGGATAAAACATTTCATGTGCATATTGGATTTTAGGCTAGCAAATTCAAATATAAAAGTTTCATGAGTCATTCACTCTTTTTGTGAGCGTTATCATATGCCACCATAGCATCATTATCCAATGAGTTGTTTTATTCAATTTTTCGGTTGTACTTACCATAACTATAGGAGTAGATTTAGGAAATATAATTGTGAATGGTGTATAAAAATGTACATTTAAAATACAAGAAAAATTGAATTGGTTCACATTGGAATCTTCCATTTTGTATCCTTTCTAATGGTATCAGAGCACATATTGATCCCAGTGTAGTTTCTTCTTCATGGTCGATCAAGACACTTCCACTGTCCCTCCCAAGATCGATGTAACTTCTCCATGTTTTCTTCACCCCAGTGACTATCCAAATGCCCCTCTAGTCTCTCCTCCTTTAGATGGAAACAATTGTCCAACATGGCATCGTCCCATGCTCATGGCCCTTGAGGCGAAAAATAAATTATGCTTTGTTGACGGGTCCTTGCCGCATTCTCATTCAACCTCTTCAAATTATCCCTTATGGATACATTGCAATAGCATGGTGAGGTCTTGGTTGATTCATTTTACTATAATAACGATCTCACATAGCATTCTCTGGCATGACTTGGCAAATGATGTCTGGAATGATCTTCAAGAGCACTTCTCCCCTCGTAACGCTCCAAGAATTTTTTTTAGATATATAGGGCTTTGTACACATCGACAAGGTACAGCTTCGATATCTACCTATTGCACTATCATTAAATCCTATCAAGATGAACTATTGTCGTGCCAAGCCTTGCCGACTTGCAATTGTGAAGCAATGTCGACTCTGCTATAGTTTCCTAAGACGGATTCATTATTAGATTTCCTCTAATACCTTAATGAATCTTATGTCATGGTTCAGAGTCAGATCCTCCTTATAGATCCACTCCCTACCATCAATAGAGCATATGCCTTACTTTTACAAGAGGAATGATAGCGCACTATTCAAGATAGTCACTTTGTTATTCCTGATCCTACTGCCATGGCCGTGCTTTGTCTTAATGATGCTCACACTTCTCTGTTTGCGGGTTCTTCCAAACCCATTTTACATTATACTCATGTGGAAGGGATGGACATCTTGAAAGCAAGTGTTTTAAGAAGCATATATGTTCGGAGTAGTGAAATGATTGTAACAAGCACGCCTCAAATGATTCTGGTTGCCAACAACATTCACGCCTAACTAGTTATCCGACTGTTGCCACAGCTGCCACTATTGATTCCTCATCTCCACCGACCCGTACCGCTACACAAATAAAACAACTCCTTCATTTACTTACGGCTAGTAATACTGCACATTCTTCTCACCCTTTGGTGAATTTAGCAGGTACTTTCATTTGTTTAAATCCCACTTCATCCTGGATCCTAGACTCTAGTGCGACAAATCATATATCTTGTGGTGCAACCTTATTTTCTGAATTCTATGATTGTACAACCTACAACCATGTGTCCCTTCCTGTTGGGATTATGGTTCATGTTCAACGAGTTGGGCGAATTTCTCTACTATCATATCTAACTCTTGATCATGTTTTATTTGTTCCCCAATTTCGATTTAATCTTCTTTCAATTAGTAAACTTACTTACTACTCATATTTCTATCAATATTGCATTTATCTCTGGTACTTGCTTTTTTTAGGACTCGATCTCGATGAGGACTTTAGCGACGGGTAAGCGGCACGGTGGTTTATACTACCTTTCCATACCCCCAACCTACTTCTTTGACATCCAACACCACACTAGGCGCACACATTGACCACTGGTATTGGCAGTTGGGACATTTAGGTTCATCTTCTCTTCATCATCTGCAAGCTTTAGACAATAACATTTCATTTTCTAATACTATTCCTTGCACTATATGCTCACTTGCGAAACAATCTCACTTGCCATTTCCTTCTAGTACAATTTCTACTATTTCATGCTTTGATTTAATGCAATTGGATGTTTGGGGGCTATATCGGACAATCTCTTTAACTGGGGCATCTTTTTTCTGACTGTATTGATGATTATTCCGATAGCACGTGGTTTTATTTAATGTCTTCTAAAGCTAATGTAGATCATTTTATTATTAATTTCTTTTTTATGGTAAAAACCCAATTCGTTAAACAAATTCGGTGCATCTGATCTAACAATGGAAAAGAAATTTTCAATTAGCTTCCCATTTCTTTTCTAGACTCCATCGGTGTTGTTCATCAATCGAGTTGCATGTTCACTCCTCAACAAAATGGGGTGGCGGGGCGCAAGCACTGGCACCTTTTAAATATTACTCATGCCTTACGCTACCAATCCAACCTTCCTATTGACTTTTAGGGTGAATGTGTTCTCACTGTCGCCTACATCATAAATAGACTTCCCATTGCCATCTTGAAAGGGCAAACTCCATAGGAGGTTTTGCATGGTCAATCATCGAATCTCACTCACCTTGGAGTCTTTGGTTGCTTGTGTTTTAGGCGTAACACCTCTATTCAAAATAAATTTGATGCCCGTGCTACCTCAAGGGTTTTTTTTGGGATATCCCAATTGTAAATAAGGGTATCACATTTTTATCTCCTCACCAAAAAGCTATATGTGAGTTGAGATGTGTTTCACGAAACAATTTTTCCTTACTTGATACTGCCCAACCCTACCTTTTCAGGGTTGCCTATATTACCATTACCTATCACACAATGTGATGAGATAACCTTGCCCCACACCACCACAAACACCCTTACCTCCACCGCCTAAACAATCCACTAGACCTCAACAAATACGTCAACCTCTCCATTACCTCCAGGACTACTGTTGTTCGCTTACTCAAATACTAAGTTTCGCTAAAGATAATGATCCACGTATCTCTTACCCCATGTCTAATTTTCTCCAATATACTCATTTTAAACAACCCCATTTGGCATTTCTTACTTCTTTGTCTACTACCACTGAGCCATCTACTTTCACATAGGCAATGCATCATCAAGAATGGAAAGACATCATGCAAGCTAAACTTAAAGCTCTTTCTCATAATCATATGTGGTCCCTCGTACCACTTCCACTTGGCAAGAAGGCCATAGGCTCCAAGTGGGTCTATATAATTAAATGAAAATCTAATGGTAGTATTGAACGATATAAGGCCCGCCTAGTCGACAAAGGCTATACCCAGGTTGAAGGGAAAGACTATTATGATAACTTTCCTTTGCCCATGTTGCCAAATTGGTTACAGTTTGTGTGCTTTTGGCCATTGCCACAGCTAAGGGATGGCCTCTTGAATAAATGGACGTTAACAGCACCTTCTTACAAGGAGACTTGGATGAGGAAGTCTATATGAAACCTCCATCTAGTTTTCGACATAAGGGGGAGAATCATGTGTGCCAACTTCACAAATCTCTATTGTCACGGCCTAAATTTCGCCAAAACCTAGGCTAAAAGATTACTAAGTTAATTAACCAAAATTAACTAACCTAGCTCGGACTCTCTCAAGTCCTACCTAATCGCAACTTAAGTTCATTTAATTTTCAATCAAAAGATATTTAATTTGGAGTCGCCACTAATCATTTCTTGGTAGGTTGATTAGAAACCTAAATAAAGTAATGGGAGAATTACTTTATTTCTATGAACTAGAGATTATGAGTCCAAAGACTTGATTACGCTAGACATTTATTTAACGCCTTTTCGGTACCTTTCATTTTTATGAAAAATCATTGGCAAGCAGCTTGATTGGATTTTAACCTAAAGCACTAAGCATAGGTTATCACACGGGTACGCAATCAATGAAATAAAAATTCACAAATCAAGTGATAAATGGTACGAAGCACATGCCAAACAATTAAGTTCCCTCTTTTTGATTTTCGCTTTTTTAGGAAAAAGACTAACCTATATGAAGTGCATGAAATTAATCTAAATGCATGACCAAATCTAATGACGGGCTAACATGAATGCACCTAAACATTATACTAAATGAGCCTAGACTATATGATGTACCCAACTTGACATGCACATGTGATGAATGTTCTTGGTATTTTCTTATGATTTTCGGAATTAAAATTTAATGGAATTAAAACTACGCTAAATGATGATTATCTTAAATATTCAGGAATTAATCTAAATTAAATCCTAAAATATTTTGGAAAATCTTATCCTAATTCTAAATGTTTTAAGAATGGAATAAATCTAAATGAATGTAATCCTAATCTATATGCAAGATTATTTAAATAAAACTAAATCCTATGAGATATCGTTTTTAGAAAACGTTATCTTTCTAAAATGGAAAGAAACATATGAGATACGATTTCCAAAAAATCATATCTTTCTAAAGATGATTTTAAATGTGGAATCTCTAGTAAATTGCACATTCCTACTTATTTTGATTTAAAAACAGAATTTCAAATTTTTTAATTTAGGAAAGATATCCGAATGATTTTAGCAAAAATAATTCAAACGACTAATAAATTTGGAGAATCAAATCTACATGGTTGTAGATTGGACAGTCCAAATTTCCATGTGAGGGGGACGCAATCTTATGGTTAAGATCAGTCCGTGTTCGCACGTTGTCTAATAAAAGGAAAATCCTTTTATGAATTATTTTTTATTTTAGAAAAATTTTCATAATAATTAAAAATCAAGTTAAATCTGAAAATCTTCTAAAATATGCACATTCAAATCATATAATTTGAAATTATGTCATATTATCAATAAGAAATATTCGGATGAGAGAGTTACCTAATTTGAACTTGCAGAAATTGACTTTCCTTCTTTGAAAATCGCGAATCGGGGGCTAGGGCCAGCTTCTGCGAGTGCCATGGGACTTCTAGGGTCACCGGAGAGCTACTAGAGACGGTAGGACGACAAGTGGCAAGCGGCAAGCTACTTCTCCACGAATTCCCTCTAAACTTTCATCAAACAGGTGGCGAGCGTGCACTTCAGAGGCTCCCGTGGATTCAAATCAGCACCAGAGTTGATGGGTTTCGATGGGTACACTTCTGGGACTTCAAGGAAGGGATTTCGACTACTGGGGATGGGCGAACCGGCGTTAGAGAGCAGCGACCAGAATCGGCCCCTGTTTTTGTGTAGAAACAAATACCGTGACAGGCCATGTTCGTGGGCTTGGCTCGTCTCGGTCGTGGCTCTTCTTGGCAATCGGCTTAGACGGATGCGAAAAACTTCACACAAGCTTCATTTTGACTACTCGCGGGCCTCAGGGGACGCCAAAAACTGGTCGGAAAAGGGCTCGGAAGATGGCTCACCGGTCGGTTTTACCCTCTGTTTTTCTGGGTTTGGTCTCACTATACCAACGAACATGGGGTTTTCTCAGGCTCGATTCTTCACGTCCGATGATTCTCCGGATATGCTTCTTGGATGGATGCGAAATACTTCTCTTAGGCTTCGTGTCGATATGTAGCTTGCAGGAGCAGCGACGGTGGCAGAACAATGGTGGCAAAGTGGCTCGCCAGTTGATAGAGAGGTCGATTCTCTCTCTCTCTCTCTCTCTCTCTCACGCCTCTTTCTACGTTTTCTTGAAATTTTGATGATTTAATTGTGCTCTTCCTTGATTCAGAGATATAACAGGATATATATAGACAAGCTTGAGAGTTTTCTCATTTTTTGGGTATTTACGGTTTGGTCCCCGAACTTTCTAATATTGCAAATTGGCCCAAAAGCTTGTTTTTCTTTTCAATTTGGACCCTATACGGTTTGGCTAGCCCATTGAGTGGCCTTGGTCGAGCTTAGCCCTCTTGTGGGCTCCTATTCCTCTTGCAGGCTTAATTTTAGCCTTTTTCTAATTGATTAATGAATTCTTTAATTACTAAAAAGACTTTTATCCCTAATATCAAATTAAGCGGGATGAATTAACCTCAAATTATGCCCTAAGGCCTCTGTGAATCTCGAGCGCTTCCCTTCGTGCCTTGGCCGAATTTTCAATTAACTTTAGCCCGATTCACAAGTCCTTTTTCTATTCAATTTTGCCTCTAGTTCAATTTTTAATGGGAAAAATGCATGATTTAATTATGCTTAAAATTTAAAAAAAATGCTCCTAATTCTAAATGCAAACTAAATGTAATCAAATTATATATTTTTTGTTGGGGCTAGGGTTGGTCCCTATTTTTTTGTGCAATTTAATAAATTCTAAATAAAAACTAAATGATGGTCAAAATTTAGGTGTCAACATCTATATGTCTTGAAACAAGCATCCCCATCAATAGTTTTTAAAGTTTTTTACTGCCTTATATGACTTCGGTTTCACACATTCTCAGGCCAATCATTCCCTCTTTGTCTTACACAATGGCAGTGACTATGAGTTTGTGGTATTGTATGTCGATGATCTAGTCCTTACCGATACTAATGCTTCTTTGATTGATTCAATGAAGACTATGTTACGCAATCAGTTTCACATTAAGGACCTCGGGCAATCAGTTTCACATTAAGGACCTCAGGCCTCTAAAATATTTTTTGGATATTGAGGTGGCTCAATCCTACTCTGGTCTGTATTTATGCCGGAGAAAATATATCTTAGATATTCTAAAAGATTGTGGTTTTAGTGGAGCCCAGCTAGCTTGTGATATTCCGAAATTTTGACTTTATGGATTAATCAAAGGACGATTGACAATTTAATTCGAAAAAAGTATATAATCGGATTTTCAGACGTTTTCGCACGATCAAGGTAATAAAATGGAATTCGATAGATTTTAATCACGAATTCTAATCCGATAACAAGTATTTGACATTACGAAACCAAGATATCAAAGTTTGTCGATAAACCATAAATTTTCAAATAAGTGACGGTAAGCCGAAAATTTAGAACCAAAGAGACATTATGGACTTGACATGAACCAACGGGCCTACTACCTATGAAATTCGGCCACCAAGAAGCCCTATTATGGAAAATGGCCGTTTTGTCCCCAAAAGCCCATTTAGGCCTAAATAAAGAACCCATTGGATATCAAGCCCATTAAGTTCATTACAATTCAAATCCAAGCTCACATGAATAGTGCAAGCCCATATGAATAGTGTCGAGGGTAGAAATGACTATTTTGCCCATTCTAAAAGAACTTGGACTTTAAGAGGCATTAATGGATGCAAGACAAGATGGATTAATGTTTGTCTTCTCTTTCGCTCTCTCTTTCCCCCCTTGGCCGAACACCCCTTGCCTCTCTCTCTCTCTCTCTCTCTCTCTCTCTCCTCATTTTCTTCCTTTTTCCTTCTAGTTTCATCACCTTGTCGCCCACTTTGCCGCCGCCGTTCACCATGCCGTGCCGAACTTGAGCCATGTATTTGCTACCGTGGAACCGTGCCGTCCATCACCGTGTAGCTGCACTCTCATCGCCCAAGCCGAGCCAAGCTACTATCACACCGAGCCAAGCCGCTGTCCACACCCATTTTTCCGTCCATGTGCCATCGCCAAGCCGCCGCCGCCGCCTTCGCGCCGTCGCCACCGTCGCCACCACCATTGAACGGTGAGTTAGCTCCATAAACTTTGATTATGTTGTTAATTGCACTTAAGATTAGATTAGTTAACTATGGTTGGTTTAGTTAACTATGATTGAGTTAGTTAACTATGATTGGGTTAGTTAACTATAGTTGAGTTAATTAACTATGGTTAAATTAGTTAACTATGATTGTGTTAGTTATTAATTAGTATGCTTTGTGTTGGTAATGTGCGATATATTTATATATGCTTTGGTGTGTTGTAAGAGAAGAATTTCCTTAGAATGGTAATTATTTTTATGAACTGTTATTTCTTATTTGAAATAATGTAATTTTTAACATTTAAATGGTGATTGGTGTGGTGTCGTACTCAAATACTGAGTTTTATGCATTGGAATAATCTAGGAGGCTTGAAAAATGAAACACATGAAGTTTGACTTGAAAAGCATGTTGGTGTGATCATGTTTGTTATATTTATTGCATTTTTACGTGTGAAAATAGTAATAAGTTTGACGTATGAGTACGAATCATGGCATGAGTACACATCATGAGTGCATTGGCTAAATGAAAGAAGAAATGAGATTGGTATGCCTATGTGCTCGTGTGGTCACAAAAAGTACAGACCCTCAATGGTGATTGGGGACGATATCCGATTTTATCGATGATATTATCAGACGCCTGGCGGGGGTCCGGATGACAGATCGCGATAGAGGCCGGACCGACTCTCCTTTATGGAATTCTGTTTGCTAGTGGGCGAGGTCGGGGTAGGGCCGCACCTCGATCGACCAAGAGGAGACGTTGCTGTGCCTGATGGTTTTAGGACGATGCCTAGTCATGCCGGAAGACCACCAACCTTCGGGTTATGTCATAGCCCAGAGAGGTTGAGAACCGCCAACCTTCAGGTTGTGCCATGCCCGATAGCAGGTGTAATCACTAGGCATAAAATTGGATCACACTTAGATGTATTATGTGTGAGAAATGGTGTTGTGTGTTATGATGTTGTACCTAGTCTGATGCATTGCTTATAAAATGTTATAATCAATATCATGTAGGGCATGTGCCAAGGTAAGGTAAGAATGCCTGTGATTTGTTTATCAATTGAGTTGAGTTACTCGAACCTATTATAGATTGTGTAAAACGAGAGTCACTCATTATTGATCTGTCATCGATGTTAAGCCGCATGTTTAGGGTATGGCTCTAGGTGAATCAACACCCTACACGAGGCTTCAGTTGTTAACTTGTTGATATTTTATCTTATTTGTTGTTGTTAACCGCTTTTCAAACCAATAGTATAGATATACATCCAGTATGGTTCAGGGTTCCTACAGACCAGAGCTCGAGGTAAAACCGTACCTTATCCCTAGTGTTGACTACCGTTATGAACTTCATATTACTACGATCTAGGTTGACAAAGGTTTGAGGCGTCTGATGCCACCTTATTTTAAAGTGTGGTTCGCTCGCCATGGTGACGCCTTTTTTGGTCCATTAAGGGATTTTGATGGATCGAGCAAAGGTGGAGCTTCGAGCGAAGGAGTTTGGGATCCCATGGATCTAGATGTTCTTGATGGTGTAGTGGAAGATCTAGAGTCCAATCTGGATTAGGAGAGTGATCCCGAACCTCCTCTCAAGTACTACCTTTAGGTTGAATGTGGAGAGCCGACTTTTGACATAACCCCGTAGTATAGCGAAGATAAGTTAACTTGACCCTAGTATCTTTTTTATGGTCTCAATAGGAAATCGCAGCAGTAAAGGGGGCGACAACCACCTTGCCTTCTTCCTCAATTTTTCTCTTTTCTCTTTTTATTTTTTATTTTTTAATATTTTTTATTTAATCAATAAAGTGAAAAAGACCAAAATGCCTCATATTCAGGCCCTTATTTGAAATTTTTTGGCTACTTCAGGTCCTTAATTGAAACAGGGTCCACTTCGAGCCCTTATTTGAAAAATCAAGACCACTTCGGGCCCTTAATCGAAATTTTTCCTTAAACCTATTGGTGGCCTATCTAATGCCGGAGTGGCATTTACATCAGGAACGAATGATCCAATTTGCTAACTAATCTGCATACAAATTTTCTTCCTAAAAGTATGAAGAATTTTGACTTGTTGGAAGTACTTTAATAATTTCCAAATCGAAAGATGAGGATGTCGGTAAAATAGAGAGAAAATTTGTTTTTTGAATCAGTGCAATTGCAACTTGTGAGTCCACCCTTAAAATGATTTTGGGAATGCCAAGAGAGATTGCCAATTCGAGGCCCAAAAGTACACCCCAAAGTTAAGCTTTTAAAAAAGAGCACACTCTTACATGTTGGGCAAAACCAGCAAGTCATTCATCGCAGAGAATCCCGTCTACTGAAGTTGGACATGAGTTATTTTAGAGGCCCCGTCAAAATTTATTGACGTGGTATACATAAATCTGATGTGAAGCTTTTTTTTTTTCTTTTTTTTTTTAATCTTTGAGCATATGTGGTGCCACGTCAGAATTTAGGCTAAATAAAATAAAATGAAAGCCAATTTTAAAAAAAAAAACGGAGGAAAAAAAGGAGGGGGGGCAGTTGGTCCTCACCAGCAATGCAGGGGTGGCGGCGACGCTCATTCAAAAACCCCACTCACGGTGGCTCTATCTTCGCTTTGATTTCTTTGATCTTTCTTCTTTGTTATTTTTATTTCGGCCTTTTTTTTTCTCCTATTTTTTATTTTATTTTTTTCCCTAAAGTGAATTTTGAATTTGGTGGACAAAAAATTAAGCACGAAAAAGGGTTCAAAAATCCCTGCACAAAGGCTCTGACACCGCATGCAAGAACCTGAATCGACCCAAGATCCGTATACAGACTTTAAAAACATCTCAATTACAATTTCAGATAAGATAGTACTTGATTAAGCCAAGTTGACAACATGCAAGCTCCGCTAAGGTAGTGCTGCTCCAAAAGCCCTTTTCCTTTAGGTCTTCCTTTACGATATCCTATTTCTTAATGGATTGTTCTCTTATTAAGAAGAAGATTGTATGAAAATCAAGAGCAATCGTAACATGATAATTATAAAAAAAAAAAAAATCTAAAGTTATTATATGGCTATCAATTCAATTTTAATTTTTCAATTTTCTTTTTGACAATTTGTCAATTTAGTGCCGACCCTTTTGACGATTTGCAAATATAGTCATTCCGACCAATTTCAAACAGGAATCGTTGACGTGGCCATCCACATTAGTGTCATGTCACATAGGACGGCTACAATAATCTAAAATGACAATATTGGCCAATTGTCAAAAGATTCAAGACTAAATTAGCAAAATTAAAAAGTTAATATAAAATTAGCCACCGTACAATAGATTTAGGAATTTTGGGACAATCCAACTTTGCTCCTGTGTTTAGAAATAGCATTGCAAAGCCCTTTAGACCTTCAAAGGCCCTTAGGCAAATGCTAGTGTGTTTAACATTTATTTTTAGAGTCCATTTTCCAAATGCTAGCATTTACAATGCCTTCTAAAGGCCTTTAGCTCAAGGCTCTTCCTCACTTGCTTTGGCTTTCTCGGCACACAATAGACCTCAATTAATGAATTTTTTGAATTTCCAATCTTACCCTTAATTACTAATCATTATTCCACATTTACCTCTTCTTTAAAAACCCTTAAATTTATTGCCTCTGTCTTCCCTTCCCTCTCTTCGCTCGCACGCTCGCCTAACGAAACACAGCTCAGCTAGTGACATCGCTCGCCTAGTCACCTCTGGTCGATGGTTGTTGTCGATAGCTAGTCGACAGTCGCACCGTCACTCCAAATCTGTTGTCGCAAGGCTTGACAAGGTCGCGCGACCCCAACGTCCTCGCGCCTACGGTCTAGCGACCTCGAAGCCCTCTCCCGGGCTCTGAAGTAATCCCTAGAATTTTCTTCATCCCAAATCCGACGACCATGGAAGCTCCGAAGAAATGGAATGTCACCTTCACAAAGCACCTGAAGCCGAAGCGTAATGTCTATCGCAAAGGCTTCCTCTCTCTCCGCAACTCCATTGACAAGGTACCTTCGCTTTCACTACTAATCTCTGCCACTAAAGTCCAACTCAACCCGATCGGCAATTTATTTACCTTTGATTGGGCTCCAACATGATTCGATTTGATCGGCTAATCTATGTCAAAACTGTACTGGCAATGGATTTGTTACCGTTTGTCTTTGAATTTAGCTTGCTTGATCAAACTGAAAGGCAACAACTCAATGTTGCTTATGATTTCATTTTTACTATAAACGTGGATTGTCCTGTTCTGTGCTTTTGGTTGTAATACTCTCCGTGATTGAGCTTGTTTTGAGTAGATTAGTCCATGCTGTGATTGATGGTCGGATATATGACATGTAATGTTGTATGATGGCAACGAGTAGCTATTGGAATGCAAGATTTTGAAGAATCATGAAGTTATTTGTTTCGATGAGACATTGATGTTCAATGCTTATTTGATTGATGTTGGAGAGCCTGAAGGAGGGCAAAAACCTCTAGATGATACTTACATTCACAATCGAGGAAAGAAAATCACTAAGTGTACAACTTCACTTCACAGAAACAAGTTCCTTGACATATTTGTTTTTCTTCATGCTGATCTCTTTAATGGTTTAAAATTTGACAACTCATACTTGAACATACTCAATGTTGGGATTATCTTCCTAATTATTGCACAATCCACTTGGGTTACGTTTTGAGAAGATAGACGAGCAAAGTGGAGAAGGATAAACGGCAGACGAACGTGACGAATGGAGTTCCCCCTGCCTGATTATTGTTGGGCAATGGGACTTAGGAGTTCCCTCTACCTGGGATATTGCTTACTTGTCTTCTTCTTCATAGTTGTTTTGTTGGGTCAAATCATCAGTAGGTGCAATGTGATGAATGTGAAGTTCTTGGGTTTGATTCGTTAAATGTCCGAATGGCTTTGAACTGCTACTTGGGTACGGTTCAAGATATATTTTGATTGATTTAGAACCCGGATGCAAACATTTGCGATTGATCTATTGTTGCTTTTTTTCAATGTGCAACTGGCCTTTTGAAAGTCCATACTTTTAAAGTTTTTCCTTTTTGTTAACCGTACTTTCAATTGATGCAGAGTTTTGGTTGAGTTTCTGGTCTAAGGTTCACTATAATTCCCTCCATGAAATTCGAGGTGTGTTTTCCTTTTGGCTACTTAAATCCTTTGGCGCGGAATATACAGTTGTATTGCCTACGTAACTTTTTCATTTTCTGCAAATGCTCCAATTCCTCAAAAACCGAAAAAGAAACGCTGGTTTTTTTAGAATGAATTTGTTGTTTTATATATTTTACCATTTGGCTTGTCTAATATTCATCATTTTTGTTGGTCAGATGCGATAGCAGGTTAATTATAGATGAGGTGCGATGATCCACAGTATAAATTTATGATATTTTTTAGATTTTTTTTTATGAGACAGATGTTCCGTTGCATCCCTTCACTGAATACTTTTTAGTGTCTATGTACAGCATTTGATATCATCAGATTTTCTCAAAAATGTTTCCTCCGAGAACAAAGATCAATTTTTTTTCTCGATCACAATACGTTCTTTTTGTACTTCTTACCGTGTTCATTCCTGTGTGTCGAAAAAATGGACCGAATGTGAGGGAAGTGTTGAAGTATAATAATTTTTTTCAATTAAAAGGCAACAACTTCAATTGAGGGGGTGAGTGCTTTAAATAATAATGCATCTTTGATATGGCACATTTATGTGATCGAATAGTCATGACTTTAGGAAATAGTTAAGGATGTTCGTAATTTTTAAGGATAATGTATTCCCTTCTTGTATATGTGACCATGTTTATTATAATGAAATTGCGCTTTTTTTAATTGAGAAAGATCCACTTTTATGTAATTTTTTTAGCCAAAAAAGAAATGTGAATTTTTATTTATAAATATGTTAATACATCTATTTTACATTACACTCAATATGAAAATACAAAAGTTGTGGTCATTGTTTCTTTTCAATTTTAACAAATCGATAATTAAAATTTTTAAATTGGTCACACCAAAGAGCTTTCCAAATATATTTCTATCAAATGGCATTTCTCTCAAAGTTGCTTTTCTAGGCACTTTCCAATTATAGTTTACCAAAAGGTATTTGCTATTTATGAAAACCTTTCAGCTTAAAATAATTTGCATTTTCCCAAAAGCCGAACCAACGGCACCATTAGTCTGTCTCAAGGACTATGAATTGGGAAGAACTGAAACAGATATTAAAGTCCAGTGTGCAATTTGAAATGAGCCAAAATTTAGAATAGACTTCAGAAAAAGAAGACCTTTCATTACGGAGCTCTTACAAATTATTTTCATCTTCCAGACTAGACTCGGTCTGCATCAGCGAACAATCCACATTAAGATGCAGATGAGAACATCTTGATGCGAAAATAGCAACAGATTTGTGCCACATTTTGCCTATCTACCAATAGTTTATCTGGTAGAAGAAGAAGTGCCAGAATTAATCCATATTTAGAAACACCATCATCTACTCTAGATAATCCAGAATGGCAAAGCCTGTTTTGGAATGGGAGGGATGGAGAAAATCGCTCTTGCCCATCAAAAACCTTTGGAGAACTCCTGATCTCCTTCATGACAACCCCATCTTTATAAAGCTTCCAAGCTCTATCAAAGGCCTCTCAACAGGTCTTTGGACATCCCACACATCATAAAAGAAGGCTGCAAAGATGAATTCCAAGGCTTTTGCTGCCCTCTTCTTTGCAGTTTTCGTCTTCTCTTCCTCAGCCGCCAGCGCCTTCAACATCACCAGACTCCTCGGCCGATACCCGGAATTCAGCACTTTCAATGACTTTCTAACCCAAACCAAGCTCTACGAACCAATCAACCACAGGCAGACCATCACGGTCCTCGCCGTTGATAACTCGGCCATTGGTGCCATTTCAGGGAAGCCCGAGGATGTCCTCAAGAGGATCCTGAGCGTGCACGTTGTTCTCGACTACTATGATGTCGAGAAGCTCCAAGACCTGTCGAAGAAATCTACCCTGCTCACCACATTGTACCAGACCAGCGGAACCGCTGAGAACCAGCAAGGGTTCTTGAACGTGACCAAACTGAGCAGTGGAGACATCGTGTTTGGGTCTGCAGTGAAAGGAGCGAGCCACGATGCCAAGCTCGTGAAGGTCGTGGCTTCTCAGCCCTACAACATCTCGGTCATTCAGGTTAGCTCGCCGATAATTGCACCGGGAATCGATGCTTCCAACCCAAACGGAACTGTCAAGGTTAATGCCACCACGCCGTCTGCTTCGCCAGCGGCAACACCCAAGAAGGCCCCCACTTCAAGCCCTGCCAAGGCCCCGGTCGCAGCCGATACACCCGAGTCGTCAGAAGCTCCAGCTGCTGAAGAACCGGCAGCAGATGCTCCCGCCGATGCACCGGAAGCAGACTCACCAGCGAGCTCTCCCCCAGCACCAGCACCCATTTCAGATGTAGATGCAGATGCACCAGCTCCTGCGAAATCTTCGAGCTCTCGCGTAGCTTCGCAAGTTGGTGTGGGCATCGTGATGGGTTTGTTGTCAGCGATCGTGGCGTAAATGTGTAGCCCGGTTCCATTAAGCTTTTTTCAAAACAAATGGATACGATATAGCTCTTTACTTGTCTAATTGCAGCAGATCAGACATTCACACAGTTAAGGATTGTACAATTCTAAACAAGCTACATCGTCCTGCCACCCCATGGTTCTCTGCAATCTCTCTCGCCCTCTATGTTTGGCATGTAACAACAATTACAAGAAACAAAACGGACCACGGACGACTCGCCAATGGCAGAGGAGAGAATAGGAAAGGAGAAGTTATGTGTCACACGCGCAAACCCATCTCGCCAATTCATGTGCTGCTCTCTTTCGAATCGCGTCTTGGGTGGTAAGGAGGTATGCTGATCACGGCAATAACAGTCCAAGCTTCTATGATCCAGTACTTGTAGGAAAAGAGATAATCGTCTTCATACAAGAATTTCGCCTAGTTTGTAAGCTTAAGGCCAAAGGTTATAGCAAACCTTGTAGGCTTGGAATAGTGCAAGGCCTGGGCCTACAGGCAGCTAATCACGTTAGGTTAGAGAAGAATAACCTTTTTCAGCTCCTTTGGACATCTCTAACCACAGCAGCTCTGAAACACTGGCAAGCTAAATGAACAAATAGTTGGAGGTACATATGGTTTTTATAAGCGAGAGACCCTCCACAAAGTCGAAATTCGGACTTCGAACATTAGATTTTAGGGCAATGACATTAAATTTTGTATGATTCTATTAACTAGTGGCCCAGAGACACTTATTAAGTAACTAATTAAGAAAATTTTATGATTTTTAGGGAACAAGTGCACTAAAAGTCATAAAACTTCTCACGATAGTGCAAAATTGAGTACTTAAACTTTCAAAAAGTGTAATCAAGTCTTATACAATCAAATCCTTCCATTATTTGTCCAACTTCACCAATGGAAAAGGCTAATATGGCTTTTTAAAGTATTTTCTCCCAATTATGTGGTACTAATGTGGCTAAATTATGAAGCAAAAAGCTTAAACAATATCATTTTGGTCCAAATCTTATTTTTAATCCAAATTTGATTTAAATTAGATCTAAAAAATAAGTTAAATTAAAAACACACACACACAAAATGGCACCATTACAAAGGGCGGGCTAGGCACAATTATGGCCAAAGGCCGCCGAATCTAGTAGCCTTGCCTACAATTGACAAGGATCGCCAACCATTGGATGAGGCTTGGTGACCCCTTGCTGACTATCACCCCACCATTGCCAACCCTTTTGGTGATGGTAGGTTTGCAGTTGTTTTTCTTTCTTTCTTTCTTTCTTTCTTTCTTTCTTTCTTTCTTTCTATTTTTGTGTCTTTTAATATTCAATTTTAATGGGAAAAGTTACAAAAAAAAATTCTAAACTATGCTCACTATGACACATTATCCTAAACTTTCTTTATCACATCAAAAATCCTAAACTATGCCAATTGTAACATATTTACTCTAATTGTTTTTTTAGACATAAAAAACCCCAAACTTGTATTTATGTGATTTTTTAGTTAAGGTTTCGTTATATGATTTTTCAGCTAAAATAATGTCATATTTATTTCATTTAAACCTCGTGGGTTTTAACACTGTTTATTTTCCAGCATTTATATAGGTAGATTTTTAACGATTATCATTAGAAGAATTTTAATTGAGGGTAAATGTGTCACACAAATACAAGTTTGAAATTTTTTAGTGTGTCACAATAGACATAGTTTAGGATTTTTTGTGACATTTTCACTATTTTTTAAATCTAATTTAAATAAAATGTAAGTTAAAATAATATTTTAACCAAAATAAGGTTGTTTTAACTAGCCAAATAGAGGGAAAATAACAAAAAAAGTTGCATGAGCATTTTCCATTAGCCATGTTGAACAAAATTAGCAAAAGGACTTTGTTGTAATAATTTGACAAGTTTTAAAACTTAATTTACACTTCATAAAATTTTTAGGACTCAATTGCACTTTTGTTTCATAACGAATTTTAAAGTTTCTAATGCACTTATCCCTGTACTTAACAAATAGGCCAAGGGCAGTACTTAACAGTGCCCAATTTTACCAAACTGATGGCTCTGTTTTAATTCATCAATCTCCATTTAGAATCTATTAAACAATTCTCTCAACAGCAAATCCTTTTTATATCGATACAAAACTCACTCCCAGGAGGCCACAGTAAACATGCTTTCCACATCCATGTAACTGCAACAACCAGCGAGGCAGACCTAAGCGTATCACTATTAAGACTCAAGAGTACCTAAAAGGACCAGGACAGAGGAATCTCTGTTCGTTCTTTCCACGAGAGATGCAGCAGAATCCTAGATTCTGAGGAATAAATAGTGACACAGAAGCGCAATGCTAGCATTTAAAGTGAGGAGGCCAGCTTTCAACTTCCAAGCAAACCACAAGGAAACAGATTAGAATCAGAAGACATTCACAATCAATTAAGCAGAAGGACCAAATATCTCAACTATCTAAGAGGTAGTTTGAGGAGAAATGGAGGACAAATTTCCTTGTAAGATCGATACAAGTAAAGGAGAGGCCTCGACCTCAACTTCGTAATTTCCTGACCTAGTATGCACGTCCTATCGCTGTTCAAAGACATTAAAGTCAAAAAGACAAACCCTATCCTAGCAGTTCCATCCATGCCCTCCATGGCATCAAATTAGGGGTGAACACTAAGGTTACTGCTGATCAAAAAGAGCCAACAAACTTCGGGGTGAAATCCTCCGTGCAGACAAAATTCCCTCTTAAGCAAAGTTACTTCAGGCTTTGACCTTGTGGATTATGTCCAATATCACCTTGTCCATGTCAAGAGCCTTCATGGGGCCAAATGGTCGTTTCATGTCCTGCACTCATGTAATACGATAAGGTCAAGAATACACATCTGAGTGAGGAATAAAATGGATCACAATCTCTCATAGATTGGCTGGTACCAGCAAAATCGAAAGAGGGTAAGGGTGAGTACCATAATGAAAGTACTACAAAGTTAAGATCATTATCAACGTGTTTAGTAAACAAATAAGAAAATCACATGATCTTGTATGAAACTTGTTAACAGCAGAATGATAAGGCATTAACAACTATGCTACCAAGGTGCACTCAAGTATCTAACCATAGATATGAAAGAAAGGAATATGTTAAAGGATGCTTCTAGGGCACCTATTAAGGGTCATTAGTTGTGTTTTTTGAAACATCCGTGTCTATTTTGAGTAGGGGAGATTTTTTAAATGAGTTATTGCTCAGTTTTCAAAATGCATTGATATCCGCTATTATTATTTTTAGTAGTCTTCACTAGTGGCCTTGGGGAACTCGTTAACAATATCCTAAATGAAATTATGCCCATACCATTGAATAGCCAATTTAGAGAAGGGAAATGCCAAGTTCTCATTTAGGTCCATCCAATGTCCAAGGCACAACCCACACTGTCAGTAACCTAGGAAAGTATTATACACACCATATACTAGCTTGCTGTCACAGGTTATGCAAACCTTGGCAACAAAGTGAAAGGGGGAGCATATGTATGTTGCATCTGATAATCATTACAGTAACCATATATATCTTGTAGTATGTGATGGAAAAGATCTATTGGTAAAGCACTCTAATAACTAGTATGGTTCAAACAAAAGCATGCTTTATAAACATCAACATGTGCACAAAATGAGTGTAAAGGAGATGAGAATGCTTCGTTGATAATGCAGGTATATGGAAAAAGATGATTAGAAATAATTCTATCCAAGAAAAATGTGTTGCTCCATTCGAGGATAAGATCAGAAAAGATCATTAAAGATAGCTTGGTTAGTTCAAACAAATACCTACAGATGCTTCAGTAGAAGATGGGAGCAAGGGATGGCAATACTAGTTAGAAGGGGCAAGGAAAGTCCAACAAGGACATGGAAGGAGACAATCACCAAAGATATGAAACTTGTAGAACTTACAAAGGATCCAACAAAGAATCAAGTACAATGGCATAATAGGATTCATATAGACAAATTCACTTTGTAGGATAAAACTTAATTTGTTTTTGTAAACTTAAGTGCAAATCTTGAAGTAAAGGCACGGTTGGAGATTTTTCTCAGAGACTCATGCTTGTAATATTTGTTACTGAAAAGCTCACATCCACAAAAGGTGGAAGTACTTTCCACCAGCAAATTATTTCTGAGCTATCTGATAACCAAGTACCATAGATACATCCTTGGATGTAGGTCAAGTCATCCTTTATTCTACCTTACACGCAAGAATGGACAAAATTCAATCATCTATTCACAGCAGATATCATCTCTTTCACTCTGTCGTTTCAGACAAGATAGGTGCCAAGATTTCTCACAAATTCAAAAGAAAAAGGGCAGCAGTCTCTTGGGTTATGGATGAAATGGCAAAGGGAAATAAAGCCATTAATAAAGATATTGCCAAAGCACTAACCAATAGGCTGATGAATTTTTCGCCACCTTCCTCTCGTATTTCAAAGCAACCTCTTCTAGGCTGTAAAAAAAAAAAAAAAAAAAGATAAAAGTTTAGCTAACAGATCATCGTAAAATGACAACTCTCACTTAAAGTTCACTATACCTATGGGCGAGTAACAGCATTGTTCCAGGATTAGATAAAGGATGTTCTAAAATGCTTTCTGACAATCAAGGAGCAGTACATAATAAAACATACTACCTAGTACATTAAACATTTAAGGTCAGTCTTATAGTCTTTTACTTTGGATGACAATGAATGCAGTAACTACACATTATTAGCAATACCAAGCCGTTCACATTTTTTCTTTGAAATACATTTCCCCCAAGAGAATACAATCAACATATGGTCACAACCCGTCATCAATTTGGACAGCGCAGTTCATTGAAGATTTCGGTATTAGTTCTGTGCAGGGATCTTTGCTTAGTCAAATCCTGTTTACAACAGCTCCAATCCCCTAACATGTCGAAACAAAACGGAGGGGCAAGATTACCCCCCTATATAGCATACTCATGCTCACCTTATCTGGGTTGACCACTACAATGATGCCAGGCACACCTTTCTCCAAGCCATTCTTCACTTGAATAGCCCTTGTCTTGAAGGAATTGCATTGTTTGCTACACAAGAAGAAAAAAAACTAATTAAGAAAAAACGGTAATTTCTTTATCCCTATTGCAATTTTGAAAAAGAGAGATCTCGATGGCATTATCATGAAAGGAAGCTTCAAAATGATAAGTAGTAGCCGACTTCAATACAGCACTAAAGACTCAAATCATTACATACGTAAACCCAGTTAAAAATTTCTCTGTCAATTGGTCAAGTAAGTCATAAGCTCATCAAATGAGCATTCAGATGTAGACCTTATTCCGTTATCTAGCTGTTTAAATTTAAGAGAAAATTATAACAAATGGTTCGATTCTCATTTTTGTCTTCGCAGCAACATAAATATCTTCAAGTGCTACGATAGATCATACCCAAATCTCAGGGAACAAAAAGCAACACAAAACAACCACTAAGCTGAAAAGCATACTGGAAATACATGAAAGCTGAAAAGGCAGCACACATCCAGACAACGCAATTTGCTATCTCGACTATACAAGGACAGAAAGCAAGATGACAAGAATCTCCAGCATTAAACCAATAGTAGCACTAATCTACTTAGAACAATAGTATAATGCAAATACAGATAAAATGTTTGATATAAGTACACAATTCTAGTTCCCTGTTTCTTCCTGCTCTGATTATAAAATAGCTCTTAACAAAAACAGCAATTTTAGTATGATGGAATGAAATGAGATAGGAATGGAGTAGAAAAGGGAATCGAATGGCGTGAGTGCTTTTTCTATGCTTGACTATGATTTAAAAAGACAGATAATGTGCGTATCCAAATGAAGGAATATCAGTGTCAACCCTTCAGAAAGTAAGTGGGAGAGAAAAGAAAAGATGGACTAGGAAATGTATTCTGCTTGAGCCTTATTGCTCAAGATTGTACAACACCACCTACAAAAACGAAAGGAAATTCCCATAGAGATGACCATCTTGCTAGAAAAAAGGCTATGCCAAACTAATGGAAAGGGAATTGAGCCAGAGTCATGATTCCATTTTCAGTTCTGTTCCCCAAACCAACCATGCCATAAGGGAAAGGGAAAGGGAAAGAAAACGATAAGAGGGCAAGAGAGACAAATGGCAAAATAATGTAAGAACATTTTCTTTCTTCCTTCCAAATTGACAAATGAGGGGGAAACGGAAAAAAAGAAACGGAGGAATGGGGACAGCAAAGTCACCATAACAGTCATTGCCACACTCCATTCACCATTGCTGGCTTCTCTGACCTTCATGGAAATGAATCAAAAGATTAGGACAAGAACCTCTCCCTACCCCATGATTTTTCTTAGACTGCCTTTCTCTCTGAAAGGAGATGGAAACTTCCCCTCACCTCCCTTTTCCAAACACATAGATTGGTCACACCAACAACAAGAGTAAGAATTTCCCCAAAAGACCGCCATAAAACGCTAGCATTTCTCATCAGGGTTATCATTGTCCAGTCATTCTCGCACAGCAGAGCAAAAGGAAATCGCTGGGCTCTCAAACATGCTTCTTTTTTCCTCCTTTTCTGCAAAGTTACATCAGAGTTGCTTTTGAGTGGTATCATGGGTGTTTCTTTCTCAAACAACGAAAAAGGTCCAACACATGTTTCACCGTCTTCGACCCTCTCAATACAACATCGAAAGGGCTATTACTTCTTCTTCGTTTTGTCTCAGTAACATGAAATAAACCCAAGAAACTGCATCACCAAGAGACAAAAGACCCACAAATGCTGACCCTCTCAATATTTCATTCCTTTCCTATCGCAAAAGATAGAAAAGCAGAAGCAGGGAGAGAGAGAGAGAGAGAGAGAGAGAGAGAGGAGAGTCACCAGTGCTCGATGAGGACGGTCTTGGCCTTGGAGTCCAGAGCTCCACCAGCCTCCGCTTCCTCCAGTTCGCCGTCTCCAGCTCTCTCTTCCTCCAGGTCCTCCCCGTCGCCACCCTCGGCTTCGCCGGCGACGTTCTCCTCCTCCTTCGCCGCCTTCTTCTTCTTCCTCCCAGCCCCCTTGGCTCTCTTGGCCGCCGGCTCCGACACTGATTTGGAGCTCGGGCCTCCAGCGGAGGCCCCCCTCGTCGAGCTACGGGTCACCCTTCTCGACATAGCGGCGGCGGCGGCGACGGCGACGCCGGTGGTGGTGGTTTTGGTGACGACCGTGGGTGGTTTCTCCTCCTCTACTGGGGCTGCAGCTCCACCCTTACGCTTCCTCGGTGCCATGGATGGAGGAAAAACTCTCTCCCTCTCTCTGTCGCTCTCGCTCTCGCTCTCTCTCTCTCTCTCTCTCTCTCTGTGAAAATATGCTTTTTGGGTGGTGACACTGACAGAGGCACTCCGCTTTTGTGTTGCGTTTCTCCCACTAACGGATGCAACTCCCGCGCATCGATCCGGAGAGGGGGCGGAATTCGAACGGACGGCCCCGATTCGTCGAGGGGCGCCCCGCGTTCTCTACCGCGGGATGATGATCCTGACGGTCGATGATGACGTGCATTTCCGACGTGTCAATCCACTTTTAACCCTTTCTGCATTAGTCATTAATTTCCCAATTACTTTTATTCACGTCAATTCCGATAAATAAAATAAAATACCCATGCCCGTCCTTTTCTTGTTCTCGACATTTTAATATTTAATATCGTTGAAAATCATGTAAGATTTTACATACGTATATATTACAATCCTAAAATTGATTATCATGAATGATACGCGGAATTCGCTCTTTAAGGATAATGTCATCGAAGATATTGAATCCGTCGATGGAATGCGCCCTCGTGTGGCTGACTTGACACATAAGAAAATACAACAACTGATTGACTTTTTCAAAACTCAAATTCAAAGTTGATTAAAATAATATGATTAATTGATTTCACCGAATCAATCGCGTAACTGACGATGATGGATGAACAATTGATTAGGTTGGCTGAATAAAATTCTAGGATTCAATTTCAAGCATATTAAACCATATAGTCCAAACATGAAAAGAAAACTCGTCATCTTCTTTGCACATAAAAATCTCCACAGATTCAAAGCTTTCGCACACAACCAACACATTTGTCACAAAAAAAAAAGAATTATCCAAATCTATAATCTCCTAAAAAAATGAGCCACACAGAAAAGATTGCGTATTCAAATTAACCCACTTAGATTCATATATAACAAAATGGACGAGGATATCTGCAATTTGCAATTTTTAATTCTTCTTTCGGCTGAAGTGGTTTCTTGTCTATATGAAATCAGAGAAAAGATTTTGTGTATAAAACGAAAAGTGAAAAGGAAAGGTATGAATCGACCTTTTTGACATTTGACTTAATGAAGGGTACTTTCTTTTTCAACTAAAATATTTTGTGGCTATAGATGTGGCCAATTGTGAAATATCTACAAGGGCATATTCTTAATTTGGAAAAAATAAGATAAAAACGATTGTTGAGGAGAACAAGAGTACATTGGTGCGTTTGTTTCACGAAAAAATGAGTGACTTGAAAAATATTTTCTGAAAAATGATCGCTTATGTCATTTAGAAAAATAAACGAATGAAAATATATTTCATCGCTCATGAAAATAGTTAGTCATAAATCGTTATTGATGATGAAAATAGTTTTCACTAATTAACTTTTCAAAACCATATAAGCAATCATTTTTAAAAAATATTTTCTAAATCATTCATTTTTTACAAAATGAACGCACATGAAGAGGAAATGGGATTAAATTGACTTGAATTTTCAATTTCCCTCCACTATCTTAGAAAAACAATTTCAAATTATCTTTTATTTTCCACTCAAATTTTAAATTTCCCTCTATAATCTTAGAAAAACAATTTCAAATTCTTTTTAAATTTCCACTCAATTTTCATTCCTCCCATTTTCCTTACTTTCCCAAACACAGCCTAAATCTTCTTGCATATTGACCATCAAACTAGAGCTCTCTGTGCTAGTCACTGTGCTGAAGAATTCTTTTCCTCAGTGGCACATATTTGTAAATTTGAAGATAGAAGCAATTTTAAGAAGGTGGGCCTCAATAGAGCAACCCTGAGTAGGGGTGAGCGTGGTCCGAGTTGGGCCGGTCCAGCACCTAACCTTGGGACCAACCCACACAGTGTTGATCCCTAATTTTTGGGACCGGGGACCGACCCTATCAAGCTTAGGACCAAGGACCGGGTCGGCCCTATGGGCTTGGTCCGATTCTAAGGTCAACTATGACCAACTAATTTTTTTTTTATTTCATTTTTTGTATTCCTTGAAAGGACAGACGTATTCTTTGAAATTACATATCCATCGACAATATCGATAATGCGATATTGAGCAACCAAACTATGAATACCGATACAAATCAAATAGAAATCTAAGATAACAACAAAAATCTCCACTTGTCAAAAGTAACAAACCATAATAGATGAGTTGCATTCTTGAGGTGGGCCAAGAGAGGTGAGCTAAGTTCGTGAGGTGAGCAAGGAGAGGTAGATATAGCGAGGAGCCGTAGAGAGGGCCAACGAAGAGAGGCAACACCCAACGGGGTTTCTATTTTCAACACCAAAAGAGGAGGAGAGAGGGGCCTAGGGTTTTGGAACATATATGTATGTATATGTGTGTGTAAATGAAATGAAAGAAAAAGAGCCTATATCTTCCTTTACATCAACTTCTTTTATTTATTCCACACACAAAAATCTTTTTTATATATTTTATATAAATACAGGGTTGGTCCAAATTGGATCAACTCTAAAGCCTTAGGACTAAGAACCAAGGACCAACCTACACAGTACAGGTTCCAAGAGTCTCAGGACCAAGGACAGACCCAGTCCCCCTAGGAACCGAACTAGGACCGGCCGGGTTGGGCTGGTCCAAGGTCGATCTAGGGTCAACCCTAGATCATTACTCACCCCTAATCCTAAGCATGAAGAAAAGAGAACAGGCCTTATTGACCATGAGAACCAACTCTGCCATCGGTTCGGATGATTTGGGGCGAATTCAATGTTGTGTTATGAAGTTGAATTGATAGATATTATTGTGTTCATTTTCATGTCTTTGCTTTATCTGATACTGTTAAAGAGTGTCGCTACTCCTAAAATCAAGTTAAAGGAAACGGGTTTAAGTCTAGAGAATTAAAATAGTGAGATGGAGAAAGTCGGGATGGTCTCATTGTGAAATAGCAATCGGGAGCATGTGAAAGGTGTTGGATCCTTTAACTCTTTGCCAATCGGCTCTTACTATATTTAAGGGAAAATAGCACAAATGGTCCATGAACGTTTAATTTGTATAATGGGGTCGCTGAATTTTAGCCCAATGTGTAATGTCGTCTCTAGAATTTTAATTCATTCAATGTAGTCCCTGAACTATTGATAAATATTTAATGTACTTCCTAGACAAAATGAAAATGTTTAAAAGCTTAAGAACCATATTGAACATTGAACCAAAAGTTTAAGGACTACATTGAACAAATTAAAAGTTTATGGGTAATATTGCACATTGGACTAAATTGAACAAATTAAAAGTTCAAATTCAGCATTACACATTTGACCAAAGTTCATAAACTATTTGTGTCATCTTTCCTTCAAAGAAATGGGTTTAGCTTTAGAGACTTAAAAGCATTACGTGAACGTCTTGATGACTTGTTGCAAGATACAATCTTTTGCAAAGAATAGCTAACATTAGCATTTAGCACCTAGTTTTGTCCTAAACTGATCAAGAGACAACTATATACAACTTTAATGTTTGATCACGAGTCAGAAACATCATAATAGTACTGAGTAAAAGTGTTGCTAACACAGCGTGACATCCTAAATTTAACAATCATTATAAATTATTATTCCCTAAATATCGATTACTTTGAATTAAATAAGTTTATGCTTTATAAAAAGAAAAGAAAAAGAAAAGAAAAGAAAAGAAAATGTAATCGACATTTTGATTGATATGTTTGGTTGTGAGAGAGCGATGGTATTGGAATCGAATGGTTGTTCTTTTCTTATATTTGGTTTGTGACCCAAAAGTTGAATGGTAATATTATTAATATCAAATTACAAAAGCCAAAAAGGTTTCATCTTCTAGTGAGGTAGAAATGGAATTGGAGTTTCTTCGACTCATGGAAGGAATACTAGGAAAATTACCAAAAAAAAAAAATCTTAAACTTATTAGAATTATGCCAATTCAGTTTTAAACATTTTTTTTGGTAAATTTAATCATAAAAATTTTGCATTTATGGCAATTTAGTCCATCCGATCAATTTTGGCCGGTAGACACAGACATTGACATTTTTAAATATTTTTTTGAATTTTTCTTTTATTTTCTTTGTTTTTCTTTTATAATTCCAACCGACGACTTGCCGGGCACGAATGAGGATTGGCGACCCTCGCCTGGGCTGGGCATGGGCGTCAAGGCCCTCGTTGGCCATGGTTGAGGGCCTCTACGCCTTTGATGGCCATAGCCGAGGGCGTCGAGCCCTCACCCATATCCAATCGAGAGCTGACACCCTCACCTAGTGGCAATCAAGGGTGTTGCGGCCCTTGCAGGCCACGGGCGAGTGCCCTCACCGCCCTTGCCAAGATCTAAGAGATGGCATTGGACCCTCGGCCATGCCCAGTGAGCATGCAGAGGCTCTCGCCTGTGGCTAACAAGGGTCGCGTCACCCTCACTTATGGCCAACGAGGTATAAAAGTAAAGAAAATAAAATAAAAGGAAAAAAATAATAAAAAAGTTTATGACTTAATTGGTAATTAATAAAATATTATTAAAAATTATCCACGTCAGTGCCAGTCGTGCCACGTCAGCATTGAATGGCAAAATTGTTCGAATGGACTAAATTGGCACAAATACAAAAGGTTTATGACTCAATTGGCAAAAAAAAAAGAGGAAGGTTATGACTGAATTGATATAATTATAATAGGTTTAAGACTTTTTTTGATAATTTTTCCAAAGGAATCATCATAGTAGGAATGAGCATTTTCTAGGAATGACCTAACAAGCTGTAATTATTGGAGACTTTAAATTGCCTGACTTATATTCAATGATGTTACCTATAACGCCTAATGTATTTCGCAAAATATGAATGATTTGAACCTATTTTTTAAAAAAATGATTGATTGTATCGTTTAAAATAAGTGTTATAAAATATTTTTCATTACCGATGGAAATTTAGGTTCTAAATATTTTCGTGGACGATGGAAATGTCTTTCGTTTCTCATTTTTGTGAGCTATATAAACGATCATTTTTATAAATAAATATTTTAAAATCATTCTTTTCCCTCAAAATAAACAGAGCTTTAGATATTGCTTGTTTGTCTAAGATTTAATCTTTATTTCACGGGCACAATCAATTGCAAACTTGCAAATCACACTATATTAGTATAGTCTAGAGATACATATACATGCTTGTGCACATTTGTCTATGAATTTCCTCTTATTTATTACATTAACAATTGTTATGTAATATGAAAATTTAACTCCATGTCGAAATTTAAGTATAACACCATCAGTATGATTACTATACATTGAAAATGCCCAAAAATGTCTTTAGCTCACATAAACTTTAATTGATCCATACCTAAGTCCCATATTTTTCCATGGTCATTGATATATACTACTTTTTTCAATCACTTTCTTTCTCTCCCTCTCATAGCCATAACTTAGGACCTAAGCAAATCTTTAAAAGTCTTCATCTAGATTCACATCCGGATCTCGTGATCACTTGAATGTAAATAAAAGAGGGTATTGCTAGGAATGTGGCAAGAAAAAGATATTGTACCACATAGAGGAACTTGGGCATGCGGACACGAGCACGTTAAAATAAAGAGCGCATCTGTAGAGCTCACTTGGTTATAGGATATGCCGGAAGGACCCCAAATGGTAGCTTGCTATCTCTTCTGTGGTGATGTGACTCTGGTAACCAACAACTGAGTCATAGCCCAAAAATGTCTTTAGTTTACACAAACTTTAATTGATCCATACTTAAGTCCCATATTCTCCCATGGTCATTGATATCTACTACTTTTTTCAATCACTTTCTTTCACTCCCTCTCATAGCCATAACTTACTAGCTACTCTTAGCACTCATTCACCCAAGTTTTGCCAACTCAAGTTAGCCACTTTTCACTTATTCTTGCCACATCTCCTCAATTTCCGACCATATGTTTTAACATGAGATGAGATCATGCATGACATAATTTAACCTTGGTTAGTTTTTTTTTTTTTTTGGTCAGATACCTTGGTTAGTTAATGCCTAAAATATCTAAATGTGAGACTTCTTTCTCATTTCCTTACTATGGCCTTGAGTTCCACCTTTATCCTCTCTAATACCATCATCTTCACTTGTTCTACCCAATTTCACACTCAAATTTCATGAATCCAAAGAGCCCAAGTACTAAAAGTGTCCATTTAGATATATTTACGACACTAACACAAGTAAAACTAGTTAAAAATTGCCATCTTTTTTAATCAAGCCATCTTTGAGGTAAAAATTTCTCCATCAAAGCTTCAGTCACCTCAATTTTGTTAGATTAGGTGTTTGATTTATTTAACTCATGTTAATTCAAGACTATCACTTGATTTTAAGGTGGATGAAGCTCTATGTTCACTCGAAGCTTTTCATCAAAGGTAAGTGAACATCTAGGAGCTAAAGTGGCTTGATCCACTTAGCTCTCTTGATCCTTGTTAGATTTTAGCTTAAAGTATGAATAATATCAAAGATCCATGTTGTTAAAAGGAATAAGTGATTACAATATGAGCTAATAAAAGGCAAGACCATATGTATGAGTGATTTAGATGATTTTGTAGCATGAGTATTGCTTTGCTGATAAAAGATTAAAACAATTTTTATTGATACCATGTATATTTACTATGAGGCAAGACTATATGTATGAGTCATCATGACTTGTATTTCATAAATAAGAAAATATTGGAGTGATTTCAAGAGGGTTTTGAATGATTGATGAACAAAAGTGTTAGAGAGTTGAAATGAGAAATGGTTAATACCACGAAAAATCCCAAACTGGTACACCTGTGACAAATTTACTCAAAACTATTTTTTTGATCACAAAAAATCATAAACTGGTATATTTGTGACAAATTTACCTCAAACTGGTACACCTATAACAAATTTACCCTCCGTCAGTTTTTGTCATATTTTATTGTCAAATTGCTGAGTTTGATGACACGTAACAGTTGACAGGATGTATTAGTTTTGAGTTTTATCCTCCGTTTGTCTCAAGTTTGCCAGTTTGAAATTTTTCGTGGTATTAATACAATTTAACAAAAACTAACGGATGGTAAATTTGTCACATGTGTACTAGTTTGGGGTAAATTTATCACAAATATACCAGTTTGAGGTTTTTCGTGGTCAAAAAAATAATTTGAGTTAAATTTGTCACAAGCATACCAGTTTGAGATTTTTCATGGTATTAACCCAATGGGAAAAGTACACCATATGTGCCAAAAGTTGTGTACGAAGATCACTTTAGTGTCAAAAGTTTTCACCAACTCACTTAAGTGCCAAAATCGAAAAAAATATCACTTTAGTGCCACTGGCGAGATATTTCGGCCAAAAAATTATATTTAATTTTTAATTAAAAAAAATCCACATCAACTTTTCTTTTATTTTTCTAATTTTATTTTTAGAAAGCTAGCTAAAAAATCTATAAAAAAAAAATAGATGAGGAATGCAGTGGTGAGGGTTGCACAACCCTCGTCGCCACCGCCCCCACCCTCGCCGAGGGAAGGTCGGCAGGGGTCGTCGAGCCCCGGCCAGTGGCCGGTGACCTTAGCCGACCGCAAGGGGGCTAGGAGAGGGTGGGCAACCTTCGTCCAGATCTAGGCGAGGGTTGCCCGCCCTCAGCCGGCCCCCTGCAATTGTTCGGCGAGGGTGGGACGACAGCGGCGAGGGCTGTATAGCCCTCGCCACTGCATTCCCCTACCTTTGTTTTGGTTTTTTTTAGCTATTTTTTAAGAATAAAAATTAAGAAAAATAAAAGAAAAGCTGATGTGAAACTTTCCGGCGAGTCACATCAGCTTGGAAAATTAATAAAAAAAAATAGCCACATAGGATTTCTGGCCAATTCCGGTGAACTTGACACTAAAATGAGTCAAAAAACTTTTTGCACTAAAGTGATCATCGTACATAACTTTTGACACTTTTGGTGTACTTTTCCCAAGATGAAATTATGCATGTAAAGGGACAAAAATACATTTAGGGCATGTTTGTGAAGTCCACATGAAGAAAAAATGGGATTAAATTGAACAAATTTTAAATTTCCCCCCACAATCTTATGAAAATAATAATAATTTTTTTTTTTATAGTTTTCCACCCAATTTTTCATTCCTCCCACTTTCCTTACTTCCCCAAACATAGCCTAAATCTCCTCACAAATTGACCATCACACTAGAGCTCTCCAATTTAGTCACAGGCATATATAATTTGAAGATGGAAGCAATTTTGAGAAGAAGGCCTAGACATAGCCATCTTGAGCATGAAGAAAGGAGAACAAACCCTAGTGGCCACGAGAACCAACTTCGTCATCAATCCAGATGATTTGTCTGTCTCAGCGAATTCAATGTTGTGTTATGAAGTTGAATTGATAGATCTTTACCGAGGTCATCTTCATATTCTTTTTTGCTCAATCTGATGCCGTTAAAGAATGTTGTGACACGTAGAATCAAGTTTATAGAACGGGTTCAACTCTAGAGATTTAAAATAGCGAGATGGAGAGAGTTGAGTGGTCTCATTGTGAAATATCAACCGGAAGCATGTGAAAGGTGTTGGATCCTTCAACTCTTTGCCAATTGGATCTTACTAGATCTAAAGAAACGGTTTAGTTCTAGAGACTTAAAAGCATCACATGACTCATAAATTAACATCTTAATCACTCGTTGCAAGATACGATCTTTTGGAATACCTAACATTAATGTTTGACATCCAGTTTTTTACTAAACTAATCAAGAGACGATTATATACAACTTCAATGTTTGATTATGAGTCAGAAACACCATAATATTTCCAGCAAAAGTGTTGCCGACGCATCGTAACATTCTAAATTTAACATTAATGATCGAGTATCCCCTAAGGGTGCCTTTGTTTCGCGAAAATGAATAATTTAGAAAGCATTTTCCTAAAATATAATCGGTTGTATCGATTACAAAAATGAACAAATGAAAATAATTTTCATCGACCATGAAAATGGTTAGATATTAATTGTTGTCGATAATGAAATGTTTTTCATTGACTAATTATTTCAAGCGATACAAACAATCATTTTTAAGAAAATGTTTTCTAAATAATTCATTTTTTGTTAAACAAACGAAGTCTAAATATCGATTCCTGTGAAATAAGTTTATGTTATGCCTGGTGGAAATTTAATAATATCAAAATACCCCAAAACAAAAAGGTTTTCGTCTTCTAGCGAGGTAGGAATGGAATCGAATTAGGCTTTGACGCATGGAAGGAATCCTCATAGTGGGAATGAGCATTTACTAGGAATGACCTAACAAGCTGTAATTATAGGAGACTTTAAATTGCTTAACTCAACTAAATGGAGTTAATTATATTATTTAGATATTATTTCATGAGCACAATTAATTGTAAACTTGCCAGTCGCATTATATAATTATAAGTTCTATCCTGGTAAGAGATTTATCTTTACAAGCATCGGCATATAGTCTAGAGATACATATACATGCTTGTGCACATTGGTCAACGAATTTCCTCTTATTTATTACATCAACAATAATTCTGTTATATGAAGATAAGATTCCATGTCGAAATTAAAGCAAAACACTATTAGGTTCCCTCTGATATCCATAACTTACTAGCAACTCTTAGTACTAATTTTCACTAGTTTTGCCAAGTCAAGTTAGCCACTTTTCACTTATTCATCTTGCCATATCTCCTCAATTTCCAACCATACATTCTAACATGAGATGAGATCATGCATGACATAATTTAACCTTGGTTAGTTAATGCCTAAAATATCTAAACGTGAGACTTCTTTCTCCCTTGTTGTAGCCAACTCAAGTTAGCCACTTTTCACTTATTCATCTTGCCATATCTCCTCAATTCCCAACTATATTTTTTAACATGAAATGAGATCATGCATGAAATAATTTAACATATCTGAATGGGAGACTTCTTTCTCATTTCCTTGTTATGGCCTTGAGTTCCACCTTTATCCTCTCTAATACCATCATCACCTCCACTTATTCTACCAATTTCATGCTCAAATGTCATACATCCAAAGAGCCCAATACTAAAAGTGTCCATTTGGATATATTCACGATACTAGCACAAGTAAAGCTAGTTAAAAATTACCATCTTGCTTAATCCAGCCATCTTTGAGGTAAAGTTTTCCCTCAAAGCTTTGGACACCTCAATATTATTAGATTAGGTGTTTGATTTATTTAACTAGTATTATTTCAAGACTGCATCACTTGATTTTAAAGTGGATGAAGCTCTATGTTAATTCAAAGCTTTCCATATAAGGTAAGTGAATATCTAGGAGCTAAAGAGGGTTAAGCTACTTAGTATACTTGATCCTTGTTTGATTTTAACTTAAAGCATGAATAACATCATAGACCCATGTTGTCAAAAGGAACTATTGATTACATTATGAGCTAGTAAGAGGCGAGACTATTATGAGTGATTTTAGATGATGTTGCACTATGGTTATTGCTACGTTGATACAAGGTTAAAACAACGTTTATTGATGCCATGTAAATTTGCTATAAGGCAATGTTATATGAATGAGTCATCGTGACTTGCATTTCATGAATAAGAACATGGTTGAGTAATTTCAAGAGGGTTTGAATGACTTTGATGAGCAAAAGTGTTAGGGAGATGAAACTATGCTGCAAAGGTGTAAAATTGTAATTTTGTGCAATAAAAGTGCAAAAACGTAAATTCACATTATGTAAATTCTTTGGGAAAATCCCATGTGTTGCTTTGAAGATGACATATTAATCAAAGGCAACTAATGTGTGTATTTGTAGAGTGGCAACAAGTGCTATATGGATAAGCCAATATGCAGGTGTTGTCATAATCAGCATCGAGTAAATTGATATGAGTAGTGCTTTGCCACTATCAAGAGTGCTCTGCCAATATCGAGTGATCGTTGCCAATATCAAGGGTGAACAAGGTATTGAGTGTCAATACGTCTACAAGTTGGAATGATCTTTAGATAAGGCAAAAATCTAGAAAGAGCTTGATTGAGGGTGAGCAAGTCGAGAAGAACAAGGATATTCGTGATGACTTGGAGTTACTAAGACCATGTGAACAATTGGATGGACCTAGTGATGGTGAACAAGCCTAGAACGAGAATGTTTAGTAAAATTTGGAAGGATTATGAAGGTGATCAACTTGGTAGACTCATAATAGCCAATATGCTTGGAAGGACTAGAAAATAGATCGGTAGGATCGTTATCAAGAACAACAAATTGTTGGCAAGAGCGGTTGTTGATATTAGAGAGGTGGAAGACATGTGATGTCATATGTCCAACCTCAATTTGGTGTCTAATGGTTATCTTCAAGGCTTGGAATTAAAAAAGAGTACCATAGCTGATTAGGAGCAATTTTGGCAAGTATGAGCAAGAGACAAACTTTGAAAAAGGTACACTAACACTGTTATGAGAAACTGCCACTGTTCGAGAGTCGTTGCCAATGTCAGAATGCCATTCTGACGATTTCGAGAGACGTTCTGCTACTGTCAACAGTAGAAACAATGACTACTTGGGGATTTCAATTGGGAATGATCATCTGATGATGGATGGCTATATATTGAGTCCAAGAGAGGTAGTACGGTTGGGTGGAAACAAATAAAACTAGTTTAGTGCTTCGAGTCTTCTTTGTGACTCTATCTTTGTTGATAGTAGCTGTGTATTTGTGATGTCAATGTCTATGTGGTGCTACTGTTTATAATCAGTGATAAGAGCAAATGTACAAGAGTGATAGCAGTACATGAGTCCTAATAATGCGATCTATTGGAAAGGAGGTGCTTGCCGATTGTCACTTGTCTTGAAGATTACTAGTGGATTCCAGTCTTGTTGTAGCGTTAGTTCTCGAGAGTGGATGTGGGCTTGGGGATAAAGTCAAACCACTATATATTTGCTTGCAAATCCTCTTTCTCTTCACATCAACATCACCTGTTCATTATCATCACTCTGTTCATCAACATCACCCGCACTTGATTTCTATAATCCGATTATGTTATTATTTGAAATTTAACTTGTTATATTTTGCAAATGTTTTTCATAGTTCCCAAACAACCTGTTCACCTCTCTAAGTTGTACTACTAGACCCAATAAATTCCTCTATGAATAATCAAATTTCATTAATAATTTTTTTTCTAGGTAGTGATTAAGTTAGATTAATTAAAATAATTGAAATCGGGTAAAAATCTAAGTATTGTAGAATAGGGGATATTTTCTAATTTCAAAAAGTTTGAGGTCTCATATCCTAAAACTAAAAATTATGGGGCTGTTTACATGTTAAGGATGCTTATGATGGTAAGTTCTTAGTTAATTATATGATCAATTGTGTAATCTAGATAATTATTAAACTAGTTAATATTTTGACTTAATGTTTGACACCCTGTTTTTGTCATGACCTTAATAAAAGATAACTATATACACCTCCAATGTTTGATCACAAGTCAGAAACATCATAATCTTGTGGAGCAAAAGTATTGTCGACTCAGGCTCTCACAATCTCTGCTAATAAAGAGGAAAAGTAAGAGAGACCCTTTCATGAGTAAATTCATCTTTTGTTCACAAAAGAAAAACTTTGATGTGATGCATTAATTAAAGTAAGGAGTCAATCCAAAATTTTTCTTAAAGGCATTCATGAATAGGAAGAAAAGAAAAGAAATGTCTTGTAACTTTTGGTGTTTTGCAATTTCACTTCTAATACGATTTATATCCTGCAATAAATTGACTATTAGGTTCGTGCTTAAACTCGTGGTCAATCATGGCATGGACAAGTGCATGCGACATTGTTCAAAATAGCTAAAAAAAGTTACAGGATACCTTATGAGATATGTTTATTGAAATTCCTAAAACTTGTTATAAAAGTGCAGTTGAGCTTTAAAACTTGCAAAAAGTACAATTAAATCCTAAAAGCTGTCAAATTGGTGCAATCAAGTCCTTTCGTTAACTTTGTCTAACTTGGCTGACGGAAAATGTTGCGTAGCTTTTTTTAATATTTTTTTTTCTACGTGGCCAAAACGACGACGTTTTGGTTCAATTCTGATTTTTATACAAATTTTATTTAAATTAAATAAAAATAATTTTAAAAAAATAAAAGATAAGCAAAATTTAAATAACAATAAGAAGTTGGAAACCAAGCAGTAGGTTGCAAAGCCCTTGTCGCCGCCACCCTACCATCACCAGGAACGCCAGCAATGGTGGGGAAATGGTTGGCAAGCTCGCCCAAGTCTAAGAGGGTTGCTGGCCCTTGGCTAGGGCCCGACAATTGTTCCCCCACCATCGCTGGCCTTCCCGGCGATGGTGGGGGTGGCAGCGGCAAGAGTTGCAACTCTCCTTTAAAAAAATTAGCTTATTTTTTTTATTTAATTTAAATAAAATTTGTATAAAAAATCAGATTTGGAGAAAAAATGATGTCGTTTTGGCCTTATATTTCATATTTTAGCCACATCATTGCCACATTGGAGAGAGAAAATATTAAAATAAGCTATGTCAGTATTTTTTGTCTGTTAAGTTGGATGGAGTTAATGGAAGAACTTGATTGCACTAATTTGACTAGTTTTAGGATATGATTGCACTTTTTGCAAGTTTTAGGATTTAATTGAACTTTCATGATAAGTTTTAGGACTACACATATCACATACTTTATTGACAAATTGATCCAATTGCGTACTAGGGTATCAAATCTCTTTCTTCTCTCAATGAGTTAAGCTTTTACAATCGACTTCCGTTTGCGTAAAATCAAATTGGATAACTTATTCATATTTTGACCAAAACACTCATATTGTAAGAAAAAATTGCTACATCTTCAATACCAACAAAACAAATAACTCTAAATGCACATTTGGAAGGATACACAAGAAGTAATCAAGGTCTGATCAATCAACATTTACCTATCTACCGAGAAGAACATTTGTTTGTCAAGTCCAAAAAATTATATTCCTTTCATTTATTTTTTCAGTTTAATGTTAGAAAAATTGGTTGTATACATATATATTACCTTTCTTTCTTCTCTCGTATGAATAATTTGTAGTACTCATGCAATTTATTCCATCGTCATTATTCGATTGCTATAATAGTTAATACAACCGAAAATCTCAAATTGATATACTTGTGCCACATTTACCCCAAACTAATTTTTGTGTCACAAAAAATCTCAAACTAGTACACCAGTGTCACATTTACTCCAAACCGATACATTCATGTCATTTTGTTTATCCCAAATTATGGTAAATTAAAAAAAAATTCGAGGATATGTAGCACGGGTGGACTAGTTTGAGATTTTTTATGATATGTGGCATGGGTATACCAGTTTAGGATTTTTTGTAGAGTTAGCCCTTAATTTTATTATTATTCCCCAATTCAAATCTTCTACATAATATAAAAAGAAACTAAAAAGAAAACCCATAAGAGGCGGCATTACGTGGAACGCATGTGTCTGGCGACTAATATCATGAAGAAAAGTATTTTTACACATATGAACGCCTCTTAATTCAACAAAATAAATTATTCGACCCAAAAAAAAAATCTTTTGGACATCAAATTTGTGCACGTGCCTCCCCCTTGACCCCTGCGGGCCAGCACAAATTTCTATCAAACCCCGGATAATCTGTGAAAAAACAAATGATCTACGTGGCAGGACACGAGCCAATTGTTTCTCGAAATCGGGCCCCACTCCACGATTTCTCGCTGACGTGGCAGTGGTTGCGACTGCTGGCCATCCAAAAGAAAGAGAAACAGAGAAAAAGAAAAAAAAGAAGAGGAAAAGATTCCATCGCCATTCCTGATCTCTCGCGGGCTTTTTTCTCTGGCCATGGCCACCGCTTCCTCAGCTCTCTTCTCCGCTGTCGTCAGCTGCCCGACGAACGCCGCCCAAACCAGATCTCTCAGAAGCTCTCAAAAGAAACCCGCCTCGCACCTCCTCCATTTTCGGCGCCTTCAGCGGCGGAGCTCTCGAATCCGCGCCTCCGTTTCAGTTTCGGACGCTCGCGTGGTGGACACCGGTCGTCCCGACGATCTCGTCGCCTCGATTCTCTCCAAGGTGAGACACTCACAATCCAGCACGCCTGCCATGGTTTTTTTGCAGTCTTCCTGCTGATTCATGAAAAAAAGATAAAAAAAAAGGAAGGGGGTTCCTTTTTATTTCTCTGTTTTGGATGTGACTGCTTAACTTCGAATTGAAAACAGTAAATTAAATCAACGCTATTAATATTGTGAAAATCGAATTATTTTAAGTTAAGTATACTTAACAAGTGCCTTGGGACATTGACACTTGTTGGATTGACTTAATTATTTAGATCAAGACTTTGTCCAGAATGGGTCTATTTACACATCATAAAAGATGCTCACCAACCTACATTAATGGCACCGACCACCTACGCTAGTTGTCGTCCACGTCAAAAGGCACAAAAGTAGCATTGATTCTTTAAGGGAAAACGACACAAATGGTTTCTAAATTTTGGTGTAATGTGCAATGTCGTTCATAAATTTTCAATTTGTTCGATATGGTCCATTAGTAAATGTTCAATCTTATTCCCGAACTATATAAATATGCTCAATGTCATCCTTCGGTTAACTCAAGTTAACCAAATATGCTAATATGACTCTTAACTGGTTAAGCTTGAATGCTGGATGACAAAACAAAAAGTTATACGTGAATTGTTGCAGTAAGATATTCATTTTAAATCATGATATAATAATTCACGTCATCAAATAATGATGGATGTATTATCGTCTTAATTTTTTTTTTCCTTTCCTAAAGTAGATGGATAAAAAGATGGACATGTTAACTCATCATTTTTGAAGATCCAACTCAACATATAATAGTTCACATCACCAAATAACATCTGATTTGTCGTTTGAGCAAACGGAAGGACCATATTGAACATTTACTAATAGTTCAAGGACCACATTGAACAAATTCAATGTTCGTGGATGATATTGCGCATTGGGCCAAAGTTCATGGATTATTTATGTCATTTTTCCATTCACTTATTGAATGACTTATCCTGGCCTCGCATCTTAACACGACCTTTGGAGTACTCTAGTTTTGCTTATAGAAACTATTTGATGAGCTGATTAGGTTGAAATGAGACTTATTCTAGCTTGTTAATTCTATTTTCTGCAATGAGTGGATTGGTTCCGAGTGCGAGGGTTTGTTTCTTGATATTGTTTGATCCAGTTGGGGTTTCCATGATGTATTTTTCAGTCCACGCTTGTCTAAGGATGTTATGATGACGGATATTGGCTGATGTGTTTAAATGCCTACCTGCAGTGTATCACATGAGTTAGTATATCGGATTTTAGTATATCTAGCGTTACTATGTTGCGCAACAAATTGTCTAGATATCCGCTTTCAAGGGTGCGCTGGTAGCATATCCAGGGAATTGCAATATAATGCAGCTGATTCTTCTTCTAGCTCTTGAGGTGATTGGATCTCGACAACAAGATGTTTGAGTGCTCATCTTTGAATTACTGGAGTGTAAGACTCATGGCCTTTGCCGCTAATTGCTTTTGGAAATTCAAGCATTGTAAACTTCGATTGGCTGATGTCATGTAATCGAGTTGATGTGTATTGTTATTGAGGCAATAATGCATTGATCGCATTGTGTTGCTTTCCTGAACGTTCTTTAGTTTGATGACTTGGTTTATTCATCCATCATAACTAAACCAGGTGTTACAATCCGATGGCGGAGTTTCACTTGAAAAAGAAGAGCACAGACAGGTAGCTGAAGTTGCTCAGGAATTGCAGAAGTATTGTGTTGGCCAACCGGTGAAGTCGCCTCTTATATTTGGAGGTAATGCACTGATTGACTTACTGTTGATTTGTCATTCATTTCAAGAAAGCGTGGAACTTCGATATGCAAGGTCGTTTCTTTACTTCACTGGATCATCTTGAATTATTTCCTTGCACTACGGTTTTCTAGCATTCCCGATGATCCTTTCTTTCCTCTCTCTTTGTCACGTTTTCTGATCTCTCCGGACCTTTTTTGGCTTTTCTAATATCGGAAGACTGGTGATTGACCTGTTTAATCCTGTTGATCTTGCTGTCAATCTCGGAGCACCGATTTTCTTTTTAATGGCTGTCCTGAATTTTAGAAACCTTCTCACCGTGATTACATTATTATCTGCCAAGCTTGCAGTAATTTGCATTTGAGATTGTTGTTTGTGCACTAGTCTGAGGCACTTGGGTTAGCTCAAAGCCAACTTTGAGTGTAGGTGTTCTTACCATTCTTATATAAAAACCTGCACTTTATCTTTGTATCACATTAGAAACAGGAACAAGGAGAATTGTTGGGTAAAGGGAAAAGCCATGTTATTCTGATTTCCTCAATGAACGGACCCCAATTTAAATCCGTTTGAGTGGAATCAACCTTTTGGTATATAGTAGCAATTACCATTCACAGTAATTAACTTGTTACGACTTTGCAGAATGGGACGTCGTCTACTGTTCAAATCCAACATCACCTGGTGGCGGCTATAGGAGTGCACTGGGTCGGGTTTTCTTCAGAACCAAGGAAATGATTCAGGCTGTTGAGGCGCCGGACACTGTGAGGAACAGGGTTTCCTTCTCTGCTTTGGGCTTCATCGACGGAGAGGTCTCATTGAAAGGTGAGCCCGCTAATGATCGCAATTCTTAAGCACTTCAGGAACAGAGTAAGACATCTAAATCTCCAGGATAAATGCTACTAGACTGTCAAGAGCACGCCATTTGATGCTCCCATTGTGTGTCCTAGAGAAAGCCTGCGGTGATACGATGCAGACTAGCAATAAAACAGGACCTAGCCTGCTGCAATAAATAAAAATGGCTTCCGTTTAACCGACAAATTTGATACAAGAATCAGTCTCACGACTCTTGCATGACAGGATCCCTTCTCAAGGTCTGCGATGTATTACTGTTTGAGCGAGTCTTGTATGTTTCCTCTGCGTGAATATCCATTAAGCGTGCTCTTACCGTTCTGCTCATAGTCAAAAGTTTGTTTTTGATGTCCTTTGTTTGCAAATCGTTGTAGCTAGCGTACCAAATTGCCATTTTGTCCTTCGTCGACATCATTTCTACATTAAATAAGCCAGTGTACTGAGACGTAGTTTTGATTTCACAAGAGAAAATTTGTGCGCCCGCAACGTTAGCCTGGATGTTCTTGGTGAACTATCTCTTCCTGTGCTAATTTATAGATCTGAGGTTTTTTTGACAACAAATTGCTTGCTATAATTCGATCTGCTTATTGCTGCACTTCATATTTTTTCTATTTTCACATTTCCCTGCCGGCGTTTTTCCAACCCCGTCAAAGCACTGAGCTGCTCTGAGATAGACTGTGTTTACGCCTAACCGGGAAGTCATCCGATGTGGAATTCCGAACTGACATCTACCGGTTTGATGCTTGTAGGGAAATTGAAGGCTCTTGATGATAGATGGATTCAAGTCATATTCGAGACGCCTAAACTGAAGGTGGGAGAAATGGAGTTCCGGTATGGCGGAGAGAGTGAAGTCAAATTGCAGATCACATACATAGATGAGACGATCAGGTTGGGCAAGGGATCCCGAGGCTCGCTGTTTGTTTTCCAGCGGCGCCAATAAAATTTTGACTTCACCGTGACATGATTCTTGAAAGTTTTGTTGCTTGAGCTCTTTGTTGATTGTCCGCAGCAAGACACTCGTGACCATCGTGACCCTAAACCGGTGTCCAAAGTGGACTTGCCTTGGCATTTCTAGTTGGTATTACAGGAATACGTAGATGCACATATATGCTGCCTCTAGGAATGGCGAATAAGAGCGCGCATGACAACACTTCTATTTCACAACTTCATTCTGGAATAGGTTTGGAACAGAAATCCGTTTGATAAAGCAACTTCATTTTTCTATTTCTGGAACAACTTTTTGTTCTAGAAATCATTCTGAAATAGAAATCAAAAGTTAAAATTTTCAACTTCTTGATTTCTGAAATAGAAATCAGAAATTTTCTCTCTCCTCTCTCTCATGGCTCCCCGTTGTCATCGGCCGCCGCTTGCCCGCTCGCTCCCCCGCCGCTGGCCATTCGCCGCTTGCCCG
>BCNH02000008.1:9448057-9481701 GCA_001662345.2 Metrosideros polymorpha var. glaberrima | reverse complement strand
TCATGTGCGCGCATGGCAACATTTCTGCTTTAGAAATTATAAAATGGTAAAAGTGTTGTTATTTGTAATGAATGTGATTTCGGTCCCAAATAATTCAATTGGTAAGATCAATTCCCTAACTTTTTCCAAGACATGAACCGACCCGCTTTCGATCAATTGATTTTCCAAAGGCAACATTTATGCTATGTTTGGATATGGGAAGGGAAGAGAAAATGGAGAGACAATTGCCAAAAATTTCGAATCTCCCTCCCTCCACTCCCTCTCCCCAAATCTCATGATTTTTTTAACTTTCCGCCTAAATTTTCATTCCCCCGCTGTGTCATTTTCCAAACACAGTCTTAAGGCTGCCAATTTTGCACCTGCCTTTTTCTCTCAAGATATTTTGCATTTAATTACACCATCTAAAATATTTTGGAATTTATTGAATTTTGTATTCAAGATTCATAAATTGTGGTAGGAGTTTTTTTTTGGGGGGGTCAAGTCGTGGTAGGAGTTTAGTCATGAAGTATATGCTGTCGTACGATATAGCTTTCTATGAATTTAAAGGGGGGGCGGGCGTTAATTTCTAAGAATTCAGGGAAATGATTTTGCATGGAGATCGTTTCCAAGAAAAGTGATTTGTTTTCCCTTGAATGATAGTGATCATAATATGTTTTCCTTAAGTATAGACTCTATAATACTATATTAAACATAAATCATACCAAGAATGAAATGGCAATTTCTTGTATGGAAAAAGTTCAGTACCTCATAACAAATTAACAAATACCAGACGGAATACACAACATATATAAATACACGACATATACGGGGAAAAACTCGGTCTAAAAATCAGAACCCCCGACATTGGAGGTGGCCCTATCCTAGGCTGCACGCTTCCTGTCGAGTTGGCTTGAAGTTCGTTTACATGACCATCTTGCTCAGATACCTCAACCTTCTCGTCACACCCTAAGCCCGGCCTCCTTAAGACCTTTCTTTGTAGATATGGTACCCCACGACTTCAAAGAAAAAACACGAAACTACCGCATCAGAACGCGATACTGTAATTAAGTGCCGGTCGTGTGCCGAAAAAGTACACATTTTCTTAATGTTCTCTCTGGTTCCGAAAATTATGAAGTGGTATGCACAAACCTAGTTTGACATTCTAGCCAACTTCTTCTGTTCACTCCCTAGAATGGATGGCGCAATAACTTCTGCTTGATCAACCAAGAATTCCACAAACATTCAAGTATTCAAGGATTTGAAGGTTCGGTATATCGATGAAATCGTCTCTGTCATGTTTCGTGACCTGAATTTTCTTTGCTACGGCTACTGCAGAATGAGAATTCCAGTGCAGCTACATGACTAGATCTCTGAAATGTGAAGAAGTACTGAACCTCTATAACTTGTGAAAATCATGCTTAAGCCATATAAATCAGTAGTTGCTTCGATTTCGGAGAAGGAGAAGTAACCCAGAAGCCATTGGAATGCAATAAGTTCGACACTACATATGATGTAACCAACAAGTCTTTCACCATTTTCTTCCAAGAGATGCCACAACCATAACACAGAACATAAAAGTTGCATCAGTTGCTTTTTTTCATCAATGGAATTCCTTTATCCACAATAACTTGTGTTGCTTCTAACAGATGTGTAGTGAGTGCAGAGTTTTACTTAGCCAGGCCCAACTTTAGGAATGTCATAGTGCTCACTGAGATTCGCCAGGTACTGGTTGAACTCCTGGACCCGATCGCGGTGCAACTTGCTAGCCATCTTCGCCAGCCTTTCCAATTCGATCTTCTCCGTCTGCTGGAGAAACCGCCTCTCCGCTGGCGTCAGGCGGTCGTCATGCGCCGAAGCGAGTCTCCTCCCATCATCTTGGCCTTCATCGTTTATGCTCTCGGCATTATCTGCAGACAGCAAAGTGTTCCCACCTGACAACCCTCAAAGAGAAGAGAAAAGCCTATGTGAGAACATAGACTAAATAGCGGAGAGGACCTCAACTTCACTGGATAAAACGACCCAAGTTAACTGTTCACCACCAAGGTGTTAGCAGACAGTAGGAGCATACAGAAGCCGACAAACCACGATCTTTCATCAGGCTCATCTGAGGAGGCGATTTTTATCAGAAGTAGACACCAAGATACTGGCGTTAAACTCACAACTTACGTCTGTATACAAAAGTTCTTCATAGGCTTCGAAGCCAGTCAAACAGAGAACACTCAACAGTACTCGATAAGCACGATTGAGTCCCTAGAGAAACCTCAAAGATTATAACCCAACTGAAGACATAAAAGAGTAGCTAACCGTTCCGCAATTCATGTCACCTGGACATCGTCCACATTTACGAAAGAGATGACGAGAATCTTGCTATGGAATCAAACAGGGTACCATAGGCCTCGCACACATGATTTCGACAAAATGTGCACACAGTTCAGTAGTCTGGTAGTTTATTTCAAATCTCCCTGTCCAAGATAAGACCACCGCCTTCCAAGTTGATCAAATAAGTATGTCATGTGAAGTAAAACTGGCTGGTAATACTACTAGTAAGCAGAGGTTTTTAGCATTGATGCAAGGATAAGGATTAGGAGACCAAGCAACACCGGCCGACTGCCATAGTTAAATCAGGACAGATCACCCCCCAGGCAAGGATGACACGATCATAGTTTAACTTGCGAACTCGAGACATCGTAAGACATACAGACGCCGAGGCAAGTGGATCATTCAACCTGTGTTTATCGGAATGGACACCAAAAGAGATGGCCATAAGGTCCATGAGTCCCACACAGAATTCTCCAAGCATCAGCTAAAAGACTAGCTAAGACCGCTAAGAATGGTAAGATCACGTACCAATAAACTGCGAAAATATTAAAAAAAGACCGCCTTTGAAGAGAGACATTTACATTTCCAGACCACCATTGACGAGTTTTCACAAGCTCGCAATGGCACTCCTTCAACACTATCCCACCACGAACAAGCCTATTTGAAGATTGCATATTGTGCATTTGAGCACTTCTTCAAAGATTCGACAGCAAAACCATCATTTCCCAAAGGATAACACGACGTAAAATTCCGCAGACACCCGTATTTCGAGAAAGCTACCAATCCCATATGGAAGATGATCACACAAGCAGACGCAGGACACCGTAAAAAGCCGAGGATGCATCGAGCTAACCTGTCGCGGACTCACAGAGTCGTTGAAGAAGACGACCCATGTGCTCCTTCTTCTTCTTGCAGATCATCCCACCACCACCGTTCAGTTTGACGTCCAGGGGCTTCCCCTTCAGCTTCAGCCTCCCCGCCACCACGTTCTCGTACGCCGCCGACATCCCCGCCGATCAAAACCGACCACAGTTACGGAAGAGGAAGAGGAAGAGTGGAAGAGAGAGAGAGCATCAAAGAACGTCCGCGTTCGACAGTTTCTCGTTGGCAAGCCCATGTCACTCGGCTCGTATCATTGGGCAAGCCCAAGCCCATGAAACTCTACCTGTATCATTGGGCCTGGTTGAGGTTGGGCTATTGAGTACCAAGAGATATTTGCTTTGCTCCGCCAACACCCGAAGTCTATCCGATGTAGAGTTTTGGAACCACCCTGAAATTAATTAGAACCCGTTAATATTCATGAATCCTAGGGACCCTGTACTTTTCTAAATTTTTTGTGCTAAATAAATGCCACAATTCTAGTTATTAACGCATTCTATATTCAAAATAAAACACGAGTGCATTACATAATGAAGTATGTGTTCATATCTATCGGTAACATAATATGAAGATATGATAAGATCGAAAGTACAATCGAAATAACGAATCCGTTTCCTCCAATTGTTTAGCACATTCGAAGGTGAAAAACTTATAACGAAAAAAGAGAAAATGACGAATAGTTCGGCGCATGTTTATTCACTCTAATGTTATTCAGGGTATCGCGTATTTTTCTATATGGAATTCTGTATGGTGTGTGGAGTACAAGGTATAAGTTAAGTGCATAATGGGTATGACTCAAAACTTACCATGTATTCACCATTTTCGAAATTTTTGAACCTAAAATCCTACTGTACGAATCTCAATCCCTCCTAAACTTACCTGACTCTGCCGATTTCCCAAGTTATCTTGCGCACCCTTAATTTTCTCATGACCCAACTCCATGTAGGATTATCACAAGGAGGACTAAGCCTTATTCAACAGTGAATGCTAAATTGCTTGGAGGCTTGTGCATCTCTATTGGCAAAACTTAAGGGTCATTATTTCATTCCGATATGTTTGGAGAACCATATTAGTCTAGTTTCAAATCAATCAAGTTTTATGCAGTCAAAATCTTCTAGAGGAAGTTATGCCCCCACATGCTCAATGTTGGTAAGAAAATCCGAGGAGCAGTCTTTAGTATTATAATGTGTTACTTATGAATTTTTTTTTTCTACATGATTTTTGAGGCTTAATTATTGTATTTTGTTTCTAAAGTCATTTGAGTCTAAGAGTCGATGTTAGTAATTGTGGTTTGTTTATGGATTATTGGTCTCTGTATTGGAAGATAAAAGTTAGTGGCTTGGGATTTTCCTATGCTTGCAGACTTGTTCCAAGTTGTGTCTATATAAAAAAACTCTAAGGTACTTTGAGGAACAGAGTGTTTTGACGATTGAATTTCATATTTTGGACTCATCATCCTCTCTTATCCTAGGTCCATCAAATAGTCAATAGATTAGAATATACTTCTGTCATCTATTGGATTATTTCGTACAAAATATTTGGTATAAGAAATTTGGACGGATTTCTCTTCTTCAATCCTATTCTATCCTACCTGATTTCTTTCCCGGCACCAAACGCAACGAAAAGAAGATTCTCTAATAGTCGTCTTTTGATTTACTGCTAAGAATAAGTCTCAAGCCGTCATCATAGTAGTTTGGAAAATGTATGGGCGGGAGTCATTGGTCTATTTGTGACATTCCAAAGTTTTACATCGGATAAAAAAGATGTAGTTGTGTGATTCATAATAGGTAATAAGCAACCACTCAAAATGGTCATCACCTTGTGTGGTTATGTCGAATACTTTAAAAAAATTGGCTCACGTTGAATGGGTAGGTCAAAACAAATGATACTACCCTTCCGATAGATGAGTGGGTCATGGACAGACTAGTCACATACCGATTTACTGAGGGTGTAGAGTGATTGTTGAGGCTAGAGGGTTCAGACATGGTATAACTCCAAACATGCTTTTAGGATGATGGACGGGGCAAGGATGGATTGGATCATACATCGAATAGGAGGAGTATCGTTGGACGACATGAGACTAACACCGATGAGAATGTCAATTCTTTAAGTGGTGGAGTTTGTAACATTCTAAAGTCCAACATTGAATGAGAGACACTATTGATGGGGGAATGATTATTAAGGCCCTGGTGTATTCTTTTTCGGGATTTCGTCACGTAAAATGGGTCGAGTCCTTATGCAATACCTCTTTAGTGCAATATAGGATCAGAATGAAACATATTGAAAACTAATGACTAATCACACATTAGCACATCTGTCATGGAATGATCGACCTTACGCTTATATCTTCTACAAATTAGCCTACATTTCTTCACCAAGCCACATATTCTCAGGTTGTTAATTCCAGGACTGTTCCACAAATTCAAATTGATCTAAACTATACCAACTTAAGTGCAAGTGATGTTAATGTAACATATAGTAGGTTAAATCAACGTAATCCTTGTGGCCAATAATATCCGATACTAGTAATTTGTATCCGTCCATGTTTTTTGTACCATCAGTTGTCATGGTATCAAACATAGATCAAAGAGATGGAAAATGACTGCTTTGAGGCTATGAAGATTTGACTGTTCTCTATGGGACAGTGAATTTTCTCGTTCTTTGCCTTCATTACTGGATCTCAATTCTATCTCAGATAATCACGTTAGGGCTGATTAAAAGTTGTTTGATAATCCGGCACAAAAGTATAGCGGCACGTTGATGAAGCTTGTTAGTTGTGATTAAAAAGAAAGCGGTCGTTACATAAAGAAGTGGTTGAGATGGGAAGTTACTAAAAGGGATAATGACATGAATCGTTTATGAACTTTGGCCCAATATGCAATGTAATCCATAAACTTTCAATTTGTTAATGTAGTCCTTGAACTATAACCTAATGTGCAATATGGTCCCTGAACTTTTAATTTGTTGAATGCGGTCTTTGAACTTTTGGTACATGTTCAAACTAGTCCCTAGAGTATATAAAAATGTTCAATGGTGTACATGAACTTAAATTATTGGAAAGACAACATTGAATATTTTCATGTAGTCTAGAGACTAGTTTAAACATATTTTAAATATTCAGAAATTACATTGAACAAATTAAAAATTCAGGGACCAAATTGCACATTAGGCTAAAGTTCATGGACCATATTGAACAAATTGAAAGTTTAGGGACCATATTGCATATTGAGCTAAAGTTCAGAGACAATTCATGTCATTTTTCCTTATTAGAAATGTTGATTGTATTTTATTTTTTTAAATCTTTTTAATTATTTAGTATATGAGCAATTTGGGAGAGTTATTGTAAACAAGTCAAAACTCACTTCTGATTTATAGAAGGACTTTTACATCGTAAACTAGCGATGTAAAAAAATCGTTACACAGGCAGGATTTAGGCGCCAACACATATACATATATATATTTAAAATTTTGGCAATTATATACACTCAATTGATATTTGAGTTTTTTCATTTCATGAGTACTTGTATGGAAAAATATTTTACATTGGGTGGTAACTTATGTAAATCTCGTGTTTGCAAAGAGGCCCAAAATCCAATTTCTTCCCCACGAGATGGAGTCCATACGTAACCTATTTTGGTAGTCGCCACAGCAATATAACACGGTCAACGGTTGGCTTGACAGCGTGCCACCCCTAGATTTTCCCAAAACAATCTCAGCTTGTGGGCTGCCTACTCCTTCCTAGCACGTTGCTTATTAAACTTGGGTTTGCAGGTTGTGCACTTTCTGGGTGAATCGTGACTAAACTCATCATAAGTATTAAGAATTACTTCACTAATCCTTTCGTGGATGACAAACACAGCGTTTCAGGCGCCTTGAACGCCTTGGAATTCTTACTAGATGCGACGGCGCTCCTTCGAATTTACCCGATTAACTATTCTGACCTCACGAGTCTACTGTGCTGCTTGGAGGCGGCGTCGGGGCAAAGCACGAGCGTGGTGATCCGAACTCAGTCCCCGAGTGAAGGGCACAAGCTCGGTTACCGCTTGAGCATTTAAATGCGCTGAGGAGTTGCATCATGACAGCATGTACACCAGACCTTACATATAGGCTATTCGATTTCGCAGTAAGCTGATATTGTTGGGACATAATTCCTGACTCTCTTGTAACTCTCTCCTGCGACGGTCTTTTGCAGCTCATGAGAGCTAACTGTACAGTAACATGTAGTTTGATTTTGAAAGAGGAACAAACTTCAAGCAAGTCCAAGAGCAGCATTTGGTGGAGGTTGTGCCTGATGGAACCGAAGAACTAGTCCATAAATGAGAGAATAACTGTAATGCAAGCCCTAATAAAAGAGTTGGTCACTGAAGCAATTAGCTTTTCCAAATTGAGGGTAACGATAGTACGTCCCAACAAATCTTATCACAGTGCGCATTAGTGTGTAGCTGTAGGTTTTTTCCCTTCTAACACACGTACGTTGTTGTCCTGCAGGAATTACCACAGGAATTACTACAGGGAAACGGGTTTTGGTTCATTTCTTGACTCCATCACACAAGACTTGGGAGACGACATCAAAAGGGTCTCCAAGTAGTTAGTGAAAATGACTATATTATATGAACATCGCAGTTTTCCCTTCCCGTCGCACCTCTTCGTCTTTGGGGACTTAGCCATGCGCACACATTCATATGTCCGACTTAGTCATGCGCACACATTCATGTTTCCCTCGAGCACAGGAGTCCAACTTCAAACCTAACTTCTATGATTTGTATAGATCAAGAGGTTAAAACGTACTAATCTCAAACGAAGGAAGATTTTGTCAACTCAAAATGGAGGAAAGCTAATCATGAAGGTACGTATAGGACACCTACAAAGTTAATTGCTTCCCCTCCTAGACATATAACTACTCTTTGAATACTTTGCACCTGTTCCTGAATTGTAGCATTTATATTACTCCCTGATAACAGCATCAACTGCGATAGGATGATCCTCTTTTGGGGACAATACAATTCATCGCCAACCATCATCTAAATCCTTTTCTTGCAAATATGAAAAGGTAGTTTTATAACTTGAAAATCAGGCTTGGAAAAGTCGTAACTAAGAGATCAGAACAGCTGTTTCATCACTGTTCCTTTCGAAGTGTTAAGCAAGTAGCATGCCAGGCATGAAATTTTCTGACGGCACAACCAGGGTTAGTAATTGCTTTTAGAGAGTCTAGTTGACAGGCACCCGTAACCACTTCACCGCAAAAAAGTCTACAGAGTCGCCCCGGAAATAATTTTGTAATGAGGCTTGCAAGGAAAGGTCGAGACACGTATCGACAAATGCTGTCGACAAATCAATCGAAAGTAGATAATATTTTAGTCTATTCAAATTTTTCGTGAAGAAGTGTGCAAGCTTAATTTACACAGTTTGTAGATAACAATATGATTTTGGACTTGGCTTCATAGGGTTTCTTGTGTAACTAGCTAAAGTGACAACAATTAGCAAAACAGAAACGAAAAGACAGAAGACCATAAAGCGGGCAAGAGTACAGTGCAACCTCAATTAGTGCTTAAAAGCTTGCTGCATAATATCAGCATCAATAAATCAGTTCATATTTCCGTGTACATTCTACAGTAATTGCTATGTTTTTCCTCCCTCCTTTTGGACTTAAAAAGGTGGTGTGCCGGTTTGTTAAATACAGGCAAGCGATGAGAGATCTCAATTTGATAAGAACATTTTTTTGCCAAAGTTCAGGAAAGACAATAATCCTAGCCAATCAAATTCAGAAGATTCAAACTACCTTGGTATTGGAAATGTTTATATGGCATATATGAAGGAAACCCATAATTGTTCTAATGGTTTTTTTTTTGCCCGATATTAGTTCCATACAATATGACCAGCAGCAATATAAGGTGGAAAAATTGAGATTTCTTAAGCACTTACACAATCCTCTCATTTTCTTTAGATACAGAAAGGACACAGATCTTTTGGAAAGGGTAACCAGTATTCTATGTTTTGGTCGGTAAGAATTTGCTTCTCGGTCTCATAGCAGATGGGTAAACATGTATACTTTCTTCCGACAACCTAATATAAACAAAGAGAAGATCAATCCAAGAGATGATAAGTTTCGCAAGAAAATGAAATTCCTCTTATCTAAGGAATAATTGCTAATATTTAATTTTTCAAATGAAATTCAAATATCTCATATTAGTCTTGTGGCCTTGAAGATAAATCATTCTCATTGTTGCTTTAGATACTTCTGCAAACTATTTTTTGGATCAGTTACCAAGCATAACCAAGAGGCTCGTGAGTCTTTATGACTCATGTGTCCAAGATTATAATACCAAAGCTTTAATCACCGCCACCTGAGTACTCCCATCTGTTACCTAAATGGAGGAAATTAATTAAGTTGTGGAAACCTAGTAAACCAGTCTTCTAAAAGAACTATATCGAAGAACGGGTAATGCACATGTGAACACAAAAAACGTAATTTTTCCAAGCGTTTGAAGTGACCGATAAGAAACAATTGATTGCGATGCGGATGATATCATCAGTGTTTCTCCTACTATTTCTCCTCTCACTGCTCAATAATTCTATCAGAGACCTCCCAATCTTTCCAAAATCATAACTAAACCTACTCTTGAAAGGGATTGGAGGGATCGTGGAAGTTGTTACCACCATGTTAAAGTTTCCGACATGGACTACTTACGAATAAGCAATGCGAATGGACATGGAATTAGTTATAAAACCAAGTTTTCAGAAAATTGGTTACTTGGAAGGATGATTCAAGCTTATCAGTCTGCATGAAGAAATTGGATCTGTAGTTAGGGTAAGGAAATAGGGGAATATAAACTAAGGCTGAGCTCTTTCTTAATTAACTCCAAACACGCATATAAATCTGAACTTTTTTCCTTTTGCTGCTGGCCATTGATCTTTATGTTATTCACTGAAGTAATTAGTCAGATCTTATCTTGGAAAATTCACTCTTAATTTTTGTAGATGATGCTTCCTTAACTCACAAGGAAAAAAATAAAATAAAGAATCATCGCGCGATGCTGATTTTCTGAACTAACAGGAATGAACTAGCCCCAAAATAATTTTAAATTACACAAGATGAAGCAATTTCCTAACTACTACCCTGTATTTTTAGAGTGGGCACACTTCAGTACCTAGTTTTATTAATTTTTAAGCATAAGCGAACTTTGAGGTGAACTTTTCAAGTTATCGTTGAGGTACTATATATGTAGTTGATCGGCGTTTCCAAGAAGCAAATCGCAGATTGCTTAATCTGCTTGTGATGAACCTGGCTTCTCTATGACATATCAGCCAGCTTTTTAATCAGTTGTTTCTAACTTGAGATGGTTTCCACACATTTCTACCTTAGGATGGACCATGAGAAACTGGCTTGTCTTAGTGACACTAAATAGGTGTGCTATATCAGAGCACTTGTGTTAAGGGGATGCAAATCCAAGGAATACTTGGTGCCTTTTCTTTCCCAGTTGATACAAAATGTAATTCTGATGCAAAGGGCTTGTTGATAACAAAAAAGATAGAAGTGGTCTTGAAAAACTAGTGCTTGCTTGGATTTCAGTTATATGACCCAAGATGTGCAAGGTCTGGGGATTTGTATATTTTATGCTATATATCAATTCTCTCTTCGAGTAAACCTTAGAAAACATGAAAAAGTTAATCGCGTTATACCAAAATAGCGAAATCCACAGCGAGAGGCGGTGGATATTAAGCTTGTCGTCGGTGACGGAGCTTGACCCAGCGCCGAGCTCTGTCAGAGAGAGAGAGAGAGAGAGGGGAAGGAGAACGTTTGCATTTGAAAGAGAGGTGGGGGTGATAGCTTTGCTAGTAACAGCAGTCGAGACAAGGCGACATTGTCTTGGTTGCAACGGCAGCGGCGGGTGACGACATGAATCTAGTGATAGAGGGAGAGGAGAAATGAAGATGGTCGTTGAGTCGAATTCAATGAGTTTTGATTAGGTACGCCGTCGTCTCGCACTCAATGAACATACGATGCTCATTTAATATAAAAATATAGTTTGATAGAGGTCCTCCTCTAGACTAGGCTCAGGTCTCATTTGGCTATGTGAAAATAAATTCATAATTTTCTTTTTCTTTTTCTTCATAAATTTTTTATTTTATAAAACTAATCTTTTAATGTAAAAGAAACATTTAGATTGCTATGGCTAGAATTAGTTATTTCAAAAATATATTAACAAAGTACATTACTTTGAAAACAGAAGAAGTGATTGATTTCCATATAATCAAACTATATTGTTTTATATATAATCAAACTATCTATTTATCTTCGATTTTTGGAGAAAAACTTGGGGTCAACTGATTGGGAGAGAAGTAATTATAGAGGGTGCTCATGGACTACAACTAAGGGGAGCTCTTCATAGAGTGGTCTCTCGTGCAATAGACAAGCATGAGACGCACGATTCCTGGTTAGGGTCCAACAAGAAAACGATGACGATGAGGTTGAATGGAAGACGGAAGGTCCGAGGGTGATGGTACGTGGCTTGAGGTTCTTACAAAAGGAGTCCATACATGTCTTTCCTTTTCACTCATTTTTATTTTATTTTTATTTTCTTTGGACCGTATTTCCCTCTATCTCCCGTCAATGTAAACTTTCTTCAACCACGAATTTGATTAGTGGGTTATATATACGGACATCACCCACGTGAAAACCTATTGCGACATATCATACAGAACTACGCGAACAAAAGTAATAGTCAAGCGAGAAAGAGATGCATAAATATAAACTCGAACTTGGGATATTTGCATGATTTGACAATATGCCTATTACAAGAGGAGAGATTGATGAGACGTTTTACTAATAATGGTGCGAGATTTTGGTGAGACTACTACCAACTTATCTAAAAGTTTAAGCTGTTAGATGAATGCGTGATTTTAATATTTAATAATTGTAACATTCCCCCTTATGCTTAATTTGGTCTTTTTGCCTTGTACTAAGTTTATAAATATTTAATTGGGGAGGCAAATGAGGCATGAAAAGATTTGAACTTAAGACCTCCTACTCTTGTACCATGTGAGATTTTGGGGGGATCACTGCTAACTGATTTAAAAGCTTAAGCTGTTAAATGAATGTGTGGTTTTAATATTTAATTATTCTAACAAACAGAAATAGGGAGATCCACTCGCACTCATACGTTTTCATATCCCAATCATAATGAAGAACTTCACAAGAATGAGTTTCATCACGAAAAGTATTTTTCTCTTGACCACAATTCTCATGGATGATTGTCTCTTGATTTCTCAACATTGCTAGAAATTGATCTTCGTGTTGGAGGCTAGGCGCTTGCTTGAAAGGCCTGGGTGCCAACTTATTGTGCCCAATATGAAGACACACCCTCTTAACACCCATACTCCCCGTTTGTGTGTGTGTGTGTGGTGAAAATTGTAAGTATTATAGATCATATGAAGTACAACAGCTTAGGGGCATTCCCTAGCGTTACAAATATAGCTAATGACTTGAGAAGATGGAGGTAGAAAGTCTCCACAAAGTAGCCAAAACAGTATTGGGTTGGGAAGGTATGATATTTTGGTAGAGCGAAGCTCGACCTCTTACATTCTTACGCACTTTAGCCAGAATGGTATATAGGACAGCTGACTTGTTTTGAAAATGTCACATGCTGCGCTCCATCCAAATGCAATATGTGGTTGCTAGGAAGGATAACCTGAGGGGTTTGGTCACCAAGTCTTTACCCTTTGTTGCGCTAAGCATCCATTAGAGTTCCTCATTCCATCCTACTATAGCGCGTTTAATCCCATGTTGGGCTAGGATATTGCGCCATATGTTGCTTGTCCACTCATAGTGAAAGAACAAGTGTGTTTTGTCTTCTATATCATTCTTGCAGAAATTACATTATTTATCCATTGAAGGTAACCAATATGCTATGATCTTTGTTGTCGGTAGTCTATTTCTACAAACTAGCCACCCAATAAAATTGTGTTTGCTAATCCTGCTAGTCCAAATTAGATTAAACCATTCCACAAGTGTTTCCACTTGTCTGAGGTCTTCATATGTATCCCGATAACAATAACTTGAGTTTGGTGCAGCTGATGGGAGAGCAGTTCGTAGTTTAAGTAAGCATTGCCAATTCCACGCCATGCTGCCTTTGATTTCGAGTTGCATGATTGGGGTTTCTCTGCATTTGGTGTTGTGGACCCATATACTCCAAAGGGAAGAGGATGGATGGTTGATGAGGTTCCACAGCATGCGACCTAGCAGTACTTTATTCCATAGTTCAAATCAAGCAATCCTAATCCTCCTTCTCTCTTAGGTGAACATACTATTTGCCAGGCAACCTTGTGCAAACCACGGTTTTCTAAATTACCAGCCCATAAGAATTGTCTAATTCTCTTTTCGATCCCGTAAATAGTGTGTTTTGAGAGTAGGAACATTTGCATCCAATGTGTGCAAATGAGATGAGGACTGCTTTGGCTAACTATAGACGTCCTGCATAATTGATATGCTTTATACCCCAACTTTCAATTTTCTTAAAGATCTTATCTGTTAAGCTCTTGCAATCCGAATGGGTGAGTCTTCTAGTAATAAAGGGGATACCCAAGTGTTTTATAGGGAGGGTACCTGTGGGAAAAGGCGTGTGGTCCAGTATAAGGTTTTTCTCGTCCTCATTTAACCCTAAGAAAAATATTTGGCACTTGTCAGGGTTAAATCGTGGTCCTTTGAGAGTTGCAAATTCGTCTAGGGCATCAATAAGGCAAAGGACAAAGTCTATGTCTCCATGAGCGAATATGAACAAATCATTGGCAAAAAATAAATGAGTGATCCTTTGTGTTTTGCACTTCCAGTGATACTTGAAAGATGATGCAGCTACTTTCTAATTAACCACCCCATTTAGAATTTCTATAACCAGCACGAAAAGGTATAACGAAATAGGATCACCCTGTCGTAACCCGTTGGTACTTTTGAAATACCCCACATGTTCGTTGTTAATGTTCACTAAAAATCTCGGAGTAGTAATGCACTAAACTATCAGATCGACCGAGTATTGGGGTGTATTTATGGCTTTGAGAACCCCGATGACTGCATCCTATTTTACCATGTCGTAGGCTTTCATGAGATCTATCTTTATAGCCACCCGTTTACCTTTATCACCCTTATGATAGTTATGAAGTATGGCACAACATAATATTCTCTGAGATAAGTTGTCCCATGATGAAAGCAGTTTGATTGAGACCGACGATCGCCGGAAGCATGGGACTAATCCATTATCCAAGAAGTGTAGAGATGATCTTATATATGACATTGCAACATGAGATGGGTCTATACTCCTTAAGGTATGACGGATTCTAAACCTTCAGTACGAGGGAAATAAGTGTGGAGTTTATAGATTTTAGCATTCTTCTTGACGAGAAGAAGTCCACGATACCTTCCTCAATGTCCTTTCCAATGATGGGCCAGGCACGTTTGTAGAAATGACTATTGAAACCATATGGTTCTGGAGCTTTGAAGTCATTGAAGCCCTTAACAACTTTCGGGATTTTTGATCATTGAAGTACAAAAAAAGTAATAAGAGCATTCACGTCTTCTTGAAATAAAGATGCAGATCTCTCATATGAAATGCTAGTATGATCGAGGCTTCCAAGCAAGTGTTGGTAATAGGATATGATTGCACCCTTAAGGGCACCCTCCTCGGTAAGAATAGAGCCATTCTCAAGGGTAATATGATTAATCCTGTTCTGGGCACTCCTTCTCATCATGGAGGCAAAGAAGGTTTTACTATTGTTGTCACCTTCTTTGAACCAAAGGTTTCTTGATTTCTGTGTGAGCAAAATCTCTTCATGTTTGCTGAGAATAAGTAACTCCTCAAGTTGTGCTTTTTCTTCAGCTCGAGTAATGGGATTGTAAGGATCGGTCACAAGCTCCTATTGGAGTCGTTGTAGGCATTCCTTAGCATGTTTGACCTTTAAGTGAAGTTCGCCAAACTGAGATCTATTCAGACACTTGAGTTGCCGCTTCAATGCTTTAAGTTTTGTCACCACTTTGAACATTTTTTATCCTCTAACATCATGTTGCTAGGAAGTAGATACCAAAGGTAGGAAAATCGGGCTTGTCATCCATAAATTGAAGAATTTGAATGAGGGTTTCCTTCTCCTATATGTGTTGTTGAGTCGTACCAAACTAGGGGAGTGGTCTGAAACCCTTGGTAGTAGGAATTCAACTGAGTAATTAGAATATTTGTTCTACCAATCTGCATTTATTAAGACTCTGTCAATTCTACTCGCCTTGAAATTATCCCTCAAGCTTTTATTAGTCCATGTGTAGAGAGGTCCTGTAGACGGAGGCTCAATCAGTGCAAGTTCTTCAATTAAGGTGTTTAGTTCCTCCATACCTATAGACCAACGAACAGTGGAGCCAATCATTTCTCTTATGTCCCTTGTTTCATTGAATCTCCCATTAACAACCAAGGCAAATTGCTGGTTTGATTGGTAGAAAAAGTCGAAATGTTGCGCCAAAGAGACCGTCATTCGACTTTAGTGTTGAAACCGTAGATGGCAGAGAGCAAAAAAGAATCCACCCTAGGTTTTCCAATGAGGCAGTGTATGACTTGAGCAGAAACCTCCAAAATGGTAAGATTGAGGATGGACAGTTTCCATAAGATCCAAATTCTACCCAGAATGCTACTTGTATAATTATGTGTATAACTCCAGCCTCTAAAGCAACTACTAATGTAAATGGACGCAACACATTTGGATCTTCCGAACCAGATGATGGACACTAGGGTTGCATAGAATCGTTCATGCGATAAGTTTTGACAGTCGTAGAGCCAACCCAACGTGTCCTAATTGCTGACGTAATCTTACGTGCAATGAGAGTCCTGGTGAAGCCATTGAATTCGACCAAGTTGGCTGGCATGAGTGAGTGTTGTCTGTTCTTAACTTAAAAAAAGGAGGTTACGTGCACCAGTCTGTATAGTTTACGTGATCTTGTCCCGTCTGCATGCTCGAATTATTTGCAATTCCTTCCTTTGTCAGTGACAATTTTATCTGTTAAAACCGTTATTAATCCTTCCTACACTGCAAACCCTTGATCAATTAGGGTTTTAATGTCTCCATTATTCGATGGAAAACATGAAATAGCGAAGAATGAACAAGAAGACTCCTTAAAAAACTCCTTGAAACACCTGTCGGGTGGGCAAGCAATGTCGTACTTCGGATCTCAACTAATTCCAGCATTTGTTTGTAGCCACTAGGCTAGAACATTGATTGATTGCTTGGGCGTGCAATATAGTAGTATATTACATTGATCTTTAAGTTTGCTTATGCGATGAATCTGAATTAAACATACAATAAAATCACTAGACCTCAAATTCTGATTCTGAAAGCCGTCTGTCAACTAGCTAGGGCAACGCAAAATCAAGATATAGAGCGAATGCCTAACCATGAAGGCCCAAGTAAGGTCATCGTATGACTATGAAGGTGGAGTTGAGCTGTAGTGGCGACGGAAACAAACAACGGTTGCTTCGCTGGGGATATTATACTTTGTTTATTATTTATTATAGTGGTTAGACGGTGTCCTGGATCAGCTTTCACTTGCTTTAATAAACATTTTGTGACATAACTTATAGTACACCAGTAAAGGAACATACGTGGCATTGCTTTACTGAAGATTAAAAACCGGGTCTCGCCAGTGATTGAATTCATTTAATTGGCCATCAAAAGCCTTTTCACTTCACTAGGGCTCATTTGACAAGAAAGATAAATAAGTGCTGAAAACATTTAAATACTGAAGGTGAAAAGAAAAACTTGTTTGATAATTAAATAAAATAATTATTGACTCCTCCCACCTCCTATCATATTGAATTGACCACATTATCCATTGCATTCCTACTCTTGATTTAAGATTAGTTCTTACCTTTTTTCTTCTTTATCTTTTGTTTCAATTTTATTAAAGGAAAAAACCACCCATATCCCTTTTAAATAACTTTTCTTCACCCTAGCCGCTTCTTCCACACCCATTACATATCAACGTTTCCTTCATGGTTTTCTTCTTATGAACTTATTCTCCATTGTTGTGATCTAAGCAAGCACTAATCATATGTTAAGAGTAAAGAAATGTTAGTTTTTCCTGCAAATTGTTTACTTTATTTCCCTAGATTATCTCGATTTATTTTTTACTTCGACTTTCAATACAAATTTATGAGAATTTACTCAAGACTAAATATTGTGGTTGATGTATACAGCATACACAATTTACTCATTGAATTTTTTTTTTTTGTAGTGTAGTCACTATGGAAGAAAATATTGAAGAAGCCCAAATTGATTTTGAAATTGCGAATGGAGAATAGCAATCAATCATGCTAACAAGTTCATTTAAAACTTTACTAGGTAATTTTCTAACGTAAGAAGACCTTTTGGGACTAGTGTGTGGACGAATCTCCTTGCTCAAGGTTATGTTGTCTCTATGAAAAGGTCAAAAAGAGACAAATATGTTCTTTTTGGTGGTGATAGGGAAGTAATAATCGTAATCGATAAAAAATTCATATTGCAAGTTAGAGAAGAAAGATCGAATCTTGTTTATTGACTATCCTTTTGAAGTTCGTTCCTGTAAAAAAAAAGAACGGATCATGGTCACTAAAAATATTGAATGCATCACACAATCATGATCCTTTGAGTAATATGTCTGAACATCTTACTTGTCATCGCTTTTCTAAAGTTGAAGCTTCGCGTGTGAAAGAGATGTCTAAAGCCATTAGACCTCCTTGACAAATTCTTTCTTCCTTGAGACAAAGTAATCACAATGTTCAAGCTATTACTAAAACTATTTACAAGATGCAAGCGAAATTTTATCGTGAAAATTTGAATGGTCGCACTATGGTCCAAGCTTTATTTGATGAACTCAGTGTAGGTGGATTCATATAAAATTTTAAACATGATACCTAGGGTTACCTAACACATTTATTTTTCTCTCATCCTATCTCCGTGGCACTAACAAAGAGCTTGTCAAGCGTTTTGTAATGGATTGTACTTACAAGAATAATAGATAAAAAAATTCTTTGTTGGATATTATTGGATTTCAAGCTTTAATACTTCTTTCTACTCATGCTTTGCATTTTTCAAAAAGGAAGAAGATGAAGATTATGTTTGGGCTTTGATGATAATTAGCAACTTATAGGGTGTTGATTGTCGATCTTAGCTATCGTCATTGATAGAGAGTTGGCATCGATGAATGCAATTCGATTCATTTTTCCTAGAAACTCTTATAGTGAAGCGGAATATGATGAAAATATTCGGCAATTTGAAGATCGTTGCAAGGAAAAGCCATTGGTCCTTAATTACATTAAAACACATGGCTTCCTTTCAATGAGCTTTTTGTACCTGCTTGGATAGGCTTGCACATGCATTTTGGGAACCGTGTGATTTTAAGAGCCGAAGGGGCACATTCGACTTTGAAAGCATATCTACATGTTTCAACGGGGAATTTAGCCAAGGTGAAAAAGAAAATATGCCTTGCAATTGAGAATCAGTTCCAAGAAATCAAAACCAAATTGTCAAGTTGAAAGGTAAGTGTCCCTCTTCATCTTCATATTCCTCTTTTCCGGAAATTGATTACTCAGGTGTCAGTATTTGCTTTAGATAAGCTCCATAAGCAATATGAGATTGCTAAATGTAGAGTTGAGCTACTTGCTTGTACCAGGCATTTTATGTAGTCCATGGACCTTCCATGTGTGCATGCAATAAGATTTGGGATAGTTTACCTCTAGATATAATTAATCGACAATGGAGGCTTGATATAAGATCCTTTCTGGATCTTGATATTACCTAAAATAATGAAGAAGATTCATATCAGCAACTACTACATGAGTTGAAAAGGAGGTATCAAGAATGGCCACTTTCCAAAAATGAAGTTGTTCGAAAGCAAATTGAGCAATGTGTACTAGTAAGTGATCCTTTCTTATATGAGCCCTTAGCTGCATTTTGTAAAGGTTGCCCTTCCAATTCAAAAACTAAAGCAGAAGCAACTTTTACGCGTCGTGATCCTTCCCCAGATGGTTTGAATGATTTCTTTTATAATGCAATTACAATTGTCATAATTTCTTGTCAATAGCTAATTATACTATTTCCATGTAATGATATTTTAGGGAGCGTTTTCTTTTGCATTTTCATGATAGTAATGGATGTTTAGAATTTGTTATGTACAAAATTTTGACATAAGTATCTTTTAAAACATCTTGCAATGATGGCATGAAAAATAAATATAAATTGGACTATTAAATTCACTGAATAAATTAAAGTTGAGTAGTTAAAATTCACGGACTACAATGTAATGATACATATTAAAGTTATAATTAAACGAAATGTGTACAAAAAATGGTAAATGGTTCTTTTCACTCTTATTTGTGCTTATGTTATTTTTAATTAGTAGTTTCCTAGCACAAAAAAAGAAAAACATACAACTCATTAACACAATAATAAGTTAGCTATTTGCCAAATAAACTATTTTTTTTTGGAAAAGAAGGACACCAATTTTGTTCCAAATGGAGAAAGAAATGGAAAAAACCAAAAAAGAAGGCAATAAATAATCTTAAATCAAGAGTGGGCCCCACATTTAACCTTAACAAATATTGTTTGAAATGAGCATGGGTAGTTTTGTCTCTAGTAAAATGAAAACAAAAAAAGGGAGAAAAATGTAAGAAATAATCTTAAATCAAGAGTGGGACATGCAAGAGATAATGTAGTCAATTTATTGTGATATGGGGGATTAGGAGCCAATAAAGGGTGGAAATAACAAGAGCCAAAACAATTTATCAGTTTCTTTTGAAATATGAAATAATGAGTACAATTGAAAGGATTTCGCAATATAATTGGTAAGATTTAAACTTCCATTGAATATTTCCTCACATAACTAATTAAACAAGTCTCCTTCTTAATAACTTACCGCCATAAGCGATTTTTGATGGAAAAAATATGTGTAGTTAGAGGTAATCAAACTCACTTAATGCCAGTAAGTGTTGAAAAGGTTAATTTTCATGCTCTTTGTAAGTTAGTAAAAGAAGGGAACATAGACATATTGCAATTATTTCTACGTCCCATAGGTCATGGGGTCGCCCCCATGGAAAGCGGAAGAAAGGTATTTCGTTCTATTACTTAGTGGATTCAAATTGCTCGAATAATCAAATTTTATAGAATACGATTTGCCATTTGATGCACTGATCTTTAGTGAGGTATCTCAGTCGTTAAGGTCTTTCTATTTGTTCTGCATTTGGGTAATGCTCTTTCTAATTTATTGTGGTTTGCTCTTGCACCCTTTTCCCAAATTTGGTCATGACTACAACATTTTCTCCTAATAAGCTCATATTATCCGTTCTTTACCAATCAATAAATCATCATAGTCACTCCTCCATGCAAAATACAGCAACAAAACTATATTATCATTAATTTATGGCTACTCGACAAGTGGGAAGGTGCATGATTTCGATTACCCTTATAATGTCTCCCTCTCCCCATTCGCTTTCACACCGATCGAAGACATTGGTCAGTCCACGTTATCTTGTCCATGAAGACCCAAATTAGGTGAGAGCTTCATCGACACACCCCCTCCTCGTCTTATTCACGAGAGAGAAGCATAAATTTCAAACCTTCTTGTGCATAAATTGCACGTAAGCAAGAGAGATAGCCTCCATTAAAGTCCTATACACACCTTGACCACCCTCTCTCTCTCTCTCTTCCCTTGGTTAGCCCTAGCTTTATCTAAATTGATCTGAAGAAGCATCCAAAAACCCAATCAAGTACTTCATCTTTCCCATGCAAGAAACCTCTTTGCTTTTGTACTTTCCATGACTTAGGCCTGATTTTTTTATCCATTACTTCTTATAACATGTTCAAGAAAGGGGAAGAAACCCTAGATTTTTCTTTTTCTCCTTTGGATTGATTTTGTCTTTCATTTTAATTTTGTTGTAGTTTTTTGATGCTCTATAGGTAAGAGTTGAAGGAAGTTGCAGCAAAGCGATAAGGAAAGTAAGACATGGAAGAGAAGAAGGAGGATAATCTTCCACCAGGGTTTCGGTTTCATCCCACGGATGAAGAGCTCATCACTTACTATCTGGTGAACAAGATATCGGATCCTAATTTCACTGGAAGAGCAATTGCCGACGTGGATCTCAACAAATCTGAGCCTTGGGAGCTCCCAGGTACCCTCTGACTCAAAGCCCTTGTCATATGATGGTTTCAGGCTTTAAGAACGCAACAGTTTCCGAAATTTCATAGTTTTTGTGAGGAATTCTTCTCACTTTGTCATATACATGGAGAATTTATTTTGTAATTTAGTCTTCCGTTCACAATATGAATTCATAGTGTTGAATTTTTCTCATAATGATGCAAGATGGTGATTTTAAGTAATTAAGGAGGGATCTAGAATCCTAAGACCCGACTTAAATTTTTGATTAAGGATCTTGCCCTAGAAATATTTCATCCTGCATAACCAGTTTTCCAGCAGCTGAGCCTTTTTTCATGATGTTTATAGACCATGCTCTTTTAACATATTGTGCAGTATAATGAAGAGTGAAAAAAAAGACAATTAACTAGTATTGTTTTTCCCTCAATTTCAATGGGTTTCATTACTAGTACAGAGAGAAAATCTCCTCCTGTTCATCAAACTGAAATAATGACTATCTTTCCTGATTCGATTTTCTCAACCAGCAAAGGCTAAAATGGGGGAGAAAGAGTGGTATTTCTTCAGCCTACGAGATCGGAAATACCCAACAGGGGTGCGAACGAACCGAGCAACCAACACTGGGTACTGGAAAACTACAGGGAAGGACAAGGAGATCTTTAATAGCGTCACCTCCGAGCTGGTCGGAATGAAGAAGACCTTGGTCTTTTACAAAGGGAGAGCCCCCAGAGGAGAGAAAAGCAACTGGGTCATGCATGAATATCGCATTCACTCAAAATCGGCTTTCCGAACTACCAAGGTAATATCCATTTTCATCACCGAATTTTTTTCATGTGGGTCGGAACTGCAACCTGAAGAAAATTATAAGTCTCATGTTTGTAACCGTAGATATGTTGAGCCAAAAGAACAAAAGAAGAAGAAGAAGTTAGCTTATAATAACAAACTACTAAACTTCATTCATTCATCTTTCTAAGTGGGCTACGTTTACATGGATTTTCTTACGTCGATATACTCCCCTATCTACTATATATGCATTAAATTTGCCCTCTAATCCAAGTGCTATGTCTTTTAAATCTTCATCCATGCACGCAGATCAACCTTTTCTTCTATTTATAAATTCACAAAATATGGAATATAAGAAAATGAAAAGGATGCTAAGAACTAGCAATAACAAAGCAATTTCCTTTTCGAATGTTTTGCATACACTCATTTCAAATCCCTCTAATTTTATCAGATGTTAGCAAGTTGGACTTCAATTTCGTTAGCTGTGCCATGAATGACCCCTTACTTCAATTTTGGGTTTGTCAGGGTCTTAGGGATCTAGAAAAAGAAGATCTTATTTAACCTTTCTGCTTTTTAAAGATAATTAAGGATTGAGTACGGAAAGGTTATCTGTCGTGTTTATGCATGAGACTAATTATAGGACTAACATTTGCTTGAGAGCTTAACTTTCATAACTGTCGATCAACCCATTTCAGTCTTTCGACGCACACCCTACTCCAGAAATAGTAATGGTCACCTGTAAACGTTTCTTTGATAGATTTGTGCTTCCTTATTTGTAAACCCCAAGTTTTGTGGGGGCAACAACTGATGTTGAAAGGTTATCTTGTGCACGCATAAGTACATGTTTCTATGTAGATACATCGCATGAGCAAGTAAATCTTAGTCTGAAAAATTCTAACACATATTTTAAAGTAGCGAGGCATTTTTATCGACTAATGGTCAATGAATTGTAGTTGCATGGAATTGAGGAATGGAATTCTTAATAAAACCAAATATTTGCAATCACATCTCGATAAATATATAAGAGGCAAGTTTGTCCTCGGAAGTACACACCATGATAGTCACTAAAGTGCATCTTGTTTATTTATTTATTTTTGCTTTAAGCCTCTTTATAAGGAAAACAAGATCGCTTAGTCTAAGAAATAAAATATGAACCTAGAAAATCTAAACCAGCCACAAATGCAATATCTATAGGAAAAAGAAAGAGAAGGAAAAGCTCATGTTGTTACCAACTCAGGAAAAAAAGAGTTAGCGATATTTGCACACGAATGGCATCGGGATATTCATAAAAAAAAACCTGAGGTTCAATTAACAATTTGAGGACATGAAGAAAACAGAAGGATCCCTATTTTTACCTTAAGGTAATTGCTCACTAGTATTTGCATAGAACATGAGAGAGAGAGAGAGAGAGAGAGAGAGAGAGAGAGAGAGAGAGAGAGAGAGAGAGTCTTGCACAATTCTGTGTGTGGGGAGGGAATAACACCACATGCAAAGAAAATTCTTGAATTTCCTCCTAAGAAGCAAGAATCACAATCACACGAAGTTTGCAAAAATAACGTGTCACGCCTCTTACTATTTGCTAAACATTTTCCACATTATATGCATTGATATCCCACAGGACGAATGGGTGGTATGCCGTGTCTTCCAGAAGAGCGCCGGAGCGAAGAAGTACCCATCCAGCCAATCCCGGGCCGTCCCACCCTACAGCCTCGAGATAGGGTCGAGCGTCGTGCCCCCCGCAATGATGCAGCCAGAGAACTTCCAGTTCCTCGGGAGGAGCTACATGAACGGGGCCGATCTGGCTGAGATCAACCGGGCCCTGAGGAGTGGGGCGATGAGTGTGAACCAACCGATGCCACCGCAGCTCAACCACGTGGGCGCCGCCGGGGGGTGCTTCACAATATCCGGGCTGAACTTGAATCTGGGGGGCGCCACCTCACAGCCGGTCCTGAGGCCAGTGATGCAACCGCCGCCAGGCCCGGCCATGAGCCACCAAGATATGGTTGTTGGCTCAACCATGATGAGTAGCAGCGCTGCTCTCGTTGGAGATCAAGCTGGTGGGTATGGTGGAGAGATGGCACATGCAAATATGGGAGGCAATAGGTACATGGGAATGGAGAATTGCATGGAGATGGATAATTACTGGCCTCCAGCTTATTGAGTAAGACCTGGTTTGTTCAAGAAAATTTCATCCAGAAAACAAAAATGTTAGAGAGGTTGTAGAAGAACTAGAGAGATCCACAGTTTTCTCATCTAGGGTTCAAATGGGCAAGTACGTGGACTTATAGGCGGGAAATTGATATAGGGTCATTAACTATCTTTGTGGTAGTATAATTTGGCTTGTTAGCAAGTTATTTGCTAGCGTTTGAACAAGATCAAGGAACGCACCTTGATCATATTTTCCCTCTGGTTTCTTTCTTAACTTGGTCTCTTTATAAGTAATAAAGCAGTGAAGTGATTCAGATTTTGCATGGCAGCACACGCACCTTGTGCTATATAGCTTTTATCTTTTGTTTGTCTTTGAGTAGTATTCGGAGGGAAAATTACGGACTGGTTCACGAAATTGGAGAGAGACCCGGTTGGTACAACTACAAAAGTCATGGTGGAGAAGACCGCTAGTGGAGATTCTTTTTCCACTGGCATTCTATAGCGCTATTCTTTTATCTTTGCATGGATGAACATATATTTAGGCCTCCTAATCTCCGTAAATTTGTCGATTTTCGGTTTCGGTAATATATCGACACTTCTACGGAGATTGTGGTTGCTTGCGAAGAGATTAAGTTACACCGATAGTGTTCGGGATAATTGTCGATTTTTTAGGAGGGCTTTGATTTTTATATAGGCAATTCGTAATTTCAAAGAAGATTCGAGCCAAAAGTGAGAATATCTCAAATTATAGTAGAAAAAAAATCAAATGTTACTACCAGAAATGGCGATGGTTCATAAAGTACAAAGCACTAATTTGAAGTGTTTTACAAGCACTGAAATGTGATTAATCCTGGCAGCACTAAAATCTACAGAGACTCGCGGGAGAATTTCCGGTGGAACAACATGAAAAGGGAGGCTGCGGAGTTCGTTTCTAAATGCCTCATTTGTCAACAGATCGAAATCGAGCAACAGAGGCCATCAGGCAAATTGGAACCTCTTCCGATCCCTGAATGGAAGCGGGAACCCATTAGTATGGATTTTGTGACGAACCTTCCGCGATAACCTTACAGAAATGATGGGGGCGTGGGTGATTGCCGATTTGTTTGTGATGAGGTTGGTAAGAGAAGAGTTCAGAAGGGCTTGAAATAATTCAGCTCCCTGTCGAAAAAGCAAGAACGATTGCACGAAGCCTAAAGTCGACAGAAAAGTTATGCATGTGTTAGGAGGCGAGACTTGGAGTTCAACAACGGGGAGTTGCGTGCTCCTGAAAGCATCTCCGGCGAAGGGAGTCGTAAGACTTGGAGCTCGAGGTGAACTCAGTCCCAGTTTCTTCATAACCGTTGCCAGAAACGGCTGTAGGTCTTCAGCTTTGCGGTCAGTGTGGGACTTCAATAGCCCACGTCGACTGCTCTGTCACAATTCCAGAAAGCAGAGCAGCAAGCAAAGAGAAATAGAAGCAGAGAAAGCAACCTGAAAAAAGAGAGAGGAAAAGTGAAAGAAAAAAGATAAGAGAAATTGTCTTGGTCGTAATTTATCACCAACAAATTAGTACTTGTCGAGAAATGCCGCAATTAAACTCGTCGGGTAGGGTTGCAATATCACCAACTTTTAGTTTATGGGTTTTCTGGAAAAGAAGAAAGTTTGATGAATTACCGAGAATTGTCTAGCGGGAATCTGGAAAACTTATGAGTATATTTGGATCAGTTGTCGAGCTACGGTTCCAACGATGCTAGTTTCGTGTGATTTGGTTGCACGGATATGGATAATTGAGGATGAAATTGTTGAATGTGTATAGGTTCCGTACAAATACATACCTGATTCGTTCGAAACGGAGCTCGGATGAAGGAGTTATGGGGTCTCAAGTTTGGTCTCATGAAACTATGGAATGTGGAATTTGTCTTACGCGCATTGCGGTAACATTAAACGGCCCACATGACTAATCCGATATCTGGTTGCATGTTCGTTTATACACTGGTATCGGCACGAAGTTTTCTATATTCCCTGAGTTTTTAAGAATTTTCACAATTTTTTGCTATTTTGGGTATTTCCTGGAAATTTCGAAATTAATGAGAAAATATAGTATTTGGAAGTTTGTACAACGTAACACCTAGGGGGGGTGTGGAAAAACCCAAATTGAGATGGGCTTTTCCAACCTAGACATTGTAATTGAAAGTCCTGCTAGGCTTAGGGTAGTCCTCGACAACCTTCTTCTTTTACTGGGTTGGGAAAGACCCGTAGGCTAGGGATCCCACTAATGGAATGGTACTTACAAGTGTGATAGAAGTTCCCTAAGACTTGAGTTTTCCTTCTAAATATTAGAAAATATGTATATTTTTGGGATGAGCCATATCAAATGTTTTTATTCAGCTTCTAGTTATTTGGGACAATTTAATCCTTTTCCGAGTTTATGGACTAAAATAAAGTGCTTAAGGGCATTTTTGTAGTTTAATCGAAGTGAGACTCTTTGGAGGTAATTTCTAACCCGTAGAATTTGGATCGTTAAGCAATGATATTGTGGAGGTTTAGAGGCTTAAGATGGTATTTGAGTTGGCCTAGAACACTAAGGGCATATTGGTAATTCTATTTTGGAGTTATCATTTGTCATAAGCAATGATATTGTGGAGGTTTAGAGGCTTAAGATGGTATTTGAGTTGGCCTAGAACACTAAGGGCATATTGGTAATTCTATTTTGGAGTTATCATTTGCATGTGTTTATGAGGTTGTGCGGAGGATTCTGCTTTGTAAAATCGTAAATTTGCGATCGTAGGATTTCAGATAAACAGTGTTTTGTCTCTGTAAGGAATTTTTAAAATAGCATGTTCACAAGCTATTATTACTCATGAATGTTCAGTATTTGTGTTATTAAACTAGTAACTGTGTTTGATGCAATTTTGATGCATAATTGCTTAGCTTATAACACAAATACTTTTGAATGACCATTGAATTTTCAAATTCGGATTTAGTTGTTTACTAGTTTTTCCTAATATTCGATATGATTTTGAGTAACAATTATTGCAACTTCACCTCGAGCTGGACATTGGATTTGTATAAACACTACTACAACTGTTCCTACCTAGAAATATGAGAGACTTGTTAAATGTACTCTACTGACAATAGATGAATTCAACTCTAGGCATCACATCCAATAGCCCCGTTAACCTTTTGCATAACCTAAGGAGATGCACTTTTTTACCCTCCTATCAAGCATACCATTGCTCACTCGAGCATAATATTGGCAATCAAATAGTCTGACAACAAAATAATCAACAAAGGATCACACATTTTTGGGAGTTTGACATTTAATCGAAGTTGATGGGGATCTATTCACAACTAGCTTACCATACTAAAGGCATCCGTAAGGAATATCCTTGTCATACCAACACTCCATACCATTTCATGGGCGTCTTTAACAACATTCTGCTCATCAACTCTACAACCTATTATAGTTTACTAGCAATGATGCGGTCTCTCACTATGCTCTCCTCTATGCAAAAGTATCAACAACTCTGAGCAGAACTCCATAAAATTGTTAATTGGCACATGCTTAATTGTTTACTTGTCTCTATTTCGATCAAAGCTCTTAACTACTTGATCATTCCAAAAACATCAATCTTGTGCCTTTAGGCAAACACCCAGATCTTTCTCGATTAGTTATCCACAACTATTAGCATAAATTTATCACTCTTATTCAAAGAATATCGCAATAGCCTGTGAACATTCGAGTAAATCAACTTTACAATCTTTATGGTTTCTCCCACAGCCATAAGATTTTCTAGTCTAATGAGTTTTATGAATGAATTGTAATTAAAAAATGATGCAATGCAATCTACATGCAATCTTATTAAAAATGAAACTAATCCTATGAGATAACGTTTTAAAGAAACATTATCTTATTAAATATGCATTATATGTGATGAGATAAGACTCCTAAAAAATCACATCTTGCTAATGATGATGTTGAAGATATACTTTCTAGAAAAGTCTATATTTTTGATTACTTCCCATTAAAATAAATTTCGAATTTCCATTTTAATTTTTGGGAAAATTTGTCCGAAAATTAATTAAATTAATTTAAAAAGTGACTTAAAATTGAAAGAACAAATCTATAATTTCATAGATGATCTTTCAATTTCCATGTTTATCAAGGAGTATCTCAATATCGAGATATGTCACCAATATTACATGTTGTCGGTTTCTTAATTAAGGATAAAAAATCCTCAAGTAATTTAAATTAATTTTAAGAATTTTCGAAAAAATATCCAAAAATGAAGATGTGAAAAATATTTTGAATATTACTCAAGATCAGCATTGGAGATTGTATTTTCATATAATAAGCAAGACTATCCAAAAAGATATTTAGAATATTTAACACTTACCTAATTCGAAAGAGCAAATATTCACTTTCCGTCTTTGAACTCACAATCCATATGCTAGGGCCGGCCATCGAGACTTCTCTGATCACCCACGAACAACCAGGGGACCACTAGAGCACTAAGGGATGTCAGAGCAGTGACAGAACAGCATCAAGTCGCCGAGCTTCACTCGGACAATTTGTCGAACACTTGGCGGGCAACTTCAATTCTTGATCCTCCGCGGCTCCTCTTTGGCTGGGCTTTGATGGGAAAACACATGGGAAGTTAAGGGATGCTTCTGGTCGCCAAGGGTAGTCGGAGTAGTGGCGGTGACCGGTGAATAGGGGGCGGCCCCTTTTTTTGGATCGCAGAACAGGGCTTGCAACAGGCCTCCTTTGACGGCTTGGATCTTCACGCTGGGTGGTATCCTTGACGAACGGTTTGAACGGATGCGAAGAGATTCACTCAGGCTTCGTCATGATATCTTGTGGGCCTCGGGAGGTGCCGGAAACCGGTTGGTGCAGGGCTCAGAAGTAGGCTTGCCGGTTCAATTTTTCTAGAATTTCTAGGCAAAACCAGCGACTGAGGGGTTTTCTCGAGGTCAGTTCTTCGCGATTGGTGATCTTCTGGACGTTAGATGGATGTGAAGTACTCCGTACAATCTTCGTATTGGTAGGTGGCTGATGGCTGGAGGAGCAGCAATAGGGGCGGGGTAGAGGCAGTAAAGTGGCCCGCCGGTTGGAATATAGCCCTACCTCTCTCTCTTTCTCTCTCCCCCCTCTTCCCTCTCGAATTTGGTGCCTCTTTTTCTGAGAATTATGGCGCATGTCCCTTGATTCACAGCTATAACAGGGTATATATAGACAAGTCCGAGGGTATCTCAAAATTTTGGATATTTACACTTTGACCCCTAAACTTTTCTATATTTGCAAATTTGCCCCAATGGCCTATTTTCTTTCAAATTCCACCCCACATGGTTTGGCCAGCCCACAATATAGGCTAAGCCGAGCTTGGCCTTTTAATGAGCTCATTTTCGTTTTTCGGGCTTAATTTTATCCTTTTTCTAATTAATGAATGAATTTTTTAATTACTAAAAAGGCGTTTTCCCAAATTTTGATTAAAGCGGGCTGAATTAAGGTCAAATTAGGCCCTAAACCTCCTAAAACCTAGCAGCCCTCTCCTCATGACGTGGCCCGAATTTGCAATGTGTTTTAGCCCGATCCGCATGTCCAATTTCAATCCGATTAAGCCACTCGATCCGATTAAATGCAAATGCACGAAAATCTAATATGTTGAAAAATAATTATAAACCTATATGAAAACTAAATGCAATTAATTTAAATATTTTTTGCTAGGCGCCAAGTCAACTCCTAATTTTTATGCAAATTAATTACCGAAATAAATTCTAAATTAATCCTAAAATGAGGTCAAAATTTATGTGTCAACAGTTCCTTTGGCACATAATCATAGATTCCTTACACTTAGAACGTTTAGGCTTCTCTTGCCAATGTGCCCCACCGCATATGCCAGAATTCTAACTCTTTGCGTTCGAAGCTTCCACGACAAAATTTGTTAGCATCTCCTTTTGGAGTTCATAAAGGCCAATGTGTTTACTTTTTTTCATTATCACCTAGGCACCTCGAACAACATTCAAGGCTTCATCTCTGAATTAATCCAACACTTAGCTGAATTCAAGGCATTGAAAGGATATCAAATTTTTCTTCAACTTTAGAATGTACCTAACTATATACCAATCCAACATCGAGCTAAATTCAAGGCACCCCAATCCATGTCCTCACTATACCATCATGAATTCTAATTTTGACATTATTGATATAAGGTTTTGTGAAACCACTGCCAACTGTTCAAAAAGCTAAAGTTGTTAGATGAAGGCGTGATTTATTATTTAAATATTCTAATACTCCCTCTCACGCTTAGTTTTGTTTTTTTTTTTATCTAGTACTAAACGTGGAAATATATCATTGGGGAGGCAAATAGGGGCCTGGAAAGATTTGAATTCATGACCTCATGCTCTGATATCATGTGACATTTTGTGAGACCATTGCCAACTGTTTAAAAAGCTTAAGTTGTTAGATGAAGATGTGGCTTACTTTTAAATATTTTAACAATCGACACCTATAACATTGCACTCATTGTTGTACCCCAACTAAACTTTCCCACCATCCATGGATTAGTAAGTAGCAAACCAGTTCATGCTAGGTATAGTGTGAAACGAACAACCAAAATTTATAACTCATCCATCAAAAAGATGAATCCTTAGTCATAGATTAGACATATTATGCATTCGAATTACTACAACTACAAGTAACATCATCTGTGGACTTAAATCTAATCTCACTACTCTTGTTGTTTCTCAACTTAAGGCGATCCCTTATATGATGCCCTATTTTCCCATAATGCCAACAGATATCATTACTGGTCCTAAATTGATTGCGCTTGTTTATGTTACTAATATTTCTGCTACCAAAATACTAGTGATTTCCTCTACCTTCATAATGCCGAAATGCAACAGAAATTGGTTAAACAGAAAAATTGGAATAGAAAAGGAGAACAATTTGTTCTTTTAAATTCGATTATCAAAATTAATAGCAAAATATCAAAATCTGTCGTCACAAAGAATCGTAACACCTTTATATACGGTGTTAACCCTAATTAACATAGGAAATGCAAAATTACGAAAACGCCACTGAAATTAAAAAACGATTAAAAACCCAACTAAAAAGGACTAAAAACCCAACTAAATGACTCCGAATGCGAACAAAAGAACGTCTATCATAGCATAGCAGTGTGTATTTATCGGCGGCCCGTTTCGAAGCAACCAACCAAATTTCAGTCCATTCCGAATTCGTCAACCCTAAGTGCATGACTGCATCTACTCGTCTAGCAAGCACGGGTTCACTAGATTCGCTTTTGTGGACATCCTCACTTAGAATCAAAGTGGTAATTTTGTCAAAAGTTAAATTTTTATTGACCCAAAAAAATTACTTACAACAGCAAGAGTAATATTTCTAATTGTTAGGCATTGAGGATAATAGAATCAAAGTTATGTATCTTGTCATCAGTATCTATCCTAATCAAACTAAATTGATTTATGTTCATATTGTATTCATTGATATGTTCAAAACAAGAAGCACCTTTACCCATCTACAGGTGAAATAGACATTGCATCAAATTGCCCTTGTTGACTGCTTAGGACTTCTCATACATGTTCAAGGAGTAGTCATCAAACCTGCCATGGTTTTCTCATTTATAATGTTAAATGCGATATTAAGAGCCAAATAACACTCTGCGCTTGTCTTTTCACCGAATTCCCATCATCTCGCTTCATCAACTTTGACTTCACCTCAGACAAAGGCAATTGCAGATTTCTTTAATACAAATAATCATTTATTTGCATTTTTTCAAAAATCGAAATCTTTCTCATTAAATTAATCGATTTTCACTTTTCCTTATTCTATCACTATCGATTTGCTTCAACTTAACCTAGCCTCGCTCCAAAACCAATTGTTATGAGAGAAGCAAATGCACACACTAAACTAGAAATCAGGAAAATAATTGCGCACCAGATTTACGTGGTTGGTTAATTAGGCATCCATCGGAAAAACAATATAAGATTCCACAAGACTCTTCACTACATCAAACACTCTTCAAATGGGATAAGTATATAAATAAGATTAAAGGTTGTGGCCATTGGGCAACCGATGACTTAAGGTTTTATATTAGTCAATTAAGGATCAAAGGTTTTTTTAAAAAAGCACAATCAGGTCTCAATCTCGCCATTAGTGAAATTCACGATTCTCAAATGACATATAGCAAATGACCATATATTCCATGTAGGAGTCACATTGGATTTCCGATGCCTAAATTTCACTGACGACGAGCTTGAGACCTGATTAAGGTTTTTCTTTAAAAAAAACTTAAAGCCATTGATTAACTAAATAAAATCTTTAGTCTTCAATTGACCAACGACCAAAACGTTTAACTCATATTTCTACACTTATCCCGTCTTTATATCTTTCAAGATGAAAACCCATGAAGAATGGCACCAATTATGATGTAATTCATGAGAGAAATTCTCCACCAATTAGCTTGGGGATTTACCATTTGCACGAGACACATTTTGCATATTTCCCACAGAAAGAGCCAAATATTTAAATGTCCTTGATTTCCTTATCCTTTATTATTTTGTTGAAATCTATTGCCGAAATCAAACTCTTATCACTTGCCAAAAAATCAAAGCGGTTAGAGAAATGCATGTCACTTATTCACTAATTCCAAATACGATAACCATCCACAATTCTTGGCTCCACTTATCCTCTAATTCGCGTCACTTATCCACAAGATGATAGCTACCCATAATATTTGGCAAGGACAAATTTTTGCCTATCTCTTGCTTCGTGATGTCTTTTTCTAAACTTGAATGTCAATTTATAGCGTGAAAAGGTGTCCTGATTAATGCAATTCCCAATTTGATTTCTCACATTCACAAAACATTTTTTCCGGACATCAATAGTCATTGCAAGTTTTAAAGAGCATGAAACCAACCATGCACGCTCATCGCAAGTACTCAAGATCAGGTACTATGATAATAACTTTTAAATTTGGTGTTCACCCTCATATTTACAAAAAATGTCCTTGATTTCCCTATCCTATATTATTATTTTGGTATATAATGTAATGAACTCTTAATCACTTGCCAAAAATATCAAAGCGTCTAGAGAAATGCATGCCACTTATCTACTAATTCAAATAATGATAACCACCCACTATTCTTGGCTCCACTTATCCACTAGTTCACGCCAATTACATCCACAAGACGATAGCTGTCCATTATATCGGGCAAGGAAATTTTGCTGCCAACCTATTACTTCTGATGTCCTTTTGTAAACTATAGATTTTTTCAATCTAGTATTTGAGAAGGTTTCATGATCTTAATGTCACGCCCTAGCCCTCGAGCGTGCGACCATCCCGATGTTTCTCTTCTCTTGGGTCATTAGAAATGCGACGTCCCA
>BCNH02000008.1:9424293-9445321 GCA_001662345.2 Metrosideros polymorpha var. glaberrima | reverse complement strand
GGATGTTACACTTAAATTGCTTAAATAATTTGTTCAAGTTCACATACATATTTTTTGGGCGGTTAATATTGATCGCAAGTTTTAAAGAGCACGAAAGCAACCACGGACGCGCCTAGCGTGTCATTTTTTAAGGTAAAATACCAAAGCTACGATTGAGAAAATAATTAAGAAAACCACAATTATTCCATTGACTGCCCAACCACCCACTTACTTACTCCACTAAAAAAAACTAATGTTTTCTCTTTTTCGGTAACTCACTCTACTATTTTTTTCTAACATATCTATTCCACTTTGCGGACATGCATAGCGTGTGCTCAACACTATATATATATACACATATAATAAAATGCAAACCATCCCTTTTCCAAAACCAACACCGATTTGTTACTGTGTTTTCATATCATTACCACTTACCAGTCGGGCGTCCAAATGGTGTACGGTTAGATGTTCTGTTACAGGTCCAATAACCAAACATCTAGCACACGTCGCGTCCAATATATCCTCACATAATTCGGGTTAGGTTTTCGACGTGCTCATACTCGATATATAACTTTTAACAGTTTTTCATAAAAGGAAGTACTCCGTCTATGCTGCGATTAGGACATTCGACTTATTTGTGCCATAAAAAAAAGGCAAGCAAGGTTTCCTCTTTAAGTTATAAAAGCCACCTAAATGCTTATATGGTATGAGGTGCTCTCAATAAGTAAATAGGATGGCAAATGCCCTCTTTAAGAAAATGAAAATTTTAAAGTGTAAAGAATTTGGAAGAGTGCTCGTAGACATCGGGAACACGAATGTGCTTTAAATTTACGATTTTGCATCTTAACCAGTCGTCTCTTTCATTAGTGGAACATCTTATTTTCCCAATAACTGAAAAGTAACTTCTATGAACTCGAATGTTGGCATTGAACCTGAACGTAGGGGCCAGCACAAAATGTTTGTTAGTCTGTGCTGTTAATATTCATAAAAACATTTTAAAAAACGTCTTCTTAATTTTATTTTATTTATTTTGTTTTGTTTTGTTTTGGCAAGTATCTTTTATAAACTTTTCATTGCAAATTTCTTCTTTTGTGGAACATGCATAACTTAGATTGATACCGGTTGAATTCAAATTTCCCACCTGTGTTAAGATGTCAACAAGTAGACAAGAATTGATAGTAGTCGAATTCATTGCACCAAAAGAATGAATCATAGAACTTGATCGAATAAACATAAATTGGATCAAAGAAAATAGACGCAAGAAGGGTTCACGTGTATTTAATGAAAAGAGATAAGAAAACCATAAAACACGCGAAAATTAGATATGGGCATTGGGCGAATCCATGCTGTAAATAAAAAGAGCCCACACGAATGGCCCTTTCTCCCTTCCATTCTATCTCCTCGTCTGCAGAATCGGTCAAGATGTGTGCCACGTGGAAAGCGAGCGAAGCAGATCCGAAAACCCCTGATTCTTTTGAGGCCGACTTTGCGCGTGATTAATTAATTTATTCATTTTTATAAACGATACAAGAGAATAAATTAATTATTCTGTTACATGCCGCAACAGAGTCGCGCCTTCCGTTTCTCTCTCTGGCCCTCTCTCTCCTATAACCGACTCCAGATTTACGCATACACACCCGCTCAACAGAGAGAACGGAATTCACGTTCTCAAAATCCTCTCAAATCCTTCTTCTTCTTTCTACACCACCGTGATTCCATTGGAGCTCGCCAGTCTCCAAGCTTCATAGCCATGGAGCTTCTCGAAACTCGATCTAATATTTACCTTATCTACACATTGTCTCTATTTCTCCGACGATTCTTCTTGATGCCACAGTTTGTTGCTGATTTTCTCAGTATTGTCGTTTTGTAAGGAGAAGGATGGTTATGGTCTCTTGGTGAAATGTGACGTTTTGTGGAGAGGTTGGCATGGTTGGCGAGTGTGGCCGCGAAGAAATCTGGTACATTTGCTTGCTCCTTTGCGAATTGTTGAGGCTTATTTTGTGGGAGCACTGCCAATGTGAAGAAGTGAATTCCTGATCACTTACATTACTAGTTCAGTAAAGGGGTTAGCTTCGGTCATGATTATGTTTTAGGTTATAATTGTGTGTCTGAGCATGCGAATACTAGTATGAGCTGATAGGAGTATGTTCAGAGTTCTAGCTGGATTAGTTATGATTATGTTTCAAGTTATAATTGTGTGTCTGAGCATGCGAATACTTGTATGAGCTGATAGGAGTATGTTCAGAGTTCTAGCTGGATTAGTTATCCTCGGATTCGAGAAGGATTAAAAGGAGGTGGAATTGATTTTGCCGCTAGAGCCTTTCGCACCGAGTTTCGTACTCTGAGGGGCGGAATTATCCTTAAGAACAGTGCTTGCATGCCTCAAACATTTGATATTGTTTTCTTATCTTTTCCAACAATTCTTATTGTTTATATTATGTAATTATTTTCCCAACAATCTTAAGGATAAATGGTTTATGAATTTCCAAACAGGAACTGTCCCCGTTACCATGCTGTTGGAATCAAACGAGGACTCAGAGATGGTGAAGGACGTGTATCGCATATTTGTCGGCGGTATGTCGTGGGACATTACCGAGCATCAACACAAAAAAGCTTTTGGTCGTTTTGGTAAGGTTATTGAGTGTCAGGTAAAATCGTACTTTGGGGCTTCGATACGTATGTTTGTTTTTCCGAGATCTGCTTTGATTTCAGCAATGGCGTGTTGATTCCGTGTAGAGTTTTAGGTTTTAAGGGGCCTCTTTGATGTGTTCGCTCTTCGTCCATGTATGTCGGCTAAATTTACGAAAAGCATGTTTGATCTCTTGCTTTACATGTAGTTATCTTATTTTTCAGTGGAGAACATGCCATTATCTTGCCACTAGAACAATCGCACTTAAAAATTTACAGGTTCCACTCCAGCAGGGATTTTTCAGTGGATAAACTCTGGCAAGTGTGAGAACATACTGACATCTTTAGATGTATTTGTAGCCATTTGCAGCTCGCTCAAGATGGCGGTTGATGGCTTAACTGCAGAATGGATCTTCAATTAGAGCTCTCTTCCTCCGATGCTTGCTGGATGAACAGGTCCTCCTTGGTTTTTTCCTGTACATAAGCTTATTTAATGAAATCATGTTGGTTGAACATGTCATTATTAGTCTTTGTGACAGTACTAATACGAATTGTGTCAATTGTTTGTCATTTACTAGTTCTTCATTAACATGTTAAGGAGATTACTTTTAATTAGTCAATAAAATAATAATAATATTATTGGTTCTTGATTATTTGTAATTAGTCAATAAAGTTGATGCCAATTGATTTTTCTTGTGATGTGTTAGGTAGTAATACAATAGCTGATACAAAGAATGCAGCACAGTGCATAAAGAGAATAATGATATTTTATACAGTGGATTTTTTGCTGTATCAATGACACAGTGATGCTAACTGAGTTTTAGATTCAGATGATATTAAATCCATAGATGAATATGTTTTAAATGTGGAGGTGCTGAAACTTAAAAAAAAAACTGTGGGGAGAAATGACAATCTTGCTAAACCAAAAGTCGATTTGGTTGGATGCAAATAATCTGATGACATAATTGTTGTGGTCATTCCCAAGCCAATATTATGGCTAATGTGAAGGAATGGGTGGTAGACTCGAAAGCTACCAGACATATGTGTACAAACAAAATGCTGATCCTCCTACGTTCTAGTAGGGGAAGGAGAAGAAAATATTTTTGGTAATTTAAGAATACTCAAGTTCTTCAGGAAAGGGAAAATTCTTCTCAAACTCATATATGAAAATGAGGCTAAGTAGTTGAGAAAATTCTTAGCAGATATTCCTTTGGGAATTAAACCTACACCTTTCATGTCTATGAATTGTGATTGCCAAGTGGCAATATTCATTGCAAAGCAACAATAACCATTGCAAAGAATGAAACTTTCAATTGTAAAAAGAGATACGTCCAATCGAGACGTGACGTGGTAAACCAATTGCTTAAAGATGGAATTATGTCCATTGATTACATAAAGTCAGAAGTGATTTTGGCCAATCCTCTAACTATACATCGAGGGGAATGGGACAAGCCAGTTGAAGAAAATCAACAGTGATGGTAACCCAACCTATGTGATTGGCGATCCCATGAATTAGGTTCATATGGGTAATAACAAGTCACTTGTTGATCTAATGTGCACATTTAAAATTTTTTGTCCCTCCTAAGGTGAGAATAGTGTAAGATTGCAAGGAAAAATTGGCTGAGCTGAGCTCTTAATAAATTCCATAGCCATTATTGGTGGTGTATTAAACTGCAGAATACACTTAATGGAATCACATAAATAAGTGTGGAGTGGGGCCGCTCCTATGAGAATTATTGGTGATAATCTCTAGAGCACTTATGAAGAAACCAAGAATGTGCATGGCCTATTAACGCAAAACCGCGTTGAACAACAAACCTTGTGGGTGTGTAATGTGATTGGTGAAAATCATAATTCACAAAAGGAATTATTGGTTCATAGAAGTTTCAAACTTTAGCAATGATTTCATAAATTATATTTCATTCTATTTAGGGCTGGTTCATAGCCTAACAAGTACCAGTTTCGATGCATTATGCTCCAATAACCCAACATTATTCTATTTTTTCCATTTCAAAACCTTTTGAAATATGTGGGGATTGTTAGATATTTCAATAGTTTTGAAATATTAAAAGTTATTAATTTTGAAACGGTTTTGTAATGTTTTATAACGGTTTTACAATGGTCGTATAACGACTTTGAAACATTCGATATATATCTTCATAAACTCTTCATAACGGCTATATAACAGTCATCTTATTCAATAATTACCAATTAATATAAAAATGTTTCCTACCGACTCTATCTATCCTTTTCCTAAAAATTGTTACTTCGAACATAATTAGATAGTGATATTGAAAAATCAAAACAAGAATATTCTTGTTTCTTGTTACATATCTTTCTTTCTTTTTTTACTAGGTTATACACATAATGTTGTTCCTCTTTATTCTAATATTCAGTGCGGAGTATAGAAGAAGGTCTTTTGTATCTTGGGGGGATAGCCGCTAGAGCCTTACACACTGAGCTTTGTACTCCAAGGGATGGAATTATCCTTAAGGATAGTGCTTGCACACCTCGGACATTTGATATTGTTTTCTCATCTTTTCCAACAATTCTTATTGTTTATATTGTCTAGTTATTTTCCCAACAGAATATTATCATTGGTGCATGATACCGGTGGTCCTTCTTGTTGTCAGTGTAACTGCATTTAAGATAGTAATAAAATCAACTCAGACATGATTCCGTAACAAAAGAAAGACTTACCAAGAAGTTGTCCTATATGATGAAAAAAATAAAATAAAACCGTGACACTTATTTTATATAGCAGTAATCAAATGTTTTACTACATTACAGATACATATTAGATCCACCATACCAACAGTTTTCTATGTTATGGGGTCACTAGTTGTGAGCATTAGTATATTGGTAGAGAAGAACTGTGATCTTGTAGGCTATAATAAGTCTCATGTTAGGACAAATTGCACATAATCAGTGAGGGACCCTCTACATTCTAAATAGCTGCTTAGACCAGATAATTTTCGCTTATGCATCATTTTTGCAAGGCCAGAAGGTCTAAAACCAAGACAACATCCTCAATTGTTTTAAATGGACACTTTTCCAGTAAATTCCTCAAATCCTGACGCTTAATCATCTAGTCATTAAGAAAGCGGGAAGTAGATAACTAAAGGGAGGCAAGTGGATTAGCTAATAATATAGCTACTGACCTTGTTATTCTCTGTTTCATCATGGCAATCTTCTCAGTTGGTGTAGATATATGCACACAAAATTCAACTTCATCTTCCATATCAAGACTTCGATAGTAGTTACTGATGGCCTTGGTAGCAAGAGCATTGTTCCGAATTATTATCTTCTGGTTGTTGTATCTTTGGAACACAGTCGTTAACATGTTCATCTCTTCCAACACCATCTGAAACACAATGCATCATGGTTTAGAAACATATATTTTGAACATCTGTTGAAAGCACAGAGCTCTATTCGCTTGTATAGCTCAACCCCATCGACTTCACAACAATCGCCGACATCAAATGGATGCATCACAAACAAGAATAAAATCGCTTGAAATGTCATCTTGTAGGAGTTTCCAAGTATGAATACAATAAGTAGCAATTAGGAGCTTATGAGAAGCTGAAGCATTTTTGTGGCAATTCCTAGTATAAAGAGCCATACAACAGCTATGAGGATGCCAACTAGAATGTTCACCATCTGATGGAGTTTGTTCACAGTTGTCTTAGTATCATCTAGCGTCAAAGCTAGTGCTCTTCGTACTTGAGCTTTAAGTTTGTATTAGGATGTAATGCATGTTAATGCTTTCAGAGAACGAAGAGCACTAGCTTTGACACTAGATGATACTATGATAGCTATGAACAAACTCCATCGGGTGGTGAACATTCTAATTTGGCATCCTCACAGCCATTGTATGGCTCCTTATAATAGGATTTGCCAGGAAAAAGTTTCCGCTTATCATAAGCTCCCAATTGCTACTTGTGGTACTCATATTTGAAAACTCCTACAAGATGACATTTCAAGCGATTATTTTCTTGTTTGTGATGCATCCATTTGACGCTGGCAATTGTTGTGAAGTCAATGGGGTCGAGGTACACAAGCGAATAGAGCTTTGTGCGTTAAACAAATGTTCAAAATATATATTTCCAAACCATGATGCATTGTGTTTCATATGAACATCTTAACGATTATGGTCCTGTGATACGACAACCAAAAGATAATAATTCCGAACATTGTTCTTGCTACCTAGGCCATTGGTTACTACTATTGAAGTCCTGATATGGAAAGATGAAGTAGAATTTTGTGTGCACATGGCTACACCAACAAAGAAGATTGCCACGATGAAATATAGAATAACAAGATCAGTAACTATATTATTAGCTAATCCACTTGCCTCCTTTTAGTTATCTACTTCCCGCTTTCTTAATGATTAGATAATTATTGAGCGCAGAATTTGAGGAATTTACTGGAAAGATGTCCATTTAAAACAATTGAGGATGTTCACTTGGTTTTAATCCTTTTGGCCTTGTAGAAATGATGCATACGTGAAAATTATCTGGTCTAAGTAGCTATTTAGAAAGTAGAGGGTCCCTTAATGATTATGTGCAATTCGTCCTAACATAAGACTTATTATTGCCTATATGATCATTGTCACGCCCCGACCCTCGAGCGCGCGACCATCCCGTTTCATCTCTTCTCTTGGGTCATTAGAAATGCCACGTCCCAGGACGCGTCATCAACCCATTCATTTTATCTTTCAATTAACACACGCGGAAACGTATAACAACCACCCGACAAACATAACAACATGGATAGCAGGAAAAACAGCGAAACCAAACATCCATAACAAAACTCGCATTTTTATTTATATACTCGTTAACCCTAGGAAGTTGTAATTACAAGCCCTCACTTTCGGGTCACTTCCTAACCAGACCAACAAAAGATACCGATGGTCGGCTTAACTTAAACTTCTCTATGCGAGAGCACCTCGAACCGCACCTGTCAACCTTCAGATCTATGGTCCTGAAAAGCGGTTAACAACAACGAGTGAGATAAAAATCTCAGTAAGGTAACAATTTAAGCCTCGCGCAGGGTGCTGATTCACCTAGAGCGAACCCTAAACATGCAACTCAACGTTGATGGCAGATTAATAGCGAGCAACTCTCGCTCTACACAACCTATAACAGGTTCGGTCGACTCAACTCAATCAATAGGCAAATCACAGGCATTCTTTCCTTGCCTCAGCACATGCACACGCCCTGCATGTTAACAGTTATAGCATTTTATAAACAATGCATCAAACTAGGCACAACATCAGAACATGTAACACCATTTCGCACACGCAATGCAATCAAGCGTAGTTCAGTTTTATGCCTAGTGATTATGCCCGCTCTCGGGCACGGCACAACCCGAAGGTTGGCGATTCTCGACCTCTCCAGGCCATGGCACAACCCAAAGGTTGGTGGTCTTCCGGTATGACTGGGCATCGCCCTAAAATCATCAGGTGCGGCAACGTCTCCTCCTGGTCGATCGAGGTGTGGCCCCACCTCGACCTCCCCCGCAGGCAGATGGCATTTTACAAAGGAGAATCGGTCCGGCCTCCACCGCAATCCGTCATCCGACCCCGCCGGGCATTCGATAAATCATCATCATCTCGACCCGATCCGAGATTACGATAAATCAGGCATCATCTCCAATCACCATTGGGGGTCCGTACCCTTTTGTGGTCACACGAACACCTCAATCATGCATGCCAATTTAGTTCTTCTTATTTTTCTAGCCAATGCCACATGATTCGTGTTCATGCCATGATTGTGCTTATATATCAAACATATTGCCATTTTCTCACATAAAAATGCAATGAATAAATTATACGTGATCAAACCAATGTGCTTTTCATGCCAAACTTCCCGTGCTTCACTTTTTAAGCACACTAGATTATTTCAATGTATGAAACTCAGTATATAAGCACGACACCACATTGATCACCATTTTCATGCCAAAAGTACATTCTTTTCCACTATAAAATCATCAAACATGAAACCATTACCTTTCCTAGGCAATTCTCATCTTAAAACCATATGCAAGATAATTAACTCAACCGTGGTTAACTAACCCAACCATGGTTAACTAATCCAACCATGGTTAACTAACCTAACAATGGTCAATTAACCTAACCATGGTCATCTAAACGAACCCTAGTTAGCTAATATAACCATAGTCAATTAAACTAACCATAAGTGCAATTAACAACCTATTCAAGGATTAGGGAGTTAACTCACCGTTCAATGGTGGCGATGACCACGGCGGCGACGACGCGAAGGCGGCGGCGGAGGCTCGGTGACGACATGTAGACGGAAAATGGGTATTAACGGCGGCTCGACTTGGCACGGCGATGGCTTGGCGACGACGACCCGAACGTCGGCAGCAAGGGCACGGCTTCAAGGCACGTCTTGGGTAGTGCAGCGGCAAAGTGAGGAGGGTTAAACAAGAAGGAAAAAGGGTGAAAATGGGGGAGAGAAGAGGGAGTTACGAATTTTCAGAGGAAAGAGAGAGTGAAAGAGAGAGAGAGAGAGAGAGAGAGAGAGAGAGAGAGAGAGAGAGAGTTGTCTTGCCCTTATCTTATCCAAGATTGCATTATTGAAATTTTTCAAAAATATCTCACTTGTCTTCTTGCAAATCAAGACAACTTGATCCAATTAAATGAGACAAGGAAAAAAAGGAACAAGGAGAGGGGCAAGGGGGGTGGTTCGGCCACAAGGGTGGAGAAGAAGAAGAAATATCAAGACACCCATTAATGATCTTGTCTTACATCCATTATGAAATCTTCAAAAATATTTAACTTCTAGAAGGGGTAAAAGGGTAATTTCCACCCTCGACACTATTTCATCCGGGTTTGCACTATTCACGTGGGCTTGGGCTTGAATTTTTGTGAGCCTAATGGGCTTGATATCCAATGGGTTCTTCATTTTGGGCCAAAATGGGCTTTCGGGGGCAAAACGGTCATTTTCTATTATCGGGCCTCTTGAAATCCGAAAATAATAGAAAATAGGCCCTTGGTTCATGCTACATCCGAAACTTTTCTTTGATCCTTAATTTTCGGCTTACCGTCTCTTTTCCAAAAATTTAGGGTTTATCGATAATTTTGAAATATCGGTAATGAAACGTCCAAAACTTTCTATTGGATTGGAATTCGTGATTAACAATCCATTGAATTCCATTTCTTTGCCTTGACCGTATGAAAACGTCTGACTATCCGATTGTATACCTTTTTCGAATTAAATCGACAATTGTCCTTTGATTAATTCACAACGTCGAAATTTCGGGATATCACAATCATAGTTTTTCTATGCCAATATACTGATTCTCATAATTGGTAATCCCATAAAATAGAAAAATTTTGGTATGGCGGATCTCATATGTCTCCGTACTATAGTAAAACATATGATTACTGCTATATAAAACAAGTGTCATAGTTTATTTTTTTTTTACTCATATCTGACAACTTCTAGGTAAGTCTTTCTTTTGTCATAGAATCGTGTCTGAGTTGGTTTATATTACTATCTTAAATGCAGTTACATTGCGAATAAGGACCACTCGTACCCTACACCAATGATAATATTCAAGGATGTTGAAGATTTGAATAGGCTAAGAATAGCAGTTTAGTTGAGGCATAGGATGAATCACGAGGACATGGGCGAGAAATGAGCAAGAAGAGCCTTCCTGGTGGAGGAGATGGACAAGATTTTTAAGGAGATTGACATCCAATACTGATTACTTCCCCTTGACAACAACATCCTCAAATGTAGCAAAGAAAGGGACTTCATAGAAGTCAAAATATGAAGAAATAGATATGACTAGGTACTTTATTCTACGGATAAAGGATGATGTAGCTAGTAGTATCACCTAGAGGGGGTAAATAGACGATTTTGACTAATCTTAACATTTTAAAGTAGAATTGAAAAGCTAAGATTAGCAACTCGTAAAGAACAAGATCTGAAGAGAGATTATGCTGTATCAAAGGTAGGCGTGTGTGCAATATGTTATCAACAATAAAGAGTATATGGATAGAAAACTTTGCACACAATACTTATAGTAGTTAAGTTTAGATCAAGCCTACGTTCACTCTCTATGCTAACAGCTTACTGGTCGGATTCCACTATCAAATGAAGTAATCAGAGGTTACAGTGTGTACTCAAAATGATCACTCTTGATCTCAGGGTTTTTGAACTAGCATCTCTCGATGATTACAAAGTATAAGCTCTCTCAATGATAAGTGTATGAAACAAGGCTCCTTAGTACTTTGGAATTTATTATTCGTACTTTTTCACTTCAGCTTCAAAACCTTCTTTTATACTCCTCCACTTCCAAACTAGCTATTGGACAACCTTCAGAGGATAGTTCTTCGAACATCCCGTCAGATCAGAACATTCCTTAAAGAGGTTAGTAGTCATTGTAGAAAAGATTGAATCTCCCTTTGATTCTGTCGTCCATACAATCAGAATTCGGATTTTCATAAGTTGAGTTCCAAGTAAGGTAAGTATATCTTGCCAATCAAGAAGATATTCGATCAAATTAGAAATTGATTTGCGTTTGATTGTCCGTTGCAAATCAATCCACAAATTTGATCATAGATCAATAGTTACCAAAGTGGAATTCTAAGCTAGATCCTTAACTATCGCATGTATGTAATATATCTGTCGAAAATCAAGTCCGAAGAATCTTAGGTATCAGATGTTATGTCCAGAGGATCTCTTCAGACGTTGTCTTTAGATGTTAATAACAAAAGTCTGAGTATCTTTGAGTCTGAGAAAGTCTTTTATGTTGAGTATCTAGAAGTCTAGTAACTTGACAATATCCCTCGTACAAGTTTAGATAGCCCCTTCATAATACTCTAACGACGTCCATTATACATGTGACCAAGACTTCTGACATATTATCCAGAGTTTGATAAATAAGATCTGAATAAGATTTCCTTAGATATATCACCTAAAAAATAATCACATTAGTATGAATTCAGTTTAGTAGAATGTTTTGTCAATCTTCAAAACTTATTAGGAATGTTTCCACAACAAAGGAGTTAATTGATAGCAAAGCATCGTAAAGATCAATCAGTGAGGTTTTGAGTAAAATGATTTCTTTGGCCATAATTCTCTAGTGAAATGGCTAAGATAAAGTTGTTGGCTACCTACAATTCTTCTAGCCAATGATAGCGTCAAAAGTGAAGTTAAACAATTAAGTGATTCCTTGCTTTTGTTGATGGTGAAATCTGAACATGAGGATTTTCTAGGTTTTCAATACCACACTAATAAGGAATTTGATCAAGAACAAGTTTTGTGAGAGATGGCAATCCACCTAGTTCTTTTGACAGATAATGAAGACTCGAACAATCACCCAAGTTCAAGAAAACCAAGTGCTTCAGTTGATTGATTGATGATTCGACTTCAGCCAATCTGAAACAACTTTAGAGAATTAATCTCTCTAGCATCAGGAGTCCAGAGAAATCAAGAGTCCTAGTCAAGTGGATACATTGCACAAGGTTAAGAACTTTTAATTTCTTAGTTCTCTATAACACTAACAAGACAATTGTCATTAAATTTGTAAATCAAGAGGTTGTACACACTAATAGGATGGCTTCTCTAGTGCTGAGGGTATCTTAATATGTCTCCATTTGTCCCAATCGTTAGTAATTTTACTACTTGAAAAATCAAGAATGACCAAATTACTCAATGAAAAATTGCTTAACTTGAGTATCCGTCGAGTAAAATTATGCCGAGAGAGCCATCTTAAATTCGGAAGGAGTTGGTTCTTGCTCCGTAAAAAGTTTGTACGTTATCAAGGAATTAATATGTCGAAGAAATCTAGCTTGGGAGTCCATTAGCGACGTGATCAACGACTTAATATGCCAAAGAAGTCCAGCTTGAGATAAAAAATGGAAAACTTTACCATAAATGAGGGGTGGGATATCCACTTGAAGGAACCTTGGATTTGATAGCCCTACAAATCCTTTAAGAGCGAAATGCGACTCTGACCAATCCTCCAACATCAAACAGAGGGCTTCGAGCTTTCCATTTCTCTAAATGAGCAAACAAGAAAAGTTTATGAAAAGAAGGATGGGGTTAGCTAATTAAGAGAACAATCTAGGTCATCTTCGAATTTGAGGCAAAGTTCGTATTAAAAAAATTGGGTGTTTCTGAATATGCTAAGTTCGCCCTTATCATTCTTATAGACCAATTTGGAGAAGATAGATATGGTTTTTGAAATCTGAAATTGAACAATACATGAGATGTTTTAAAATATGTGGTAATTTAAAATTGTAATGTTGAATTAATCGTGATTGTTTTCACTAAGGGGGAGAGTGCCCTTGATTACTAAAATGTGAATTCTCGTGCACAAAGGAAATCAGACTCAAGGTTTACCTTCATATTCAAAACTCATTCATTCTAGAATAAATACTTTCTTCCTACATTAAGTTCCTATTTAACCATCGTGGTTTCGCAATGAATTCATGGTGAAACAAATACTATGTTACTCGAGCATGTTTGGTACAACTTCCCACATCCATTACAGTAGTGATTAGTTGTGCTACGACTTCATTATGCTTCCATAATATCGATCGCTGCCAAATCCTTATGATATAATTGATAATTCGGTTGCTACAATCAAAGTTGGGAGATCGTCATTGGCAACTCTTTTCTTCTTCAAACCTTAGTCCATCATCTTTCTTCATCGACTTTGGCTTCACCTCAGATAAGGGCAAGTGCAGATTTCTTTGACACAAATAATCCTTAATCTGCATTTTCCAATAATCAAAATCCTTCCCATTAAATTAATCGATTTTCACTTTTCCTTCTTCTGCCACTATCGATTTACTTCAACTTAACCTAGCCTCGTTTCAATACCAATTGCTATGAGAGAAGCGATCGCACATACTAAACTAGAAATCATGAAAGTAATTGTGCACTAGATTTAGGTGGTTTGGTTAGTTAAATCTACATCCACTAGAAAAGCAATACATGATTACGCTATAAATCAAGTGATAAAATAGATATTACAATTGTTGGGATAATCACCAATGTGGTAATTATTGGAAAATTCCTTATGTTGTTTTGACAATGACAAAGACAATAGCCGAGAAGAACAGGGATGTTCGTGATGGTTCAGAGATACAAAGATCGGGTGAACAGTTGGATATGAACAAGTCTAGAACGGGGATATTTGGTAAAGCTTAGAAGGACTAGAGGAAAGATCAGATGAGTGCAGATGTTTATGGTGATCTTTAGGGACTGAGCGATATCTATGGTGTGATCCATTAGGTGAAGATCGCAAAATGTCCCTAAGATCTTTGTGGACTAGGCGATCTCCATGGTGTGATCCATCGAGTGAAGAATTGCGAAGTGTCCTTGAACAGAAAATGGAAACAGCACCACCAAACAATACTTTAGCTGGAGCTGCTGTATATCGCAACTGATGCAGGACATGGTTGTTGATGTTTGCTGAACATCATGTGAAGATGTTTGTTGGAGAATATAGTTGTTGAAGGCTGGAGTTGCACAATTGAAGATTAGGAAGTCTATCAGGAAGCATAAAACAGTAATTGACAGCAGTGTCAAAAGCAGTCAGCGTATGAACAGTAGCTACATTAGCTATTTTCAGAAGGCTTGCAAATGTTTAGGAGAATGTATTGTATGGGTAGTGATTGTTCTCTAAACAGCAGCAATGGATCTCTAACGATTAGTTGATCCTCCGAAGCATCTCCAACGGGAAGATTGAAGATGTCTATATAAGAGAAGACCTCTTAGGCCAAAATGTTAGAGAGAGAAGACGGAGCACAATGTGGAACTGAATACTTGTAACTGAATACTTGTAACTTCTCCTCCTGTTGATGTTTCTTGTTTTCTTCTAAAGATCTTCTTGGGATAGTCTTGCCGTAAAGTGAGTTTACAAGAGAACAAGTGTACGTGAGAGTGTAGTGACTATATCTTGATAGTGTGATCTATCAACTGTAAATGATCAGCACTTGGTGTTTGTAACTTGTTGAGCAAATCACTAGTGCAGTTCAGCCCGTCTTGAGGTTGTTAGTCTCGACAATAGATGTAGGCTTGGTTATAAGTCGAACCGCTATAAATTCTTGTGTGCAACTGTTTCTCTTGATCTTTATCTCTTACAGCATGTTTATTGCATACAGTATCTGAAATATCTGCTTGACCTGATCTTTATTTACTGTATCATATTTTCACAAGAAAAGTGAAAGATTTTTATAATCTGTTTGCACATCTTTTATCTCTTCTCTATTAGCACCACTTGTTTGATATTATCATCATCTGTTAAATAGCAGCACGTGCATATGTTTGACCCGATATTTAACCTGCTATTTGAAGTTGAACTTGTTATTTTCCGCAAATGTTAAATATGCTTGCACATCTTCTAGATTATATTGTTAGCCCCAACAATAACTATACTCAAATCACTCAAACAATCTCAGTATTTTTCCATCTCCCAAGTACACTTATTAAAGAGCAAATAGAGAGACTATGGAGACAAAAAGAGTTATATTGGGGCTTGAGATCAAGAATCCAATGGTTAAAGTGGGGTGATCGAAATACGAAGTACTTCCATGCGACTATAGTGCAAAGAAGGCAAAGGAACAGAATTTCAATGTTGAAAATTGATGAACAGCATTGGTGCCGTGATCCAATCCTATTAAAGCAACATGCGACTCAATACTTTCAATCACTTTATACGTCAGTAGGCTCACGGAACTTCCTCCCCATTCTGGATCAATGCCCGAGTATCGTTCGAGAAAATATGAATGAGGCCCTAATATGTCCACTTACGATGGAAGAGGTGAAATGTGCGGTTTTTCAACTTGGAACTACTAAGGCACCTAGACCTGATGGACTCAACGGTCAATTTTTTCAGCATCAATGGGAGGAAATCAAAGGGGATATTTTCCAAGAAGTGAAGAAGTTCTTTGATTCAGGTAATCTCCACCCTGAACTTAATAGAACCTATATTTCTCTCATTCCGAAAGTCCCAAATCCTGAAAATCTATCACAATTTTGGCCCATTAGCTTGTGCAATTTTGCATATAAGATCAGCTCGAAGGTTATGGCTAATCGCCTTAAACTATGGCTCCTGGAGATAATTGCGGTGGAACAAAGTGCTTTTGTATGTGGAAGGCAAATCCAGGACAACATTATGGTAGTCCAGGAGGTACTTCATCAGTTAAGAACTAGGAAGAGAAAAGGAAAATTTCATGCGTTACTGAAACTGGATATGCAAAAGGCCTACGATCGGGTAGAATGGGATTTTTTGGAGGCATGGATGTTGAAAATGGGCTTCTGTGATAAATGGGTTTCCCTAGTCATGGCATGTATAAAATCGGTGACGTTTAGTGTCAAACTTAATGGAGAACCACTTGACTTCTTCTAGCCAACAAGAGGTATTCGGCAAGGTGACCCTCTCTCTCCCTATTTATTTGTCATTGTGTCCAATGTGTTGTCTCTCCTCCTGAATAAAGCTGTGAGGGAAGAGAGCATTGCCGGAATCAAGTTAAACAGGTGACCCTCTCTCTCCCACCCTATCTCACCTGTTATTTGCGGATGATGCCATATTTTTTCTAGATGGGAAGATTAGGGAGTGCCAGAATTTTGCTGCAATTTTGAACCAATACTGTTTTGCATCAGGACAAGCCATCAATTTGAACAAGTCAGGAGTTTTTTTTTCAGTAGGGGATGCCCAGAATCTTTGAAAAGGAATATGGCAACTGAATTAAGAGTTCCCATTATAGACAAGATTGGAAAATACTTGGGTATTCCTTCAGATTGGGGACAATCGAAAAAGGAAATGTTTTCTTGGATCCTAGCTAAGGTGAATATGAAGTTAGAAAGCTGGAAAGAGCAACTTATGTCTAAGGCTGGGAAAGAGATATTAATTAAGACGGTAGTGCAAGCCTTACCTCAATATGCCATGTCTATCTTTAAAATACCACTCTCAATGTGTAGAGCAATAGAGAAAAGGGTGGCATCCTTTTGGTGGAAACAAAATAAGATGACTATGGGGCTTCATTGGAAGAATTGGGAGACTCTTAAAACTAGAAAGGATCATGGAGGCATGGGTTTTCGTGATCTTACCATGCTAAATAAGGCGTTACTTGGAAAACAGGCATGGAGACTTTCCCAATCCCCCTCGGTTCTTTGGAGTCAAATTTTTAAAGGATTATATTTTCCAAATGGGGACTTTCGGAGAGCACGAAAAGGTGCACGACTGTCTTGGGGTGGCAGAGTATACTTGTGGGTAGGGAGGCAATAGGTGGCAACATCAGATGGGCAGTAGGAAATGGCAAAAGCATTAAGATAAGGGAGGACAGGTGGCTAGAAAGAGGTATTATTGGTGGACCAATAAACCAGGGAGACCCTATAAAAGTGGAAGAACTTATTACCTCAAAAAATGGCACTTGGAATGAACAGAAATTGCAATCCCTCTTCAATGAGGAAATGGTAAATGAAATACTAACCATTCCTCTTAGTAAAGATCCTGAGGAAGACCGGTTGGTATGGACAGGGAGTAAAAATGGGCAATTCTCAGTGAAAAGTGCCTATAACAAGTTACATCCAGCAAGCCTACAACAACAAACGGCTACAGCCTCCTCATCTCACCAAGTACCAAAAGCCTTCTGGACTAAACTATGGAAACTAAACACTTCGCCTCGCATTCGGATTTTCCTATGGAGAGCTTGCCAGAATGCACTTCCAACTAGAGAGAACTTATTTAAGAGAGGAATCATACCTGATCCTCTATGCCCTATGTGCCAACAAGAGCCGGAAACGATCGAACACCTCCTCCTCCTTTGTCCTTGGACAACACAAATATGGGTAGACCCGAAACTTAATCTACAACAAACAGGCCAACCGATTACACGAATGGATAGCTGGTGTATTGAGCAGTTCGGGTTGAGTACAAACCGGATCTCAAACGAAGAACTTGCTAGCATCGTGTGGGAAATCTGGAAAGCACGGAATGCATTAGTTTTCACTTCATGTCGACCAAACCCAAGCAAAATAATCGACCTTGCACTCAAAGAACAGGCCATCTTTATGAGATAGAACCCGAGACCAACCCAAAAGGAGGAAGGCCAGAACAAATTACCTGCAACTTGGGTGCCGCCGACAAGAGGAGAGCTAAAATTGAACATAGATGGCTTGAAAATGGAAGGTTCTATAAACGCAGCAGTGGCGAGGATTGTTCGAGATCATCGAGGGGTGCCTATCCATGGCTTTGCACTCTCGATTTTCGCGGATTCGGCGGAAGCATGCGAAACCCTTGCTCTTCTTCATGTTTTCCAGTTTCTCGAAGACCAAAGAGAAGAAATCTGTAGTGGAAGTGAGCAGGTAGAAGTACAAACAGATTGTACTTCCTTGCTTCGTTGTCTACAGGATTGAGAGCAAGGCCCATGGGCTACCCAGACTTGGTTAAAGGAGTGTAGAGCAAAATTGGCCCAGCTTACGTTTGTAAAGCTAACTTATTGTCCTAGGGAAGCTAATATGGTAGTAGATTGGGTGGCCAAAGCACAAAGAAAGAATGAATTATCACCCAATTGGCTTTCAATTCCCCCTAAACCTATGTTGGATTTGTTGCTTTTGGATGTAAACGAAGTTATGTTACATTAATGAAGTTCTGAAGTTTTTTTTCTGACAAAAAAAAAAAAGTACACCTATTATTTTCACGGTGTTTAACTCCTATAATTCCTCATTGAATAATTACTCAATCTCCCAGAGGAATACTCAGTAATGTACCATTAGACTTTTCATGACATTAAACACTCTTCAAATAGGATAAGTGCGGAAATAAGATTTAAGGTTATGGCCATTGGTCAATCGATGACTTAAGGTTTTATATTAGTCAATTAAGGATTAAAGGTTTTTAAAAAATTACAATCAGGTCTCAACCCGATTAAGGTTTTTCTTTATAAAAAAAATTAAGTCATTGATTGACTAAATAAAATCTTAAGTTCTCAATTGACCAATGGCCAAAATGTTTAAGTCCTATTTCGACACTTATCCCCTCTTTATATCTTTCAAGATGAAAACCCATTAAGAATGGCAACAATTATGATGAAATTCATGAGAAAAGTTCTCCACCAATTAGCTTGGGGATTTACCAATTGCACGAGACACATTTTTCGTATCTCTCACAGATAGAGCCAAATGTGTAAATGTCCTCCTTTATTATTTTGTCGAAATCGAACTCTTATCACAAAAAGCTCAAAGCATTTAGAGAAATGCATGCCACTTATCTACTAATTCCAAGTACAATAACCATCCAGGATTCTTGGCTCCACTTATTCCCCAATTCGCGTCACTTATCCACAAGATGAGAGCTACCCATAATTTTTGGCAAGGACACATTGCTGCTTATCTCTTGCTTCATGATGTCTTTTTCTAAACTTTAATAGCAATTTATCCTGTGAAAATGTGTCATGATTAATGCATTTCTCAATTTTATTTCTCACATTCAAAACACATTTTTTTTTTTTGGGACAACCATATTGATCGCGAGTTATAAAGAGCATGAGACCAACCACGCACGCTCATCCCAAGTACTAGAAGTACTATGATAATAACTTCTAAATTTGTTGTTCACCCAGGAAAAGTGTCAGAAAAGTCCTAAAGTTATTACATTGGTGCCAATTTAGTCATAAACATTTTAATTGTGCTAATTTAGTCCTAAACATTTTGATCTAGAGCCAATTCAATCATTCCTGCTAATTTTGGCCAGATTTTGTTAACGTGGACGCTGGCCGGCCTACGAAATCCGTTGTGTAAGTTGATATGCATTGAATGTATTGAATTCAAATCACTGATGTAGACATTGGAAATCATTTTTAGGTAATACTGAAACATGAAATAGAGATGCTCACCTAGAGACAAAGAAATCATCAGCAAAGTCGGGAAAGCAAGAACAAGGGTCTTGACCTTAGGAGCCACGGACATGATCCTGTTGCTTTTGAGCTCATTTTGTTTCGGATGAAGCAGGGCAATGTGTAGGGGAGAGAGGCTTGCCTTCCATTTTATACGTAGCAAAGTCTGCATATATGGTCTTTAGATATCGAGGATCATTATTGCAGTTTCGTCCCTCGCCCTTAAGTTTTGAAGTTTTAGTCCCTACACACCTTCGTTTTTACGTGAATTTTTGTCTTTAGCCCTTATTTGCGTCCGACATGAATTGCATATCACAATAATGGATCTAGAAGCTATTTTCAGTGAAGCAAAATTCAATGGACGATTACAAGAAATCAAGCTTAATTGTTTTAAGCAATTAAATTTACTAAATTCTCATAATTTTCCTTTTTATTTTGGTCTAAGCTATGTTAATTTTTCAAGACAACTTATAATGAAGACATTATGAAATCTTCGGTAGTTTAGAACCAAAAAAAAAATCCGAAGTGCGACGTTACAAGATTTAAATTAAGCAAAAACATAAAAAGTCAGAATACATTTGGGAAGTATTACTATTGATGTATATTTGGCGTTTCTTGGTACCTCACTGATTATTTTTCTCCTTATTATACCTCTAAATTTCTAGGCCAGATGTATACTTGACCCCACTATTTTATGACTTTTGACCCCCGCTGAGTTTGGCCCATAGAACTTGAAAAGCCCAAAGTGCAACGAAAAAACTCAACTTTTAAAATTCCTTTATCCAATTATAAGAAAAAGTGAAAGAGGAACTCAGCCACTGATGCCAGAAAGAATGGCGTGATGGGTTGACTACAGATAAAATCTTGAAATTTTAAATTCATCCATATGAAATATTACAGCCCGTGCGGTTCCCACATAGTTTTCTCAAGTTTCCATTCCTCTTCGACCCCATTGTCCGTACTTATCTTCCAGATTAGCAGATTGTCTACAAGTTCACGCCTAGGAAGATCCTCTAATGGTGAACCGAAGACAAACAGTTCCGATAAGTTCTTCAAATATGAGATATCAAGTGTGGTCAAGGACGAGCATTCTCTAATATAAAGCTTTGTCATACTCGAGGGAATCTGCGGAATGCATTCCAGAGCATAGCAATAGACAATGTGAAGAGCTTTCAAATGAGTAAAAGGGGCTGCATGGTAACCATTCTAGAGTAGAATTTCTACTCCAGAATGGCTTCTAGAGTAGAAATGCGTTTGTTAATGCATTTTCACTTTTCTATTTCTAGAATACTTTTTCACTTCTAGAGTAGAAACGCGTTTATTAAAACTAATTTTTTTTTTTAATTCCAGAATGAGTTTTCTACTCTAGAATGAGTTTTGAAGTAAAAAAGAGAAGTAATTTTTTTTACTTTTTTGAAAAAAGAATGACTTCTAGCTTCTCTTCTAGACCGCCCAAACTTTTTGTATTTGTATTAATTCAATCTGTTTGGTCGACTGGTGCTAACATGATGTGGCACGCTTGTCGGCCAAAATATTATT
>BCNH02000008.1:9385560-9407923 GCA_001662345.2 Metrosideros polymorpha var. glaberrima | reverse complement strand
TCCTATGTGGCACAACGGACACAGACGTGAATATTTTTTTTAATATTTATAATTTTTTTTCTTTTCTTATCATTATTTTCCTTTTTTCTTTCCATTATGGCTAGTGAGATGGCCCTCGCCCACAGCCAGCGGGACCGCGAAAGCCCTAGCCCGCGACCACCAAGGCTACAACGGCCTTGCCTAGGGCCATCACGGCTGTGAACGAGGGGGCGCAGGCCCTCATCCAAGGATTCTATGAGAACATGTTGCCAGCAGAGCAGATGCCTAATATAGCTAATTAAGGAAATTGTTATAATGCCTAATATAGCTAATTAAGGAATTTTTTATAAAGGAAGTCAAATCACAATAAAAATTTGACAATGGTGGTGATGAGAGAGCAACAACTCTATGAGAACATACCGCAAACCACTCGAACTCCTTAGTTGAAGAGGTCTTGGCAACTCATGCTTTTTCAACGTCCCCCGAAGTTTGGCTTGTGCCTCACCAGAAATTAGAACTAGTCACAATAAATGCGGATAGCATATATTATCCAATTTAGAAAAATTAGGAGAAATTGTTCTCCTTGAAGAGATAAAAATATTAACGGATGCCCTTAGAGTCGAAGCAGCCTGAAAACTTTCCGTTCTAAGAAAGACAAATCAACTTATCTAAAGAGGCATCATCTAGATAAATGACATATTAAATTATGTCTTGAGTTTGAACCACAAGCGATACTTGACTCGTATTGGAATATTAACGGCACAATGGAAAGAAGAGGAAAGAAGTCCCCATGTCAGACAAAGAGGGGGCTCACTATCTATATAGTATATATGTTTTTGTGTGGCGTGAGCATAGTTGGTTATGAAGAAAGAAAAACAAAACAAAAAGGAAAGAAAATAGGGTTTTGCTTTTTAGCCCTAGGTCTTTCCCTTTGCTTCTATTAGCCGCCAGCAGTGACCAGAAGCTCCTCTCTTCAAGGCCGAACAGAGAAGCATTTCCTTGGGTTTCTTTGGCCGCACAAGGACTTCCTTGGGAGACCCGCACGAAGAACGAAAGGAAGAAATCAAAGAGTGCGAAGATCTTTTGCATGGCCGCGAGAAGGAGTTGGGACACACGTGCATTTGTGCCTTGAGTTTTACTTCCGTTTAAGTTGTTTATTAATATACACTTTGAAAATGAGTTTAATTTAGGTGTGAAAAACACTCGAGCGTATGAGCGTTTGTAAATTTGAATTTTTCAATTATAGTGAATTATTTGGTGGCTCTCTCAGTAAATATAGATACCAACACTCGATATCGAATCACGTAAATTTCGGTATCCTTTATTATTCCTCGTTTTATTTTTTTGATAATTTTCGCGTTGACATAAATTGCAAGATGCGAGTTAATGCTTCCACGTTCGTTAATATAACAACATGACAAGCAACATTTAGGATCCAAGAAGCGGATAAGTTCTCACAACTGGCAACATTTAGAACTTCTTGACGTCCCGCAGAACAGGACCGACAACTTCCTCAACATTAATCATGTGTGGAGTGAGAGCACTCTAGATGACTCATTAACCTCAAGGATGTTTTGCACTTATTATCATATGAATAAAGACAAACAATGTTGAATATACATATTATTTTACTTTTTATTATGTAATTACACTTTCATTCTTTAATCCATGAAGTCCTTTCGCCTGAAAGTATCATTTATACTTATGAATTTATTTGTGACTTTGATATGTCAATCACATGCCCATGTGCAAGATAAACCTAGAGAATATCGTCGGTCATTAAAATATTTACTGTGGGACAAAAATAAGTTCTTGGTAAGAAATCATTTATATCTAATTGTAGAAAAGAATGTTGAACACTACATCTATTGATTGAACAAAAATCTAACACATCAAAAAAATTTCTAAATTATTTCATAGTTCAATTTAAGAATTAGACTCATATATAAACTCACTGACAATACAGTTAGTAGTCCATAATTAGTTTGTATGCTGTATTTGCTGAAAATGTGATAAACATTGAGGATCTAGCCAATTAATCACAATAATTTTTGGGTGAAATTGCAATTTATTAGTAGCCGTCAATGCAATTGCAAAGATAGAACTTACCAAGGATAAGAAATCCCAAAAAGCCCCAGTTCTCTTTGTGAAGAAGAAAGACTGCAGTATGCGCCTCTGCATTGATAATTGAGAACTGAACAAGGTCACCTTTTTTTTTTTTTTTATGAACTATAGGGTGCTAAGGTCTTTTCCAAGATTAATCTAGGAACGAGTTATCATCAACTGAAAATCTAGGCAAAGGATGTTCCTAAATTTGCGTTCCGCACTCGATATGGCCATTAGGAGGTTTCACCATTCATAGTAAGAGGTGCGTCTCAATGATCGCATGATGGCTTATGCCGCTAGATTGTTGAAGCCATATGAGCAGAATTATCCCCCTCATGACTTGGAGTTCGCGGTAGTCATTTTTGTACTCAAGATCTGGCAGCACTATTTGTACAATGAGATATGTGATGTCTTGATCGACCACAAAAGTCAGAAGGATATCTTCAAGCAAAAGGAGCTAAACGTGAGGCAGAGAAGATGGTTAGAGCTTTTAAATGACTATGATCTGACCATCAAATACCACCTAGGAAAAATGAATGTGGTGCCAGACGTATTAGTAGAAAGGCAGAGAGGCTGTGTTGCAGCTTTAGACAGTAAAACAAAGCAGCCGAGTTTGCCACGGTCTAGAGGATTGTTGTCATCTCTTGATTGATGAGATGAAATCAGCTCGAGGTACTGACCCTCGGCTGCAGAAAATTAAAACTGAGGTGGAGTCCGGACTTCAACTGGATTTTCAAATTCAGAAGGATAAATCCTTGTGCTTTCGCAACAGACTTGTGTGTACCAAAGGTCGTCAAACTTAAACAGCAGATCTTGACCGAGGCTCATAGCACTAGCTACTCTATGCATCCTGGCCGCACTAACATGTGCAGAATTGCAACCTCTTTTGATCCTTGAATGGAAGTGAGAACACATTATTATGGATTATGTGACCAGCCTTCCACGATCACCTAATAGTTAGGAAGATAAACTATTTTGACACAATCGAATAATAATTCATCATTGAATCAAAAGGCATCTCGAGTGCCAAAAAGGGTTGAACCTATGCACCAAGTAGAAACACTCTTTTTCGGATTACAACCAAAAAGAACCTGCAGCCGAGTTTCTACATCTTGGAATCAAAAGATATGGCGACTAATAAATCCTACTCCCAAAACACGAAGGGATCAGCATGCACATCTGCCTCTTTGTTCTCAGTCTAAAACAGCCTCAGGGATGCCTTGGTAATATATCTGCAAGCAATTCTGAAAGATCATTACAAAGCAAAAGAGATTTGATAATACAATATCAGCGTCAAATGGAATTACGGCGCGCATAAACACACACACACACCAGAAGATGCAGAAAGATATAATCAAAGAAAGAATCGAGCTGGACAACATCAGATTCAGATAAGTCAGTCCCTCATCGTTACAACTTGTAATCAAACGTTATCTTTCTTTTTTTATTCAGTAAAAAACACATAAGCAGGGTATAAGAATCCTGCTTATGTCCATACTAGAGGCAAAGAGATGAGTATCCTGCTTTCTGGAACAACTGAACTTGATACTTGTACAGATTGCACAAGTTCTGAGAACGTCCTAGGCTATTCTAAATGTTTGGGAAGAGAGAATGAGTAGCATCGTTACGATCACCACATAGGTAGCTTACAGGAATCGATCGGCTTCCTAGTTGGTTATTGATAAAAACATGCAGATAATAGCTTATCCTGCTGATCATAACATGCGTAGCTTACAGGAACTGATCTACTTCAACTAACGAAGGCTCCTGATCAAAGGTATTGAGAAAAACATGCGCATGGTAATGGACATGAAAATGGGCAGCTGCTTCGTCAAGAAGCCTACCAGAGGAAATGCAAGAGCTCCAAGACGAAACTGTAATGTGATAGACTTGAAAAAAAAATCGAGATTCGGCAACCCAATCGAGCTTTATCCTTGGTGATGCTCAGCACGAGGAAGAAGTGAGTAGCATGCGAGTCCGATTAACCTCTCATCTCTGATTCTCCCGACAATCGTAGACTATTCTTGAAGAAATGCCACTCATGCCTTTTGTCCTGTCACATCTTTGCATCGGCAAAATCCCTGTGCATTTGGTTCAACATGTCATTTTCTTAATAAAGAAGTTACCTCGCAGATTCAGAGAATTACCAAATTACCAGTAAGGGAAAGCTTCGAGCAAATCGAGCTCTCTTGATAGAGAGACAATCAAGCAACATTCTAAACCCTAACGCCCCAAATCACCTTCAGCGAGCGAACGAACTTCAAACAAATCGAGCTCCGGCCGAATTGAGCTTCCTTCAGTGAGAGAGAGAGAGAGAATCAATCAGCATAAACCCTAAAGCCCCAAATTGATTCCTGTGGAGGAATATATTGGGATTCAGTATAAATTTGGTATCTTCTGCACACACAAAAAGATGAGATAGATGTGTCACAGCGAGAGCTTATATTGAGATTTTTGTGGCTTGTTCTCTAAAAAAAATATTCCATCTATAAAGCCACCTAAATGCTTATATGGTATGAAAGTGCTCTCAATAAGTAAATATGATGGCAAATGCACTCTTTAAAGGAAAAAATAAAAAAAAAATTGTAAGGCGTAGGGAAAAGCTCACTGACATTAGGAACGCGATTGTGCCTTGTATTCATAATCTTGAATCTTATCTAGTCGACTCTTTCACCAACGGGTGGTCAAATTTAAATCAGCAAGATCGAGGTCAACTCATGAATGTATGTGCAGTAGCCATGTCGTAACCATAAAAATGTGTCCCTCATCCAATCCATAGTCCTTACTTATCTTCCATTTTAGCAAATTGTCTAAAAGTTCACGCCCAGAAAGCTCCTCTATCGACATACCGAAGACATATAATTCAGATAGGTTCTTCAAATATGAGATATCAAGTGTGGTCAGCGACAAGCATCCTCCTATATGAAGCTCTGTGACGCTCGAGGGAATTTGCGAAATACATTCCAGAGCAAGGCAATCGAGAACCCGAAGAGTCTTCAAGTGAGGAAGTGCACCAAAGTCTTCTAGAGCTAGGTCAGTAATGCTTGGGTGGCTCAGCGTCAAGACTTCCAATTTGGATAATCTCCCAATGCACCAAGGCATGGGAACTTGCACCAACTCAGAATGGCAAGGAATCACAAGCTCCATGTTGACGTCTAACAGTAGTAGTTTCAGATTGATCAAGTTGGAACGATGAGGAATGGCTATTGGTGTAAAAGAATAGATTACCAGAGAAGTTAAGCTTTCTGGAAGTTTCGGCATGGCTGCTATAACCAATTCTACAGAAAAATATAACTTCAATGCTTTTAGATTCTCCAAACATTCCAAAGAGTCAGGTAACTCAATGAATGATGCGAATAATAAATCTAACTCAGTCAAGGATCGTAATTCCTTAATGGAGTGTGGAAGTCTCGGCATTTTGAAGCAACACCTCAAAGACAAGCTTTTGAGATTTGTTAGCGCTCCAATGGAGTCGGGTAGGTGAGTAATTTGGGTTCTATTCAATGAAAGCGTCAACAGCGAAGTTAGACAATTGAGTGAATCCCCTGTTTTTGCTGATGGTGAAATCTGAACGTGGGGATTTTCCAAGTTCTCCATACCCCACCAATTAGGAATTTCTTGTATAGGAGTAGAATCAAGGAGAAGTTCTGTGAGAGCTGACAATTCACCTAGCTCTTTTGGAAGATGGCGGAGATTCTCACAACGTCTCAAGTTCAAGAAGACCAAGCGCTTCAAATGACCGATGGACGAGTCGATTTTAGCCAATTTGTAACAACCGTCGAGAATCAATCTCTCCAACGTATGGAGTCCAGAGAAATCAGGAGTCCTGGTCAAGTGCCGACAGTTGGAAAGGTCAAGAACTTTTAATCTCTGTGCTCTCTGTAAAACCAATAAGACAAACGTCAGTAAATCTATTACATCAGGAGAATGTAAACTTTGATAACAAGGCTTCTCCAGAACTGAGGGTACCTTGATATGTCTCCATCCATCCCAACCGTGAGTAATTTTACTCCATGAAAAATCAAGAATTACTAAATTAAGCAATGAAAAATTGCTTATCTTGAGTATGCGCCGAGGAAAATTATGCCAAGAGAGCCATCTTAAATTGGGAAGGAGTTGGTTCTCGCTCAGTGAAAAATCAGTAGGCGACGTGATCAAGGACTTGTTATGCCAAAGAAGTGTAGCTTGGGAGAATAAACGCCCAACTGCGTTATAATGGCTACGCACATGAAGGAACCTTAGATTTGGTAGTGCTGCAAATCCTTCAAGATTGAAATGATACTCTGACCAATTCTCAAACTTCAAACAGAGGGCTTCGAGATCTGCATTTCTCTAAATGAGCAAACAAGAAAAGCTTATGAAAAAAAGGATGCGGTTAGCTAATTAAGAGAACAATATTGCTCGTCTTTGAATTTGAGGCAATGTTCGTATCCAGATAACTGGGCATATCCAAATATGCTAAGTTTGGTCTCATCATTCTTATAGACCAATTTGGAGATGATCGACATGGGTTTTGAAATTTGAAATTTAACAATTCATGAAATGTTTCAAAATATGTGGAAATTTTTAAATTGTATATATTGAGTTAATTGTGATTGTTTTCGTTGAAGGGGAGAGAGTCCTCCCGATTACTAAATTGTGAAATCTCCTGCACAAAGGAAATCAGATTTGGGATTTACCTTTTCTCTCAGTAGCATCTCCAATGCGTCCTTGTGATTCCACAACCTACTTTGCTTATTTAATTCTCCCCCACTTTCTTGAGCAACAATTTCTCTACCGAGGTCTTTCAGTTGATCGTGCATCCACAACTTATTATCTTCAATTTTGATCAATGACATCAATTGAAGAACTTCAAGACCTTCTATTGGGCATAAACCACAGTCTCTCCACATGTATATTATTATACTCTTATCATATCCATCGAAAAGACAAGCTATATCAAGAAATATTTGTCTCTGACTGAAATCTAATGCTTCATAACTTATCATCAACTTACTTCCAATCCCCTCGATGTCACCTTTTTTCCACTTCACCAAGTAATCATCCCATATTTCTTCTCTTTGTCCATGTATTGATAAAGTCGAACCCATAACCTCCAAAATCAAAGGAAGACCTCCGGCTATCTTCACAATTTCTCTAGACCGTTCCACCTTCTCAATAGGAGGTTGATCTCTTCTGAAAACATGCTTACTAAATAGCTGAAGTGATCTATCAGGATCCAAACAACCAACTAAATAAGTCAATTTTACTTCGAATGCACGCAGAATATTTGCTTTTCTTGTTGTTATCAGTATCCGACTTCCTGGACCGAAGCAACCTCGCCTCCCCAAAAGTGCAGTTAATTGACTCTTTTCATCAACATTATCAAGAAGAACAAGAACTTTCTTATTTGAAAATCTCTCTTCTATCGTCCTTATTCCCTCGTCAATGCAATTAATGTTACTTGGATGCGCCTGTTTTGAGAGGTCTGAGATTAGTTGAGTTTGCAACCACACAATTCCTTTCGAATGTGAAGTTTGTTTGACATCAGCAAGGAAACAACAGTTAGCAAAGTCCCGAGAAAGTTTGTTGTAGACTACTTTGGCAAGAGTAGTTTTTCCGATGCCACCCATTCCGTGGATTCCCACGATCTTTGCATCATCAGTATCTGTGCCTATCATCCCCAGAACTTCTTTCACACTGTCGTCAACACCAACCAAGAAGTCACTAACCACCAAATAAGCCTTCTTCAGCTCATTCAAAACACTGGTAACGACTTGTTTAACTAGTTGTCCTTCGTGCCTAACGAAAAAAAAAAAATGACGAGAAAGGCCAAGGCAAAGTAGAAAGTATGTTAGAATAGAAAAGCTGAAATCTGTGACATCAGATATTGATAGCAGTCTGTGGAAGCCACAGGATGCAACAAGAACAAGAAGTGCAACTGCATATGGAACATACCACATTGCATTGATCAAAAAGAATATATTTATGGACATGCTATGCAGATGCTCAAGCCTTGTGCAGAATAGAATAGTCACGCGACGGTCCAAGTACAGTAGATGATCACTATATCTTGCTAATTTAGAAGAAAAGAGGAGCTTCTCCTTCTCAAAGTAGCTTTACCGTTAGCATATCGTACACGTCTTAAGTGTTATGAACAATAAACAAGAGATTTATTAATTTTCAGCATACAACATAAGTTAATAATGACGAATATTAATATGCAAAATAATCATTTCATACTTTGTGTCATAAACACTTAATGTCAGATTAGATTGGTGACACATTACTCAAACAAACAAAGGTAACCAGCGTTAAATTTCATGGTCTCCTGTATCATGGCGTTAATCAAGGGTGGAAAATAATTAGTTACCTGTTAGCCACGTTTTCTACGTTCCATCCTTTTAACCCTCCAACCTCATTGAGAGCAGCTCTCCACTTGCGGATGGTCTCATCGTCCACTCGCTTCTTGTTTTCGTGCACAAGCAAGGCCTCACCGTAACCTCCGGTTTGGTATCGAACCTCGGATGGTTCGACATAGTAGAAAATGGGCATGATTACCTGTTCCTTCCCTTTCCAACACTCCACCATCTGGGCCAATTCCTTCAGACACCATTTACTGGAAGCATAATTTTTAGAGAAGATGGGTATGGAGATCTTGGATTGCTCAATCGCCCTGAGGAGATCCGGGCCGATCTCTTCGCCGATGCGGAGATCTTCGTCGTCTCTGTATGTACGGACACCTGCATCTGTGAGACGGGTATAGAGATGATCAGTGAAGCCGGTGCGCGTGTCCGGTCCTCTGAAGCTCAAGAACACTTCATAGTCACACCCTTCCATCTCGACCAGTTGCAGAGAAGATGAAGCACCAAAGCGGCACCAATTCAGCAAAAGTAGATTTCTGTTCTGAGCTCTATGAAGCCGAACGATATGGGACAAGTAGAAACGAAATGTTACTGCAAACTCAAACGGGAACGACCGGTTATGATTTGTATCGTCGATCTCAACACGAAGTTTCTCAGGACCGCAATTCTCGAGGAAGCAGGTTTCGGGGAACTTCACCTGTGTCTTGAAAGGCTGCGCAAGGAGCACATCCTCTCTGACTTTGGGTCCTTCTACGGATTTGACTTTTTGCAAGAACATTGGACGGACGCCTGTTTTTTTCTCTTTTTATTCAACGGTCCCTCTCGGCTGCGGGATGCTCTCGTGAATAGGAGGAAAGAATTTTTCCCGTCAAAGATAATTAGAAGAAGACAACTAACAAAACAAGGACTGATTTAAAAATAAATAAATAAACAAACAAAGGAAAATTGTTCAAAAAGTCTTATATTAATTGCACTTTTGCCAATTCAATCTTATACATTTTAATTGTGTTAATCGAATCATAAACCTTTTTAAGTTTTGTCAATCGAGTCCATTCGATCAATTTTAACATGAAATTGCTGACGTAGACATTAATAGTGTGATGTAAGATGATCGGCACTAACGTGGACAATTCTTTTAAAAATTTTAGTTTTTTTATTTTTCTTTCTACCAAGTCTAGCAAGGGTCAACCGTTCGGCCCTCTCGCAACCCTCGCCCAAATCTAACGAGGGCCAATCACGAAGCCCTCACCCAATAGCCAACGAGGGTCGCCAACCCTCGCCTGTGGTCAACAAGGGTCGGCCAGAAAGAATAAGAACAAATAAAATTAAAGAATTATTAAAATATCAATTTTTAAAAAGAATTATAAAAAAATGTCCACGTTAATGCCAACCATGTCTCGTAAGACAACTAGCATCCACATCAATAATTTCTGACTAAAATTGATCAAATGAACTCAATTTTGCAAAAAAGTTTAGGACTCAATGAATAAAATTGAAAGATCTAAAACAGAATTGGCAAAAGTACAATAAGTTTAAAGCTTTTTTGAAAATTTTCCCAAACTCGTGCGAGCTTAATTTAAATTGTAATATATGCTGTCATGTAATGAGCCCTCTTAAATTTTACTTATTTCGTTCTATTAATTTTTTGTAATGATGAGTATCCCAACATTACCAAATTGTTTCAAACCCTCGGTACTAAGGTCAATTCAAAAATTCAATACGGTAATAACCTCAATTCGAAAATTCAATAATCAGATAAGAAGCTCGGACACGAGCGTGGCACGTAACGCAATTTTCCCACGGGCTTCACCCACTTCTACGACCCATCTCATCCGTCTCAAGAAAGCAAAGATCCGAGAAGTTTCACGACTGTCAACAAAGGCTAAAAAGCGTTTCTATTGGCATAGCTAGAAGCAGTCAGCAGAAGAGCCACTAGTTCAGCAAGATGGCTGAATTTGTTAATGGATCTTAGACCCAGGAGAGCAACTCCCACTCAATCTCAACGAACTCAGCAGAAACATACCATGGGAAATGGGTTAACAGAAGAGAGAAGGTAGCTTATGTTAAATAGAAATTGTCATGTAACGTCTCTAAAAGAAAAAATGCATAAGTTACACCCCCTGCACGAAATACACTGCGCGAAAAGTGGCATATATAGTACAAGAAGTTCTGAATTGCCCTAAAAACACTACACCCTTTCCTGTGGAAACTATTCTAAGCTTTCATTATCGCGTAAGCAATAAGCAGAAAGCTTCAAAACTGAAAGAACATTCACGAGGAATTTGACTTCACAACCGGAGAGAGCCACGCAACATGCAGGAATCCACATCTGTAAAACAAACTGAGTGAGCATTCACCCTGGAAGAAAGCCGCGAAAACAATTTATACGTGCGACTGTCGATGAAATGCTTGCATAAAGGTTCCGATTCTTCAATAGGACAAGAAATTTTAATCTATGACAATGTGAACATATGACTAACCACCGCATTTATGACCACATTTCAACGAATAAACCACTCATGCTACATTTGGAAATTGTGCAGTTTGTAGTGATACCTCATGCTGCTGATGAAGAAAGAACCAAATGCCTCTCCATACTCTAATGGTTGTCAGGATGTCCACGTTTAGCTTTACGGCGTGCGTGATTCTTATGAGCATTTCGTGCAGGTTTCTTGGCTTTTGTGCTGCAGCAAATATACAAATGGAAGCTCAATCTAAGTGTAAAAAACTAAACAGTTCATCTTCCAACTACAATCAGACAACAACCAAATAAAGCAATTCAGCAAACTTGTAAAGGATAAATAGATGATATAAAGCTCACCCAAACAAGGCCGAGAGAAACTTCGAGAGAATAATGATTGGTAGAGCCAACAGAGCAGATGCCTACGCCCAATTGATTAAGGAAATCATTAATAAGGTTAGTCGATATCACGATAAAAATTTGACGACGGTGATAAGAGAGCAACAACTCTATGAGAACATACCGCAAACCACTCAAACTCCTTAGTTGCAAGAGGTCTTGTCAACTCATGCTTTTTCAACGTCTTTCTAATATGGGCTTGTACCTTACCAGAAATTAGAACTAGTCACAATATGCACGGATAGCATATATTATACAACATAAAATAACCAGGAGCCATTGTTCAAGTGGAAGATAATAAATATTGATCAATACAATCAAAGTTGAGGTAGGGTGAAAACTCTTTCTGTTCTAAGAAAGACAAAACCAACTCATCCAAAGAGGCTTCATCTAGAGGAAGGAGAAACAACATTGAAACAGATAATATCTCACAACTGAACAAATCGATCAAGAATTCTGACCAAAAAAAAAATCAAGAACAGCCAAAGTGTAACATGAGTCCAACTGCAAACATCACAACCAAGTATTTCGACCAAAAAAAAACCAAGTATAAAATACCATCTCGAGATCATGACCATACAGGAGTATAGAATGTTGTTTCTGCACATCAGTACGTACACCAGTACCTGATGATGATAACTTGAAGCAGACTTTAAGAACTTCCCGTAGACACGAACTACTTCCTTTGTGTAGGGCTTCAAGGTCAACCTTAGTTTATCAACATGAGGTTTTGTCACAGTAACAATATTATCGATATGCGGCTTGCTGAACTTCTTGACTTCCTGCAGAACAGGACCATAGCCTTAACATATATGTTCAGAGCAGACAAAGAGACCAGGGATCTCATATCTTATCCACCTGGTAGTAGGGGTCGACAACTTCCTGAGCCTTAATCAAGTGCGGAGTGAGAGCACTCTTAGATGACTCATAAACCTCAAGGGTCTTTGTAGTCAGAGAATGCACATGCGGCTCGAGAGATGTTTTCACTGTCAAGCAGTGCTCCTTCAATGCTGGAATCCACTCCTTGAGAGAAAGAAGGAATAACAATAATTTTAGACTATAGTAATGATATTTAGCATGTTCGATTAGTAGATGATATTTAACTTTCAAGCATAGCTAGATCAGTGACCAGATTGACACAGCATTAACATTTCCAAGAAAAGATGGCTTACCTTCTTCATCATCTCTAGGTGAGGTTCAGCCCACTTTGCAGCTTGAGATTTCTTCTCCAAGGTCTAGCACAGTTTAGAAAGTAAGTAACACAGTTAAAGCAGCAGAAGACTCAATAAAGTCAGAGTGTCCGCTTGAAAGAGTACTGTGAACAGTGGGTGACCTTTCCATTTACGATATGCACAACTTGGCAATAGTAAATGGTACCTTCTGAATAATAGTATTCATCGCAGGTTTTCCATGTTCATTCCAGTGCAACTCAATGAAGGACTGCAAGTGAATGATCATTACATCACAACAACAGCTTTTATGAACAAAGATTGCACAAGACAAGAACTACCTGATATTGAGAAAGATGTATAGCCAACCAATGTGGGAGCCATGCACCATGAACCTGAGCATAAAATGAAATGCATGAGCTTCTAGAGAAGATGGAAAGATTAACATGATGCGGACAAACATTGATCATATCATACAATCATTCGCTTGCGTTATTCAGCACAAGATGTTTCTTGAATCTCCAAAATCATGTTTCCAAGAACAACCAAGTACCATCTAATACATATGCTCTTAGGCACATTATATAATGTGAACAGCAGTGAAAAATTGTGATTGGGAATCTTTTTCAGAGTAAATCAATTTCAATATTATCTTTTCCTAGTCTGTTATAAAAATATTATCCAATGAAAAAAAAAATTCAGACAAGCAAGGAAAACCAACATTGTGCTACTTAGCTATGGAGATTTTTTTTAACCAATCTTGTTCTCAAGATCAATTCTGAAAAGGGTATCTAAAAAGGGGTCTGTCAAATAACAGAAACGATGCCTTCTATTTCTGAATACAGAAAAAAGACCGTTTTAGGACTTAGTAACAGTTCAGGTCTTGTACTTCTGTCAGCTTCTGATGCTTTGAAGCAGCTTCAATCTTTGCCTTCATTAGTTCCTCCTGATTAGCAAATAGGATGTCACAGGAGCCCAAAATTTCGATTACATAAAACAGGGCATGCAGATATACATACCTCAGCCACTTTAAGAGCTCGTTCAGTTTTACGTATCTTTGACTTCTGTTCATCATTGATCTTTTGGAGCTGGCAAGGAAGTTTATAAACTGATGTTAGCACACACCTATCGAACAGCATGAAGCTTGACTTTTGAAGAGCCAGTATTGAAGAGCAACATACAACTCATTCTATATCTAGATATGCATGAAAGTATGCTTGAATACAATTCATTGATGAAAGCAACTGTATAGTTTGTATAACACCTAAGATCAAAACAAACACTTCAAGATACTGTCTTGAGTCAAGTGCCCACAGAAACATGATATGAATCTTAGTGCTGATCAGTTTAAAGCAGCCAAGCAGCATTGACTCAGGCACCAAAGACTCATCTCATGCACATGGATTGCAGTTTGACTGAATCCATCTTCCAGGGCAATGTTTAGAGGAAGGAAAATCAACTGAGTCACATCTATAAATGCATCACTTTTGGAGAGTCCCCCCATAAAATGGAAAAAAAAAAGCAAATGGTACACAGCTTATGTCACAATGTCCAATACATCATTGACATGCTTTAATATTTTTCCGTGGGAAATGCAGCAAGTGCCAAGTGGTTGCCTGACATGGTATGACCACAAGCAGTATCACCTGTTTACTTCTTTTTGTAAATCATTAGCTATTGTCATATAAACAACTATCTAATGTTCATATATTCTACAATGAATTGTAACCATATTTCTCGTGTACATTTTTTCTGCCTTCTAAAAATGCATGCTGATTATGAGAACCATTTAATTCAAAATGGCTAAAAAGGCAAATCACCTTTTGGAAGGAGAATTTTCTACCCGTTTTTCTATGAGTCTATTATATATGCAATTGGAAAAGCATCAATGCAAGTAAGTTTGGCAAGGCAGTGGTTTCAATAACCACCCTAGAGTTTATGCACAATGCCTAAGCCAAATGGATAAACTGTTTCCACGACTCTAAAATAAGCATAATAAAGTAACAGTATCATCCTTTGCTAAATCATCTTCACTTTAAAAAACGTAGAAGTGTAAGTACCAACTAAAAACCTTACATAATGTTAAATGCATGTTTGCAATGCACAAATCTAGTCATTTCTTCAATATAAGAGATGAATTTTATAGTCCAACAATCATGTAGTATACCTAAGTGTTATATGTTATAAATTATTATAGAAATAATCCGCGATAAAGAGATTGACATGTTATCTGAAAAGACTATGTTACTCGCACAAAGCGTATTGATAGAGGCCATATATGGTAATATCTCTAAATAGGAATGTTCCAGCCCATACATTGCATGGGTGTTTCACTCGTTTCTTTAGAAGTTTCACAAAAGTGCTGCACGTGAATCAGCACTCCAACATCACATCCAGGAAAGCTACATTAGAAAAACTAGATTATCCTAAACATGGGTTCTTGATATGATAATGAAGTTGTAAATTCATCAAGAAGCTATACTAAGGCGACCAATGGCAGGGGAAAAAAGGTCACTCCTTCCAATGGGACTAGCTACAAGGGTGGGTTAACTGTGAAATTTCATGTCCAGCACACACAGATGGTGAAAACCCCATGACATCATCTGTCATAAACTTTCCATGAGGCATCCATAGAAGGTTCTATTAATTACAGTAGTGAAGTTAATTAAAGAATGTAAGCTTCATTCCAGACCAATATACTATCACAAGATTTATCTCACATACATGTTGTTCTAACAAAACAAAGACAAGCATCAACTTTAGAACAAGGGAAATGTACAATGCAACAAGAAACAACAGAAATAGATTAGAAGAAGAGAATCACAATAGCATGGAACATTGTTGGGAATCCTATCACTGGAAACTTACATTTTCCAGTTTTGCATTTAGTTCATTCATCCTCTTCTCAGCTTTACTTGTGCGGGACTCCAAAACTTCCTTCTCCTTAAGTTGCGATTCTATATCTGCTTTAAGCTTGTCCACCTGCATAAATAAGCATTCTGGCATTATTTCAAAAAAATCTGAACTTCTAGAGTTTCCATATCTTTGGGCCATTTCCAACCTGTTTCTCCAATTCAGTGACCCGAGCATGAGCCTTCCCTATCTCAGCTGCAGCATCTAGTTTCCCCTTTTCCTATGAAGCAGAAAATCAATATCATCAAAGCAAATTCTAAAACTTAAACAAAAGCAACATTGAATCAACAGAAGAACACATGAGAAATACCTGCAGAGATGATATCTCACTCTGTAATGATGCAACTTTATCCAACTTCTCTTGTATGATTTTTTCGTTTTCTGCTAAGATCTTGTCCTTGCTTTTCAGCTCTTTAGTTTTCTCATTAAGAAAGGAATCTTCACATCGATAAACAAATAAATGAGGCGTTAGACAATATGCAAATTTACACAGCACTCAATGTAACAATCTCGTGTACAAAAGCAGATTCGAAAAAGCTAAACTTTTCCACATCGTAAGGAACTTCAACCATCTATCCTAATCATCAAGTTTACAAAAAATGGTGGGTCAGTAGTCATTACAGAAGAATGATTATGAAGCACTTTGATGCAAATCAAATCCGCCTAAAAGCTGCAAACGCATAGCACATTGTACAGATGTGAATTCGTTTCCTCTCACTCTAAAATCCAACAAGCCGACAGCGACAACACCCACACAAACAAAACAACATCCGGCGACCCAAAACACAAACATTACCAATATCAGCTTTGCGAATCGAGCTGCATTACATGAATCCAACCGAATGAACGAACAACATTCGACGACCACACGATGCTTCCCTCACTTAGAAAGTAACAAAACAAGAGAATCCCGATCTAGCTACAGCGAAAAAAAAAACACACACAATTACATCGAGCCACTGCTAAAACCACGCCCGCAACCGGCATCGAAGACATCGGAGGCAACGAGCGACTCACCGAGGACGTGGATCTTGGACTTGAGCTGCTCGACCTCAGCCTTCAAGGCAGACGAATCAGAGCCTCCGATCGCCTCCGCTCCCTCGGCCGCGGCGTCAGCCCTAATGGAGGGAGCCCAGATCAGGGCGAGGGAGCAAACGAGGGCGGCGGCGGCGACGATCGCGAGCTTTGAGGCCGCCATGGAGATCGCCACCAAATCGATCGCCCACCCACGGCTGCGAAACCTCGCGCTACTCGCGACGACGAAGCGGTTCTTCGGCAGACCTCCGCTTTGTCCTTCGATATAAAAAAAGGGAGCGGAGCGGAACCTCCTCAGAAGTGAACGATAGCTCGTATTTAACCGGATCTAATTATATATTTTAATATTTTTTCTTTTTTTCTTTTCGGGAATTAAATTTAAAGGTCGGTCTACGGGTAAACTGGGCGGGGGTGGGTAGGTGGTGGAGAGCTACCAAATAAAGAGAGCTTCGCACGGTTCGTTTGGACAATTAACATGAAATTTTCCAAAAAAAAACATTAAAAAGGACATTTGCCGAGGGAAATCAATATAGCAAGAAAAAGAGAAAATAAAAAATTGCAAATTAAATAAATATGACGTCATGCACGCCATGTTTGGAATGTCGTGCAAGATCTTCTCGCGGAGGGTCGTCGAGTTAGGATTTTACCAGAATCGGCCACGTGGGCGGGCCTTCGCAGGAATATGCACGACGAGGTGATCGGTGCGGATTGTCGCCGTCGGATTAAACAGGGTCAAATGTCGGCCGTCGGATGGAACGGCGCTCCCTCACCGTTGGATCGAAAAGATTCGGTTGGGCACGAAGGGGGTTCGTCACGTGAAGCCATGGACACTTTTGGAAGTCGCTTTTCGCTTACCACCAAAACGATTGGTACGAGGGTAAAAGGATCACTTATTCCTCACAAGACCACAAGTTTGTTTAGTATCATGAACAAATCTCTAAACAGCTAGAGTTGCGCTGCCTAATTACGACATATTTCATATAGACAAACTTTCCAACTCATAACGCTTTGATAGGATTGTGGTGATAGATTCGCTAAACTCGAATTTTCGAAATTTATGATAGTGTGAAGTATTTATGACCCAACTTCAACATTTTATAAAAAGTGTGAGACTCTTATAACAATAAATAGGAGGGGTCACTGGCCCTAACCAGCCATCCCACCCTTTTATTGATACAAAAACGAGGTCACTTTTGTTCTCTTGGTGTCGTAGGGCTTTTTCTCCTGTTCACTGTTATTTTGCCCAATGCATCACAACCTTTCAAGTTGTTTCAAATCATTTCATACTCTTTATAAGAAAAAAAAAGAATTCAACTTTCAATTCTTAAAGGAAAAGCCATGATATAGGTTATAATTAACCTCGAACGATGCATATAATTTTTTTTTCTTTTTACAAGAAAGCCCACGTATAAAATGTGAAAAGATATTGACAGCAAAAAATTGAAAATATCTAGTTAAGGAGTACTCCCAAGACACTGATTAATCATAAATTGTAAGGAAATGAATGATTTTTTCTATGTACTGATTACGTATAATATTTTATCGCCTTGCTATGTAACGGTGCTTCGCAAGGCACCCACTATCCTTTTCAAAGAGAACCCGATACCACTTCCAATCTTTTGAATTTTTTCATGAGAAAGAATGGTCTCAATTAATGGATGTTATAGAGTCAAACAAGCTCCAACTTTCAAAAATTAACGAGAAAAGAAAAGAAAAAATCATAAACATATTGCGTTGGTACCAATTCAGTTATAAATATTTCAATTAGATCAATTTAGTCCTAAATATTTTTGCATTCATACCAATTAGGTCCATCCGATCAATTTTAGTTAACAATTGCTAATGTGGACGTTGGCAGTCCTACGTGGCGTGGCAAGTGCTGACGTAGATATTTTAAAATAATATTTTAATAATTTTTCGACTTTCTTTTATTTTCTTTTCTTTTTCTCCTCTTTCTGCTGGTGACCAGCACAGCCATGGCCAGCAAGGGTCGCCTCGCCGCCACAGGCAAGGGCAAGGGCGAGGCCGCCCTAGGCGAGGAGTGGTTGCTGCAATTTAAAAAATCCAATCCGAAGTCACCTTCACTGGAAATAGCCGCTGGTCTTCTCTGAAACTTGTGGAAAGCAAGAAACGATTTGGTATTCCGCCTTGGACACGCCCAGATCCGACAACAATCGTTGAAAATCCCTTTGCTCAGAACCAATTTTTTCAGAAAAGGCAACCGAAAGAGAGAGCTTCAGTGGACAAGCAAACTGACTTACCGAATGCATGGGTTGCACCAACGAGAGGTTCCTTGAAGGTTAAAGGTAGTCTAGCGAGTATGTGCTGAGATTCGTCCGGCAACTTTTAGTCGACGGCTTTACACGCGGCATCCGAGCTTCCTCTGCCATTCATGTTGAAGCCCTAGCTCTATTTGAAACGTTGAAGTACTTTCAGGACAGATCTGAATAGTTTATCGTGGAAACTGAACAGCAAATCTGGCGAGGGCGGCCTCGGCGCTCGCCCTCACTCTGGTGAGGCCTGCCCTCACTGGCCACTGGCAGAAATAGGAGGAAAAAAAGAAGAAAGAAGATAAAATATTATTTAAAATGTTCATGTCAACGCCGATTGTGTCACATAAAATGGCTAACGTCAATATCAATAATAACAGGTCAAAATTAATCAGAATGACTGAATTTGTACCAATGTGAAAAGGTTTAGGACTAAATTTATCCAATTGAAATGTTTAGAACTGAATTGATACTAATATAATAAGTTTTATGATTTTTTGGTACTTTTCCCCAAATTATTCGATGTTGGACGAAGTCAATATAACATACGTAGAAGACAATGGTCTTTACGTTGCTTCCACAGGGGACTTTTGAAGCATGCATCTGCAATTAAAACCGAGGCTTGTACTTTTTTTTGGGGGGTCAAAGAGACTTGTACTTGATTTGCACATAATCTTCTGAAAGCCTTTTGCCATATTGACTATGGAATTAAAATTATGAGCTACCCAAGCTTTTAATGCTGAAAGTTATCTTCTCCTTTTGTTACGAAAAACAAGTAAATTTAGTCTAAGTTTTAACGAGTTTATATAAATTAGACATATAATGATGCCATACAACACTAGTCTTCCACGGAAACTTCAAAGGTATAATGATGTATCTTACCTAGGGATGAGCATGGTTCCAGGCTCGAAACGAGAACCGGAGAACCAAATTGATGGGAACCAGTTTTGACGAGTAAGTTCCAAATTCCAGATGGAACCTGCAATCTGGAAAAAGTTTTTGTGTTTTTCCTATTTTATGCATTTGCGCGATCCTACAATATTCCTTAGCGTCTAAAGATTGATATATAATTTGAAACTACTAATTTGAGCTTTCATTTCCGGCAACTAACATGACTTAGACTTTTACTTTATTAATGATTTATATTTTTTATGTGTATAAATATGAGTTATTGTCAATAGATTATAGCAGCAAAAGGTGGTCGTTAGAATTGATGATTCACTACAATCTTTTATTTAAGAATACAGATAAAACTTGGATAGATCCCGAAACCTGTGACACAGTAGATTTCAGGTTTCAGGATATATAGGGTAAGTTTCAAATTTCAAAAATTGAAAATTTTATTTTGACCTTGAAATCGCTTGCCCCTACTTGTACCCCACAAATGTCGGTCGTTAGATTGAGATGAAAAGATCCCGGTCGTTGAAGTGGGACCAGTTGCAACCAGTTGACGACTATTGCACAAAGTCGGATATCCCACCCACAACAAAATGCACATCTGCAACGATACAAGTAAAATTTGATGACGTGTTACGACGTTAGGATCTCAGTTACAATAGATCATTATCAATATTTGGGTACCGTTGCAATTTAAAAAGATTCAATTTTACGACATTAAGTTCTTGATTACGATGAAACGTTTTCACCTTTGGAAATTGCTCTAATTAAAAAATATTTAAATTTTACGTTGTTTTGTTCTTGAATAAGATAGACTATTGAAAACCTTCGCAAAAGTGTCATAATTGAAAATATATATATAATTATGACATTGTGTCATTGTTTACCACCGATTGTCGCAATTCTTTGTAAATCAACGAAATTGGAAAAAAAAATCCATGTTTACGATGTTTTGCTCTAACGAATTACGATAACCTTTTGTTAACATCCTAATTAAGAAAAATCCTAATAAGATGTTTTGAGATTGGTTACGACTAGACATATAGTAAATCATTTAATTTTAAAAAATCAAAATTTACAACGTTTTGTTCTTGATTACGATGGATTGTCGTAAACATTTGTAAGCCATTGTAATTAAAAATCAAAATTTAACATGTTTGTTTTGGTCGTAAACTCTTGTAAACTGTTATAATTTTTTTTTTAAATCCAAATTATGATGTTTGCTCTTGATCACAACAGAATCATCATAATTTTTTGTGAATTGTCATAATTAAAAAATACCATAATTTACAATGTTCTGTTAATAATTAACACTGACATAATTTTGAAAATCCAAATTTACTATATATTGTTCTTCGTAGTGACAAAACATGGTACCTCTCTATAAGTCGTCGCAATTGAAAAAATATCCATATTCCCGACGTTTTGGTCTTAGTTATTAGGACCGTCATAAACAATTTATAAGTCGTTGTTATTATAAATTTATCTGCAATTATGACATTGTATTTTTTTTTTTTTGGCGGAATGACATTGTATTTTAGGTACGAATTCGTCATAAACATTTGTAAATGGTTGTAACTTTAAAAATCCAAATTTACCAGTTTGCTCTTGGTTACGACAGAATATCGTAACTCTCTGTAATTTATCGTAGTTAAAAAAAAAAAAACCTAAATTTTTTACGTTTTATTTATTGTTATGATGGACCATTGTAAACTTCTTTAGATGGTCATAATTTGAAAATTCCAAAAATTTACGACATTTTGCTCTTGATTAGGATGAAACGACATCACTTTTTGTAAAATGTTGTAATTGTAAGATATCTAATTTTACAACGTTTTTTTTACTTAGTTATTACATACCATCATAAACCTTTTATAAATTTCTGTTATTTTAGAAATCCATTATGACATACTGTTCTTAATTACGATGGAACGTCATAAACATTAGCAAACTGCCGAAATTAATATTAAAAAAATCGAAGTTCACGTCGTTCTATTCTTAGTTACGATGTAATAATGTCTTAAAGATTTATAAACCATTGTAATTTTGGAAAAATTTTAAATTGAGGACACTTCACTCTTGGTTACGACCGTATGTCCTAACTCTTTGTAATGTTCCTTGTTACGACGGACCATTGTAAAACTTTGTAAATGATCATAACTTTAAAAAAAATTAAATTCACAGTGTTTTGCTCTTGATTAAGACAGTAAAATTCCAATACTGTAACCTGATGAGAGTTCAAGTCTGAACCCATCAATTTATTTAATTGGACTCACTTTCAATAACTTATAGACCAACTATGATTAGTAACTGCTCCACACTAGTCCAATTCTCCGACATGAGACTTTTCTGACACAACTCATATATGCGATGCAACGTAAACCGTCTGAAACCTTTATGAATAGTCACAATTGAAGCAATTCAAATTTACACCTTTGTGTTCTTGTTTCTGATAGGCTGTCTAAAACATTTATAAACCGTCATAATTAAAAAAAAATCAAAATTTACAGTGTTCAGTTCTTGGTTATAATGTAACGTCGTAAACATTTATAAACGGGATGTGTGCACTACAAGTCTTAAAACTTATCATGAAAGTACAGTTGAGTACTAAAACTTGCAAAAAGTGCAATTAAGTCCTAAAACATGTCAAATTAGTGCAATCGAGTCATTCCGTTAACTCTGTTCAATTACACTAATGGAAAATGCTGACATGACTTTTTTTATTATTTTATCTATTTTATGTGGCACTAACGTGTCAAAATCTATTTTTTAAATATAATTTTTATTTAA
>BCNH02000008.1:9356872-9385544 GCA_001662345.2 Metrosideros polymorpha var. glaberrima | reverse complement strand
GGGGAGGACCGGCGGCAGTTGAGGGCGGTGGGGCAGAGGAGGCGAGGGCTTGCAGCCCTCAAGCATTGCTTGATCCCCATTCGTCCCAACCAATTGAGGAACATCATTCTTATGCATATGTCTGCTTCAAAGAATCGGATAGAGCGGTGCATATCTAGGTCCACATCTGTACCATCCCTTGCTGATGGTGACTCAGTCGGTCGGTGAATTGAATTTGGTCGACAAGAGCCCCATTGTTGGTCGACAAGGTTATCGACGAGTTTCAAGTTATGACTAAGTGTTGAAGCAAATAAATTCGACGAATGAAGCGCACAAAGTCGGAGAATGGAAATGAAATGTAGGATGTAATTGCAAGGGACTGTAACCAATAATTCCGAAGTTATAACTGCTCGTAGATTAGTGATGCTGAATAATAGGAGCCACTTATGGCCAGGGGTGTGCAGAGGAATCGGGAACTGCTCGGATTGCCTGTAATCAGATGAGACCACCCAAGAACCTGTGGTTCTTAAGGAAATCGGTTCAGTTCCCAGTTTTGATTTATCAAAACTGATGGGTACCGATCCAGTTCCTGTTTCTAAGTGTGGAACTGTTTACCTACCCACCCGGATTGAACTAGTAATATGTAATATATATCTAATTTATAATTTTTGAAAAAAATGAAAAATCCATAATCTGAAACTTACTCATCTTAAACTCCCACTCTCTTACTCTCATATCGATCTCTACTCTCTCTCGTCTCAGACTCTCAATGTCTTACTCTCACCTCGGTCTCTCTATCTCTATCTCTTGACTTGCAGCCTCTACTCCTATCGACTAACGGCCTCGATTCTCAACTCCCATCGACTCACGGCCGAGCCTCCAACCGTTCATCTCCTCCTTCTCATGCTCTCGGTTGCCTCCATTTGCTCGATGTGATTGGTTCCATAGACCCACCTAGGAACTGGACCGAGTGGATCAATGGAAGAAACGGGCAGTTCCCAATTTCAATTTTTCAAAATTGGTCTTTATTGAGCAATTCTCAATTCAAAGATGAGAACCATCCACTTGGATCATGCTCACCCCTATGTATGGCATGCGTAACTTCTTTTTTTTATCAAAAGAAAGATGACATTCATATATTAAAATAATACTCAGAGGTACTTAGAAGGCTTAACATAGAAGACATTCAAGCCTAACAAATCCCAAATAATAGCATAACAAAACAAAACCAGAAAGTAAATAACAAAGCACAGTATGCAATTAGAAGTACACTCTCATCCATCAAGAATAAATTTACCATCGTAAACGTTTGGGGGCCGATCACCATATTCAGTGATGAGCATACATCATGATCTCCCACTTCATTTGCAACGGCTTGTGGTGCCGTCTACGCTCAACATCCTCATCACCATCACTGAGTAGAAATACGAACATCAAAATGTTGAAAGAACATAGATCAAATATCTATAAGGAACTCCTAAGTTTATATCTAAATTTAATTTAGGAGAGTAAAACTCCTAAAAATTGACCTAAATCTAAATTGGGAGAGGACAGCGGCCTAATCTCAAACAGGTGGCTGTCGACTGGATGAATGGCCAAATTGGTCTTGACGTTCATCTAAGATCAACTGTAGAAATTTATTCACACACAAACTCCTAGAACATATAGGAAGAGAAAAGAAAAACGACGAGTTTTAAAAGAGGGAAGAAGGAGACAAAGAAGGAGAGGGGGGAGGGTGGGAGAGAGAGAGAGAGAGAGAGAGAGAGAGGTCCCTCTCTCTTCCTCAGAGACGGCACTATAGAAATGCGGCAACTTCGACATGTGTAACTTCTTAGTAACTATTGTATCTAACTTTAGGTAAAGGGTTATAAATACTCTATTTGTGTTCTTCAAAAAGATTCGCCCAATCATTCAAAGAATGCATATTGTTCTTCATTTTCGATTCCAACATACCCACATTTCCGGTGTAATTTACATTGCTAAAAACAGATTGTCCTTAGTATCTGCATTTTTAAATTTTTTGCCATTTACCCCTATCCTGAAGTTAACAAAAGACCCTTCGAACAATTGTGCATTGAGATGATTTTCGTTTGAAACATATTTCGCTGTCCCGGGTGAAATAGCTTTGTTTGGAGATTTAGAGTAACTAAGGAGGACAAAAACTTGGGCAGGAAACTTCTAAAAATTCTGACCAGGATTCCGCCTTGTTACTTTTGGGATATCCTTATCTCATGAGGATATTTCATGTTTCAAAGAATGACCAAGTTTCAGAAATTAACCAAGATTTTCCGGTTGTCTTTGTAGAAGCAGCGGCATATGTCAAAGAAGTTTAGGGCATGGCAACACTTCTGCTCTAAAAATTAACTTCTAGTTAGAAGTTAATTTTTTTACTTCTGTTTCAAAAATAGATTTTTGGAAAAGAAAAGCGTTTGATAAAACATGAGAAAAATTTTTCTTTTGAAGGAAAAAAAAAATAATTTAACATTTTTACAAATTTTTACAAATTTTTAATTAATTTTTTTACTTCCTTCTTGCCTCATGCACAACATGAAGTGCGGCTAGCGAGGGTCACAAAGCCCTTGCCTGGCCTCACTCAAGCGCTCGAGGTTGGCATTGTCAAGATTTGAGTGAGGTAGCCTTGTCGCTCGTGAGCGAAGGTGGCCTCGCTTGTGGTGTGCGAGGCAATGGCCGGTTTCGCCCATGGCCAACGAGTTGCGGGCGAGGCTAGCCTCTCGACCCATTGCGAGCTCTGGCGACGCATCACGACCTATCACGAGCCTCGCCGGCTGAGGGCGAAGCCGGCCATGGCCTCGCCAACTGCGAGTGAGGCCATGGTGAGGCTACTCGCAGACTCGTGCGTTTGGGTGAGGGTCGTGACTCTTGCCAGCCACACTTCTAAGTAATAAGGAAAATATAAATAATTAAAATAATTAAAATTTTCAAAAAATATTAAAATATTATTATTTTGGCCGGTCACGTGTCACATCAGCGCCGTCGGCTGGACAAATGGATTAAATTGACACAAATGTAAAAGGTATATGATTCAATTGGCAAAAAAAAAAATGCTCTAGAATTAGAGAAATGGGCAAAAACAACTTCTGAAGGAAAAAAAAAACACTTCTAGAGTAGAAAAAAGAAGTTATTTTATCAAATGCATTTATACTCCAGAAATGAAAAGGTGCTCCAAAAGTAAAAAACTGAAATTGTATTAACAAACGAATTTCTACTCCATAAGTGTTACTATGCGCGCCCTTACTTATGAACAACCCTCTCAAATGAGAAAGCAATGAGGCCCTCCTATGTAGTGAAAGCCACAAAACACAAATATACGTCTATAGAGATATTTCCAAAGACCAGAGTGGACGGACACATACCCATATATGCTAAACAAACTTCTCTGATTGGAATAGCTCAGTCTTTCTTTGCTGAGATAATTATCCTAAAAGTCATAAATCTATTGTATAGTAGCCAATTCAATCCTAAATTTTTCAAATTTGCCAATTTAATTCTAAACTTCTTAACAATTTACCTATGTAGTCATTCTAGCTAGTTTGGGTTGGAAAAAACTGACGTGGCAGTCGTGCCACGTATGATGGCCATCGTTCACGTTAGTGATTTCCGGTTAACATTAGCTAGATTGGCCATCAAAAGACTTATGATTAAATTGACAAAATTGAAAATTTTAGGACTAAATTGGCCGCCATATAATAGATTTAAAATTTTTTTGGATATTTTTTCCCTTTTTCAGCATGACGTTCTACTGTTGTGGAGAATTTGAGCGCTCGAGGTGATAACTTGAGGATGATTTTTTTAAAAATAGCTGAGGGTTCATCCATGCCTTGATGTGATGTGGAATGGGATGTTCAAGCCATTATTGGTTGATAACTCAACAATGGTGGTTGATGATAGCCACTCCCACTTTAAAAAAATTCACCTACCAACATCGTCCTCACTTGTATATTCAGAACAATGTCTAGTACCATCGCATCTAACCGAATCGTAAATTATCAATTTATTCGATATCCATTTATGGTGTGAACTATAGAAGCAACATCACTTTACATTACAATAATCGTTGTATCAGATTCCCAATCATTAAATTTGCGTCTGCCCACGAAAAGGATGGAGTTATCCATTTGAGTTAGAACGGCTTGAACATAAGGATTAAATATGTCTAACTTCAACATATCATCAAGATCTACAAAAAATGGACTTATCACATTAATAATTTCAAAATGGTAATCAACATGTAATGTGCCTAAGATTGGCAACATCCAGGACACAAAAAACTATCCCTTCAGCTCCATTGGACACCTACATGCATTCATCACACATCGAGAGTTTAATTAGGTACATAATTCCACTCGGGTCATAATGTGCAGTGTGACAGTGATGCCAAATATTAACAAGAACCAGTCTACACTCCCATTTGATTCACCCGATGTTCATCCGCGCTGATCATTGCATCGTCCCGGCAAGCGTTTAATGGAAGATTTGACGAATCCAACAACCAATCCTCGTCGCGTACTACCTGCATATAACTGAAATGCATGAAGGGGTTACCTATTTACCATCCCTGGAAGATTGTGCTCCAAATCATTGCGCTTCATGAACTTGATAACATAAACTCCAACAGGTATGCCTAACAGATTCTTGCAGATATATAAATCAGCACATTCATTCCACTTAACCGATTCCCATACAAAACAAGTTTCTTTCGCAGTATGATAAAAGCTGCACAGTTCCATCTGATCCCGACCTCATTTAATTCGGTTATTTGCAGGCATAATGTTGTCCATAGTGTTGGAGAAAATATTCAGAACGGGAACAAAAGGAATCAGAATTTGAGGCGTGATAACACTATCTTCGAGGATTTATTTGCCTCACAATGTTGCTAATGGTTTCTGGCAAATAACCTCCAGGACAATAAAGTTTCGATGAGAATGTTAAATAGCAATTCTAACAATTCTCAAAGAACTCTCTGGGAAACAATCAGAGAGACGATTGTATGGTTTTTGGAAAGGAAAAGGAAAAATGGAAGATGAAGTTTATTGAACAGAATTGTAGTATATATATGAGCCAAAGGAACATAACTCTTCACTCCGAATTTTAATAAACATTAAATTCGGACACAACTTTTCATGTCCAAAATTTAATAAACATTAAATTCGGACGCAACTCTTCATTTCCGAATTTTAATAAATATTAAGTCCGAACACAACTCTTCATGTACAAATTTTAAGAATCATTAAATTTGAATAACTATAAATTTGGATACACCTCTTGGTGTCCGAATAATTGAAAGGTTGGACACACCTCTTCGGAAATTATAAGAGCTCTTAACAACCTTTCGGCATAAGTAAAAAGATTGTTGGTTAGTGCCAATTATGGTCCACATGCATGCTAACTGCATCTAATAATCGCACATCCGCACATAGGTATCGTAGGGTCTAGCTCACTAGCCCTTTTTCCTTCATTTGTAGAAATAGATAACACCAGCACTTATAAAGTGACCCACTTGCCCACATCTCTCCTATGTGGGACAAGAAAAGTATCCTTTTTGTTCGTTTTCCAAACAAACATTCAACAAGCCCCCACTTTGTTTGTAAAAAAAAAAATTCTAAAATAATTTTTTTTAAAAATACAGCCAAGTTTTCATGAGATTATTTTACATACATGAATGTCTCTTTCGAGTTAAACTTTCACTTAGTGCAAGTATTTCAAAACTCTATCAAAGTCCCAAGTAGCTGCAGGCTTTAAACTTGTTACTCCTTAACTAATAGAATCAGACATACCACATGTACACTAATCTCTTGTTTCAGCAAGAAGTTCATATTTACTTAGCACTATCATGACCTTGTGCTTGTACCTGTTTCATGAGCTCTCTAAAAAGCAACCCAAACTTTCATAAGAAGCGACACCACTTCTTAGCTCATATAGGTAAAGTATCTACCATGTCTTTCTGTTACTAATAAACACATTACATTTCTGTATTATACTTCATTAAGAATTTAATTCAACCTTTAAAACGTAACAAATAATGCTGACTTCTCATGTCCGGGCTAATATCAATATCAAACAATTACATTTAGTAACTTGTTTTTACCCATTAAACCTTACAACTAGTGATGTGCTAGTATTTGATTGGGTTATTATTACTGTGATTTTAGGTGAACGGTTTCAAGTCCATTTCTTCTAAGGTCCTCTTTACCACATCTCTTGGTAAAGCCTTTGTAAAAGGACCAGCCATATTCCTGCTTGACCTCACATAAACAATTGTTATGGTACAATCTTGAATCAATTGTCTTACATACTCATGTCTTAGACTGATATGTGGGAGAACGAGTTGTAACATCTTCATGTAAATAAACATTGCAGAATGTTTGCTTGCACAAGGATGTTTTAATTGTCAAACAGTTTCGTCACAATTTCCACGTTATCCTGAAAATACATAATTAAGGGTTAACAAGTAAAATTGTTAATTGATGATCCGTCTATGATAATGAATTAATGTCAAACGTCGATACATGTCCTCCTTTAACAATAAAAGAAAGGGAAAAATGCATTGCAAGTAGTAAAACTTGTCCCGAAAGTGCTATTTAGTCCTAAAATTTTCAAAGCGTGCAATTAAGTCCTAAAACTTATCATGAAAGTTTAATTGTGCCTTAAAACTTTCAAAAGATGCAAACAAGTCCTAAAAACTCGTCAAATTGGTCCAATCAAGTCCTTTCGTTGATTGCATTTTTGAAAGTTTTAAGTCTTGATTGCATTTTCATGACAAATTTTAGGATTTAATTATATTTTTTTTGAAAGTTTTAGGATTTAATTACACTTTTACAATATGTTTTAGTACTTTCAATGCGCTTATCCCTAAAAGAAAATAGCAAAGTTCAGCATACCCATCGCCATGCACTCCTTGATCTGGGACATCATTTGGGATCACGATCGGGAACTTCGGAATTCCAAAGTTGTGCTTTCTGGACTCACCGTTATGGGAATATGACTCATCTAGGAAACCGTCCAAAAAGTTATACGCAAAAGGAAGATTCAATAAATCTTTGCCTCCTATGAAATCTTTACTGGTTGAAGTCAAGTGGACACTACTTTTTTTTCAAAAGCATCAATGTACGAGCTTCCGTTTATTTCGCGAAAAGTGAATTATTTAAAATGTATATTTTAAAATGATCGCTTGTATTACTTATAAAAATGAATAAATGAAAAGTATCTTTATCATTTACAAAGATGCTTACATACAAATTGTTATCAATAATAAAAACATATTTTATTGACTAATTAATTAAAGCGATCATTTTTAGGGAAATGTTTTTTAAATTATTCATATTCAGCGAAATAAACTGAACATGAAAGTATAAAATATTTGTCAGTTACAACGCGGACTAAACACTTTTTTTTGCGAAATCTTGGAATCCCACAACACCTTTGATCCCTTCAATCAAACAATTATCCGATACCAGTGGTTGTTTGAGTCATTCATTGGAGAAGTGGAGGATATACTAATTAGGGGGAATTGCTATTTCAGTCCACGGATTTCAATGCGGTCTAATAACATTTCAATTGATTCAACGTAGTACTAATTTATTGTGTGAAATTTCAATGTGGTCCTTCTGGCCAATTGTCACATGAAATTGTTGACTTGGCTATTCAGTCGTCTTAGCCATCTTTCATGCACAGCCGACGATTTGATGTGGACAAACTCAGTCAAAACGATGCCGTTTTGTGTTTCATCAAATCTAACAAAAATACAAAGCTGAAGCCACAAAACCATCAAATTCAACTCCCTCAATTGGCTAGAAAACCCGTAATTGACCTCTAACACTAATTTACCATAAGAATACCCAATTTCCACTCTGCCACATCAAAATCTATGGAGAGATAAGCGAAGTCATCGCAATCAATGACTGTGGTCCCTCTAATCGAGAATGAAACGTTTATGTTTTGCTCTTGTCGCCTGAAATCACCTCTACAAGCAGCAAGACCAAAGGAGAATCGGGAAAAAGATTTCATGGCTACCCAAGATATAACTTTGGAGAAAGTTATGGTTTTTTTAGTTGGGTTGATGCATAAATGGGTCAATGGTTAGGGAGTGTGTTGAAAAATTTTCAAGGGAGCAATGTCGAAGATGAAATAGTGTCGACCCATCATGAGGATTATGACAATTCGATGGAAGCTAATGTCAGAGCTCTTAAGGCACAACTAAAATGTTGTGTGAAACAAGATGCGACAACACAAGAAAGAGAATTCCAGATTGAATATAATGTTGGTTGTGTCTCGAGTTTTTACAGGTAGTGTGGCTCACATGCATGGAAAGTTGAAGGGGAAGGATGTGTTGAGTTTGCCAGAGACTGTGTTAGTAGGCATTGTTTTGTGTTTAGGCATGTATGAGCTGTTGTACTCCATGCTTTGTAATCGTGGACATTTCTTGCAGAAATGAAATTCCATAAGCATTTTGCACATATTCCTGGACTTGCATACATTTTGACCTGCAGGTCCCTTTATGTCATATCAGATTGAGCCAAATTTTGGAAACTGGTATAATAGAGCTTGGACTGAATTCCAAAAATGAGTATTCTGCACAAATTACTGGACTACAGCAAGTGATATTATGGACAATCTCGTATGACAGCGACTAATATGATACGACAAGGAGGATTAGACCAAGCAAGCGATGTGTCTTCTGCAATGAAACGGAAACACATGACCATGCACTCCTACTTTGTGAATGCGCAGGGATCAGGATCCAACAGAGAAAGCAGAAAGCATATTTCAAGAGAGGGACAACATTGTACTTTAGAAATCTGGGGCACAGGACAACATTGTTCTATAGAAATCCCTAAGTCTTCCACGTCCTCAACTGAATATCCCACTTCTTCACTTATTTTACCAACATGTACTGCATCTCCCATTGCTCCAACAGATACCACCTTGACCTATCACCCCCTTCTTACCTACGACTGCCAATTATTCTCTGGTTTGTGTTCTTTGTTTTGTCTTCAACTTGATTTGTCTGCACCCCCACCTAATGGACATTGGAGATCGATTCAATCAGGTTAGGCTCTCTTGCTGATATGTGTTTTATTTTTTCTCTCGGTTTTGTCAAATTGCAATGATCATCGTCATTTTTCCAGTTCCCATAGTCTTGAAATCTTGTCTCATTTTTTGTGGCACGGAGGAGGATAACCATGGCGAGAATTGAATTGGGCCAAGAAGTAGAATTGGCCTTATACTTTAATGTGGGCTCAAATAGTTCTGAGGACACCTAGCAACTAGTTGACTACTTGACCATCTTCCACGGTTTAAATGTGTATGTATGTTTTGAGTAATCTGGGCCTGACTGAGTGCGAGAGAAAAGAGCCTGAAAGTGAGGTATGTCCGAGAGAGAGGGAAGCAAAGAGGAAGAAAAATAATTTAGGCTGAGAAAATTATGTCTGTGGTAGAAAAGTATCTTTCGAAATTGGTAGAATACGTGGCATAATCATTATTGATTAACGTGTGTGGTAGTGTTGATACCTAATATTAACGACCTCACTTAGTCATTCATTATATATAAATTAGAAATCAACTCTGACCCCTAAGCCAAAAAAAAAATTATTAATTGCATTTAGTAGTAATAAGCTCATATAAATTGCGTTTTAATTGGACTCGTGCTAAATAGATTTAAGCAGGGAGTACTAAACTTAATTGAATCTTCAGGATTGAGCCCATTGAACTCCTTGAACTTTTGGTCAAACCCGGTCTTCTCTCTCTTTCCTTCCTTCTTAAGAATCCACGAGAATGGCTCTCGACTTGACTCTCCGAGAACAGTGAAGGTCTTCCCATCTCTCGGCCTCCTCCTTGTGGTATCCCCAACTGTTGCGACCGCCTCCAAAAAATGTTTTCAAAAGTTCTCTAATCGTTGTTTCGGAGTCGCCACTAGCCTATTTGAGGTTGGCTAAAAACCGATCGACATGAGAGGGTTATCTCGAATTTTACGCAACCAGAGATTTTCTAGATTCGGAGACTTGGTTACACTAGTTATCCAACTAATGCCCTTTCGATACCTAAACTCGACCAATTATCAACTAAAATGTCCAAACAATCTTTTCCTTAACACTCTATCCTAATCGGGCTAGGAAAGCAAATGACAATCAACGTATTAAATGCAAAATCAATTGAAAACGAATTGAAAACACTCAATCAGCATCCTATGCATTGTCCCTAAAATAAAATGCATTCAAAATTCTATTGTAAAGCCCTAATGGCTCGTTCAATTTGAATTTGTTTTTTTTCGAGATTCGGACTGGGTTAGGGAATCCGGTCCGAGAGGGATCAAATCTGAACCCTAAAAATCTAGATTAGTCTTTTTCGATTTATTTGATTTTTCTGAATTTTTCTGAATTTTTTTTGAATTTTTTCGATTTTTTATTTTTCGATTTTTTCCTATTTTTATTATCCGATTTTATTATTTTATTATTTTTTCTCTTTTCTCTTTTTATTCGGGTACATCTTTCCCGCCCAGATTCCCGCTCATCTTTTAATCCTTTTTCTATTTTTTTAATTATTTTTTTTGTTTCCTTTTCTATTTTTTTTATTCTTTTTTGTTTTTGGTCGTCTTCTTCCCGAGAGCTCGACGTAGCTCTTCGCCGGAACTCATCATTGGCCGTTGACGTTCGCTGTTGATGCCAGCGACCGCCGCCAACCTTCTACCCTCGACCCCCACCAGCCATCGATTTTTCATGCTCGTCCACACGACCATCATCACAACCGTGACAAACAAGTATAAAGGGAGATGATGTATGAACCGATAAAATGCATTTGAGAATCATTACCCACGCCATTAGCTTGAACTTGATTTTCTCTAGCAATTTTCATCATTCATCGTCAGGATTTCAATGCATAGAACAAAACAACACCGAGGAAGAAAGTCGGTTCAGCTTTTATTCGGCCACAATGAAGTATAGCAGAAATCGAACTCAAAAATTGATGAGGAAGCATTCACCAGACGAGACATACTGAAATCCACTCAAACTAATCCAAAAATCGTGGACAAATTTATGCAGGTCTGGTTTTGGCATTTCATCAAGCAGATGGATCATTTATGCACGGCATTCAAGCAACAGTTCAAGCTAAAGTACTACGACTAACATTACTAAAAACTTGAATTATCAACTTCTCTACAGATTCAACGTAGACATAGCAAGTTTTCCAACATCACAGATTTGGATTTCTCTCGACAGTGACCGAAAAGAGGGTGGGGGATCCGTACCTTGCTAAAATGGAGTTTAATCGCAGTCGGTGACCGACCAAGCTTGAGATGGCTATGAGGCCGTCACCAACGATGACACATACAGACAAGGACCGGCGACTGCTATTGATCGGAGATGATAGACCATCGATTGATGATGATGGAGCCAAAAGGGAAAGGCAATGACTCCGGCAAATTGATCGCAGAGAGAGATGTCTCGGGTCTGTCACTCTCCAGCGTGAAAATGGCACCCTCAACGAATCGCAACGGAGGTGCTCCGGCGGAGGGAGATGAGCTGCAACGGAAAAATGGAGACGTAGCGGCTGTGAGCTATGATGTAAGCCATGCTACAGCTATGGAGAATCAAGAAGGAATCCCCCTGGACCAGTGAGCACCTAGCGAGATCTTCCTCTTTCTCTTTTTTTTTTGTTCCCGCTGTAACCGAATTTTTTTGATAAAACTTCCCTCCTCGAATGGCGAACCCCTGAATCTGTTCTCCCCCAAAACAGATTTAGATTCCTTTCTATATTCCAGCGGGTCGGTTTGACCCGGTAGACCCGGTTTGACCCGTAAACCGAAATTAAGCCCAAATTTATCATTTTTTTCGCCAAATTGATGATTTCCCATGATTCTAAAGCATTTTTAGGATCTAACCATAAATAAATTTGGATTTAATATTGTGTCTAAATGTAAAATCCCCAAATTTCTCGAATCGGGTCAAGTTCATTTTTGCAAAATTCAAAGACTTACAGACCTATTCTTGTAAAATTGACCTCACCATTGCGTTTCTTAGGACTAGTTATACTTAGGTTAAGGTTCAATTCCGGTCTATTTCGTCTCTTTGATCGAAATCCCCAAATTGGACTTAAAATGGCCTAAAATATACTCGAATTTTGGGGAAAATCGAATTTCATGCCAAATTGTGAAATTGGCTTGTCCAATGTGCAATTGATAGTCTCTAGTTCAAATATCCTGAAGGACTCAAAGTGAAAAAAAGACTAGAAATACTTCAATTGAATTTTTTGTCCGATTATGGTATATATTCACCCTCAAAATTGGGGAAAAGTATACTCCCAATGGAATTTTATAAAATTGACAGTGTAACAGTACAATTAGGAGAAAAATAAGATGAATGACTATTTTTTTCATTTTTTTCTGACCTTATTTGGTATTTTTCTCAAATTTTGACTCAATTAAAGAGAAAGAAAATTCGAAAAATTAAAGAAAATGTATTTTTGTGTCAAAATAAGTTCCTAGGTCATGGCCAAGGTCCCTAACTTTGATTTTAATGATTTTCACAGAAAATTAAAAATGGACAGAAAATCAGGTGTCAACACCCACGAGTCCCAGCGTTTCCTCAGCGATGTCGGCAGAACCAGTGAAGCAATCTTGCCGCCCCCACAACAGTACCTTGCCGAGCAGTATCGTGTCCAGTGATCTTTACGCTGATCTGAACAGCAGCCTCGGCAAACATCCGTGTCTCCAGTGACATGGACGAGCGACCAGTCCAATCACTACCTAGCGAGCTTCAAGTAAGCTCAACTATCCCGTCGACCTCCTGCACTATGTATGTCACATAGATGACATTCCGTCTTGATTAATTATATGCTCTTCACGATCATGTACAAGTATTTTCAGATTAAGGGGGCATGGGCATTTGCTTGATTGGCACAGAATACCCATTCAATGATACTTTCTCTTATAAAGAAATCCTAGAAAAAGACCGCATCCTCTTTTGATCTGAAGACAAGTCGGTTGCTTTATTTTCATTCCAATTTCCAAGGGACAGTCTCACTGAAGGCCTCAATTCCCTTTTCTTTATCATCGCACTCATTTACGTCTTAGTGTTCAAGAAAAATGACACTCCGGGAAGAAATGACCAAAAAGTTGGCACTCAAAGGAAAGAGTGACGGGATGGCATGGCTCCAACGTTACGTGGACGAGCTAAACAATGCACTGCTACACCAGTCGGATCGCTTGGACAAGCTCACTGCGACTCCACCTCCTTCTCCCCAAGTCGGCCGTGATGAGCCGAGTAAAGCCCACTAATGTCAATCCAAACGGTAAAAGCTATAACATCCGCTAGTTCTTCCGGAAGTCGAATGCCTCTTCGAAGGAGGTATGAAGAAGGCGATCCAGAAGTCGGCACATTGGGACAACCCAGCGGCAAATATGAGTACTATCTCCAACACTCCATACCACCTAGTGCTGAAATTGATATCAAGGATATCATGCCCATTGGACAGGATCATCGGCCGGATGCTGAAACTGTCTAACCAACCAGTGATACCATCTTCACCATTGACGAGGAACAAGATGATTGCATGAGTTCGAATCGCTTAGAGTAGGGACATCTTCAATTATTCTGTGCCAATCAAACAAATGCCCCTTTGGTATGAAAATACTTGTACATGATCATGAAGGGCATATAATTGATCAAGACGGAATGTCATCTATGTGACTTGAATAATGAATTCTAAATCATATGATATGAGATCAAACATATATTAATTCTAAATGTCATCTACATGAGATACCAACTAAAATTAATCCTAAATGACATGGGATCTACTAAGTGACATGCAATATGAATTTTACAAAAATTAATTCTCTAAATTAATGCAATCTAAAGGATACTCTCTAATTCAAATTTTTTGTTCTTTTCCTTTGTTAATTAACAAAAAGAAAAATGACCCTAAAAGTCTGCAAATCGAATGAATAAGCAATAATTCCAAACCATGGATTAGATTATATATGCAGAACCTAAAGTACTATAAGATTAGTGAAATGCAATCTAAATCCTACGTGCAAGATAACATATTTTAAAATGTATGACATATTAGATATGCAATCCTAAGTCAATTAGCATATATAAAACTAGCTATGGATTCATTTTATAATCCAAAACTACATGAAATGCTATTTTTTATTCTTATTTTATGAAAACAACAAATTTAAATTCTAGAATTCTAATGTGACCTAATAAACTAGCCATTAATATGCGACTAATAGTTGAATGATGCGATACTAACTCTCTTTTTTTCATGCTATATGAGCTATATGCAATGTGGATGATGCATGTGATGCAATTAATAATCAACTCTAAGAATGTATGATTTTCCAAATGTCTTACATTAAATAACCATGTATGCTATGAGACTAGTTAATCTTAAATCTACATGCGAGCTACTTGAAATTTTTATTTGGTTCTTTTTTATTAATGAAAACTATAAAGTATCTTAAGTCTATATGAATTCTATGCATGACTCTAAATATGAAAACTCTCACCGATGCATGTACCTAAGTTCTAAACGTTCAATTGACACGCTAACGTGCTATACATGAAGATTGATAAACTTAACTAACGCATTAAATTACATGTTATATTTATAATTTACTAATTTCGTCCAATAACATGGTATTTCAAAGCAGTCGAATTCAAATCGATGTATCATCATAATGATCATAGGGTTCTGACCTTTAGTCTCAAAGGTCGATGTCCTAACAAGTCCTTATTAATGCAAGAACTAATCAAAACATACTAAATAAACCTGAGGTCCCATAATTTAATAGCATGCAAAAAAATAAAATAAACTATATGTTAAATGAAACAACCTTGGAGTTACCCTAAATTAGATTTAACCTAGAAATTCGGGCTGACACTAAGTCTTCTACAGATAGTGTCAATGTTCAAATTAGCACCATTAAATTAAATGGGGTCTCCAATTACTTGTTATGGGCTCAAGTTATCAAAATCTATATTAATACCAAAGGGAAGCTCAAGTATCTTACAACAGACCCCCCCTGTTGTAGATACTGAAGAGTATGGTGATTGGATGAGAGAGAATGATGGACTTTTGATGTGGTTATGGAACAATATGGAATCACCCATTGCTCTTAATGTTGTGTTTCATACAACTACTAAGGGAGTGTGGGATGATCTTATGGAGAGCTACTCACAAGCCAAAACCATATCTAAAGTCTTTGAATTATATAAGAAGATCTTTGATTTTAAATAGGGGACAACTCTCTTGGAGACTATTACAGTGCTCTGAAAGGCATGTGGGAAGAATCCAATCTTTAGCAGCCTATCACTTCTAGTCTTGAGAAACTAAAGACACAACGAGCTGAATTTCAAGTGGCCAAGTTTTTATTTGGGTTGAATATTGACTTGCAGTTTGTTTTTTTTGGGTAAAAAACATACTAGTGGCATTCTCATTTAGGTGAAAGTATGAGTAAAAGAAATACAGGCTTCAAAATAAAGCAATTCCAAAGGCTAGTAGGGGGATAAGCAACCCAATTGGCCGGTAAGCATTTGTTGCGGTGGGCCTTGACTATCCAATCAGCCACTTGATTGTTTTCTCTTCGGCAATGGGTCACCTTAAGGTTGCAAAAGAGTCTTGCACTAGTCTAGGCTTCATTGATCAGCGCGTGCGCTTCCCAGCTTACCTGATCTGTGCCCTCACTTATCGCTTTTACCAGATTAGTTTGATCTGTCTCTAGTTCCCACTCTTGTTCCAGACGAGTTTCGATGTACTTTAGGGTTTTAAGAAGTGCTGTTGCCTTCACCTGAATAGCTGACGAGACTCTTACCGATTGGGCAAAACCATCTATTAAAATTCCTCTACTCTCTCTACAAACGCAAGCGATGGCCCCTTCCCTCGTTTCTTCAACATAAGACCCACCCACGTTGATTTTAATCACCTCGAGGGGAGGAGGAGTCTAGATCGACGGTGAGTCTGTTTGGTTTTGCGATTTTCCTTCCATTCTTTCTGACCATCTGCTGCAATTTCTATCTAAGGCCATTACTGTGGTGATTACATGATGGGGATTCGGTTGCTGTGCTTGATACACCAAGTTGTTTCAAGTTTTCCATATTTGCCAAAGTAATAAAGCAAGAAGCTTGAAAGAGATGGAGGTATGTTTGAATTTGGTCAACCATTCCTCTATTCGAGTCACTGCATAGGCATCCACTTTAATTTTTATTTCTGGGTTGTTCCATATTTACTGAGTCCACAGACACGAGAGGAAGAGGTGCTCGATGGACTCCGAGTGCTGCTAGCATATTGCGCAGGTGGCTTCAAGTATAATCCTTCTCCAAAATAGATTCTCTTTAGTTGCTAGTGCATTTTGGCATATTTGCCAAAGAAAAAAAAAATCTGATTTTGGGCTGCAACTTTGTTTTCCATATCCTATTCCACAATTCTCTAGGTGTTTGGAAAGACGATGGTGTTCTGTTCTGATTTGTGGTTCCTCCTTATGCTCTAATTTTATTATAAGTACTATTTACTGTGAATTGACCTGCTTTGGTTAGCATCCACACCAATTTGTCTACTGGGAACTGTGGGTTTATGGGTATTGCTAAAATTTCTTGAGTTGTTTCACAGCCAAACAACTCACTTACCCTATTCTCATCCCATTTAGCCTCTTCCTTGATTATCAACTCAGAAAACCGAGTTGGGTCCTCACTATTAGCAGGATCTCCAATTAACCCCCTCGGTAACCATTGATCCTTTCTTATGTTTATTTTCTCGCCATTTCCAACCCCCCATCGAATCGACTGATTTATGACATTGCGACCCATAAGCAAGCTTTGCCACCCCCATGAGGGTCGGGAGCCTTTTTCTGCATGCAATATATCTGTATGAGGATAATACAGTGCTTTGAACATCCGACTCCAAAGAGATTGTGGATCCTGCAGTAACCTCCATGCTTGTCGACCCAACATTGCCTCATTGAAAGTAATCAAGTCTCTAAAGCCAAGACCTCCCTCATCCTTTCTTGCTTTTAGAATTGCCCATTTTTTCCAATGCAATCCTGTCCTATTTCCATTACTTTTCCACCAGAATGCTGCAATTTTCCTTTCTATGGCTCGGCAAATGGACAGAGGAATTTTAAAAATGGACATTGCATACTGCAATAGTGCTTGCACAACTGTTTTAAGGAGAATCTCCTTCCTTGCCTTGGATAAAAAATTTTCTTTCCAGCCTTCCATTTTCATATTGACTCTTGCAAGAATCCAAGTGAACATTTGCTTTTTAGAACAACCCCAGTCGGATGGTATTCCCAAATACTTCCCTATCCTTTCTAATTCAGGAACTCGCATCTCGTATAACATGTTTCTCCTTAATACATTCGGGCAGTCTTTACCGAAAAACATACCTGACTTGTTCAAATTTATTTCTTGTCCAAATGCGAAATAGTATTCGTTCAGGACCGTTGCCACATTTTGACATTCTATAGTCTCTCCTTCAACGAAAAGTATTAAATCATCCACAAAAAGTAGGTGAGATAAGGTTGGGCAGTTTTGATTCAATTTGATTCATTTAATACTCCCATTCTCTACTTCTTTCTTCATCAAAACTAATAATACATTCACCACAATGACAAAAAGGTAGGGAGAGAGAGGGTCACCTTGTCTTATACCCCGCGTAGGTTGAAAGAAAGATGAAGGTTCCCCGTTTACTTTGACACTAAATGAGACTATGGAGATACATTTCATAATCCAAGAAACCCAAGTTTCGCTAAATCCCATCTTGAGCATACTTGCTTCTAGAAAATCCCATTTTACCTAGTCATACATTTTTCTCATGTCTAATTTAAGCACGGCATGAAATTTCTTCTTTCTCTTTTGAATTCTTAACTGATGGAGTACCTCCTGCACAATCAATATATTATCTTGAATTTTTCGCCCACTAATAAAAGCACTTTGCTCCTTCGCAATCAAATTCGAGAGCCACTGTTTTAATCTATTTGCCATAACCTTTGAAATGATTTTGTAAACAAATTGCACAGACCAATAGGTCGAAACTATTCCAACTTCTCTAGGTTAGGAACTTTAGGTATTAGGGTGATTAAAGTTTTATTCAGCTCAGGGTTAAGATATCTTGAATTAAAGAAAACTTTACCTCCCCAAATACTTCTTCTTGGATATCCTTCCAGTGATGTTGGAAAAATTTTCCACTGAAACCATCTAGTCCAGGGGCCTTTAAGGCACCTAACTGAAAAGTTACCTCAGTTTCCTCTTCTAGAGTCACTTCTCTTATTAAAGCCTAGGTAATTTCTTCACTTATGACACATGGGACCTGATCTATTACTGGTTGGATGTTTCTAGCTCTTGTTGAAGAGTAGAGCTCTTTAAAATAATTAACTGTCATGTACTTCAGCTGGGTTGGATCTCGTCACCATTTATTGTTCTCATTTTTCAGCATTACTATTCCGTTTCTCTGCCTCCTCTACACTGTTGTAGTATGAAAATACTTCGTATTTTTGTCCCCCCATTTAAGCCAATTAATCCTGGATCTCATTCCCCAATATGCCTCTTCCTGTCTCCACAATCTTTCTATCTCCATTTTCAGCCAATTCATTCTATCTTTATCAAAGTTTAAATTTGGCATGTTTGTAATCGTCTGTATCTCTTTTTTCAGCATCGAAATTTGTTTTTCTGCATTTGAGAACCTTCTCTTACTCCATCTAGCCAACTTCTCAGTCACCTTTTTCAGTCTGACTAATAAAGACACTGACTCTCCTTGAAATGAATTCCAAGAGTCTGATACTATCTAACCATATTCCTCATTTTCAACCCAAAAAACTTCGAATTTAAATTCATTTTTACGTTTAACATACTTTGGAAACAAGTTCAATAAAATTGGGCTGTGGTTCGATTCAATAGCAGGCAATGCATATGCTTCCGCGTTAAGGTAAGAAACCCTCCACTCAATATTGCACATAGCTCTATCCAGCCTTTTTTTAACCAAAGCATCCCCTTCTCTGTTATTTGCCCAAGTAAAGGCACAACCCTTGCTTTCCACATCCATAAGAGCGCATGCATCCAAGAAATCTTGGAAAGCTTTACTTCTATAGTTTTTTGCTAGTCTCTTTCCAACTTTCTCCCAGTGATACAAAATTTCATTGAAATCCCCAACACACAATCAAGGTTCTCGATTTAACATGCTGATTTGTTGAATTCTATCCCACAGCCTCAATCTTTCGTGGAAATCATTTGGTGCATGAACGAAGGTAATACGCATTTTATGTTTATTCTCTTCTATAATGCAAACTAGGTCAACATAAAATTTGGAGCTAGAATCTATAGAAACTGTTACCTGTTCATTCCATAACACTGCTAATCCCCCAGCCAAACTAGTTGGATTTACTATGAAGCATTATTGGAATTGTAATCTTCGTTGTAGACTTCTAATGACAGCTTCTTTATTCTTCATCTCCATTAAAAACAGAACGGTGGGCTTTTCTTGAGCCACAAGGGCTCGACTTGCTTGAATTGTCAGGGGTGAGCCCAACCCTTGACTATTCCAACATACAAGCTTCATATGTAACCCAGTGGCTTATTAAGGCTAGCCACCAAAGTCCAATCATTGGCACCTTCCGCCATTTGGATTGGAGTTTCCATGAGATGCTCCTCGTCAAGAATTTGTCCAATCGATCCTTTCTTCTCGTAAGGACTAAGTCGTTTCTATTTTTTTTACCACCGGTGCTTTATGGCCTACTTTCTCCTTTTTTGATGATCCTACCATGTCCCCATAACCTGGTGAAGTAAGAAGAGGAATTTGAGTTTGCTGAGCCCTCTTGCCTCGGCTAGGGACCCTAACTGTCATTCTTTCCTCTCCATCAAGTGGAGGTGTATCATCTTGTGAAATAAGCATGGCCATATCATCTAGATTTGCATCTCCCTGAATGTCTTCATGTCTTTCATCATTGCAGGGGATTGGTGTGTCGGGCACCATTTCTTCCATTTCAAGAATAGTCTCGATATTCCCATAAAAGAAATTCCAATATGGGTTGTCCTCTCCTACTTCCGCCTTTAGCCACAAACCAAAATTTCCAGGTTTGTTTTGTGGTAAATCTGTCTCTTCATAAGGAATTTTTGGACAATAAGTAGCGTAGTGTCCTATGCATCTGCAAGAATAGCAAAAATGTGGAAGTCTCTCATATTTGAATTCCATTCACCAGTCCCTGTTGGTCATATTAACTACTGTACCTGTTTTTAGGGGATGAGACAAATTCAGGCAGACTTTTGCCTTGCCTATCTTCTTCAAGTTATTGTTCTTGGTTACTAGTTTTACCTCCTCAACTTTGCCTATTTTAAAGGCAATGAAGCACACAGACTCCTTAGTGACGCGAGCTCAAGGAAGCCCCAGAATATGCACCCAAAACACATAATGCATGAACTCATAGCAATGTTCAGGAACATCAGGATCCCCTTCCCATAGGACAAGCATATTACTAGCAAAAGACCATGGTCCATTCTCCAGAACTTTCTGTTTTTCCTCTAGAGAATTGAATATAAAGGAGAAAAATCCAGAGTCAATCTGCTCGCATTTTACATTTTCCAGCTCCCATGCCTTCCTCATTGTACTTATAAATGCTTGAAAGTTGACATTTGGCTTAGAATAAAGTTTACCAAAGAGAGTGAGCTCACTTTCCTTTTTGTTTTCCTCAGGAATATCTCGTTCCAGCACTATGTAATCTTCTTCAGACCACAAGTTCCCCAGTTTTTTGCATAGGGTTGTCATCCTCAATTGGTTCTCGAAGCCACCATCCATCGCAAGGTTGGAGAGGGTTAGTGAATAGGTTTCTAGCTGAAAAGGAAAAGAAGGATTAGGGGATGATCGACTAATATGTTTTCTGGTTTTAGGAGGGTATATTTTAGAAGGTCGTAAGGTTTGGGGGTAGAGTGGAATGAAGGGAGCTCTAGTCAAGCCGAGAACTACAAATCAAATTGGAAAAGGGGAGTGAGATGAAATGGAAAGATATGCGACTGGAAGGGCGATGGAATGGAAGGAGACATAATGGGTTGTGGTGGATATGGAAAATTGTAGGAATGAAATTAGTGAACATCCATTACAGCCATTTGGTCGAGATTGGATAGAAGACAAGCCATGGTTCAGTGAGGGACAAGGCAAAGTAGAATGAGAAGAAGAGGTGCGATGGAGAAAGGGAAAGAAGGGAATGCTAATGTGGAGGGAACTACTCGGAATCAACCATGGTGGATTTTTGGTAGAAGGGTTGGGGATTGGGATGGCTAGGGTTTGCAAGTGGAAAGCTATCACCAAAGGATAGAGAGAGAGAGCTCACATACGTAAGAGAAAAGGTCTGGCCGCTATATGACTTGCAGCTTGTGAAGAGCCAACTTCTTGTTGAAGAGAAAGTTCCTTCTATAAATGAAGTATATTGTCGGATTCAGCGCATTGTCCCACTATCTTCTACACCATTTAAAGATAGTTTAGCACTTGTGGCTAGTAGTGGTGGTCATGATCGTGGTGGATTTTCTAATAGAGGTCGTGGTTCAAGGGAGGCTGTGGCCTTGATGGTGAACGTAGTGGACATAGTTCTAATTGAGATAGTCGTTAATGTACATATTGTGGCAAATCTGGTTATAATGTTGACACTTGTTGGGCTAAGCATGGCAAGCCTAAGTGGGCTCAATGAATACTTATTGCAAATGTTGTTGTATTCGAAGGGAGTACTGGAAATGTATCTTCTGGGTACACAAATCCATCTATCCCAACTAGGGGTAGTTCTTCTAAATCTGTGGCTCGGGATGATCTAGTTATATAACTTATCAAGCGTGTCCAGCAACTAGAGGCTTCCAATTCCTCATCCACTGCTACTCTTGCACTTACATGTAACATGGCCCTTTTCTCTACATTATCTCCTAGCACCTAGGTCATGTAAAGGACACCAGAAATGCCAAAACTTGTGTACGACGCTTACCTTAGTGCCAATTTTTTTTCGAATCACTTAAGTGCCAAAAAAATTTCGAATCACTTAAGTGCTATTTTTTTTAGATCACTTAAGTGCCAAAATCAGAGAAAAACGATCACTTAAGTGCAAAAAAATTCTCTGATTTTAGCACTTAAGTGATTTGAAATAAAAAGTTTTGGTATTTAAGTGATCTGAATTTTTGGCACTTATGTGGCGGTTTTTAAAAAGTTGGTACTTAAGTGATTCGAAAAAAAATGTTTTGATACTAAAGTGAGTGCAGTACACAAGTTTTGACACTTCTGATGTACTTTACTCCACCTGGGTCATTGACTCAAGAGCCTCTAGTCATGTCACAAGTAAGCAAGAACTATTCTCTTCCCACCATAACTCTAGTCCTTCATCTCAAATTATTTTAACTAATGGTTTCTCTACTCTTGGATCAGGGATTGTTTCACTCACACCTTTGTTATCTTTGTTCTCTATCTTACATGTTCCCCAACTTCCTTTCAATTTGTTGTCTATTAGTCAGTTAACTAAAGCTCTTGGTTGTTTTGTTACATTTTACCCATCTTCTGCATTTTTCAGGACCTTTAGACAAAGAAGACGATTGGTGGAGGGAATGAACGTGATGGATTCTACTATATGAATGGTCTCTATTGCTGATGCTAATGGTCTAGCTACTAGTTCTACTACCCCTATATTATGGCATTCATGTTTAGGACATTTATCTTTGTTTAAGTTACAACAAATAATTCACGAGTGTAAATCAGTACATACTCTTGAGTGTGAGGCTTGTGAACTTGGGAAACATCATTGTAGCTCTCCTCTTAGTCATGGTGATTCTCGCGCATCTACTTTACTTGAATTTGTTCATTCGGACATTTGGGGACCTTTGCGTATTGCTAGTAGAAATGATTTTATGTACTTTGTTACTTTTATGGATGATTATTCTCATCTAACATTGCTTCATGACCGTTTTGAATTTTTATCTATTTTTCAATTATTTCATCGTAAAGTTACTTATCAGTTTAATACATCCCTTAAAATTTTGCGAACTGATAATGCTCTAAAATACTCACAGAAATCAATTTCTTTGTTTTGTTCTAATCTTGGATTATACATCGAACAAGTTGTACTTATACTCATTGGCAAATTGGTGTGGCCAAGGGAAAGAACCGTCATTTTCTTGAAGTTGCTCATTCACTCTTGTTTTATATGCATGTCCCAAAATCATTTTGGAGTGATGATGTCCTTACTGCCTGTTACCTCATAAATCATACACCTTCCACTATCCTCAATAATCAGTCAATGGTTAGTCTTGTGTTCCTTGATAAGACGTTATTCCCTCTTACCCCTTGCGTCTTTGGGTGTGTCTGTTTTGTCCATAACTTATGTCCCGGTGCTGATACACTATCTCCTCATGCCACCAAATGTGCTTTTCTCATGTATTCATGTACTCAAAAGAGATATTAGTGTTATGATCCTATGACTTGTACCCAATATGTTAGTGCTCATGTTACTTTCTTCGAGGGCAAACTATACTATTCTACGGAGGGTAAAGAGTTTTCAACTGACATTGTGGTCGATCCTCCTATCCCAGAACGCATCCCTTTATATTCTATCAGTCCTTCTTCTATGTCTCCTCCCTTGCAAGTGTATCAGCGACAAAAGCAGTTTACGGCACCACCAGTCTCTAGCTTTTCCATGCCCTCTATCCAATCTTTTTTCTTGTCTCCTGGTCTAAACGATCTTTCGATTGCCTTTTACAAAGGTACTCCTTCTTGTACACAAAAATCCTCTTTTGCTTACCCAATCGAGCATTATATCTCTCTCTCACATCTTCCTTCACCATTACATGACTTTGCTCTATCATTACATACTCACACAACTCCTACCTCTACCATTGAGGCCTTGTCTCACCTTGAGTGGAAGAGAGCTATAGATGTGGAAATGAAAGCTCTAGTATCCTACCAAACATGGTCTTTGGTTGATCTTTCGCCCGAGAAAGATGTGGTAAAGTGTCATTAGATGTACACTATCAAGTACAATCTCAGTTGAACGTCTTAAGGCCTGGCTTGTTGCTAAAGATTTTGCTCAAACTTATGGTGTCGACAATTTTGAGACATTTTCCCCAGTGGCATGTCTCAATTCTGTTTGTGTTATTTTTTCTCTTGCTGTGAATTTGATTGGCCATTATATCAATTGGATGTGAAAAATGCTTTTCTTTATGGTGATTTATTTGAGGAAGTATATATGTGTTGACACCTAAATTTTAACCCCCAATTTAGAATTAATTTAGAATTTACTTTATTAATTAACTGCATAAAAAATAGAGACTGACCCTAGCTCCTACCAAAAATACTTAAATCATTTTCATAGAGCTTTCATTTAGTTTAATTTAATTTTAGTGTACATTGCATCTGCATTTTAATTGGATCGGGGGTGGAAACGGACATGAGTTAGTCGTACGGGCTTGGCTCGCGCATCAATACGCAATTGGGACAAAGGGAGTGTGGGTGGCCGAAGCTTTCATAGAAAATGGGTTTTGAGCTTAATTTAAGTTGCTAATTGGAATTAATAAAAGGCCTCAAGCATAATTGAAATTAGTCCATATTGGGGTTAAGCCTTTTATTATAAGGCCCTGATTAAACCTAATTGCCACCATTAAAAGACTCGGAGAGCTTCATTGTTAAGGGGAGGCCACATAATTTAGAACACGGCCACAGAGAGAGAGAGAGAGAGAGAAGAAAAGTTAAGAGGAAAAGAAAGTGGTCTTCTCTCTCTCTGTCTCCACTGTGCAATTCTAGTCCCTGGCACAATCGAAGAGTAGTTCATCTAAAAGCTTTTAAGCATCACGGGTGCTCATTCAAGATCTCGATGGCCATGCCGAGTCCCTTGCTTTCGCCGCTGTAGCCCAGCCCGGACTGACGCTCCTGCCTGTTCCAGCCACGATGCTGCTTTGCCGTTCGTGGCCTAGTAGCCTTGCTTCACCCGCACTAGCAGCCATGAGAACCTCTGCCTTGCTCGTGGTCCTCGGTCCTGGCGGCATTGAAAGCTCGTTTCCTCAAGTCTACGAAGATCTGCCCTGAACAGAACGTCTCCCGCCGTAACATTGTCACTGTTTCTTACCGATCCCACACTGTGACGACGAGTTGCTCCGCTGTCCAGATGTGCCACGAACCCGACGTTACCCTTAAAGTCCAGCAACTCCAGGTGGGATCTCAGACCAGCGAGCAAACTTTCAGCGGAGTCCAATCACCGCTCAGCGAGATCAAAATTTCCTGGCGAATTTCATCCAATGTCAGCGAGCTCCAGTCTTCAGTGAGTCCGAGCCATCCGAGGAGTAACGACCCCAAGCAGACCGTGCATGAATAGTGCCCACGAGTCCACGAGCAACATCAGGCGCGAATCGAGACAACCATCAAACAATATCCAGGGAGTTATTAATCCTTCATGAAAATTTCATTGCAGCTGTCTTTAACCAAGTTTTTGCAGGTGTCACAATGTGCCCAGGCTGGGTTGTCGCACCAAACCAGCGGACTTCCAGGCAACAATTTGTTGCACCTCCAACATTGAGAAACCAGCGTCCACTGTGAGACCTGCCGCAAGCTGCTGTACGAGTCCAGTCACAAGGCCACCCTTGCGACCATCCCACCGCGAGCATCATCGCCGGCCACCAATTCCGATTCAATCTGAGGAGTTTCAGAAAAGGAAACATAATTCTTCCGCAAATTCAAACTAGGTAACTTCCCTATCTGTGATATTCTAATTGATAATGTTGCCTTTTTTTAATAATGTGATCTCTAATTGCTTATTTGAGATAATTTTCAGATTAATTGATTTTCTTGAGAAAATGTACATTTATTCTAAAAATAAAAATTAATTCAAATAAAGATTTACCGACAACATGCAATATTGGCAACCCCATCTTAAGCATTAGATAGCTCCCTGATAAGCATCAAAGGTCAGACGATCCAATCTATAACCATTTAGATTTGATCCGCCAACTTTATCAAGTCATTTTATTTGAATTAATTAATTAATTGCGGATGATATGTTTTTCTAAAATAAAAAATTTGAAATTCTTTTTAAATAAAAAAATAAATAGGAAGGTGGGATTTACTAGAAATTACATCTTTAAAATTGTCTTTAAAAAGATATGATTTTTTAGTAATTCTATTCATAGGTTGCATTCCATTTTATAAAGATAATGTTTTCTAAAAACGTTTATCTAATAGGATTTAGTTTCATTTTAAATAATATTGCATATAGATTAGGATTGCATTCATTTGGATAATATTCCATTCTTAAAACATTTAGAACTAGAATAAGATTTTCTAAAATATTTTAGGATTTAATTTAGATTAACTCTTGAATATTTAAGATAATTATCATTTAGGATAGTTTAAATTTCATTGATTTTTAATTCCTAATTTCATAAAAAAATACCAAAAACATTCATGTGCATGTTATCATTGGTATGTCATTTAGTCTAGTTTCATTTTAGAATAATGCCTAGGTTCATTTAGAATTCCATCCAAGTTCATACATAGTTTCATGTTTAAATTCATTTAGTATAATGTCTAAGTTCATTTAATATAATTTTTAGGTGCATTCATATAGTATAGATGTTTAGGACCATGCACCAATTTAATTTAGTCACTTAGGATTATTTAAATTAAATGCATAACATATAACTTAGTTGCATGACATTTTTGCCCGTCATTTAGAAAGGTAAGTTTATGGTCATTAATGCATGTCATATATGATAGAATTTTAATGCATGTCATTTTTTTATATGTCATATAGTCTTGTCATTTAAATAAATGTCTCGCATGCCACAGTAGAATAATTGTCATTCCTCATGATATTTAGCATTTTTGCATTTTAGTATGGTTGCATTGCATTTTTATTAAATAAGTGAAAACCCCAAAGAATATTTGTATTGGGTTAAGTCTTACGCTTGGGAGATAAGCGTTAGGGATTAGGCTGCAGCGTCTAAATATGTCATCTCTACCCTCAACTTGCAATTTATTTAATGCTTTATTTATTGAGTGTTAAATAATGGTTATGCACCCGCATGGTCACCTCACATATTAGGGAATTAGATTAAAATTAATCCAAAGTTACATGTCAAACATTTTTCATAAAATGAAATGGTATCGAAAGGACGTTAGATTAATCTAACGTAATCAAGTCCTTGGACTTAGTTTTTTTGGTTCGCAGGAATAAAACATTTTCTCCTTAATGTTTAATTTAGGTATCTAATTGATCTACCGTAAATGATTAGTGGCAACTCCAAGTCAAAATATTTGCATGTTAAGAATTTAAACCTAAGCCGCGATTTGGTAGAGTTTGAGAAGACTCGAGTTGAGTTAGTTAATTTAATTTAATTAACTTAGTAATCATTAACTTATGTTTGACGAAATTTAGGTCGTGACAATATGGAGCAACCTCTTGGGTATGCTGCTTAGGTGGAGAATTGTAGTAAAGCATGGCGGCTGTGTAAACCGGCTTTGTAAGGCCATTTATGGGTTGAAAGAGTCTTTAAGAGCATCATTTAAGAAATTCAGTTTAGTGCTTTCCGGGTGTGGTTTCCACCAATGTTATTCTCATCATTCTAATTTTGTTCACTAGAAGGAGTTAGGGGTGGTCATTCTTATTGTATATGTGGATGATATAATTGCCTTTGATAGTGATGTGACCAGCATTTCTGAGGTCAAGTCTTTTTCTTCATAAACAATTTTAGATTAAAGACTTGAGAGCTCTTAAGTATTTTTTGGGGTATTGAAGTTTTACGAAGTAGGAAAGGTACTAATTTGTCTCAATGAAAGTATGTTCTTGATCTTTTATCTAAGATTGGTACACTAGCTTCCAAGCTAATTGATACTCCTATGGATCCAAATCAGAAGTTTGGAGTTGATCATGGAGATTATATTAAAGATAAGCATCAATATTAGGGCCTAGTTAGGAAACTAATTTATCTTACTGTTACATCCGATATTTCCTTTGTTGTTGGTGTGGTGAGTCAGTTTATGGAGTCACCTAAGAAGGCTCATTGGGATGCTATTTGTCACATTCTTCGGTACCTTAAAGGCTCTTTTGGTAAGGGACTGATTTATGAACCGAAAAGTTCTTCCACTCTGGTTGGCTATTCTGATGCTGATTGGGCTAGGTCAGCATGTGATCGACGGTCCACGACTGGGTATTGCACTTTTCTTGGTGATAATTTGGTTACTTGGAGAAGCAAAAAATGAACTACCATTGTTAGGTCTACTGCAGAGGCTTAATATCGTTAACACATACTATTGCTAAATTTGTTGTGGTTGAAATCCCTTATCTAGGAGCTTGGATTTTCTATTAATCAATCTATTGATGTGAAGTGTGATAATCAAGCAATTATTTATATTGTTGGGAATCTTGTTTTTCATGAGTAAACTAAGCTTATAGAGGTTGACTATCACTTTGTTCATTATACTGTGAAGCGGAATTTGATTACTACTCCTTACGTTGCCTCTAAAAATCAATTTGCTGATATGTTCAGTAAGCGTTGTTTCATCCTTCCTTTGTTGCTGGTTGTTCCAAGTTGGGCATGGATGACCTATATGCTCCAGCTTAAGTGGGAGTGTTACGTTACTTGAGTGGTGTCGGTTTTATTTTTTGGATTTTATATCTTTTTCCATACATAAGGGCATTATGGTCATGTAAAATGATATATATATATAT
>BCNH02000008.1:9335784-9356756 GCA_001662345.2 Metrosideros polymorpha var. glaberrima | reverse complement strand
ATATAATATGTGAGCCACTTCTTCTATATGAACAAGAAAGAAGTCCTTTTGCGGTAATAAATTCAGCATGCCAAAGAATCCAAGTGCAGGATAAATTGGATAGGAGAAGGCAACAAAATCACGCGTAATTAATTCATCTTCACGCTTCTTGAAATCTCGGCCAACAATTCTCATATGACGATTTTTGTCTCACATGTGATCGAGTTCACACGTTCTCATCGATTGATTTAGTTCAACGAGCTCAAACTAGAGATATATTTTTAATAATCTCCACTTTGACTCGACATTTGAGTCAAGTCACAATCGCTTCAGTAGAAACCTTGCTACTACTCTCCCATAGCCCCAATGGGCTCAACCACCAAAGAGTACTTCCAAGTCCAAGCCGTGCTTGAACTTTTCCATAACCATGGACCTCATTAAGACACCTACTCCACTTGCACAGTTAGCTACTCCACAAGGATTTTTCAATACAACCTCTTATATCACAGATAAAACAAAACCATCATTGCGTCCATATCTGACAGAAGGTCAAACACGCGCCTTGTCAATTTCAGTAGTTACAGCAATCGTTGGCTTTATTGGCTCCACCTCACTACAAGCATCACCCATGTCAATTATTCCGCTAGTACCTACTACCTTAGGAGTTTCTGGTTGCAACTCCACCTTAAGCTGAACACCGTCTAGATCCGTATCAACACTGCCATAAACACTCATAGCCAGAAGTACTGGAGACTCGTCAAAGGTAACTTCTCTACTGTCAACAGGTGAATTTATATTCGAGCACCACAACAGATAGCCCCGCTTACCTTATGCATAGGCATGGAATATGCACCTTGCCCTTACATCGAGCTTACCATCACTCGCTCGAACATAACACGGGCAATCAAACATTCTAATAGTTAAAAAATCAGCAAAGTTACCTGACCACACTTTTTCAGGAATCCAACGTCCAATCGTAGTTGATGGGGATCTATTTACCAAGTAGCTCGCCAGACTAAGCGTATCCACCAGGATTCTCCTAGCCATACCAGTACTAGAGATAATTTTATATGCTGTCTCTAGTAACGTTTTACCTACCAATTTTGCAAAATGTTGTGGTTTACTGGCACTAGTGCGATATTTCACTATACCATTCTTTATGTAGAATTTATTTACCAGCTCCGAGCAGAACTTTATGCTACTGTTAGTCTGCATATGCTTGATCGACCTACCAGTCTCCGTCTTGATCAAAGCTCTTGACTGCATGTTCCCGACAACAGAATCAAACTTGTGCACATGCACAAACACCCAGGTCTTCTTTAAACAGTCATTAGACTCTCGAACAGATGCATCCAACATCTTCGGGGCGAAACTTGTCACTATCTTACCTTGAAGTTCATATAGGCCACCGTGCTTGATTCCTTTCATTATCACCAAAGCACCTCGAACAACCTTTAGAAGTCCACTTCTGAAGAAAACCTGCAGCCAGCTGAATCTAGGGTACCAAAAGTGATGAATTTTATGATTGGGCCGCCCATGCTGGGCCAAACCCAACCTAAGCCCATACTCCAAGTAAGTGATAGGGTAGTTACATATATCGCGCTCTTTCATTCTTCAAGTAGAGGAACAGTAGAATACGACATTTTTCCAAGAGAAATAGTGAAGGAGAATGAATGTGGAATCTCTAGACGAGCGATCTCTCAAGGCTACTTCGACTCTTAATCTGTAGTAAAGAGGTATGTTCGTTTACATGATATACCTTGCACGATCGGCGATTCAAGTGTAGAATTGGCACGTTTTTGCGCAATTTTATGAATCATTTTAGGAATGTATTTCCGTCATTGGTATCAAATCCCGCATTTCTTATTTCTTGATCATATGTTTGCCATGATTGTGTTGAAATTTACTGAGATAAATAGGGTTTGCAACCGTAAGTGTTCGAGTTCATCGTACTAGTCATGACCCCTTTTTCGAAAATTTTATCAGTGAATGTGAAATTTTATTGCATATATGGAAAGTACTCGTCGAGACAAGAATTTTGACTAGTGGCTGGTCACGAGGCAACGTCGGGAAGGGCGAGGGTGGCTTACACGCGCTGGTGAGGCCCTCTACATGTAGCCCTCACGCACGCACGATCTGCGAGAAGTCGCGATCATGTGGCAACTGCCCAATGAAGTCGGCGAGCGTGCAATGCACGTGCAGTCGCATGACGTCATGTTGAGGTTAGCACATGTGCTACACACGTGCATGAACCGGTCGACGTAATCAGATCGGCTAATCCGATCAAACCGTCGACCCGTTGACCCGATCCATTGACTTTGACTGTTGACCATTGACTTTGACAAAAAAAAAAGGGCAGAATATGTTTTTGCTTATGATGTTGTGGTATGGATGATGTGTAATCCTATTTTATTCTGCATTTGTTGCAGGAACAATGCCACAAAGGTATCGTACCCCCATAGTACTTAGGACGGAAGCACTAAAGGCAAGATTATTTAATCTAAGGAATGAGCTTACCCTTTACTGATGGGATGGTACAGTTGACAATCACAGTCAACAAGATGATTCAAGAAATCATCTGGAATGGTCATGATATGCTGGATTGTATGAAGGTTGTGGCGCTCAGGACCGCTCTCCCTAACAATTGGCATAAATTCGTAGATGACCAATAGGAAACTGGAAATCAAGTTTATAAGGATTTTGTGGACCCTTTTTGAAAAAGTACATACGAGTTGAGACATCGAAAATGGCGACGCTTACTTTAAATGGGTCTTGGCGCAAATAGAATATGCGTTGGTGAAAATCCAAGGATTTTTCGAGAGCCAATATATGGGCACCTATTAAAACCATGACTTTTCTTGATGAGTTGCAAAAGTCCATTCCCGTTCGTTCGTTGCGTATTTAAGACTTGATGTGTTGCTTGTACATATCTATTATTTCAAGTTGTTTGCTTGTAAATATTTGTTGTTTCAAGTTGTCATTTCTCATTCATGTATGTTGTGTTCATATATTATAACATATTTGATTATGAATCTTTGAGTTAGATTTGCCTGATGTTGATGGCATACTTTTTTGTGAATAGTTTATGGTACTATTCTATATAATAACTAAATTGTTAGCATTATGTGGTTGAGTAGGAGTTCTGAAAGTTTTAGTAACTTTAAAGAACCTAATTTTACCTTAATGATTACATTAACGATAATTTCAAATTATGATTTTAGATAATGATTGGGAATATAGTGAACTTTCGAATTTGAAATCTTTACTTGAAATTATTTATTAATATAATCAGTTTGTGTAAATCTAATGCATAAATGAGAAGCATTAATAATTCGTGCGTATATGTCTAAAATGTTCAAATACCATTGCTTCAACATCAAAGAATGTAGTTGCTGAACTGAACAGATGAGAAAAGTTAAACGGCTATAATTATGAAATTTGGAATATGAAAATCCAATATGTGTTGGAAGAATAAGAGGCACTAGAAGCTCTTAACCTTGTTATGGAAGAGCATGAAGATGAAAATACTACTCAACATAGAAGGGACAAAGAAACATTTGTTGCCTAGAAAAAGAAGAACTCTATTGCTCGCATTATGTTGCTAAGTAGCATGGAAAATGAAGTCATGCGAGAGTTCGGGCATTTTGAAAATGTCAAAGATATGTGGATAGCACTAGCAACTAGGTTTGGTCGGAATTCTATGACTAAATTGAGGTAACTGACAATTAGGTTTGACTCATATAAAAAGCCTCATGGTCAGACCATGAAACAACATTTGAGATATATGTTAAATATGATTGGTGAGTTGAATGATGCTGGCCATGTTCTGTCCAATGAGCAATAAGTGCAAGCAGTTATCCGTTCCTTACCCCAAAACTGTGAGCATATGAAAGTCCACCTAACCCACAATGAGAACATAAAGACTTTTGAAGATGCTTTGCGCCATCTTGAGCTGGAAGAGGACTGCCTCCTAGCGGCTAAATCGGAAGCAGACATCTATTTTGCTGGTTCTAGCTCACATGAGGCTTCGACCTGCAAGCGCAAGTGCCTGAGTGGATTCAAAAGGTAGAAGGGCAAAAGAGCAAGTTCTTTAAGAAAGAAACCAAGAGTCGATTAACAAAAGAAAGGAAAGCGTTCTTTCAGGAAAATGAACATTTCAAGGGTGAAGCGTTTTAACTATGGCAATAATGGTCACTTTGTTTGCGACTGTGGTGAGTCGAAGAAGGTAGACACATTTACTATTCATATGAGTACTACTTATATGTCAAGTTCAATTTTTTTGACTGAATCTAATTTTTTATGGACTGTAAATTTAGGAGCCATAGACCATATAGATAGAGATTCCTGCGTGAAGTTCCGACGAGTTCCACATGAAGCGAGATTGATTTATGTGGGGAACAACTCTAGGGCAAAAGTCAAAGGGATTGAACTTATCAATTGAAGATGCGTGGTGGTCGTACGTTGTTCCTGTATGACGTGTTGTATGCTTAAAAAACATCAGAATCTTGTTTCTGTGTTGGTGTTAGTTAAACTTGATTTTAGTTTGAATTTTCATAACAATGGTGTTGACTTATTTTTAAGTACGAGTTATTATAATTCAAGACTTTTCTTAGACGGTTTAATTATACTGGATGTTGAATATAGTAATGTGAGTGTTTGTTATTCCTTATTTGCATCTTCTGAATCTTATGATAATTATGTGAATGTATAGCATGATAGACTTGGTCATATTGACAAATAGAAAATGAACAAATTAGCCAAAATGGGTTTATTGGGTAATATTGAAAAAGTTGATTTGCCTGTTTGTGAGCATTGCATGGTAGGAAAAATAACAAAGAAACCATTTGGAAAAGGAACAAGAGCTGAATTTCTTTTGCAACTAATCCATACAGACATTTGTGGTTCAATGAATGTGAGAGTAAGGTATGGGGCTATTTATTTCTTCACTTTCATAGATGGTTATACTCGATTTGGACATGTCAATCTAATTTCTAATAAGTCTAAAGCATTAAGTTGCTTTAAGAAATTTATGTCCTTAGTGGAAAATCAGTTAGATAAGAAGATAAAACCATTAAGCTCCGGTCAAGGTCGAGAATATTTATTTAATGAGTTCATAAATTTATGTGATGAAAGGGAAATAGAAAGACAATTGTCTATTCTATATACTCCTCAACAAAATGGTGTTACAAAAAAGAGAAACATATCCATAATGGAAATGATTAGGTCTATGATGGCATGAGCTAATCTACCTATCACCTTTTAGGGTGATGCTTTGTTGATTGCTACCTATATACTTAACCGTGTGCCTTCTAAATTAGTTATTTTTACTCCATATAAGTTATGGACAGGTAGAAAACTCGACTTGAGTTTTCTTAAACCTTGGGATTGTTCTGCCTATATCCATGAGGTCTCCCACAAATATGAAAAATTGGGTTCAAGAGACAAAAAAAGCATTTTCATAAAATACTTGGAGAACTCGAAGGGGTATGTGTTTAAGGTGAACAAAAAATTGAAAGTGTAACTGAATTCGAATTACGAGATGTCACATTCTTAGAGAATGAATTTCCCAAGAATGGCGAAATAGGAGAAAACTACTCCCTATTTGAAATATTGGATCGTGATAATGACCTAAGTGGGAGCAATGTGAGAAGTGAGGGATTAGTTCCGAACCAGTCTCAAATACAATCACTTGATCAGACGATACTGTCAGTATCTAATCCGAGCGGGAGCATAATGAAGAATGATGTACCAAGTGTACAATCTCCTATTTGACAAACAAGTCGCAAAAACATTCCCTATCGACATTTTGACGTTGAAGGAGAAACTTTCATAGGTAATCCAAAAAAAGATAATAAGCCAAGAAATGTAAATGAGGCTTTATCATGCCCAAAAAAGGAAAATTGGATAAGTGCAATGAAAGATGAAATGAAGTTAATTTGATCAAACCAAGTTTGAGAATTGGTTAATCTATTAAAAGGACACAAAACCATTAAAAACAAATGGGTTTTCAAAATAAAGTGTAAAACTAATGACTCGATTAAAAGATATAAGGCCCACATTGTGGCAAAATGGTATAATCATTAGGAAGGAATTGACTTTGAAGAAACTTTTTCTCCTGTGGTAAGATTTACCTTAATTCGCCTTATCTTGGCAATAGTGACTAGTATGGATTTTGAATTACATCAAATGGATGTAAAGACTACGTTTCTTAATGGATAATTAGATGAAGAGATTTATATGGAATAACATGTTGGTTTCATTAGAAAAGGCCAAGGGCAAAAGATTTGTCGACTTTTGAGATCGATATATGGCCTTAAACAGTTTTTGAGACAATGGTATATACGTTTCCATAATGTCATAGTGGCATATGATTTTGTAATGATCGATGAGAATCACTGTGTATATATCATAAGATCCAAAGATAAGTTTATGATCTTATCTTTATATGTGATGATATACTAATGCTGAGAGCAATATGGAGTTAGTAAATACAGTTAAGAACTGATTATTTTCTAATTTTGAAATGAAAGATATGGGTGAAGCTGCATATATTCTTGAAGTTAAGATTTCAAGAGATTATTCAAAGAAATTTTTGTCTCTTTTCCAAGAGACGTATACAACCAAAGTCCTTGAACGATTTTGCATGCAATATAGTAAACCCATAGATACTCCTATTGCGAAAGGTGAATGATTAAACCTTAGAATGTGTCCTAAAACTCCACAAAACATGAACAAATGAAACGTGTTCCGTATGCTAGTGCTGTTGAAAGTTTAATGGACATTATGATGTGTATAAAACCTGATATATGTTTTGCAGTTAGAATGGTTAGTAGATATACCAATGCAATCCAGGTCAAGCACATTGGTGTGCCGTTAAAAGAATAATGAGGTATTTGAAAGTCACTGCTGATTATTTGCTAAGTTATCAAAGAAGTGATCTGTATCTTGAAGGCCATATTGATACTAATTAGGGAGGAGATTTAGATGAGAGAAGTCCACCTCTGAGCATGTGTTCTTACTGAATAATTGCGCAATATCTTGGAGTAATAAGAAGCAACAGTGTATAGTATTATCAACAATGGAAGCTGAATTTGTGGCACTCCCAATGGCAGTACAAGAGGGTGTTTGGCTTAGGAGATTTTTGAATCATTTAGGCGTTACTAAAAATGCTGCAACGTCATTATTGGTACATTATGATAGCCAAGCAATAATAGTTTACACCAAGGATCCTAAGTTTCATTACAAAATCAAACACATAGACATCAGATACAACTATGAGAAAGAAATGGTGGCACGAAAGGAAGTGAACGTATAGTACATATCTACGCAAAGAATGATAACAAATCCTATGATGAAGCCGATTCTTAGAGATATTTTCTATAGTCATGTCAGATCTCTAGGACTGAGTAAAGTTTGATGTACTGAATATTGTATTTTCCCCGAATGTTCACTATTAATGAAGTTTGATGTTATTATTAATGCTTGTAAGATAAATTGATAGTTATGCATCTTAATGCTTAATGTATTTGATTGAAAGGTATGTTTGATAGATGAAAGATTAGCCCACTCATACGGGTAATCGCCTTTATTTACTGTGTGATGAATATAGATGAGACAATTTTAAACTTATTATCTAAGTGATAATTGAAAACTCAAGCTTAAAGTATTGATGTCACCTTAACAGAGAGTTAAGATGAGGACGAAATATTTATTATGTCTGAAAGTGAAATAACCCACATAGTTCACTTTATCTGTTTATAATGCCAGATGTGAGTTCTGATGAAGTCTTTAAAGAGAGTAGATTTGTGAACTCAAGTTAGACATTAGGAGTGTCTGAACTATCATCTATACAGTATTAAGTGTAAAGACATATGCTCCATAGGAAAGGAGAGAATACCGTAATACGTATTTTATACTTCGTATAAGACGCCCAATAAGAGTTGGCAAAATTTTTTATCTCAACTTTTAAGCTGTATGATACTCTTGAGGAAAAGAGCTCCTCATTAAGTGCCATTACGACTCTAACTTATTCTCAAAGTTTTTATTCAGTGTTTGCTATCTTAGGGTGTTGTTAATGATCATGAATGATTCAATCTAATGGGGCATTTCTAGAAAAGCGAACTGGACTGAAATCGAGAGGTTTAAAGAAGAGGATGATCGATTTACTATCGATATCACATTCTATTTTTGTGTTCATAGGTCGACCAATTATGATTGTTTTTCAATCATAGTTGTGAATATAATATAGTATATTTAAAGAGATCAAGAGAGATATAAATGTAACCGATTGATTTAGAGTACTGCATACTAAATCTAATATAAGGAAATCTGTCCAATATGAGCTGCCGTATATTCCTAACAAATGTATGGCAATGAGCTCTCAAAGCATGCTGGTCGCACCGATTATTTGTCGATATGAAATTAGTAGAGAAGAGAGATTATTTTAGCCCATTATGGGTGAGTGGGAGATGATGAATTTTATGATTGGGCCGCCCATGTTAGGCCAAATCCAGCCCAAGCCCATAGTCCAAGTAACTAATAGTGCAGTTACATATATCGCACTCTTTCGTTCTTCAAATAGAAGAATAGTAGAATACGACGTTTTTTCAAGAGAAACGGTGAAGGAGAACGAATGTGGAATTTCTAAACGAGCGATTTCTCAAGGCTACTTTGACTCTTAACCTGTGGTAAAGAGGTATATTCGTTTATGTGATATACTTCGCACGATAAATGATTCAAGTGTAGAATTGACACGTTTATCTATAATTTTATGAATCGTTTTAGGAATGTGTTTTCGTCACAAGGAAATTAAGTTCATTTTCAATTTTGGAACGTGTTTCACTTTAGTCAATGTCCTCACAATACCATCATGCGTTTTGATTTTAACATCACCAACACCCATAATATCGCATTCATCGTTATTCCCTAATTGTACTTTACTACTACCCGTGCACTAATAAGTGATAAACCAATTCTTATTTGGTGTAATATGAAATGAACAACTAAAATCCATAATTCATCCATCAAATGATGAATCCTTAGTGACAGACAAGACACAATCAACACTATCAGAATTATTCTCAGCTACAACTGCAACATCATCTGTAGACTCAATTCTAATTCATTTACCATTTTCATCTTTCAGCTTATGACAATTTCTTCTAAGATGCCCACTCTTGCCACAATTCCAATAGACAACCCTACCAGTCTTAAACTGACTACGTCTGTTCATGTTCATACTACTCCTGTTAGAATGAGTATTAGTTCTTTCTCTACTCTCACCAACTAATGCAGCAGGTTCAAGTTCACTAGATTGTTTCCTATGGACGTTTTCACTCAGAATCAAATCGCGAACCTTATCAAATGTTAAGCTTCTTAACCTAGAGGAATTGCTAACAGTAGTAATAGTAGTATTCTGAATATCAGGCAATGAGGATAATAGAATCAACGCATGCACCTCATCTTCAAAGTTAATCTCAACTGAACTTAAATGGTTAACAACCACATTAAATTCATTGATGTGTTTAGCAACCGACGTACCTTCGCCCATTTTTAAATGAAACAGACGTCGCATCAAATAGATTTTGTTGATCACAGAGGGTTTCTCGTACATGTTTGACAAGGCTTTCATTAGTCCCGTGGTTGTTGTCTCCTTCATGATATTAAATGCGATGTTATGAGCCAACGTCAGTCGAATAACACCCATCGCTTGTTTATCTAGCAATTTCCACTTAGGTTCTTCTATTGAATCTAGTTTCTCCCCAAATAATGGTAAGTGCAGATTTTTCTGGTACAAAAAATCCTCAACATGCGTTTTTTAGAAAGCAAAATCCTTCTCATCAAATCGATCGATTCTCACCTTACCTTCTTTCATTATTATCGATTCACTTCAAGTCAGCCAACACTGGCTCTAATACCAATTGTTGTTTTTATTAGAACAAGCAAATCGGTAAAATAGACAAGAGGAAGGAAAAGAAATCGGACATCGGATTTACGTGATTCAGTCCGAATATCAAAACTTACGTCCACGGGAAGAGTAGCACAGAATTCCACCATAGTAACAAATAATACAACGAGATTACAATCACACGAGTACTCAAACACACTCCTAGTATTTTCTAGCCCTCTCAATTATACCCAGTAACTCACTCAGTGTTTAGCCCCTCACAATTCTTAAGGAATTATATAAACTCTACTTACGAAAATTTAACTGGCTAAATCACTACGGGTATAAGTATAATGAGAAAACCCTCGCGAGAAGAACTCTCTCTTCTCTCGGTGCTCAACGACACACCCTTCTCTTGCGCTCCTTCTCTGCCTTTTATAAAGAGCAGAATTTGCCAAAGACAAATGAAGCCGCAACTTCGGCGCCCACATGACAAAACTCTGAAGTAGCAGAGGTGCCCTCCATTTTTCATGGCATGCATGCACATGGCCATCTGCATGCATTTATGAAGAGGAGAATTCTTGCGTTCACTTGCTGCATTAAATGAAAAGTACAAAGAAGACTCCTATTCTCCTCTTTTGTGCAGCTAACTAGAAGAGAATTAATGAAAGGGACAAAAGAAACCCACACATTTCATTAATTATTCAATCCATAGACCCCACAAGTAAATATATATAATATGTGAGCCACTTCTTCTGTATGAACAAGAAAGAAGTCCTTCTATGGCAATAAATTTAGCATGCCAAAGAATCCAACGTGCAGGATAAATTGGATATGGAGAAGGCAACAAAATCACGCATAATTAATTCATCTTCACGCTTCTTGAAATCTCCGCCAACAATTCTCATACGCCAATTTTTGTCTCACACGCGATCGAGTTCACACGCTGTCATGGATCGGGTTAGTTTAACGGGCTCAAACTCGAGACATATTTTCAACATTATATCACAACAACTGATGCTGATTTACCTGGTGATTTAGTTGAAGGCAAATTAAGTTCTGGTTATGCTTTCTTTCTAAATAATGATGCCAAATCGTGAAGAAGCAAAAAGCAGTATGGTGTTTACATAACAACAATGGAGTTTGAGTTCGTAGTAGGCTGTGCTGCGGTGCAAGAAGCTGTTTGGTTTAGAAGATTTCGGGATCATTTGGGGGTCACTGAAAGTTCAAAGGGTCCAGCGATGATACGTTGTGATAATAAAGCAGCAATTGCTTTTCTGAAAATTCTTTTAATATCACTCGAAGACCAAACACATTGACTACCATTATTGCTTTGTGAGAGACGTTACAGCAGAGAGAGAACTTGCAGAGAAGTACATAACTACGCTTTGTAATGTAGGAGATCCCTTCACAAAGCCTCTTCCCAAAGAAGTGCATGATAGGTACGTGAGGCATTAAGTATAATGTAAGTTCTGTTCTATTTTGCATGTCAGTATGTAATATACTCTGTTGGAGTAAATGAAGGACATGAGTTTGTCTGCGTTTGAATGTGCTTGATGTTTCTAGAGATGAACTGTAATCCTCTATGAACAGAAGGCGCACACAGACATATGAAATGTGGGGAAAAAGTATGTCAGGCAGGCTTGAGATTGCTTTTCCCACACCAGCAATCACCTCTGGCACTGGTGGCATGCGTACGACGAGAATCTCACGCTCAAAGGGCAAACTGTGTGCGCTTCTAAAGTAGTTAGGCATGTGTACGGTGAGACCGAGAGAAGAGAGGAGAAAAACAAAGGTCTTCCAAAAATTGCCAGCAAGTGTTGTGTAAGATCAAAGGGCATTATCACTGTGTACATATGTGTGATAGTCCGAGCACGTGATTACAGTTTCGGCCGGCACGAATACGCAATCATTACGTGGAGCAATCTCGCTTCTCGGGACTCCGAGGTTTTCTTTTCGTGGCAAAAGATGAACAGCAGCTGCATGAAATGCGCCACCCTTCAAGCATAGAGAACATGACTTCGCTTCCCGGTGAACACTTGTGCAACGAACTTAGTCCACTTTTACCTGCCGACTGTACGAAGACAAAAGGACGATTTTCTTAGCTAGCAACGTGTTTTCGTGTCTCCCTACTTGCGCATGATTCGAGCTCGTGTGGCGACCAGGAATGATTAAAGCCATCTAGTCATGATACCGATTTTCAAATTGGTAGACCGGCCGCCTCAATTTCACATGTTTCTGAGCAGCGCATCTGCACTTTTTCTCCTGATCGCACGTTGATGTCCCTTTTGGAATAGCGGCTGGTGCAACCAGCTAATCAAAGCTCATGATAAGCCTTTCAGAAGTTTTGAAAAGGGAATGGCCGACGGGAAGAAGTAACAAAACAATTGAGTAAATGTGTACCATCTACTTTCAATTTTGTTGATGTGTCAAACCGTCTAGAGCGTACCTTGATGATGTCCAATTACTCCTAACTTCAGAGATAACCATCCTAGATAAAAAAAATAAAATAAAAATTACGTACATTATCTGCGTGTGGATATTTGGAAAATTTGGTTTTCCATGGTTTGCTTAGTTATTGGCCCTTACATAATCGAAAGCTATTTTTGGGATTAGCTATGATAACCGTTCAAGACAAACAGCAAAAGCGAGGTTCTCTACGTGCTCCGCATGACATGACGCTTTTTTAATAATTACTCTCTTTTTATAAAGGCCAATCGAAAGGTTGAAATTATTATATATATAAATAGAATGAAAGATAACGACATCGTTTCTTCGCACGGAATTAAAAGAGAATGGGATTAACGATCCGGGAACAATCAATGTACAGGGCATGACGTGGAATTGATGCTTCAATAACCATACACAAAATTTTTTGAGCACTACCATTTCATCTAAAAAGATTGAGCAAAATTGAGATATGGTTTACCTTCTAAATGCTCTAATACTTACCTCATATGCAGCTTGATGGTAGTTCAAATTGTGAATTGCACGAAACATATGTAGAAGTCCATCGAAATCTCGTATTTCAGTAACGTGGAAGTGTGCATGTAAATTTATATGCACTAGGCACGATCGCCTTCATTAGGTGTTTCCACTGTTTGATAACGCACCTTTGATAAATTCTTCGTTTGATTTAATGTAACACTAAGAGAAATTTGGATTATAATATGATCGTTAAGGCTGAGAATCTTTGAAAGTGATGGAACTCCATGAACCTTCAGCTTCGCAAGATAAATGCAAAAAATTAAAGGTTGCTATGTCTTAGCTTGCTAGTTGCGTTGCTTTTGGTCCCGGTAATTTACACTTCATCTTGGGTTGGTTTGCATGGTAGGACTATGTAATTACACGAAATTTGTGCTTTATTGCTACATGAAAATACAAAAGTCGAACGTATTAAACTTTGTGAAAACTTTCGATACTTCCACGAATTGCTCCTGATCAGGAGTGCAAACAAGAAGGGAAACATAGGCATGATCAATTGGTTAACAATACGTAATGTGATCAACTCAGACGCTAGAGTAAACGAAGATATTGCGTGTTGAAGTCTAGTGTAGATTAAAGAGAAGAACGTTTGATTACATCTTTCATCAAACCGAAGATCAACAAATCGACCGCACAATTTTACATGGGCTTTCCATATAAAGAATTTCGCCCCGGGAGGTATGGTCGAAACATCATCAGTGCCTAACCAGCTTCATCTCCATCACATAATTAGCAAGTTGATAGTGATTATGAGGGAAGCGAAAATAGTGGAACCATGTAGAGTAATTATCGTGTATATACTTGATGAAGAACAACAGATAAATACAGAAAACACTAGTTCCCTAGTACTGACAATGTATTTCATTACATCAAAGTAAAAGCAGAAACATATGGCTATCTGCTTCCAATAAATACTTCGCCTCATTTGTCATGCATAGCGATGAGCTATCAACATGATCACCCAAACTTTGACCTGCCTGCATGGTCCTCATGGTTGCCCATTCTTGTCATTGCACATCGGAAAAGGAGGATACTCAAATCGCTTCGAGTATACGAGCCCAGGTGGTGAATCCGATGGGGTTCCTCGACTGAAAAAGATATACTAATGACTCGAATGCCAAATGTTTGTATTAGTTCGCGCCAATCCTAAACCTCCATCGACGTGATGTCCCTATATACTTGTAGGGAGGGTTAATTATATAAAGGCGAAAGCGGCGAAATTACATCTTATTTTCACTATGTGCCCAAATAATAAGTGAATAATACAACGAAAAGATCAGATAAAATTCGATGTGCCATCCCCAGATTTTGATCCCAAAACGATGGATAAGAAAGAGCATCGTATTCGCTTTCATGAAAAGAAAGATTGCATTCCCTGGCCTAAAATTGCGTCTATGATTGCCCCACCTACTTTGTTTTATCTCACTACCCGTTGCTTTCGACGTAGCCTTTCTTTATCGTCTTTATGCTTTTACCCCCTAAGAAAAAGCCGCAAGAGGGATTTGGGAGCATGTGAAGAGAGAGAGAGAGAGAGAGAGAGAGAGAGTACGTAATGATCTTGTATGATTGGTGCACACCTTTTTATCCTGTCATGTCTGGTCGACGAACTTTCAGCAACTTGCAGAGAGACTCCCGAAAGCTTGTGCTGAAAAAGAAAAGCTTGTTCTTGTTCCAGGGCCTTACATGAGAAGAAGAGAGCTCAGTGTAGCCAAGGACTAACTTGCCGAAAATCGCTAAACTCGCGGTTAGGGTTCGGTTAACTAATTCCGGCAAGTCATCCTTGGCTGCATCAAACTCTCTGCCTCTTCATGCAAGGCACATCGACCACGCGACAATAAGATGGCGAGACTCGACGTCGCTGAAAACATTCTCTCTTCGAACAAAGGGCATCCGAGCTCTCTTGTTACTAGATTTGTCATCGACAAGTCAGCCTCGCATGATAGAGAAAAGAGCCCTATGTAGCCAAGAACAACTTGCCGGAGCCGGAGGAGTTCGAAACGAACGGATCGAAATGGGAGTCTTATCTTTAGCTAATGCCGGCAAGTCATCCTTGGCTGCAATGAGCTCTCTATCTCTTCATGCGAGACCTCTCGTCACATCCATCAACTACTCTATGTTTCTCTGTGTGCGTAGAACTTGAAGATGGGTGTGGTATTTATATTGATCGGAACGTGTCGTGGTGATTGGAGAACTATGGCCGCTCATATTTTAGCCAAGGAAATTCCAAAAAAAGCAAGTGGGTGTAGTGCCAACCGAAGGCCACACTAGGCAAAAAACCAACAAAAGCAACGAAAACATTCGTCGACTTATAAATGTGACCTAAGTTTATTTCGAAAAAGGCATTTTCGCAGAAATCTCGTCGTTCACCGTCTTCCTCAAATCAGTGCGGCAGAGTGGAGCCGAATTGCAAAATTTGAGGGGCCTATGCTTTATTATTATTTTTTTTTGCCATGATTAGATGTCAAGAGGGTGGGGTGAATATTTGAATGGCTTTGCATTGAATAGAATCTTGACAAATAATGTGTCATGTGCCCCCACAAATTGGCCCAAGACCATTCCATACCAACCACACCATTTGCATTTGTCAACCCTTTATGAGTTCGAATAATACGCACCAATAGGCCTTTCCCTTTTTTGATTTCCCCAAAAGAATAAGGCATCTCCCTTTGTGGTCTTTTTCATATGTAAAAGGGGGCGGAAAGGGATAATCAATCGACGTCCCTCTTTTCGTTTTCATAAGAGCTTCGTACCTGCGATTAGAATGCTCTATTTCAATGTAACCACTACTCATTTTAAGTAAGTCCGTAACCGCTGTACCACCAAATACAAATTGAAGTAAAGTCGAAGTGATCCCTATGTTTTGCACACAAAATCTACGCCACAAAAACAGTCGGGATTTCTTGGAATCGAGAAGAAACGGGTGGATGGGACATTGTGATTAATGGACTTGCAAACTCCATGGAAATAAGTCATAACCAACTTAGCCAACCACCTCATTAGTGGTTTTTTCAATTCTAGTGTTAATATGTATTATGAAGCTCTTAACCTAAGAATGATAATTCTTGATCCAACAAGGGCTACTACATCTGGTGAATCGGATATAATTTTGGATAGGATAGCTCATATCCTCTATGGTGTTTGGGGTAACACAAAATATGGATATATCGGGGTACAACCCTAATCCAGATAAAAAAAATCCACCAACGGCATGGGATTTACCCGAATGATATCTCTCCTATCAGGGAAATTTTTTAAATAAATTAAAAAAGAAAAAGAAATACGTGAGCTATGGTCGTTCGACATCTTAGACCAACGCGAGCTTCCCCATATCAGACCGAGTTCCACCATTGTGCAAGCTCCACATTCTCAGTCCAACGCAAGATCCACTGTCTTAGACCTCGCATATGAGATGATTTGATGCTCACGATCTCATATCTGAGGTTCTCGACCTCGGCGTTGGCCGTGGGGTTAGGGGTAGCGACCGGACTGGTGGTTGCATAAGATTGAAGGTTGGCAATGAAGATGGGTGAGGGACTAGTGGTTGCTGAAGATTTTGCATGTTGGTGATGCCCAGGTAGCTTGGGCGTTTGCGAGGGCTCGGAAATCTAAACGGTGGACATTTGATCCGCCATAAACGGAGAGGAGGAGGGGGAGGACGCGAGGAGGATAAGGTGGGATATGACAGCTATGAGAGACATTATGTCGGGAGGTTGCACAGGGCATGGCCTAAGCAGCTAGCACTGTTCAGACGTTGCAAACAGCGCATATCAACGTCAACACATTGAGTAGCATTACATTTTCTTTCATCACTAGTTGAAGGAAATTTGCTCTAATCAGACTTCTGATTAGTAGATTAGAAAGAGGATTATGTTTTTATCCCCTAACTTTTGGTTAAGGGAAAACTTTCTTTCTCCCAAAACATGATCGGTAGGTCCTTTTTCAGAAAAAAAAAAAAATAAATTTACACCGAGTAACTTCGACCTAATGAAAACGCACCAAAACGCACCAACGGCCCACCTTGTCGATTCCTCCCTTGCCTCCACCTACGCGTGTCCGCCTCCAACACATGTCAGCTTGCTGCCTCCCACTTCACTCGCTCCATGCTGCCATCAAATCGTCGCCAGCATCGAGGTTGCTGCCATCAATTTCGGGGTGCTTTAAACTGGACCAAATTCCTGGAGATCTCATTCGTATTCTTTTAGCTAGAGTGGATGTAATCCTTCTAAATGCCACATCGTGTTGGATAAATGGTTTGATGCATATTAATTATGATTTAAGAGTCCGTCGGTCATAGAGAAAAAAAATTAATTCCATTTCAATTGCGTGAATTCTCAATTCAAAAATTTAAACATTTAGGTGGAGGATACTGATATATAAAAGGCATAACAAAACTTTACATTTATACAATGTGGAATTTTATTTAACACTCTTCCTCAAGTGTTGGCCAATCACTTATAAGTTGATCCCTTACATGCGCACGACTCGGCTCGGCCGTAGTGAAATGGGCATGGCTCATACTTTTTATGTGAGCAAGTTGTGAATCCACCACGAGTAGTGGGTCCAAGGATTTGAAGCTCTAATTTGGGTTTTAATACCAACTATTTATGCAAAAGCTTAAACTATTCGGTGAAATTATGTTTATACAAGGAGTAGGAAATTGGGATTATACATATTTATATTTTATAATGACAAGGGGTGGAGACTCGACTACTAGACCTAATGATAGGCAGGAGGCCCGAGGGTCCGCCATAAAATGGTGAGCTTGGCTGATATTTTAAACCCGGTTAATGGGCGCGCTAGGCTTGCCAAAGGCCTTGAGACCAAGCCTGACCTGGCTCACTCATATATTTATTATAGGAGATTAGAGAATATGCTTTATTAATAAGGGTTAATACTACGAAAAATCTCAAATTGATATACATGTGACAAATTTATTCAAAATTAATTTTTTAACTACCAAACCCTAAATTGGTACACTTGTGACAAATTCAACGTCTTTTAGTTTTCGTTAAATTTTACTATCAAATTGCTGAGTTGGATAACACACGGCAGTTGATGGGTGTACCGATTTGAGGTTTTTACCCTTCGTTTGTCATATGTGTACTAGTTTGGGTAATTTTGTGGTATTAATCTAATTTAACAAAAACTAATAGAGGGTAAATTTGTTACAGGAATACCAGTTTGAGATTTTTTGTGGTCAAAAAATTAGTTTGGGGTAAATTTGTCATAAGTGTATTAATTTGGAGATTTTGGTAGTAAAAATTTATCTAGGATAAATTTGTCACAGGTATACCAATTTGAGAATTTTCGTGGTATTAACCCTATTAATAATTTTACTTTGACAATTAACATTTATAAACACAATAAAGATAAAATTAGCCCAAATTTCTGATATAGTATAAAAATAATATAGAACTCATAAATAAAGCATGAAAAGAAAACAATATACACTCTAAATTATTTTACATTTGTTTCCATTTCTACCTTTTGTAAATGATAAATTTTTTTTGAAAAAGAAAAAAGGTTGCTCGATGGGTAGCCTTGGCAATTGCTCGAGCTTGCAAGTTCGGGCCTGGGTAGGACCTTAGGAGGTTTAGGCTCGATCAGAGCCTGCCCAATAAGCAAGTCTATCGGCTACCTAGAAGCCTATAGAATGACCTGCAAGCCCCATGAACGGGTTAAGGTTAAAGTAAGTTCAAGCTTTTGGCCTGTGTAGGTGACCCTGACCTAGAGCAGTTTGTACACTATGTGAAATTTGAATAGGTGATCTTCAGCTCTTGAATTAGAAATTCCCTAACACCCCAATCAACTGTGCCAACTCTGAGCGATTGATGTGCGATTATATTAAAGGTGGTATTCTTGACACAACATGAAAACAGGCATCAAACTTGGTAGAAAATTTTTATTAATAGGATATGATATGGCACGACTCAAATTTGAAATTGACACAAATTCACATGTTTTTACAAATTTTTTTTATGAATAACAATATGTAATTACATTAAAAAAAAATTTGTAACAACATGGAATGATGCGAATAGTTGACACGAATGTGACACTCAAACCCCTATTATGAATGAATCCTCTCTCTCAATGGAAGAGCTCCTTCGTATCCCCCATGGTGATAGCTATACCAAAACCCTAAAACCCCCTAAAACCCTAATCCCTTCTCAATCCCCAAAACCCTACCCCCTTCCGAGACACGATTCCTTTCTCTTTCCTGCTGATGCTCTGTTTCCAGTCTTCGTCCCTACATCACAGAATTCAACAATGGAAGATGAGACTGAGAATGAGCTTCGTTTGGCTTCATCGTGCAAAAGATTAGGTAAAATGTGGTCGAAAAATGATGTAGTGGTGGTGGAGGGAGAAATTCCCACCAAAAAACAGCACGAATATAGCCTTACTCTCTTTGGGAAACTTTATTCCAAACTCCATGTTAACTTCCATGCTTTCTTAAGCACGATGAAGCGAGCTTGGAATACTAATTCGGCAGCTTCTACCCTAATTGAACTAGGGTTCTTTTCCTTTACTTTCACGTCGAAAACTGAAAAACAGAGAGTGCTTGATGCTGGCCCTTGGTCTTTTTCGAGTAACGTACTAGTTTTACATTAGTGTGACCTAGATGTTCCGAACATTGTTACAAGTTTACGCATTGCGCATTTTGGGTACAAATCCACGGTTTTCTTTTTAGGAGGGTTTCGAAGAAGGTTATGTCCAATGTGGCGCCTAAGCTCAATAAGGCCATGGATGTCAAAATAGAAGCTAAAGGCAATAGCCCTTATAAAGCTGGTAAAGTGAGAATTAACATGGAGTTATCAACTCCCTTGAAATCTACAATCATTGTTAATCTGGTTGGTAGAAAGATTTGGTGGATTTCATACACAAACGTCCCGTACTTTTACTATTTTTGTTGGAGGATAGGGCATTATGTTACCTATTGTAAGGAAGTGTCGTATGAATAATTAGGGCCGAAAGAAAACATAGTGGGGAGCTTTGTTTAATGGCTCAAAACTGAAGTACGTGAACCAAGTCTGTTCCGAAGAGCTTGCTTTGGTACGCATGTTTCTATTCTTGATGAGGAGGAGATGGTTCCTTAGACACCATTACACACGTCTAGAATGAAAATTATGATACCGAGGGTGAACAGCACGATAGAAGCACCGAAATGGGTTAGTCATTGGAATGTTGGTTCACACCTTCAAGAGGAGTTTGGTGCTTTGTTATTGGTCCCGGCTGTAAAAGGAGTCAAAGATACCCAATTGTTGCTCCTTGAATCTCCCAACTTGGAAAGCTCCCCAAACCTTTTAAAATTTTTTAGAAATGGGCCCAAAACCCCTGTGACCTATGTTACACTGACACGTGCATATTGTGCACGTGTCCGAGCGTTTGATCGCATGGGACATGCTCGGACATGTGTGTCCCGGCATTTTTTTTTTTGACAAAAAAAAACAAGTGAGTTTCTGAGATCCTGCTCTAGGTTGGAGTAAGATAAGCTGAGGAGTAGCAAGAGTGACATATCACATATTGAGCTTCACTTGCTTATTTGCAACAGAGACAATGTTTTGCTTTTTTATGGATAGATTCTACTTTAGTTTGATTGTTTTGTTCTTCTGACGAGTCCTTCTATTATAATTAACACCTCACACATCTTGTCACATCGCTCAATTATAAGAGAAAGAGAGTATACATAAGCAATAGTTATTCATGGGCTCAAGCCTAAATTATTAATAGAAAATATGAGCTTAAATCATAAAAACCCTATGGCTTTCAAGGAGCGCTGCTCACTTCAACCCCCGCTGGGGTGGCACCCCTAAACCTCCACTCGCTCACTTGGGAGCGAGACCCTAGTGCTCTCCTGTCGATGGAGAGTATGGACCACACTCTAACAAGTCCCACCTCATCTATATTCGATCGACCATATACTCAAGCAAACATTTTCTTTTGCTTTTGGTGAAGTGCCCTTTTGTATGCTCTTTCTTTGTTGGATTTCTATGGTGCTTGACATGATTTTTAAAAGTAAGCATTTGACATTAATTTTATAGCTCATAAGTCTATTGTAACACTTTTTTTTTAATAATTTATCACGTATATATAAAAATATATATTTAAAATATGTGTTGGA
>BCNH02000008.1:9266838-9335728 GCA_001662345.2 Metrosideros polymorpha var. glaberrima | reverse complement strand
TATGGTGCTTGACATGATTTTTAAAAGTAAGCATTTGACATTAATTTTATAGCTCATAAGTCTATTGTAACACTTTTTTTTTTAATAATTTATCACGTATATATAAAAATATATATTTAAAATATGTGTTGGAACGTGTCGGAATTCTCTATTTTTGAGAAATTACGTGTCGGCGTGTCGTGTCGTATCGCGTGTCGGTGTCAGTGTAACATAGCCTATGACAAAGAAACTGAAAATATTTAATCCGGGTGGTTAGCAACGATCTAGCTCCTTTACTTTAGATGACACACAATTGCTTGATACCCCCATCCAGGTGGTGGAAGGTGCGAAAGAAATGGCTTTGGTGGCCAGCCCTAACAAGCCAACATGGAAAATATGAGGATATTGAGTTAGAATTGTTAGAGGCCGGGTATTCCCAGACATTCCAAGAATTTAGAGCCTTAGTGGCTCTTGAAAGGCCCAATGTGATTTTATTGATGGACACGAAAAACAAGGAAACTTAGTGGATCGTGTTATACAACGTCTTAAGTTTACGAATTTAGTATTGGTGAATCCAGAAGGCAGAACCACGAGTTTAGTGATCATGTGGAACGAAGAGGCTTCTTTAGAAGTGGTTTCAAGCTTTGACCTAATTAGTAAAGATTCGGGAAGTGGATGTACCATGAGGATTACCTTTTTACATGCCTCAACAAATTTTCAAGAGAGACTTCTTCTATGACAGCAACTACACACTATCCATGCCAGCAATCGGCTCCTTTGGATTTGTACGAGGGATTTCAATGAAATACTCTACCACTAGGAAAGGTAGGAAAGAGAGAAGTGGACAACTACATGTTAGTTGCATTTTGAAAACTTTTGAATGACTATTCACTTTTGGATGTGAATAGTAAGGGTTGTTCCTTTACTTGGGTGAACAATAGAGATGGAGAAGCTCTGGTTAAAAAGAGGTTGGATAAGGTGTTGTGTAATATTGACAAGAGGGTTATGTTCCCTAATGTAGAAGTTTTTACTTGCTAGTCATTGGGTCTGATCATTGCCTTCTTCTCCTTTCCTTGCATCCGATGCTTGAGATAAGGAAAAAAGAATTTAAATTTGAAGCTTACTAGCTGGATGATCCATATTGTAGTGACATAGAGAGGACTAGGCATGATCCGCAATTGACCCAACAAGACTTCATAGGTAAAGTTAAAAAGGTTACTGAAGAATTAACTGCCTGGAGTAAGAGGAAATTTTCAAATGCTTCTCGTCAGATTAAGGTGCTAAAAAAGAAATTTATGGAAATCACAAATAGCAGGTTAGGAACCTTCAGTAAAGAGGTATCTTAGGAAATTCTGGAACAGATTGCAAAACTCTATCGGTAGGAAGAAATGTATTGAGGCATGAGATCACGAATTAGCTAGCTGAAATGGGGAAGATATGCATAGGAAATACTTTCACGCAACTACTGTGCAGAGATGACAATGGAATATCTCAATGCTGAGAATTGAAGAACAATACTGATGCAATGAGCCTTACCTATTGAAACAACACATTATTGACTTCTACCAGTCTCATAATAGACAGCTGGCCCTTAGACAGTTGTGACCCTTTTATTACTGGGCATTCAATTTGGTGATAGACTGGTGGCTCATCAGCTTTACTTGTCACGAAGCAATTCAGAGGACCACGTATCGAGCCGTTGAGCACCACGATGAGGCTTTCTTGTCCTATAGCAAAGTCAATTTCGTAGGGAGGGAACGATGGATTGTGGAATCAAATCTCGAGGGAATGCACGTATTCTTCTATTGGGACAGATTCTTTTGGGACCATATTGAAGGCCGACCAAATTAATATATTCAAATTCGTCAACCTCGAGGCACAACAAAAGCTTTGTGCGTGTGAATGATGACGACGAGGAGCACTTCTAAATTTGGCAACTCTTGGGAACCAAATTAGAATCGCCAATCTCTTTATTGTCATATTCTTTTTCTTTTCTTTTTTTGGTAAGGTTTATTGTCTTATTCTTGATTACTATTAAAGTGAAAAATATGCATTCGGTCAAAGAAAATTTTATCTTGTTCCACAATGGGATTCGACAACAATCCACGACATTGTGAGCATATCTATGAATATAATAGTTTTCCACTAACGGTGTGCGCATGATTTCGTCTTATTAAGCCGAAACTTTGTATGGCCTATTATTCGAAACTCAATAATGTTAGCTGTCGAAAAACAACACCAAAGATCTTCATAGTTAGAACTTAGAACACATTAATGGATTAAAGGAATTTACACACCTAATTTGAAATCCATCGTTTTTTATGCGGAATTAGCGACGATCCAACACAAGTGCTTCTCCCCTATTGCCCTCTTCATTATTGGCTAAATGAGATAGCCCTTTACGACAAATATCTGTATCTGTTTCTTATGTGAAGATATTTGTGTGTTAGGATTAGAGGAGAGAGTTGAGCACTATTTATCGAGCTTTAAGTCAGACTCTCTCATTACAGGCTGGGCTCTATTCAGCCCACATAAGCCAGCCCTATATTAGACTAACTAAGAATATTTATATCTAACCTTATTAGACCAATCCTATAAAAAGGTAAATTACAATATTAATTAATATAGCCCACATTAAAAGAGATCTTACAAATAATAGTTTCGAAAGACCTATACATGCACTAATCGAGTAGCCAAAGTAGTGGGGGCAATATGAACCAAAGTGGAGCCCTTATAGCGCTAAACTCTTCCTTAATTTGTACTTTTGCTGAGTGGACAAAATTGGGAGGAGATAGAAATATAAGGAACATTGCAATTGTTAAAATAACTCACATCGCTTATTTACGAGGTTTACATACTCTTTGTGTACATGCCCTCCACTTATTGACGCAAATTTTTGGATTGGATATTCTAACAGCAACCCTAGCAAAAAAACAAGACTTGTTCATGGTTTATGTCACGATAGATCATCGGAACTAATAAGCCAGGAGGGAAAATTTGGCAGAATGACGAAGGTACTCACTTTATATTTTGACCTATTTTCATTATATCAACACTGTAATTCCAAGGTTTCTAAAGCAAGTATTTAGATAACTTATGAAAATGCTTCTGTGAAGGCCACAATGTCGAAGTTTTTCTGTGGATGCACTAGCGAAATGCTGAAGCGTCACTTTCTTAGCGCAACGCATGACATGTCGAGTCCATGTCATTCGAAATGATTTCAAAACTTGAGGGATGGCACGGTTGGCACACATCTCTAAATGGATGAAAAGTACCAAAAGAGGGTGATCACTATGTCAAAGAAAATGAGTAGAGCAAAGTCAAGGATGACAATCATGTTGCATGGTTTAAGTTGATAAGAGAAATCAATGAGTATTTGCAAGACTTGCATCTCTAATCCAACATCAAATTGCACTCAACAATGGAGTTTCCTCTACCAAACTTTGTCACTGGTTAACAAATGAATCATTTCCACTGAGAATTGAAAGAAATCTTATGATATGATGTGGGGTTCATATATGATTGAAATGAGTAAGAAAGATGTACAGGGGCATGGATAGGGGCGGTGCTTTCAACTTTCAACAACCTTATTTTATATTTGCACGAAAGGAAGTCATGATGGGAAGTGATGGGCCAACTTTCTCGTTCGTTTGTCTTTTATAGAGCACCGCCCTCTTATCCTTTTCATCATTGTCATGTTTCTCTCCCTTGGGAAAACTAGATTTTGAAGGAGGAAGAATTTTGTAACGTTAACTCCCAAAATAGTATTTGAATTGCTAAGCGCTTAATTTAAATGTCGTAGATAATCACTTTGAAAATGGACCATAGACCACTGTCTCCCAGAGCTAATTGACTGGCTATACTCTGGAACACGCCTTCATCGTCCGAACAAGTACAATGAATTCGCAGAAGAATCTCCATGAACATTGAGTTTTTTGTATTCGCTTAGGCGCTAAATAGACAATCGTGGCCATGTATTGAAACTCTCCCGGTTCGATGCCACGATGGAATCCAAATCTCTAAAACTTTCACCCTTTCATGAAGATGTAGATTCCACAATCTGTTCTGAAATGTCGAGGGATTTCATTCAAATCGACTCGATTATTCTGTGATAAGCTTATTTATTAGGTTTGATCCACAGGCGATCCCAAACTCGAATCAATGAATCGACACCTGGTGAAAGAATTAAGGAATGCTCTACAACAGTACTTTGCCTGGCTAAGGTTGCTCTCCTTGAATCTCTAGCTTTCAAGAAAATTGTCTAAAAAGTCTTAAACTTATTGCATGACAGCCAATTTAATCATATGCATTTTAATTAAGCTAATTTAGTCCTAAATCTTTTGATGATTTGTCAATCTAGCGCTTACGGCCAATTTTGGCAGACAATTACTAACGTGGATGTCAATTATCTTGCATAGCACGGCCGACGCTGACATGAATAATTTTTTTTGCATTTTTTGCATTTTTCCCTTTTTGCTTGTCTTTCTATTTTACTTTTTTTTTTACAATCAGCCACAGGCGAGGGCAAACCTTGCCCGAGGCTGGCGAGGTCAACCCTTGACTATGGCCAGTCGCTGACCATCGCCAAGTAGCGGAGGAAAAAGAGAAAAAAAAAAAGGAAAGAAAAAATTCAAAAAATTCAAAAAGTCACAAAATAGTCCACGATGCCATGTAGGAAAGTTGGCACCCATATTGGCTATTATCGGCCAAAATTGGCCGGGAGTACTATATTGACAAATTGTAAAAAGATTAATACTAAATTAACCAAATTGAATGGTTTATAACGGACTTTGCACCCGTACAAAAAACTAGGACTTCTTTTTGGTAGTTTTGCCCTAGCTTTCAGCAGGACCACCAAAAAAATGCAAGATTTATAATTATCATCTAGTATTTTCATCCAAAGCCTTTGCTCATCGCGCGATAACCACGACGATTTTGCTCAGTAAGTGAAGGAGAGCACATCAAATTAATCCTAGCATTCGACATATACTGGTGCACGTTGAAGAGTCAATATTGCGTGATAAAGAATACTCTCTGTTCCACCAAACACACTACCGAGAGCGTTGGCAAACTTGCTCCAACCATGACTGTGTCTGTTGTAAGTCTAAATGAGAGGCTTTTGGCATGAGTGCACTTTTCTCTTCTCTATTGATGTTAGGAAATGGTACCGTTAAAATAATTTGTTATCATGAAAAGAAGTGATTGTTGGATATGAAAAGAATTTATTGTCGAAATGAAGAAAAGTGATAGTTGATCATGAAAAGTGGTGATAGTGGAATAAGGTACCTATTCTCAATAGATGTCTTGATTTGGTTGTCTATTAATAGGACCAAACCATACGTTGTTCATCACAACTATTTTATAAAAACAACAATTCTCTCTTCTTCACATCATTCTCTCTTATTCTCTTTTCAAACACAAGTTTGACAATACATTTAAGGTGAAATACCAATAGAGAAATTGAGTAATTGTTGAACTCGTTTCCCTGTGGCTTTGCTGCATATCCTAGAGGTATACTTATTTTTAAAATCGGCAGCAACAATAGTGAGGGCAAATAATACTTTAAGAATAATGATCATCATCACGCATCAAAGTATCAAAGAACTATAAACTACTGCTTTATCTTCATCAACAATCAAGTTTTACCCAACAATCTCAAGGTATTAGTTTTTCATGGAGTTGGAGACATTGGCTGCATCAAGTGTTCGCAATCTTGATAGATTGAAACTTTTGCTTTTGTTTATATGCTTGAGTCATCTTCTTTGTGGCATAATAGATCATCTCATGTTGGCCATAGTACTTTGAAATTTATGAATAAAGTGGTATGATATCATGTGATAATTTGGATAAGAAAATTTGTGAAATATGTTTACAAGCAAAGATAAATAAAAGAACGTTCTCAAAGGCAGAAAGATCTAGAGGTGGAAATCGTTATGTTATTACATTATTTATGATTACTCTAGATGTCCTCATATTTACCTCGTGAAATCAAAATATTAAGCTTTTGAAAGGCTGTGATAGAAAATCAAAGGGATGCAAAAATCCAAGTTTTGAGAAGTGATTGGGGAGGAGAATACTTCTAAGCAAAGGCACCTTAGACATCACAACAAAATAGATTGGCAGAAAGAAATAATCAAATTTTGGTGGATATAGTTAACTCCATAATCAACAATCAAAATTGCCAATAACTTCGTGGGAGGAAGCGCTTCTTCTGCATGTTATATTCACAACAAAATTCCTTCAAGGAAATTTAAGTTATCTCCATATAAATTATGGAAAGGAAGGGTACCGAATATCCCATAGTTTGAAGTATAATGATGCTAGAATTATTGATCCTAAGCGAACCCCATCAGAACCATGGACATTAAAAAGTGTGTTTGTTGGATAATGCAGGAAATTCTAAAGCTTATTGATTGTTAGATTTTAAATCTAATACTATTGTGGAATCAAGAGATGTTGAAATTTTTTCCTAAAATCGCCAAGTAGCGGAGGAAAATTCCTAAAATCGCCAAGTAGCGGAGGAAAAAGGAAATAAAAAAGAGAGAAAAGAAGGACCTAACACGATGCATATGCTCAAGTACCTCAAATCTAATCTAGGTCGTGGACTTGTCATTGTTGTTATTTATACCATTGATCTTCTTCTGCAAAACAATCAGCTTCTAGGTGTCGTTTGTCTCTTTAAAAAAATGAATGATTTGGAAATATTTTTCTAAAAATAATCGCTTCAAGTAATTAGTTAATGAAAAATATTTTTATTGTCGATAACACTTTACGTCTAAACATTTTCAATGACAATGAAATATTATTATTCATTCATTTTTGTAAGAAATATAAACTATTATTTTTAGGAAAATATTTTTCGAATAATTCATTTTTTGCGAAACAAATCCTAAATTTAACCCTTGTTTACATTTTCAGCCTGCATTTTGGTCAGTGTTTATTTTGCTCCTACACTTAGATTTTACGACAACAATTAGGGGTGTGCATGGTTCGGGCCAATTCGGTCCTCGTATGGAATCGGGGACTGGACCGGTAGTCTTGGTCCCCAAATTTTCGGGACCGGGGACCGGACCAAGACCAATGATCCTAGTCCAGTCCGGTTTGGTCTTAATAGGACCGGCAAACAAGCCGAAGAAGCTGTTGTAGCTTGCGACTTCATTTGTCACGGATCTTAGAGAGCTCGGCCTCGATCTTACAGAGGCGTGATGGGTTCCAATGACGTTCTTGTAGGCGATGGAAAAGAGGCGCGGCGGGTGCCGACGATATTGTAAATAAGTGTATGCTAAAAAAAGTCATTGTATTCTTCTAAAAATTTCAACTCTAAATAAATAGTGTTGTTTAATTATAGTTTTTGTTCTCTCAGTTTGATTATCTCAAACAAGAAGAGTAAGGCTTATTAAAAAATGAATTCATCCGCTGCTTTTTGAATTTCAATACTAGCCAATTTCTTTTAGTTGGAAACTAAGAAAAATTTTTACAAATTATATCCATCTTATAATCTGGGTGTTTTTACCTCAACAGTAATATCAATCATTATCAATGTGAGAGTCTCTATCAATTTAAATGAGTTCAAGGCAGAACATTGTCGGACCATCAAAGAGAGAGAAAAAAGGCCATGGATGTAGTTTTATATAATCTGACTCTTCAATTATTTCAAATGAATTCATGAATATTAATAAATAGCTCACATAATTAAATTACCATATTCATTTCCAAGAAATATTTGTGTTGACACATAAATTTTGGCTATAGATTAGTTATCCATCTCCTAAGAAAGTTCGAGAAGGAGGAGCGCATATATATATTTATCGGTTCGGTTCGGGCGGTTTGGTCGGGTCCCATCCCCCTAGGAATCGGGGACAGGACCGCCTATACACCGATCTTGTTTATTGGGATTGAGGACCGGACCGGTACCCTCAAGGATTGGACCAATTTGGCCGGTCTGGTCCTGTCTTGATTCAATTCGGGCGGTCCCGGTCCAGTTTGCTCACCTCTAACAACAATAGAAGTACTCAATCTAACTTTTTGTCATTAATTTAGTATTGCATTAATTATGCATTCAATGTTAACCTTTGAGTCTAAGGTTTCATTTATTTCTCGAAAATGAATGATATGAAAATCGTTTTAAAAAATAATCGCTTATATCTCTTGAATAATTTGTCATTGAAAAATATTTTCATTATTGACAACCAATTGATACTTAAATGTTTTTATAAACATTTTCGTTCATTCATTTTTATAGGCGATACATATGAACATTTTAAAGAAAATATTTTTTTAATTATTCATTTTTCACAAAATAAATGAAACCTGAATCAATCTCTTGCCTCTAGTTTGGTAATTGTTTGTGCTGTCGTCGGGAAGGTGTTGACCTCGGTCTGGCCCAATTGTAAAAGCCCAACAGAGACGGCGTCCTGCAAAATAGAAAGTTGTGAGGTGAGAATGTTCTTACCCTCTCTCTATTTTGTGCTTTTCTGTATATACTTGGAATAACTTGGTTTTACTTTTAACTGGCTTGGCTGCTACTTCACCAGAGAAAATATTGGGTAGTCGTGGAACTCCACGTCCTTTATGGTCCACTCCATTCATTAATCGTCACGTGCCTAAATGGATCCCACTTATCAAATTTTTCAAAATTCCCTCTTCTCTCTTCACGTACTTTCTTTCTCCCCCTCTCGTTGCTTCCTCTTCAATGTTGGAAGGTGTGAGCGTCGTATCCGTCGATAGTCTTATGATAATACCTAGTTTGTCCAAACTTGATACCTAAATTACACGATATCGTGTCCTTGACATAGACCGTTTGATCTTGATGACATTAATAAATTTGTTTTCTCCCAATCTTGAGGCATTTTTGTAAAATTAAAGTAAAGAGTTTCCGACACAGCAAGAATTGGATCAATCAGGTTTAAAACAAGAGAATAATCACAAATCGAATTTTAGGTCAATGTTTCTTGATAAAATATAAAAAGAGGAAATAGAGAAAGGAAGAAAAAGGACAAAAGAGGGACGGTCGGCTATATTAAATAATAAGAGTATCGGATTTCGTTTGAGTGCCTTAAGCCCGTGTTGATACATTTCAATTTTGGGTTTAAAAAATTCAGACAATTGTTTAAATTGATCTGTTAAATAATCACTAATTATAAAAACACATTCATTAATAACCTATGTTTGTTTCATGACTTGATAATTAGTAAATAAGAAAAGGCAACTAAATATTGACCTATGGCAAAAAAGAAAAAAAAACCGAGTTCCATATTCCGTTGCTTTCAAATTCTCAATTTTCTTTTAAACACTTACATCCTTTGTGCGATTCAAACAAATTAAAGTTTGGATCCAATCAATTTGGTCTTAATTGCATTGATTAGGTTTCACCAAGCCTTTTTATTTCGAATTCATGGTGAAATAAATTTGCGATCACAAGTTATAACTTATCACTCTTGTTGGTAAAATGTAAAGTATGATTTACTAATTGCATATATAAGTTTATAAATGTATTCATATTTCATACTTTCTCATTTGATAATTTTTACAAACCATAAATTTCGACTATAAATTAAAAAGATTTTTGAGAATTTTTATTACGTCATTTCAGCGAGAGCTCCAAGCGGAGACCCAAGCTCCCGCCTATGTTGTCCTGTTTCTTTTTCTCTCCACTTCTGCCCTGCGCATCTTCTTCTTCTCTGATCAATCCTCTCTCCGAGCGTTTCTTCGAAATCGCGTCGGTCACATTCTCTCTACCGTACTTCGGACTCGAAGATTCAATACAGAGCATCTCCGTCGTCGCGCTCTGCGGCGCGAAGTTCTTCCCTCGTCGAGCTTTTCGGTTTCTGCAATTAAAGAGGTATTACCAGGCCTTTGTGTATTCCCGGGTTGTAGAAAATCCTCCATGGATCACTCATTGTCAACTTTTGGTTTTCTTTCCGGTTGTATGCTTGTAACCCAACAAAGTGGGATACTTCGACGGAACTTTTGTCTCTAATTCGTTATCCAATCTGACGAAGGTCATGGGTGTGGACTAGGAACCGGTGTCGTAAGTGGGCATGCCGTGGAAGACGAGATAATTATGGTTTTCGCTCACAAACGAGAGTAACCTCCATATTGTAAGTGTGGCCACAATATTGTATGTCCCCATTGCTAAAGCAAGCGGATAGGCTGCAAAGATCCTCTCTGTTGTCCTGCTCTGGCCTCATTATTCAATGTCTCTCATTGAAATCTCTTCACTATACCAAAGCCGTCCATGCGCATTTGATAAAAGTTGCACTTGCTCGCCACACATTTCTGGGAAATTGATGTCTGGATTTGTACGCGTGCTTTGGCACGATGAAGGATGTCTTGAACCTTTTTGATGATATCCCTGGCAAGAATTTGATATCTTGGAATATTTGCTTGAAAGGGTTGCTAAAATGCAGTGACATTAGAAGGGCACGGGTAATGTTTGATGGAATGCCTCAAAGGGACATCGTAAGTTGGAATTCCATGCTCTCGGGGTATGCATCTAATGGGTTAGTTGATTATGCATTGGAGCTGTTTTGGGAAATGCAAAACGCTAGAGTTGAACCGAGTGAGTACACATACTCCATGGTGGCATCATTTGTGTCATGTGCTAATTACGGCAGGCAAATTGATGCTAGAATGATCAGGAGTGGCATGAATGCACAGAATGTGGTGCTCGGAAATTCTTTGATTGACATGTATGGGAAGCTTGGTCTTGTTGACTATGCTCATATTGTATTTATGACAATGGAAAAGGTTGACATCATTTCTTGGAACTCGCTGATTTCAGGGTTATACAACTTGCGGCGAAGTCAATGTGCATTGGAGCAGTTCACCACAATGCTTCACGTAGGGCAATCTCCACATGAGTTTACAGTTTCATTGATGTTCACAATCTGTTGCAACTTGCAACAACTGGAGAAGGGTGAACAACGTTTCTGTTTGTCTACAAAGATGGGCTTTCTTTCTAATGCAATAGTTGCAAGTGCCATCATTGATCTATTCTCCCAGTGCAACAGATTGGAGAATTCGGTTAAGTTCTTTGATGAAGTGGATGAATGGGATATAGCTCTGTGTAATTCCATGATTTCGAGCTACATTTGCCATGACCGTTGGGAAGTTGCTCTAGATCTTTTTGCTCTGGTTCTGAGAAAAGGCCTCAAGCCGACTGAGTTCACCTTGAGCAGTGTTCTGGGTGCTGTTTGTTTTAATCTGGCAGAGCAGGGAAGTCAATTGCACTCTCTGGTTGTTAAGACAGGTTTGGAATCAGATGTAGTTCTTGCTAGTTCTCTTTTGGATATGTACAATAGAGTTGGATTAGTATACTCATCCGTGAAGATCTTTCTTCCAATGGTTGCAAGGGATTTGATCTCTTGGAATAGCATGATTATGGGTTTGACTCGCAATGGACAGGTAGTTGAGGCACTAGGATTATTTGCGAAATTGCTTCAAGTGGGTCTGCCACCAGATCGAATAACATTATATGCCGTGTTGCAAGCCTGTAACTATGGAGGATTTTTCGCTGAAGGAATGGCAACTTTTTCATGCATGGAGGAAGATTATGCCATAATCCCTGGGGAAGAACATTATACCTATGTCTTGAACTTGTTGAGTCAATCTGGAAAACTCCAGAAAATTGTAGATGTTGTAAAAAAAGATGCCTTGTGAGCCCAATTATGAGATATGGGAATTGATGCTTCGGCTTTGTAGTTTGCATGGAGACTTGAAACTCATGGAAGAAGTTGTAGGAAGGATGATAAAAGTGGAGCCTCAGTCATCAGTACCTTATTTGGTCCTAGCTAGGGAATATGAAATGAGGGGCAGATGGGAGGGCATTGTTCGAATTAGGATGGCAATGAAAGAGAAGGGTGCCAGAAGGACAATGGGATATAGTTGGATTGGGATAAATAATAATGTATTCGCTTTCAGGGGAGACCAGTTGCAATATCATGGAGGTGAAGATGTTTATGTCGTTCTAAGTTTACTCATGAGGGTGATGGAAAGACACGACCCATGGCAAGATGGTTATCTAGGTAATAAAGATCATATTGGTGCTTAACCTTCTCTTACTTGGTCAATTGTTTCAATTTCAACCAAACATGGCCATGAATGATGCCTGCTTATGTTTAGAATGCCGCTTGGTATTGTATCCTGCATTAAACTCCAGGCTCATCTTTGATGTGGTAATAATTCTTAACGATTATTGTCTATCATTTGCTTGATTGACTTTGTAAATGATGGTTGAATTTTGCAGGTTGAAAAGCTCCATCAATAACTAGTTACCATATTGGTGGAATTCTTCTCTGGAAACATAGTTTTTCTCCCAGGAAATGGAGGTTCCATTCATTTTTGTCGTGACAAGTTGTGCATACTGTTTCCTCTTAGATATCAGTTTGAGGGCGCTTCTAGCATTGCCATGGAATAGAAAGCTCTTATTAGCTCATTCTAGTAAGATAACAAGAAAGGTACAAAAAGACAGGAAAAAATTAATTGACAACTGGGGATCAAACATTTTAATATTCTTTCTGTCAAGATTTTAGTGTATACATTCCATTGTTATTTTGTAGATTTCATGTTATTTATGTGATTCCTAATTCTTTACTGTTAGCTCAAGCTGTCATTAGAAAGTTAGGAAGTTAGATTTTGGTTGTGGTTGTTGTCGTTATTGTCGTTTGTGTGTGGGATAACTGTTATGTTGATCTCTCAGAACTTAAAAGGAATAAGGGCACATAACTTGAACGATAAATAGGTTTTTCGATGCGTCATTACATAAAAGATGTCAAAGATGCTGAGTTTACAATCTGTACTCTTTTCCAATTTAATATCTCTTACATCTTTAAATGAGACACTTCTCATAGTCACAATGACGTATGAAACCTAATATTTGTGCATTATATGAGAGATTTGTCTGTGTCATTTGGTGGCTGAGTTCTGTTTTTTTTTTAATTGTTTGCTAATCCAGTAAAAGGACATGGGAGATCTTACCTGTCCTGCTGGTTTAAAATGATATTCATATTTTCCTTTCATCATCTTTGCGATCAAATACTTAATAACTACGGATAATATACCGGTTCTTCATACCCATAAGGGTGCAGTAATAGAGCTGCTGTTGCAGCTTATACTCTAATTCCCACTCTTTTTGTGCCCAAGCTGAACCATGAGAACTTTTCAGAAATACTCAAGGTTTTTTTACTTATCTGTCAACTAACAATATCATTACAATGAAAGTTTATTCATATAAGCAGACAATTGAAACATCTTATTCTGGTCTTACATGGATGGCATGTGGGGGAGCAATAACTTTAGAGGAAATCTTTGATTTGGACTGATTAGTTTCCTTCCTCTCAATGGACATAATATCCCTAACACATCTTCCGATAAAGAGAGAACAAGTTGTGAGCAACCACACCATGCATTTTCCTAAGAATGCACTCAAATTCCTATACAAGTGATGATTTTTGTGTCCTAGACAAAACTCAGTTTGGTATCCAGATCTGGGATTATTTTATTTGGGAAAGTTGATCTTTGTATGTCTGTTGCAGGTAGATATCAGCTTATTCAATGCAGATGTTCTGTTCTCACAGTATTAAGTTCTTTCATGACTTGACTTGCGGTTGCCTTTTAGTTTTCTTGGTTCCCCTAACAAGCGAATTATGTCGGCTTTCTATTTGACACATTCTAACCATCATTCTTGTTTTGCAGCCATTCAATCTCCTAGTTTGATTAGGAACCCGCAAACAGGTTGGACGCAGATCTGCAAAAGCTGGGATGTGGGGTTAGCAGCCATGCTTTGACTTTGCTAATCCAATTCTTTAGTTCTGTGAATAAATTAATTAAGATCTTGAAGTTCAGAAGCAGTCACTTTACTGGCATGCGCTTAAGGTAGGATTTCTTCAACCTTTTTCTTTTTAAACTTAGGGATGTTTATTACTAAGATAGTCTGATCCTCCAATATCACATTGCTCATGCTCACACTATCTAATTTTGCTACTTGCTGGAATTTTCAGCTGATAAGACAAAAAAGCTGGCTTTTCGTCCTGTTGCTCTTAAAGGTTTACGAATGTTATACAAAGCCTAGGCTTGAGATTAGATTGCACAACAGGATCTATGTCTCGATCAATGATATGCCATAGCAATTATCTGTTTCTGTGAAATATTCGGGAATTTCAACTCTACCATATTTATCACACTGGGGTGCAGAGTTCCTTTTTCATAAGAGAAATTCTGCACTTGTGTTGTAATAATGGATTCTGTGATGGAGAGAGACCAAACTTTGAGTCTTTTCTATATGCTTTTCCATTTTAGATTGTCTATTCATCACTGAGTTGTTTCTGTGGGTAGGCAACTTAATGTGTGGATGAAAATCATCATCTTGATGGAAGATTTTGCTTAACAAATGCATATACAACATTAAGGAGATTAAATGTAATTGGTTTCAGGGAAGTTATAAAAGTTTAGCTAGGGTAGCTCTTCTTTTTCTTCTGTCAAGTGAATGGGTGGGGAGGGGCGATCAGCATAGCTACCCCCTCTAGGTATTGCCATAAGGGTCTTATACCTGTTACAGAATGTGTGGTTTGAGTTATAGCTAGTAGTCCACCCCTATGTGTATGAGCCCGTCACCACAGCCTTATTGGTGTGGCAGAGGTCGTGAAGTCTCTCCACATGAGGTAGCACATGCCTCAGGCACATGCTGACCAAAGAGTTGCTTAGGACATGACTCAAACTTGTGGCCTCATGGAAGACAGGGTAATTCTTCTTTATGAGCACGTTACAGTGGTATAAATGACTGAGCCAATAACTGTGCACCTACATTTAAAAGCTGACAATCATGTAGTTTAATGTGTAACTTCCGACCAAAAAAAAAATGTGTAACTTGTGTAGGAAGCTCTTCTCAATTCTTATTGTCATTCCATACTTGAATATGGTTTCTTTTTGTCATCCCAAGTCTCATTTGTTAGCATGTTTTGTACACAGTGCAGGTGTTTGGTTAAGGATTAAATTATGCAGGTTACCGGGATCTGTCAGGCTCAGGTTTGTTGCAGGAAGATCTCTCCGTGGCATCTCCATTAAATCTTTGCTCCAATTCCTGATAACATTCTTTTGTTTGTTTGGAAAGTATAGACTGTAGTTTAATTAAATGGTTTTTATGTTGCTTTGCTCTAGATATGTTGTTCTCAGAGATGGTTGTCAAATGAAAGGCAATGCCAATGAAGTTTGTCGCTCGCTGGGCAGTGGGGACCTAAGAAGGTGATTGTTTTCTATGATGACGACCACATCTCTATTGATGGTGACAAGGAGATTGCAGAGTGTTGGCAAATGGTTCGAGGTCTATGTTGACATGCTATATGAGCGAATAATGGTAACACTGGTTATGATATCCATGCTGTCATCTAGGAAGCAAATGATTTCAAAGACAAGCCTACTTTGATAATGTTAGTTATCCCCTGCAAATGGGGGTTTCGTTGCACTCCTGTAAAAATCTCAGGGGAAAGAAGCTAGCTTTTCAGCTGTTACTACATGCTGATTGAGTTGTTTCCCCCTTTTCAAGCTTAATCTGTTAGCTGAGTACGTTACTGGTAAAAGTACAAACATGAGAGTCTGGGTGGGCAACTCCAGGAGGAGGAGGAAATCCATTAGCTCGTTGTAATTATTGTTTTTATCTTATTACTGAATGCAATGCCATTTGCCCAAAGTCTCTGACTCTTTGATAATGGAAATATGTTGATCTGTGCTGGTAACTACAACCGTAGGTTTTGGTTAACCTAACAAGGTGAACTGCTACAGTGTACATAGTAGTGCCAAGCAAGTTGCAGTAAGGAAGAACCTTGATCGCCAAATATGCCTTTCCATGTACGTGATGATAATAAAAAGTGAATAAATAACAAAAAACATCTTTGTCTCTATTGTGTGAGGGAGACTAACTTGATATGGAAATTCCCTATCAACTTGTTAGAAACAGTTTTTTGCGCATAATTTTGTATGTGGGTTTCTTCTATCTAAAGCAGGTTTGCATTGGAGTGGTACCTCCTTGGTTCCTTCTTAATGGAATCTTATTTCTCATTTAAAAAAAAAAAAAATTTACGGTTTTTGGCAGGCAATGAAATAACCTTGTTCCTGACAGTGCTGCTTGCGAAGCTGAATGAAATGCAGAATTGGCTGAATATAAAAAGAAATACAAGGATGAAGCTGCAGATCTGAGTCTATCATTAAGACTGAACTAAGCACTCCCGGTGAGTATTTGTGTTAATAATTGATCAACCAAAGTAGAAACCTTGTTAATGTTATGGTGCATTTTCTACTTTTTAGGTTTACAGACGCCTATTTGTTTGAAAAACTTACACTTTACCTCCTGTAAAAGTTACCATAATTCCATTCTTGTATTTTCCAAGTGCGAATTCAGTGTAGATCTAACTTAATGAGCTTCAAGGTGTACAATTGTTGCAACGATTATGCTGAATTTGTATTATAAACAAAAGTAGTTTGGCAAACACTTCACTTCATACAGAAGGCAGAGCTTATCTTTCTGAACAATTCTCAGGATATTGGCTCCAAGAGTCTCATAACTTGTGCTAGTTCAGCACTTTGAGTCTTAAATTTTTTTTTTCATGCATTCAAGTGCCAATCTAAAACTTGTATAGGTTTAGCACTTGAGTCCTTCCATTAGCTACTCTGGTGTTATGTAAAACTCTATGTGGCATTTGGTTTACCTATTTTTTTCCTTTCTTTTGCAAACATGGGGCACTGATGAGGCACAAAATGGACGCCCTATTAGAAAAAGAGAAAAAAATTAAACAAATTAATGGACAGAAAGAGACAAGAAAGAGAGGTTGCAGGTTTGGGCGAGGGTCCCCTTCATCAGCGAGTGCCAAAGCACTCTGCTTGCCCTCGCTAGATCAGGGCGAGTGTAAGCTCCTTTGCTTGTGCACCACTGACCGAGGGTTGACACACCCCTGCAATCTCTATCTCTTTCTTGTTTTCAACTATTATTTTAGTTTTCAGTTTTCTTTTTGATTTTCGATTATTTTTTGTTCTGGTGTGGCACTAGTGAAACAATGCCGTTTTGTGTCTGAGGAAGCTCCATCATCGCATTAATGTCATGTAGGATACGAAAAATGTAATAGAAGCCACGTGGGATTTTCATTCCTGAAAAAAGGACCACCTAGCGGGAGTCCTGAGAGGCATAAAGTGTGCAAGTTTTAGGCTGTAAATGCACAGAACAAAAGTCATAAGAATCATACTAAAACGGCACAGGTTTTAAGATTATTGCTGTAAGTATCTGTATATTCTTTGCGGTGCTGGTGAAGCGTTCTATTTTGATCCGTGGGTCAGCTGTCAACCCATGAACTTTTCCAGTCTAATATTATTTATCGGCACGTCAAGTGTAATGTTCATAATTGCCTTTGTATCGGTAATTATCCAGAAGTACACCCAAGAGGATCCGGCAGATTGCACCAGGAGCATCTCTCAACAATTCCTCGAACACCCTCGCCTACATGACTGCTAAAAACATCTCGTCATTTCCAAAAGGACACCCCTGAGAATGTACTGCCGAGCTGGTATGAATCAAATATCTGCTAATAGTCACTCGCATTAGTCGTGGAACTTCCTAGTGGAATCGACATAGGATAAAGACGATGCAAGATTTCTGCTTTGAGTAAGTATGGTCTTTGCTCGAGGGGCTAGCACGTGTTGGTCTCCACAGATTTGTATCCTTATGATGTCCTCCACCTGGTCCAAAACGAAACATAATCTTAGTATCTAAACAACTAACGGACTAAGACTATTACACAATCTCACCATGTCCCATAAAATCTATATCCAAAAAATATAACTTAAGCTCTGATACCAAAGATATCACACCCTAAATCTACAGGAATAGGGAAATGACATGGCCGCCCTTCCACACGAAGGATGCAGTCTCAAAACATAATCAAATAAACTGTTATCAAAATATACATCTCTAACTATATATATGATAAACCAGCAGGTTCGGTTACAACAACAGAATTTCTATAACCAACAAAAGAATATATACAATTTAGAACTCATCCAACCCACACACTAACGACAACAAAAAGTACAACTTTCTTAGGCTATACCAAAAAATAGAATCAAAATACCTGTCGAGCGCTCTTGTACTAACGACCACTAACCGAGGAACCTAAAAACATGAAAGATAAGAGGGATGAGCAACCACAGCCCAGTGAGAAATACATTTCTTCTAAACATATTGAGCATCTACTATGCATATAACAAAGCAATACCATAACCCAAAATCCATATACATATCGAATCAAATATGATTTATTTGATTTCAGAAGAAGTATCCAATTCCCAATAATAGTAAGATAAAATATCAACGGTCCAGTCCATTGATTAATCTCATAAAAACACATGCCAATGATCTATCCATTAGCCAACCTCATTGCTCAAATGTCAAACCATGGTCATGCATAACGCCCCGTGACAAGGCGACCAAGCTCCCTCCTTGGCGAGATCTCTACCTATATTGCCGGTATCTGGCCCACAAGGATATTCTAAACTAGTATGCATACCCACAAACCCCGCAATGGGCTCACAGCGACATTGAGCATCAACACCATCATCCACAACCCACAAAATCAATCCAAAATAAATATCACAAATCAAACATATAATATTTCCACAACACAGTCCGTATGCCTGTATTACCCTTCGAAAAGCATTTCTCAAGTCATATTCGAACTTGTTTCACAAATTAGTTCATAAGGCAATACGTCTCTTCACGATATATTTCCTAAAACCATTTCCAAATACAAAATGGTAGAAAAATGCTCGATCCGACTTTATGCAATAAAAATGCTCTTCTTAGTTCGATACATATATATATCGAAACATTATTATTTCAAAACATGGATTTCACAAAATCGAAAAAGAAATAGCACCACTCACTTGGGATACTCAAAATCAAATTACGTGCAGCTACACGACTCAACGATCTCGTATTCCTATCAATTAAACGAGAATCGAGGTAAAAAATTGAGTAAAATACTACAATAACTACAAAGCGAATAGACGACGCCTAGACGCTAACAAAACAACTCATACGCGCTAACAAATCGTACACCCACAGCGATTATTCACGCTGTTGACAACGCGTAACTTGCGCGTCGAATTTTAACACATCACAACTCCCTCCTCCGAGCCCCGATTAAAGCGAATTTATAGTCCAAAGAAAGCTCTGTTAATGTACTTCAAAACCCGCAACATGACTTCTCCAGAATCTATTCAAAAATCGACAAAAATAGTTACAACAGATTCTGGTCGCGCACTGTTCACTACGCGCATCAAACTTCAAAATTCCGTTTCGGACAAACTGTAAGTCCAAATCAAGATCCGTAAAATCCCACAGCTCCACAACACCCTTAACTATCATTCTTCCAAAAGAAAAAATCAACTTAATGGCTCTAAAATCGGATTTTGCGGCTCAAAATTCATGTAATTCTGAATTTCAACCCTAAACCCAAAAACTATTTGGATAGGATGAACGAGAGGCATGAGCGTTTATCCAGCGTTGCAAATCGCAGATGAATCGGCACAGCGAGGTCTCCATGGCTCAAACACACCCTTTTTTCTCTTTCTTCTTTCTTTTCCCTTCTTTTCTTTCTTTCTCTCGTTTCCTTTCTGTTCCGTTTCTTTTCTTCCTTTTCCTGCGTTTTGTTAGCTCTCGGTAGCTACAGTGAACCAAGTGGTTCACTGTAGCACTGTAGAAATGTTGACTTTTGACTTCTTCTTTTTTAAGCCTAAAATTTTACACAAAGCCTCTCCTTCTGCGAGCTTGTTGAAGATGCGACAGTAGCAGTACGGGGATGGATCACTTGGGCACTTACAAACTTGTTAGTGAAGTGCATCTTCAGAACATCTTCTGGACTTCAAAATGCCTTTTCCCTTTTATGTACTTGCCATCTACTAGTAAAATGACATGAATAAATTTAATGCAGTTCTCTGTATAAAGGATCTTAGTTAAACAACAAAGAAGAGCACAAACAAAGCCTAATTCAGCCAGCAAAACCCTAGTCCAATTTTTGAAACCACAACCACAAAGTCCAGTCCAACTCCTACAATAACAAAAGCAAATAACCAGCAACCCATCACACCAAATGCTCGCAGCCGAACCAAACAATAGTGTCGATGACCATGGCACAATAGTATCCAGTATCAAATCCAAAAGGAAACTAACAATCAAAATAGGAAAAAACGAAGGGCAGGGAAAGATTGTACAAGAGCCTCTATACCATAATCCAATTCCTAGACGTTCAAAAAGGTCTGCACTAATCACTCTAAAGTTGATTGGATCGTAAAAATCCAAGGTGTTGAGTGGAAGCCAACTAAAAAAACTACCCAATCAATTCTAAAATTATTGTACGGATGTTGATTCGATCTTAAACTTTTTAATTTTACCAATTTAGTTCTGAACCTTTACGCGAAATTCCAATACAATCCTATTTTCGCCGAAAATTGTTGACTTGGCGATTTAATCATCGCTGGCTGTCTTACATGGCACATCGTCATGTTAGTGATTTTAAGTGAAAATAGGTTGAAAGGACTACATTATAATTATGGTGGCTAATAATCTAGAGGGGGTTGAATAGGTGATTTTAAGAAAACTTGACTTTCTTTTGTGGAATTATAAACATCAAGTTAAATATAACAGTAACTGATTGATATAAGCAGGATCAAGTAATATTGACTAGTGCCATACGCTTTTATTAGACAGTAATAGATATAAATAGAGAGATAGCACATGATGCACGCAAAGCTTTATAATGGTTCGACTTGGTGTAAGCCTACATCCATTTTTCTGAAGTAACAGCCTACTAGCTGGATTCTATTAGCAATTTTGAGTAGTTACAAGAGTATGCGCCACTTATACTCAAGCACTTCTTCCTGAAATTGGTACTACTTATACCTAAATAGATAGATATCACTATTTCACACCTAAACACCAACTATAACACTTGTACACTTTTCTAGAGATTACACTTTTTAGTACACTCAGAGAAATGTAAATATGTAAAGCTTTCTTTGTTAATGGATTTCTAGTCACTCTTTGACGCTTCTTAATTTTTTCTGCGTTTGTTGATTTTCTTTTACAATCCTTGACTTCCAATCTACTTGGACAATCTTCATGAGGATCAGTCTCCAAGGTATCCATTGGACAATTGTTGAGAAGATCAATTTAGTTGTTGAAATCAATCGGTCAGAATTTACGGAGATTTAGTTGCCCATACAATCAAATCTTTGAATTTCCATAAATAGAGTAGCTCGAACTATGGAAAGAAAATTGCTTCCTAGATGACTGTCAATTTATCAAGATATCATGCGTAATTAAGAGTTTCCACCTAGATTCGCAAGATTGATAGTCCATGTAAAATCTTTGTTTAGGAAGGTGAGTTTGCTAGCTGCCATAAATGTCTGAATACGAATAGTTATGGATCGCAATAACATGTTGTATAGATAAGATAGGCACTTTGCTTATATCAGCAGTTCTAGTTATATTTGGTTTCTCGGTAATATCGTGCTGCATCTCGAGACAATCTGAGTACAACAGAGGGGTAGATTTTGTTGTCCTGTTGACTTTAGTAATTCCAAGCTTCTTCACATTCTTCTAGCCTTGTTCACGCTTATAGGTTCATCCAGTCTTTACAAATCTTTTTGCTATATACACTAAGTTTTCTTAAATCGGATAGTAGCTGAAATAAAAACAGCATCTGCATTTATCAAGATCATACGGTATTCATGGATTATTATAAGAGGTTTCTCAACAAGAATTTCGCACAAATGTTTTAGACTAAATTGAAAAAATTGAAAATTTTAAAACTGAATTGGTATCCGTACAATAGGTATGGAGCTGATTGGACAATTTTCCTGAAGTCAACAAATCAACTAGAAGATCAATTGATCATGAAATCAAATTTCCAAGTCCAGAGATTCGGATATGCGTTGGAAACGATTAGCACCCGTATGTCGCTCTTTTGGTACCACATTCCTCGGTTGAGTTGTTATTATCATATCACATGATTTCCAAATTTCACATACATATATGTTTCCTCTGCAATTTGAAAACAGAAAATTCCATTGCCTACCCACCCTTAGATGAAAATCGATACATTAGGGGCAAACAACCCAAGGCTCCATGATGTCTTGTGTGATTTAGTGTCCTTTCCCAAAACATGCTATGCATATTTCAAATGTCAATAGTACATTTCAAAGCAAATTAACAGGGATGGGCCCCCCACCCCACCACTCTCCCTTTCAAACCCTAATCGCCAGCATCATTTTAGAGGGGGAGAGGGGGCCACTCTCTCCCTCCCCTCTCTCTCCTTTTCCTTCTGTCTTTCTTCCTTCTTTTTCCTTGATTTTTGTTTCTTTGCTATTGTCTTTCTTTTTCTCTCTCGTTTGTTTTGGGAGTTTGTGTATGTGAATAAATTACTATAGCTGATTTTGAGTGAACGTGGAGACATGTTCGGCCATTTGTCCAATCGTCACTTATCGAGGAGAATATTCGTGACGTGGCTTTACAATTTCTCTGAGATTAGGCAACTCTCCTCTTCCGATTTAAATTTAGGTCTAGATTTAAGGGGTTTTACTCTTCTAAACTAGATCTATTTTTAGATCTAGGAGTTTTTTTACAGTTATTTGATATGTATTTTTTCAACATATTGATGTTGGTGTTACTGCTTGGTGATAGTGATGAGGACGTCGAACATAGACGCACATCGCAAACTGTTGCATTTGGAGTGAAAGATTTCGGTATGTACTCATCACTGATTCTAGTGATTGGCCACCGAACGCTTATGGTTGCAGATATGTTCTTGAGGGAAAAAGAGTGTGCTAGCCACAGACTTGTTACGGGTCGATCGATCTAGCGTTTCCTTAATCTGTGCGGCCTTAGGAATTTCTTCCCAAGTCAACCTTTCCCATATTCACTCGCTCACAAGAAACTTGAGAGAGAGAGAAGTTCTGGATTTCTATTGATTGTAAGGAATGAGATGTACAAATGAGGGGAAGGAGACCCTTTTATATACAAGTACAGCCTCAACCGTATCCGTAGATCTCTCCTCGATTTAACGGTGGAGATTACATCTCCTCAACTACCATCTACCCGTATTTAAGACAGAAGACTCTAGATTATGGAACAATATAATATTGCCCGCCCTTGGGAATGTTCTAGAGGCTCTTGGAGAGGGTCGCCCATCCCTCTTGGATGATTCACGGTCTTTCGAGCGTAAGGAACCTCAGGACCGTGTCATTCTCCCACACCTAATTAGGCGATGCCCTTGTCGCGTCTTCGGCATGAAATTCGTCGATCTGTTTCTTGAATTGCCAAAGAGCTTCCTCGGGTTCCCAACTGGCTTCACTTTCCGGAAGACCTTTCCATCGGATCTGATATTCTCACTTCGGTGCACGATATCACTTTCATACGACTCGATCCGCCATGATGAAGTCGACGTCTCGATCATACAAGGTTTTCGCCCCAAGAGGTGCCCGTTGCGACTCTCCTCGATCTGGATCCTCCTAATCCTCATGGAACGACTTCAACATACTAATGTGGAACACCGGGTGTATCTTTAACTTCGCTAGGAGTTCTAGCTTGTATGCTGCCTTGCCAATCCGCTGTATCACCCAAAACGGCCCTTCATAGCGACAGATCAACGACTTATGCACATCTCAATATCTTAGGACCAAGTGTAACTTGGCTAACACTTGATCCCCGACTTGAAATTTCACGTGTCGTCGCTTTTTATCAGCCCATTTCTTCATCGTTTTGAAGCTTTGTGTAGGCACGTCCACGCTATGTCCATTTGCTCTTGTCATTCTTTAGAGAATTTATAGGTAAAAGGGCTATTTCCCTGATAGCCCATGGCAACTGTACTTGGTGTGCACGGTTGTTGTCCCGTCACGATCTCAAAGGGACTCCTTCCCATGGACTCGCTCCGCTGAAGGTTGTAAGAGAATTGAGCCAAGTCGATCAGCTTTGTCCAGTCCTTTTGAGTAGCACTCACATAGTGTCGAAGGTACACCTCCAGGAGTGCATTCACTCGTTCTATTTGGCCATCAGTCTGGGGGTGTAGGCTTGTCGAGAAATTGAGGTCTGACCTGAGCAACTTGAAGAGCTCGATCTAAAACTTCTCAGTGAACCGTGGGTCACGGTCGCTCACGATCATCTGCGGTGCGCCCCAATATTTGACAATGTGCTTCAAGAATAGCTTGGCCGCCTCCTCAGCCGGGCAATCCTTTGTAGCTGGTACGAATGTTGCCTATTTGGAGAACTGATCCACCACGACTATGAGAGTCTGGCACCCTTTGGACTTAGGCAGATTCACGATGAAGTCCATGGAGACACTTTCCCATGGACACTCCGAGACAGGAAGTTGCTCAAGTAACCTAGCCGACGACCTTTGCTCGAGCTTGTCTTCTTGGCACACCAGACAAGTCTTCATATAAGCTTCCACATCATCGCGTAGGTGCGGCCAGAAATACTGATCTTCCACGAGCGCCATAGTGCGGTGGATCCCTGGATGACCCGCCCACTTTGAATCGTGGCATTCTCATAGCACTTCCTTCCTTAGTTTCCCATACTGTGGCACATAGAGTCTCCGCCCTTTGTGTAGAGTAGATCACTCTCGCACCAAAATTGCCGCGTCTTGCCCTTTTGTGCATACTCAAGGAGGGCCTTTGCAGTTGAGTCATGTTGTAACCCTTCTTTGATACGCTCGTTCCAAAGGCATTCAGGTCGACTTACCATGGCCAAACCCATCTTTCGACTCAATGCATCGGCTACGGAGTTGGACTTCCCTGGCTTGTATTCCAGCACGTAGTCGAATTCTGCCAAGAAGCCCTACCAGCGAGCTTGCTTCAGACTCAACTTTTTTTGAGTTTGAAAGTAATTCGTGGCCACGTTGTCCGTCCGCATGACGAACCGCGATCCCAAGAGATAGTGTCTCCACGTACGAAGACAGTGTACCACAGCCGTCATCTCCTTTTCCTGGATCGTGTACCGTCGTTCGGTTTCATTCAGCTTCCTTAACTCGAACGCCACTGGGTGTCCATCATGCATAAGAACACCACCAATAGCAAAGTCGGAAGCATCGGTCTCTACCTCGTAGGACTTGGAGTAGTCAGGCAACACAAGCACTGGCTCCTTGGTCATAGCCCGTTTCAATCCATCGAACGCCTTCTAGCATCAATTCGTCCACTCCCACGGTTTGTTCTTCTTGAGCATATCCATGAGTGGCACGGTGAGGCTTGAGTAGCTTTGGATGAATCGCCGATAACAATTGGTGAGACCTAAGAATGACCGTAGCTCCGTCACCTTAGTCGGTGGCTCCCAATCAACAATAGCTTGGATCTTGGTCATATCCATTCGCACACGTCCACCCCTGACTATGTGCCCTAAGAATTGAACTTCTTTTTGCGCGAAGGCGCACTTCTCCCGTTTCACATATAGATCATTCTCCTGCAAGACTTGGAACACTTGCTTGAGATGCTCGATATGCTCCTCGAGTGTCCGACTGTATACTACAATATCGTCAAGGTAAACCACAACAAACCAATCAAGGAAAGGGTGGAGTACCTTATTCATGAGTGTACAAAATGTGGCCGGAGCATTTGTCAAGCCAAATAGCATGACGAGAAACTCATACAATCCGTACCGCGTCACACATGCGGTCTTTGGCTCGTCTCCATCCGTGATCCGTACTTGGTAGTAATCCGATCGAAGATCAAGCTTGGTGAACCATTGTGCTCCTCCAAGTTGATCGAACAAGTTGGCAATTAGTGGGATTGGGTACTTGTTCTTGATTGTGAGTTTGTTCAGCGCCCGATAATCAATGCACATCTAGAGTGATCCATCTTGCTTTTTCTGGAATAAGACCGGGGTGCCAAATAGAACCTTCAATGGACAAATGTATCCAGCATTAAGTAAATCTTTGAGTTGTCTCCGCAACTCTTCCAATTCTGGCGGTGCCATGCGATAAGGCGCCATGGCGGGTGGTCGAGCGTCAGGCACAAGCTCGATTCGGTGGTCCACCTTCCTCCTAGGTGGAAGTTTCTTCAGAAGCTCCGATGGCATCGCATCTTTGAATGAATTGAGGACTCGGGTTACCTTCGTTGGGACAACACTCCCTTCACTCTTCGGTTCCTCGATCTTTAGAGTGGCTAAGAAAGTAGCCTCCCCTTTCTTCGTCCCCTTGTTAAGCTGCATTGCCGATATGATTTTATAATTGTGACCCAAGTCGCGCTTGACTGGGACCACGCATTGGCAATGCGAATCCAATATACATAGGCAGTCGGTAAATGGAATAACGAGAGCATCTATTCTATCAAGAAATCATAAACCAATAACAAAATCATAATCATCGAGCAGGATTACCTCAATACTTTCTTTACTCTTCCATTTGCTCAGCCAAATTTCTACGTCCCTGGCTATTCCGCATGTTGGGACCTCCTTAGAGTTTACCGTCTTGAGTCTCCCGGCTCATTTCTCGACCCGAAGACTTAGTTTCTTCGTGGCTTCCTCCGATATAAAGAGATCGGATGCGCCAGTGTCCACGAGTGCACTAATCGTGGTCGTCTCGATCTTTACATCCGCAAACATGAACCCTTTAGGTTGGCCCGTCTTCTTGGACTTGATGGCACTTAGGATTTGCAATGACCCCAGTCGTGTGTCCTCCTTCTCTTCCTCTTGCGCTTTGACAAGCGCTGCGAGTTTGGCTCGCGTTGGACATTCACGAGCCATGTGCAGACCATTGCACAAGAAGCACTTGAAAGAGGGGCAGCCCTTTTTATGTTCTCTGCCGCTCGATTCTCCCCTCGCCTTAGCAGGAGCCGATGATGGCTTGTTTCCTATAGGATGCTGGAACTTAGGGCGATCTCCCCCACCATAGGCCTTATCCCTCGGTCGGGAGTCCGGCTTGTTTCTAGGAGTGGTCTTGTACTCCACGAGGCTCTCGGCCACAGACATGGCCGTCGAGAGGTTCCTTGCGTTGTGCCGCTTCAACTCTTGCTTCACCCAAGGCTTAAGACCACGAACGAATTGGTAGTAGGCCTCGGTGTCATTCATGGATGGAATTTGCAGCAACAACTCGAAGAACTTCCTCATGTACTCGCAAACTTCACTCCATTGTTTCAAGCATCGGAGCTCGTCTCGAGCCTCCTCTTCCGCATATGCGGGATAATGTTGTCGTCGAAATTCCTTGACGAACGTTTCCCACATAGTTATCGATTCACCACTCCGATCATCACTCCTACGACGCCACCATAAGGGTGCATTATCAATGAGATACATAGCCGCGGTACTAACCTTGAGCGCACCATTGACGATCCCTATCGCTGAGAAGTACTGCTCCATATACCACAAAAAGTTATCCACGTCTTTGGCCACCCGCGAGCCCTTGAACTCTTTAGGCTTTAGAGCGTCCACACGTGGATTGGCTTGCACGGTGACCACCCCGTTCACGCATGCTCCCTCCACTTCAGTGAGTTTCGCCTTAAGTTCGGCCATCTCCTCACGCATGGCTATTACCAAGGCTTCCAAGGCACCGCCCTGGTGTTGAAGTTCTTTGGTGGTGTTGGTTACGCCCAGCATCTCCCCTCGGAGTTCTTCTAAACCGAATTTGAGCTCTTGCACCTCGGCCTCAAGCTTTCTAGTTCCGATTTCGCCTCCTTCAATGCGTGTGGACATATCCTCAACCTCACCTTGGATGTTCATGAGGGCGATCTCCATCTTCGCCATGCGGGTCTCCACGTCCATCGGCACCTCCTTTGAACTCGATGCGACACGATCCTTCTTTGCCTTGGCAATTTGCCTCTCGGTGGCCTGTCCACGAACATCTTCCGCACCCTTGTCGGAGGAGATATTGGAACGTAGCTCCATGCCACCCTTGACCATCTTGCTCAAATACCACTTGTCACGGGTTGATTAATCTAGTGTTCCCTCAACTCGTGCGGTCTTAGGAATTTCTTCCCAAGTCAGCCTTTCCCACACTCACTCGCTCACAATGAACTTTAGAGAGAGAAGCTCTGGATTTCTATTGCTTGTAAAGAATGAGATGTACAAATGAAGGGGGCCCTTTATATACAAGTACAGCCTCAACCGTATCCGTAGATCTCTTCTCAATCTAACAATGGAGATTACATCTTCCCAACTACCATCTACCTGCATTTAATACAGAAGACTCTAGAATATGAAACAATTACAATATTGTCCGCCCTCAGGAATGTTCTAGAGGCTCCTAGAGAGGGTCGCCCATCCCTCTTGGATGATTCACGGTCCTTCAAGCGTAAGGAACCTTATGACTGTGTCACTGTGCTTTATTATTTACTTGTTGGCATTTGCTTTGTTTTGCATTTTTTGGGGATTTGCTGAAAGCCTTATATGTATTTCTCGAGAATTATTCTGATAAATGAATGGAAACTTTCTTTCGGAAAAAAAAAAAACAAGGATGAATCTAGTCCAGTTAATCAGTCTTACCTCGTGTATAAATATGAAAACTACGCTCATATATGAATCAAGCAAATGGGGACGAATCCAATCCCAATCCCGACATCATGTGATTCAATCAGCTTGCACCTTCACAATCACGCTCAATTTCACAAGAACGAACATTCAACATTCAATAATAATGCACAACTACAATTTTCAATCGGCATGTAATTTTCAATCAGTGTGCAAATTTCATCGACATGCAACCACGTTTTAACGTGCCATGTCCCATTAGCGGGCGATTCCACTCATGAAGCAATTCGACGGCGAAATTGAATTGCCGTGTAAATTGCATAATAATGTGCAAACAAATGACATGACTTACTAGGTATTTGTACTATTGACATGACTCGCAAGTACTCCAATTTTTGAAAAATGCAAAAAGAATGACACAAAACACGAATTCACAAGACACGTGACTTCAAATCGTAAATGCAAAATTCTAAAAAAAAAACTATGGAGTTGATTTTATTTAACCAAATGGAAAATTTTTTGTTATAATAATTACAAATACTTAGTGAAATAATCCCATGCGAGGGGCCTCGGTCACAGACCAACGTCCTTCAAGGTCACCTCTCCAGACCATTTCGACCCAACACCAACATCCTCAATACATGGATTATGGGTACGGCTAATTGAACAGGGGTTTATCTAAATAAGCGCAAACGATTCTCTAAAATAGTTTCGGCTGAATAATGACCTATTCTTTCATCAGTATCTAATTTCTAAATCAACAGAGAACGCTATATCTTTTCAAAAAAATGCATTTACATATTATGTCGACGAATTGAATTGAGAGACTTAGGGCTTACCTCGCACTCGAAGGAAAAAATAATAAAGACAAAGTTACTTTGGGGGAAATCAGCAAATGAGAGTTCTATATATAGGGCAAAAATGAAAGCAATTGGGATTGCTTGCCAAGGCCCCCCAAATGCTCGAAAAGGGTTGAATTTTGCTTTAAAACGGCAAAAACAAAAATGGCTTCGAGGGATTCAAACTCGCTAGAATGTGTAGGTCTGGCCCAATCCTGCTCGCAATGGGCACGTGCGCAAATGGTACTGGGTCAAGACCACGCCCATGTGGGCCAACGTTGGGCCTCGCATGGCCTAGTGAGCACTAGGAGGCCTGGGCTCCCCGTGGCACTGAATCAGTTGGGTGATCTCTGACCCCTTTTCTCTTCTCCGACGTCGAGCCTAAGTGATACGCTCAGGCTCAGGCTGGAGGTACGCTCAGGCTCGAGGTTGGAGAAGGGAAAAGGGGTCAAGCGGAGGAGAGAGAGAGAGAGAGAGAGGGCGAGAGTTTATTTTTCTGATAGATAGGCTTGCAAGCAACACTTGTTGCTTATTAAGTAGGTTTGTGCAACAGTGACGTGACATCATAATTATATGTAATATTTTATTCTGTGCTCGTCACATAGCATTTATCTGAATTTATTTTATTTTATCTTTACATAATTTGATTAATCTTTGATCGCGCATTTCTCCCTCATGAGATATCCGATTGACTCGATTCTTGCATTTATGGAAAGCTCAAGACTCGAACTTTCTAAAGAAAGTGTCAAGAACATGGAATCCCATGTATCGAGCCGAACGAATGGTCAAAGATGAAAAAAGTGATGATCTCTCGAGAAAACTTTGATCCAAGTGGCTCTTGAGGCTTTGAAAAGTTTGCAACCGGATTTACGTGACTTCATGACTTGGTCTGCAAAAAATCACAATTTTTTCCGACTCCATTGAGATTGACTACTTCGATTAAAAGTTGTGAAATTCAACGACCCATATGTCTGATTTGGGTAAATTGGGCATCATTATAAAGCTCTTGCGTGGCAGGACCTAATTGTACCCTTCTATCATAATTTAAACAAGGTTGAGTTTTGGTCAAGATCTACTCAAATCTCTGTGAAGAATTAAGTATCTACAGGGATTTTTCTAGGCAATAGTTTGAGTGCAATGTTCATTGCGGCAAGCTAACGTCTTTGGGCCATGATGGTGCGCTAGATGCTAGAGGGTCACTATTGGTTCTGACAAAACAATGGCCATCGTTAGAGATAATTTTCAATGGCCAAAAAAGAAAGATATTATGCGGCACATTGAGCGATGCAAAATTTGCTCCATTGGAGGGGATAAAAAAAAGCCGGTCAAAACACTTGTCTATTCTCGTCGCTACCTATTCCGCAAGCGCTTGGGAAAGATGTGAGCATGGACCTTGTAGTGGGTTCTACAAAATCTTAATACAACAAAAATCTGGCCATGGTTGTAGTTTCTAGAATGACACATTTTATACCGTTAGAGATACATTTAGAAGATTATGTATATCTCTTTTGATTCCATATATCTCTCAAGATTGTGCATTATCTTCCTTGTTTGTGCATATCCTTTGTTGATCCTGATTGATTGTAATCGATGATGTAACATCCCGTTACTTTATATAATCATCCCTTAAAACATATAAAGAAGCTAATTTACTCTTTGTTATTGAATATACATAAATTAGCCAATTCTCTTTTCTACTTTATTCTTATCTTTATATTGGAGCAATAAGTCTTGAGCTTGAATCTTTCGAGTCTCTTATTTGCCTCCCTATCATGTATATCCACGTCGTAGTGTGAGGGCAAAGATCATCCCTACATGTGAGGGGGAGTACTAGAGTATTTAAATATTAAACAATGCATTCACCTAACAGTTTAAGTTTTAGTCTCATAAAATCTCACGTGTACTTTGGATGACATAATTATTACTATCGATGATTGTACCGGCATTACAAAACTTCAACATCTTAATCAACATGTTGAAATAAAAGATCTCGGCAACTTAGCTATTTTCTAGACTTAGAGGTTACTTTTGATTCCTCTGGCTATTATCCTTTTCAAGCAAAATATACCACTAATCTTTTTTCTCAAGCTAAAACTCCCATCAAGACTAATGCCAAATTTGATGACAAAGATGAGACAGCTCTTCTGAATCCTACATTCTACTGGCAACTGTTGGTAATCTTGTATATTTTGCTAGTACTCATACTAACATCACCTATGCTATTGACATTGTTGATCAGTTCATGACCATGCCACGTACGACTTACTTTGTTATTGTTGTTCGAAAATTTCGATACGTTAATGGTACCTTATTTCAGGGTCTTCACTTTTCTACTCATTCTATCTTAGAGTTGATGGCTTATTCAGATACTGACTAGGCTAGTGATACTCTTGATTGTCGCTCCACTACAGGCTTCTACTTCTTTCCAGGTTACTTACTTATCTCACAGCATAGTAAGAAAAAGATTGTCATCGCTCAATTTAGCAAAGAAGCATAATATTGTGCTCTTGCTGATATGTCATTTGAATTACTGTGGTTGCAATAAAAATTTTAAAAGACGTGGTTGCCTGTTATAATGGTGGAACAATCATATATTACGATTTTTTCCATGAGCACACCAAGCATATTGAAATAGACTTTTATATCATACACTATCACATGTTTCATGACATTGTTCGGCTCTTCTCCACTTCATCCATTGATCAGATTTCTTTGCTAAGACAATCCACCCAAGCGTTTTCAATATTTTTTCTCCAAACTCCAATTGACTTCTTCTAAGTCATTGAGTTTGAGAGGATGCTAATGATATATTTAGAATATTCTATATATCTCCCATAATTCGACTTATCTCTTGATTGTTCATTAGCTTCCTTGATTGATCCTAATTTATTGTAATTGGTGTTAGAGTATCCCATTACTTTAGATAGTTATCATGTAATTCCTGTACTCTCTAATAATGAATATACAGATATTGCATAATTCTCTTTTCCGCTTTGTCCTTATTTTATACCATCTAGTAAGACCCTTGACGTGTCACATGTTGTTGAACTTTTCTTTTTGAGAAATTGATTGCATTGCAAGGACAATCGCTTTTGGTCCTGATGCTCATGAGTCACTTTTACTGGACGTCATGGTGAAAAATGGGGACTCAACTCCAGTGCTTGCCATTCACAGTGACTAGTGGACAAACTGAGACTGTTAATAGAAATTTGGGGAGTGTATTAAGAAGCTTTAATGGAAAAGATGTTGAACAATGTGTTCTATTCTTGGCCCAAGCTGAGTTTGCCTTTAACAATTTGCGAGTCAAACAGCTGGAAATCATCCATTTGAAGTTGTACATCCTTTAAATCTTTTGGATCTTACACCGCTATCTACTAAGCATCAATTTAATGGAGATGTTGAAGAAAGGGTTAAGGAAATCAAGCAGTTACACCAGGAAGTAAGGTAGAGAGTTTTTTTCTTTTTTCTTTTAAAGCCTATTCGTGGAGTGCAAGAACCTTCAGGCCAGATGTCCTCATTCAACATTGCCCCCAAGAAGCCAACTAAGTTGCGGATTGGATTGCAAAGCCCATCAAATAGGGACTCTCTTTTCTAATTGGCTTACCAAGCCTCCCCAATCCCTTTGAGATATGTTATGTTTTGAATCTTGTTCTCTTGTCTTTTAGAACTCTAGTGGATAAATGAATAAATTTTGTCTTATACCCAAAAAAAAAAAAAAAAGGTAGAGAGTTTTAAAGAAAACTGACAAGTATCGCCATCCAGCAATCAATTTGAAGAACCGATCTTGCCTGGATTCATTTGAAGAAAGAAAGATCCCGCTTGATCGCAGTAATCTGCTCAAGCCGATGGTCCTTTTCAAGTTTCGGAGCGCATTAATGGTAAGGCCTACAAAATTGAACTTCCTACGGAGAAAGGTATTTCTGTTACTTTCAATATTGCTGGTTTATCACTATATCACGAAGACCAAGAACTTAGCCTCAAGGACGAGTATTCATGAACCGAGGGAGATTGACATTGAGAATATTTCGGATCTTTATTTGAAAACTTCAAGATTATATCTTTTTATTTTAATAACAGGGATGTGATTTACATCTTCTTAATTTGTAAGTTGGTTTTTGAATTTCTATAGGATTCCTCTTACCACGATTAGGATCCTGATTATATTATTGCCTCTTGAATTTCTTAAGTTAGGTTGTCTTTTCCTTTCTTAGGTGTTACTAAGAGGGACCTTACCACTCCTAGTTATGACTTATGAGTGTGCCTTGGGTTCTCCATTGTAATGCACCGTTGAGTTATTGAATCAAAATTTTCCTTAGGAATTTTCCCTTTTGATGGATTCCTAAGACTCATGAGTGGTCAAAATTCTAAAGAGAGTGGTGTCCACTATCTTGGAGTCATCATAAACCGGTCCCCAACCCATTCTTCATTTCGAAATAAAATCCTAAATCCGCCTCACTGAAACTGCTAGTACCAGTTGGGCACTCGCACCCACCGTAACACCTTTTCAGTAAACAAAATATCTAGTAGTAACTAGTAGATACATGCCAAAAATTTACAAAATGCACTCATTTAATTGAAATTCACACACTAGATCCGCCACAGTTTAACATCAACAATAACGAAGATATCAAATTAACATCCTAAAATGAGAGCCAAACTCAAGATAATGGTTGTTACTAGAAATGTTAAATTAAAATGAATTTTGTTTTGGGTTTCTGAATAATTAATTGAGGGCTGCTATGCTAACAGCACTGTTATTCCCTGAGTAACGGTGCCTTTCATTGCCACGAAGTGCCATTGATATGCAACTGGCAATGGGGACCTACATTGGACACTATTTGTTTCTTCCAAAAACGTAACGAGACCAATAAGAAGGAAATGCAATTACTGCATGCGAACTTTTTTTTAGCTTGAAAAGGCTACTAAAATGTAAAACTCAATTCCTTTGCACTGTAGCCATCAAAACATTTTAACCTATTATAGATATAATGAAAGTCAAATTAGCAACCACATGTGTATTCTTACCCAATTTAATGAGATTTAAATAATTACCCAGCACGTTAAAATTTGTACATTACAATAAGTCTCTTTATGGAAATTGTTGAACTAAAACACAATACATATTGGTTCACGCTTTTTCCACTCCCTCTGTTACTAATCCACTCCCTTTTACAATACTTTGTCTATTTTATCCTTTGTGGGTCCCACGTTTTTTAATCACTACTTTTATTTTGTTTTTCAGTCTTTGAGGGTCCTACTTCTCACTAACTATGCACAACATTAAAAAAAAAAAATCACTTTCTCTCTTCTTCAATCCTCTGGCCCTCTCTCGTATCACTTTCTTAGCTCTCTCTCACGTATTGATTTGTCTTCTGGGTTTTGAGAAAAAGCCTCCATAAAGCTTCTCCTTCGATCAAATTTCAAAACTTATTTAGCTTGAGTTTGTTCTCTCTCCTTTTTTATTGTTAAAACGGTTACCTTCTTCAAGGCACTACAATTGGCCTCTCTTTGAAGGGGAGTCAGCGATTTTCAACTCTCGAAATTTTACCATTTTCTTGTGCGCTCTAAGTCTATGGATTCCCTATGACAGTGAAAGATAGAGGGAATGATCGATTTTCAGCACTCGCAGCTAGGGTTGATGCGTTCGTGTCAATACTGAATTGGAGGCTGTGGACCAAGTGCAAGAGGTCGGTAACGGTGACATAGGGGCCAGGCGCGACTACAACCGCCATCCCGACAAGGCCGGTGCCCAAGCCAAGCTTGAGGATGCTAAGCCGCCGATGGTGGGGGTGACATAGGTCAACGAGGATAGAGGAGAGGGGGCTCGCTACGGGGTCAAAATGGTGGGAGTCAAGGAGGTGGAAGATAGTGGTAGTGGCTGACTAGAAGCTAGAAGGAGAGTTCTTGAAAAAGAAGCTGGCGAATGGCCACGATGGCATTGATTGATTGGAGGTGGTGATGCTCTAGTTATTCGATGCGGCAGAATTGTCTTCCTCTTCGCCTTCGTGATTGTGGTTGTTTAACATCGTTATTCCTCTTGCCTTGAGAATAGCCAAAACAAGGGCCTTTGCTTTGCATAAAGTTAACAAAAGGAGTGGGACCCGCGGGGAAAGAAAATGAAGAAATCAAATAAAGGAATGGACCACATACCAAGGAAAAGTATCTTTTGGATACTAAAAATGTAGGACTCACAAATGATCAAATGGTCAAAATACTGTGAAAAGGAGTGGATTAGTGATAGAGAGAGAGTGGAAAAAGTGGAACCCTATATATTTATTTAGTGCAGTTATTTTGAATTGAAATTTGGCTGACATGGTAAAAATAGTGGAGTTGTAAACACCCCCCTCCCAAAAAAAAAAAAGGCAGCGAGGCAAAAAATTTAAGCAAACATACTTTTAACTTTAAATACATTTCACTTTTTGGCTAGTCACAAGATGATCATGATTTCGATTTTCAAGTTAAGATGGAATGCTATGGCTCAAGCTGAACTTATCGGTGATTTAAGTTGTGTAAATATGGTGTTACTATTACTTAAAGAAATAGCCTTGAGTAACATAAGAAAAATGATAGCAGAAAACTTTAAAGTAAATAATTTTGTTATTTTAAGGATTTGGACTTCTATTAATTTTAAGTCTAGTAGGACATTACAATTAACAAATTTGAGGAGCGAATAGAAATTCTACTTGATCTTTTTTCTTGATTAAGTGTGCCATCTTTTTCATTTCGTCTTATTTAGAGTTATTAGAATTAGATCTCATCAAAGTGATTTTCTCGTTCATTGTCCATGTGGAGATGACATATTCTCTCTATCTTTCTCTTTGAAGCTTGACTTAAGGATGACAGAGGATGAATAAGCAAAGAGAAATGGATAAAGCAAGTTGTCGATTTTCTTTTGCAACATGTGCGGTGATGAATGCACCGTCAGTTGCCTCCCAATTACAGCTCCGCTAGCTTCTCATTTCCCCATTATGAAAGTCAAATTAGCAATCACACATGTATTTTTACCCAATTTAATGAGATTTCAAAGAATTCCCCAGCACTTGACAATTTGTACAATACAATAAGTCTCTTTATGGCAATTGTTGAACTAAAACACTATACATATTTATTTAGTGTAGCTATTTTGATTGAATAAGCAAAGAGAATAATGTGCAAAGATTCTCTCTCTATCTTTCTCTTTGAGGCTTGCCTTAAGGATGACGGCGAATGAATAAGCAAAGAGAAACGGGTCAAGCAAGTTGTCCGGTTTCCCTTGCAATATGTGTAGTGGTGAATGCACCGTCAGTTGCCTCCCAATTAGGGAAAAGCTTAGATGACGGCCTGACCAAAGATGACGGTCAGACGGTCATCTAATGGCCACAAGTTTAATTTTGAGGAAACTGGTGACTTCCTCCACCAGTTTCCTCAATTAAAAACACGTTCCTTGTTTTTTTTTTTTTTTTGTGTGAGACTTTTATAAATCTTTATTGCAAGCGCTTGTCCACATAATTTTTTTTTTTGGCCGGAGAATAATATCCAATATTTTAAAGTTGCAATTAAGTTCTTCATATATTTATTATTGTTTGAATATTATCAGTTTAATTTGTTTCTTATTGTTTGAACATTATCACTTTGATTTGTTTCTTCATATATCAACGGGTTTCAAAAAAAAAAAAAGTACGCTGGTGATACTGGTGATAGTCTGAGCGCTTGCAATAAAGATTTATAGAAGTCTAAAAAAAAACAAAACAAGGAACATGTTTTTAATTGAGGAAACCGGTGGAGGAAGTCACCAGTTTCCTCAAAATCAAACTTGTGGCCATTAGATGACTGTCTGACCGTCATCTTTGGTCAGTGGTCATCTAAGCAAAGTCCCTCCCAATTACAGCTTCGTTAGCTTCTCATTTCCCTAATTAATTCCATTCACTAAATTGAATAAGGACTACACGTAAGATAAGGGCATTTTAGTAATTAACATACATCGTGTTCTGCTATCGGAGTCTTCAACCGTAAATTCCCTCCCCAAACTCGTCCCTCTACCAAAACCCGTTTATATTCTTTCATTCCACTTATATCCTCCCAATTTAGGGTCTGGGCCGTGCAGGAACCTAGTTGTATCCTCCCCTCTTTCATCCCTAACATAGACTTGGAGAATGGCGCTAGACCAAACTCGTGGGAGTCGCAAAAATTTCATGCAAAAGGAATGTGCACCAAGACATAGGGACCACGCACGAAGTTCTAGCATACAAAAAGGAAATTGCTGAAGAAGCAACCAATAACCAAGCAAAATCAGAGAGGATTTAATCCATTTTTTGCCCTCTTAAAAAGAAGCAGACAAAAAAGCCTCATTCTGGACCTAGATAAGTCCTAAAACTGTCTCGGCCTGTTAGAGTATACCTCCTAACTTTAGGATTGTTAGAGCTAGAGAGGAGGGTAGTCCCTCCTTGGTCGGGACGAAGAAGGTAGACCTTGGAACGCGGAAGCAACCAATAACCAAGCAAAATCAGAGAGGATTTAATCCATTTTTTGCCCTCTTAAAAAGAAGCAGACAAAAAAGCCTCATTCTGGACCTAGATAAGTCCTAAAACTGTCTCGGCCTGTTAGAGTATACCTCCTAACTTTAGGGTTGTTAGAGCTAGAGAGGAGGGTAGTCCCTCCTTGGTCGGGACGAAGAAGCTAGATCTTGGAACGTGGAAGCAACCAATAACCAAGCAAAATCAGAGAGGATTTAATCCATTTTTTGCCCTCTTAAAAAGCAGCAGACAAAACAGCCTCGTTTTCTTACAGCAAGCACGAGGGTTTTGTTCCGGGAGAGACGCTTGGAAAGTTGCATTTGTGGAGGCAGGAAGTGCAAAACAGTGCGACGAAACAAAGCCACTTTCTAGGGTTCAACGAGGTATGCGCGCGACACACTTGGATACAGTTGCATGAATCAAGAGGCACGTCCTCGGTTCTCCGAAGCAACAGAGCACAAGAAAATTTAAGACATCATGTTCTCCAATAGAAAGGAAAAAACATCTGCCTAGTGCTTGGTGAAAAGGATTAGATTGCCATGCTTTTTGATCAATTAAGAAAAAGATACTATACCCCCAACTCATTAAACTTGTCCTAGTGGAGACGCAAACCTCTATATGGGACATGTGAGAAGTTGGTGTTGAAATTTTGCTTTGAGGTCCAGCGTGGCCAAAAAAAGAAAGAAAAAGAAAGTTAAATAAGGCAAGAAAATAGTAGCAACTATGTTGGGAAAATAACATCTCACCTTGATCAATATTAAAAGAATTTGTTGCATGGTCTATTAATCACGTGAACTAACTCTCTGTTTATTTTACGAAAATGAATAGTTTGGAAACATTTTTCAAAAAGCAGTCGCTTGCATTGCATGAAATAATTAGTCATTAGACAACATTTTCATTATCGATTACAATTTATATCTAAATATTTTCTTGGACGATAAAAGTATTTTTCATTCATTCATTCATTTTTGTAAGCGATACAAAAATTAGTTTTAGGAAAATGAGTACCAAATCATTATTTTTCATGAAACAAAACGAGGCCTAAGTATCATATGAATCACTATGTGAGTCTCATCATAAGCTGACATAATTAGCTGCCCGGATGGTTCTATTCTACATATTCTGTAGATCATATGATATACTTATTCCGGTAATATAGAAACAACCCGAATTTTCTCACTGACTTTGATTGCACGATCTATTCAAATATCACTGGCTAACATTTTGAAGCAAACATTGACCTACTAAGAAATCACAACAAAATCAATTCAGTAAACAACATGGAAGCCACACTTAACGGTATGCTAATTACACATGTTAATCTGAACCAGGCGATTATCTGGAACCATTCGATCTTCCCGGTTCAATGGTGCCGCACTTCGATTCAACAGTCGCTAACTCCTGAGTGCAACCGGTCTAGGGACATCGACGAAGAAATCTCAGGCTTATTCAACTAGCTCGACAGCCTGGAAACCCTTCTCCATGGAGGCCTTCACTGCATCCATCACCAGCTGAGTCTTTCTACTTATGTTTGCCCACTCTCTATCTGGCTTCAAACCCTCCCCTTTGATTTTCCCAACCGACTTTGCGAATTCGTTCACCATGAGGACCTCCTGAGGAACCTCTGATCCGACACGGTGCTCCTTTGGCACGGGGGCCCACCGCCCCGGCTCCAGCTGGGCGAAATCCGACTCGGAAACCAAGCTGAAAGACCCGTAACTTTCTTGGAACGGGGTGACGAGGTCGTCGACCCGGAGAGCCCCTTTGGTCCCAAGGACGGTGAGGTTGAACGTCATGTAAGACAAGAAGGAGCAATGAAAAGTTGCAACTTTGCCATCTTCCCAGGATAGCGAAGCTCCTGTGGATAGAATCACTCCTGAATCGTTGTAGACGGGCTTGTGCATGGCCACCACTGTTTTGGGGAGCTCATAGTCAACTGCCCAGAGGATTGACCTGATGCAATACCATCCGATGTCTCCTAGGGCTCCAAGAGCATCCAAGTCCGGTTTAACCCTAATGTCATTCTTTAGAAAGTCTGGGCCGGCATTATAGGCAAGCACACTGTGTATCTGTTCAAAATTGAGAGGAAAAAAAAATTTACTCGTATGAAGACCATTCGAATAATTTTGTTTTAGGGACATCGATCGAACATGGTTACGTATGTATATTTACATCATTAACAGGAGCAAGATATGCAAATTGGTATTGGTTTTCTTGCTCGATGGGAGCCCGAAATTTTAGAAAGAGGACATTGGATGTTAGACAAATCAAGAGTTAAACCGAGTTAATCCAAGTATTTACAACTTAAATTGATAAAAGAGACGTATCAACAAACATTTTGTGTAAAATACCATTATGAATGGTGAAACATAAATTTATTCTCAAGAATCACGTCTCTATCCATCCAAATCAATCATCACATATCAAGTGTCATGCATGTTGTTGTTTTATTTTAATTAAATGAAACTCGAAACTTGTTAATTAGTTTGGGTAGATAAGGGTATCGTAATTATTTCAGTTCTCCAAAAAACCCTTCCCATGGGACAAAATGTCATTTCTAGAGCAAGAAGATTCCCAATCATATAAATTCAGTTAACATTATTAAAAAGACAAAATAATTTCTGTTAACTCACAAAATTTCCGTAAATTTGTTTCAGAGACATGGTTCTTTTGTTTATCGTTCTTTTTATTGTCGATAATGACTTGCATGTTGAGTCCAAAAATTAGTTTACAACATAAGAGATCATAGCGGATTCTCTTGATTATAGAAAAGGTTCTAGCAATATAATATTCCAGAAAAAAAGTGCTGGAATTATGAATTCGCATCCAAGTCAAAGATTGACATTTAGCATTGATTTCCCTGGCAAAAACAACAAAATTAGCACACACCCACTATTTAATCATGTGGATTGAACCAAGATTTTAATAAGTTTAGTGGAAATTAATCAATTTACATGACAAAATCACCCACGCATCAATAAGATCGTAATTAGAAACCCCCAAGTTTGTATAAGCATCCAAACAGTGATGATTAGACTTAGGTTGTCCCGTCAAGCGCAGTGCTTCTCTCTCCAAGAACCAATAATTAGCCGGTTTCGTTATGAACAGTAAGTCCAAAACGATCATAATAAAGGGAAAAATCGAAACTTAAATCAAGAAATAAAAAAGCCTCAACAAAGACAAAAGTGGACGTCGCTAACAAAGTAAACATCATACATGTCATATGTATTTTCCCCAGAAAATTATTGTATGTGCAATATCCACCATGCATGACCCATGAGTGTGTGTTCAAGCATGCGTTTAAACAGTGAAGACACGTACCATCTTGAGTTGACCGAAACTCCTCTCATCCTTGAGCGCCTCCTTCATCCGCTCCGTCCGCCGGTGGTGCACCCAGATCGTTCCGTCCATGAACTGCACGCCGCTCGATTCACAGGCCTCGAGGATTCGGTCGAGCTCCGCCACGTCCAGTGCGACCGGCTTCTCCAACAGCACGTGCTTCTTCTTCTTGGCGGCTGCCACTGCCCACTTCACGTGCAGGGTGGTCGGCAGGGGAATATAGACGGCGTCGATGTCGGGGTCGTCGAGGACCGCCCCGTACTCGCCATAGATCTTGACCGTCGAGGGGAGACTGTTGTCGGCCGCGAACTTCCGGGCCTTTTCGATTGAGCGGCTGGCGACGGCGCAGAGAGCGGTATTCCACGACAGCGCGATGGCTCGGGAAAACTGGCGAGCTATGTTGGCGCAGCCAAGAATGCCGAAACGCACTGCCGTTTGAGCCATGTTTTGCTGCGGGGGAAGTTGGAAGGGGAGAGCCGTCGGTACTTATATGGTTAGTTAACTGACAATATGATAATCGATAATGGCATCATATTATTTAATAAAGAAGAGTGAGCTTTGTGATGTACGTCACACATATTACAACAAAATAATTCTAGGGTCTAAGGAATTTGCATTTAAATCATAAAAAAAAATGTGGCAGGACTGCATTGACCTAATTTACCTTTTCTTCAATTCATGGGCCAACAAAATCGAGATAAAAACTACATAACAAACAGCAAGTGAGCTAAGATGGGACGTGGATGTTCTTTACTTATAGTTCACAAAATCATGCAACATAGGCAGCGTACAAAAAATCAACTCTTGCATCGGTTACTATTGGACACTGATAAACTTTGATTCAGACTTAAAAAAAAAAAAAAATGCAAGCGTGCAACTTGAAAATTCGATATAGATAATTGAATATAATAGCCAAAGCAATCATACCGTTGGACTAAAGCAATAAACTTGCAGCGAGAAAAAAAATCAAGAACCAGAATGCAGAGTCTAACAATGGGATAATTATCCAAAAAGTCTTAAACCTATTGCGCGGCGGCTAAGTTAATCTTAAACCTTTTAATTGTGTCAATTTAGTCCTAAACCTTTTGACATTTTGCTAATGTAGTCTTTTCGATTAATTTTGACAAAAAATCACTAACATGGCGATCCAGTCAGTGCCGACCGTGCTAGCGTCGGCCGTCTTATGTGGCATGATCGATGCTGAAGTGAATAATCTTTATACTTAAAAAAATTCTGAATTTTTTCTTTTTTTCTTTTTTTTCCTTTCTCGGTTTCCTTTTTTCCCTATTTCTATTTGCCAGTTGTTGGACCTCGGCAATGGCCGGCGAGGCCCCTCACCATTTGCCTTGTCGAATCTGGCAAAGACGACACTCGCCAACCTCACTTGGGCGAGGGCATCTCGGCCCTCCTTGGCAAGCCGACAACCGATAGAGGGAAATAGGGAAAAAAAAAAAGGAAAGAAAAAAAAATTGAAACAATGATCACTTAAGTTCCAACTTCGATTTGGGTCATTGAAAATTTGACATGGCCATTTTTATTAATTTCTTTGATCGACATGGCTCGCTGGCGTGCCCAGTTAGCATGTGTAGCCTAAAACGACTTTGTCTACGTCTTTTGCCCCAAAATATAATCCCTAAATCGCAACTTTCCCAAATTGAAAATCCTAAATCGACCACAACCCCAAATCGAAACCCTATTCGACTTGCCCCCAATGCAGATGGAGGAGGGATTGGGTTTGGAGGCGGTGTTGGAGGAGGAGGATTGGCGGTGGGATTTGGCCTCGAGCTCGTGCTTCTATTTCGACATCCAGATCAAAGACAAACATGCAAACAGATCACTCTTGGTGAAACAGAAATCAAATTCTTCATGAGGATTTCGAATGAGATCCAACAAACTTTGAAATTTTCGGTGATAGAATAGAGCTAAACAGAGCACTCTTGGTGCTTGTCCAGAGATGAAGCCAGCGAAGACAGCTTGCAATGAATGACGACGAACAACAACAAACAATGACGAGCAATGTTAGTGGCAGCCGGAATTGAAATCTATGAACGACCTCCAACCGCGATTCCAGCTCTTCAAAGCTTTTGGTCAAAAAAGGGGGAAAATAGAGCTTGACAAATCACAACTATGGACACAGCTGAGAACAGCAACGACGACGATCTCATGGTGGCTAAAGTACGAGGCAATTTTAATCAGTGAAGAGGAATGCAGTGCTTGGCATGGTGGGTGGTGGCTCCATGGGCGGCGGTGGAGAGGATGGTGGAGTAGAAGAAGACGAAGAAGGTAGCGGAGAGAGAGAGAGTAAGAGCGAACAATGTTCGTTTTATCTGTCCACGTGGACTGATTTTTAAAACGAAAATGCCACCTCAAATAAAACTTTAATCATAAATGCCATCTAAGTTTTGATCGAAATTTCTTGCCAAAGGCACTTAAGTGATTTTTTTTTCAATTTGGCACTTAAGTGAGTCATCGAGAACTTTTGGTACTAAAATAAGTATCGTACGAAACTTTTGACACTTCTAATGTTCTCCTGTACCCGTACGTGAGTTGAGCTAGTGTGCCGAAGAGAGAGAGAAAAGTGAACTGAAACTTCTCACACGCAAAGAGATAGAGAGAGTTTATATTGTCAGTGCGTGACAAGGAGAGAGAAAGTCACTAATGCTATATGAAAAGGGAAAAATAAGCAACAAAATTTGTAGCAACGACAGAGCGAGTGCGAGGTGCGAGGGAATTGCGAGTGTTGGCGATTCTTCTGCGAGATATGTTTGACAGGGATTCGCAGAGTTGCAGATGAGTTCAGTCTCAAATGCGTCATTATCTTGGTCTTAGGTCTCAACCGAGTTCAGCTCCTAATTTTGCCCCAAATTGCCTTGGTCCGAATTAGGATTTAGAGAAGAGAAGAAATTGCTTGATTTGCCTGAATTAGGATTTAAATTTGAGGTAAACTTATTGAATTATGCTGACTCAAAGCGTTGACGAGCCATGTCACTCCAGTAAAAATGATAAAATATTGCCACGTTCAGGTAAAAATCATTGCTTTTGTTGATAGAGGCAAATGAATCTGGCCACGAGGAAGTGCAAAGTTTAGTGACACAAACTCATTGACAACCCTTTCCGGTCGCTATATTCGTATTTAAATTTGGAGCATTAAAATTTGATGGTTCCACGGACATTCTAACATCGCTTTAATTCTGGGTGGGAAATTTAAGATCCATTAGCTGAATTCATCTCAGAAATGTCTTCTCTTTCCATACAGAGAGAGAGAGAGAGAGAGTTTTAGAAGTCAACCTTCACATAGAAACTTAATTTAAATACGTGGATGAGTTACAGCAGAGTAATAGCTGGCTTTAACGAATGATAACACTCCGAGCAGACAAGCACATGCATGAGTTAGTTGGGGAGAAATACCTTAAATCGATCCGACTTCTGGTAGCTCAATTCACGTGCATCGTCGGATGAGATAGGCTCCATTGGAGATTCATCATTTCAACGGTATATAATAATTGGGCTCACATGAACCGAGCACGTGCAATAAATGCTTGATGGTAGGGTCCAACACAAGCTTAAAAAGTCAACTTTCAGATGGACTTATGGTCCCCGTGGAGCCGAGTTTGCGGTATAAAAAGCCATGTACCAAGGATCTTGTCGCTCTTTGCTTCATAAAAAAACCTTAAAAACTGGCGAAGTTGCACTCCATTTGGTTTCATGTTATCTTCAGAGACTTAGAAAAATTATTATTATTATTATTATTTGGCAAATGGAAAATGTCCCCCTCAAACCCAACGCTTGCATGCAGTCTGTTTGAGTTCTCGGATCGGTCCATTCTGAATTTCTCCAATGCACTATTTCTTATGGACAAAGTACTAGGTCACATTTCCTGCTACGCAACGCAAGCAAACTATAAGGTGCCTGGTTTTGGTCAATCGATTCCTGAAACATTTTTTTTTGTTCTAAAAAAATACAATTAAGTTGGGAAAATGATACCACAAGCGTAAAAACTTTCATACAGCGTTTACTTGACTTGCTATGATTTTTCAATCGATCACTCGAGTGTCTTAAATTTTTTAAAATGTTCTCCACAAGTGTCATACTACGTTGGATTTTCAGTACTTGAGGTGAACTTTTTTAAAAATTATAACACTCAAGTAAATGTTTTTTAGAAGTCATATCACTTGAGTGATCAGGAAAAAAAAAGTTATAACCTCAAGTGAGCATTGTGCGAAAGTTATGGCACTTGCGGTGTTCATATCCCTCCTATTAACTTTCTTGGAAACGGATTTCTAAATCTTACACTTGAGAAAACGCAAAAAACTCTATTCAGATATATTCAAATAAATGTATAAACATGCCCAAAATTTATAAACTTGAATCACTGATCGCAAAGGTACATCACACAATTGAACGTACCTTAATAGCCACAGATTAAATACCCTTTGCAATCCTGAGAGAGAGATAGCGGAAGAGTGTTCTTCGTTCTTTGTCGCATACGTTATTTTTCGGAAGAGAAGTTTGTAATAATGCCATAGTACAGAAAACGACGATCGCTCTCTCTTGTATATATCAAATCAGGATAAAGACGCATCTTTTTTTCTTGCCTTGTCGATAGTCTATGATAGCCTTTGATATTGATTGATTGCCAATTACCTTCAAGTAACTGCCTTTATTGGTTATCTAAGAAAGGCAACATTGGATAGACTAATTCCCAACATGGGCGGAAATCAATTAAGTCTATCACTTTTGGTGGTCATTTATGCTTGATGCGTTACATTTATATGTAAAGCAAGTTTTCAAAATTTGATCAATCGAAATGTATCGAGCATTCTGATTACTAAGGTTTGAATTTTAGAGTAAACATTTCCTTCAAATAGTAAAAAAAAAAAAAGTAAGGCTGAAGATCATGCTTAATGTAAATCGAGCCTATAAAAGAGTGATCGTTCCTTGAAAAACATAATCATTTGAATATGGACAAGTATAGTGTACTCTAGATATCTATATATGTATATATATATATATATAATGATGATAAATGCGAATAAAAAAAGGGCACTCTTTTTCCACTCTTCCATTTAAGAAATGGTATTTTCAGAAAAATTCCATAGGGCATCTCAGGCATGTGAGTTGGAGATCAATTGTTCGTTGACTCGTTAATTTAGATTTCGTAATTGTGATGGAATAATTCCAAAATGCTAGATTGGTGTCTTCTTATCTGCCACTGACAACTTGCGTTTTAGTGCAAAAATGATCAAACAAAAATTTATTAAAAACGTGTTCCATGCCTTTGTTAGGAGTGTTGACCTTCGGCAAAACAGCTAACACTCCGGATTTTCACGTTTCCATTCTTATTTAAATGAGATTCTGCTAATTAGGCGCAGTCACAAAGGACAAACTTGATATCGGTATTAGCAATTTTAGTCACTTCGGGAGTAAGTTTGTCCATCCTCTACGCGATGAATGAGGGAGCGATTACTTATTTCATTCAACGACAAAACTAATTGATGGCCATCATTCCATCTTTCGTAAGAAATTTATATGATTTAACTATTAATATTCAATTATAATCAAACAAATTTTCATTTCTACTTTCTTTTTATTCATTTGAGTTTTTTATGTAGCATCTCGTTAATGTCTTTTGTGGGCTAGGTTTCTCATGTTAGCTGCCTCTTTTTTATAGGCCTCTTAGAGATTATTGGACATGCTATCAAGTCGAGTATTATGTATTTGTCCTGAATTTGCTCCGGGACATGTTCTTTTTGCATTCCTTTTCCCTCTAAAATTGCAAATTTCAGATGTTTAAGTTGTCAATGATGGGGTTTTCTCGAACATAAAATTAGGATTGGATCGGACTAGCACTGTGCAGTCCGGTGCTCAATCCCAAAAATTGGGAATAGGCATTGTGTGGTTCGGTTCTAGGGTTGGGGTGTTGAACCGGACCGACCTTTGACTGAACTCATTTTAATTTTGTTTGTTATTTTTTTCCTCAAATGATTAGAATTTGGCGCAATTTATAGATGAATAAGGAACGGAATTTTATAAATTTTAGTAATGTTTTACAATTCATACTCAAGGTGCTCGCCCTCGTTTGGCACCGATTCTCCTAAATCTTTAACTCACGCAACGTTGGGAAAATCCAATTTGATTATAATCTATCAATGAAATCCTATTTTATTCCAAAGTCACCACTAGCTTATTGGGATAAATTAGGAGCTAAGTGGAACACAAGAGTTCATTCCACTTCCTACAAACCAGAAAATTTATATTTGGGGGCTTGCTTACACCAATCATCCAAATTAGTGCCATTTCGACACCTAAACTCGTTTTGATTAATTTCTAAGCGATTTATGTAGTCTTTTTGTCAAGTTATGAATCCTTATGTTTTTTCCACTATGTATCCATGCATGGTTGATTGGATTTTGATTCTAGAGTGTGCTCTATTCATCAATACAAGCTAAAAGAAGCAAAAGTATTGAATGAAGAATAATTGATGCATCATATATAGAGAGAAAAAAACGACGACAAAATGAAAGTGCATGAAAGTAAATTCAATCGAGTCAGGCAAAGAATATTACATGACTTTATTCCAAGCCCTAAGACATGATCCTCATGAGCTTGTTCAACCCGAGACTAATTGGGCAAAGAATATTACATGACCTTAGTTTAAGCCTCAAGACATGATCCCCATGAGCTTGTTTCTTAGAATATAAATCTAAGCCTACTCTAAATTGTAAGAGAATTTTATTAAAAGAAATTGACTAATTTGAATTTAAGACAAGAGTACGTATTACAATATAAGTTCTAGCGATTCAAGAGTAATTACATAATTTACATGCATCTCACACAATCACATTGGGCTTAAACCAAGTAAATCCATCATCCTCATGGTAAAGGAACATCACAAAAACAAGAATAAGGAATGGGCTCAACACATCAACTAATACTTACGACCAAATTCAGACTAAGGTCTTAATCCCCTGATATTGCCGGCTTTTGTAATATGTCCTAACCCAGTCTAATGTGATTCAATTTTAATGATCCATTCACGGTTTTAAAGCATAGGGTGTCTATTAATTCCCTAGCTGACAACCTTTTGAGATAAAGCCCACATTTTCCTAGAAATAAAGATTAAGCCCAATTAGTCAGACTTAACCCCGCACCTAAACTAGTTGTTTATAAGCCCATTTTGACCTATCAAACCAACCCATAAAATTATGAAATTTATACAGTTGGAAATTCCTTGAAGTTCTCTAAGGCTGCGTTTGGAAAGCATTTTGGGAAAAGTCTTTTGTGACAATGCAAATAACTTTGGATTAAAGGGGTTTTTCGAAATGCAAATAGTGTTTGGTAAAATCACACTTTGAATACAACTTTAATTAAATGGTGTTTGGGAAAATTACAATTTGCAAAACCTTTTTGGGAAGATTTTTTTTTTTTAAGTTAAAACCTGCCATCGGCGAGCGGGCGCCAGCCTCGCGTAAGATCGCCCAACCCAGGCAACTGATGCGACCCAAGCCGCCTTGCTTGAGGTTGCGTGACCCTAGGCGATGGTCAAACCCAAGCAGCGTCACTTGGGTCGCGCGACCCCCCTGCAATGGTCATTGACCTCCCACGACGGTCGCCAACCACGCCGGCCCACATCGGCTACGTTCTTCTCTAGCTTTAGGATTTCTCATTTAAGCAAAAGGGCAAAGTTGGAATTTGGATGAAATTGTGAAGGCAAAAAAGGAAGAAAAAAAATCCACTTACCCCCCCCCCTTTGAGCATGCCGAGAATGCTCAAATGCCCAAGGCAGCCTCCAACCTGCCTTGGGCATTCAGCATTGGGAGCCCTTGGCATTTCGCCAAGGTGAGTCAAATTTTTTTTCCAAACACCCAATATTTTTCCTAAGTAGCTTTGGACACTTAAAGCTACTTAGGAAAGCTGCTCCCAAATGTAGCCTAAAACTCTCTAGTTTATCCTTTCTTAATATTTTTACGTTTAGGGCCTCTAATCCTAAGATTTCTAAAACTTGTCAGTCAGGCCTCCTAAACCGATTTTACATATTTCAACATAGATCATAGGGGGCTTAGCCTAGGCAAATGATGTCTAATTTTGGCCCATAATATGTCACATTAAATCACTGCATGTCCACCTCACATCATTAGTTGATAATTTTCCTTAATTTGGCCATCAACTAAGTAAGACCCCTCTAATTACTAGAGTGTGCTCGCTGGACTCCGACGTCAGAAAGTTCCTGATGAACATTTCATCAACCATCCAGTGTTCTAGACCTGTAAACCGACTCAATGGACTCCAAATCAAGCTCAATCCATTCAATCCAGCACTACTGAGCATACATCAACGACACCAGTGACATTAAGCAAACGAGATTAAATGACATGATTAATCGGCATATAATCATCATTTTAGCCTAGTATAATATGTCATCACACAGGAAAACTCTCAGCAAATCGTCAAAGGAGCTCAACATCACCAAGTTGTGCATCAAGAAGACTTGCGCTTCCTCCAGGAGCTGAAATAATTTTCAAATAACGGCAAGAGAGCAACGAAGATCAGAGACACTGAGATGGAGACAACCGTTGTTAGGGGGAGCGGCGGTGAGGGGGTGTGAGGACGGTGGTGGTGATAGAGCCATGGAGGGGAGGAGTTAGAGTGGAGGTCTGAGGTCTTTTGGGAGAAAACTTGTGAACGGCAGCCCAATGGGCTCGCTCAAGCCTGTCCATTGTCCGAGTTCCAAGGGACGACACTCCACAGCTCACTAGTGAGATCTGCCTCAAATGTTTTTTTTTTTTTTGGGTAAGGAGATCTGCCTCAAATGTTAATAAGGCAGAACTAGGGGTGCGCATGGTTCCCGGGTAAAACCGGGAATCGGGAATCGGACCATCGGTTCCAGGTTCTAATGTGCCATGGTCTGATTTCTGGTTCCATTTTTTGAGGAACCATCGGTCCCGGTTCGGTTCCCGATTCTTATAGGAACCGGAACCGGATTGCTAAAACGTAAAAACCCTAGATACTCTTCTGAGTTTTTCACTCTTCTCATTTCTCATCTCAACGACTTCTTCTCATTTGCTTCGCAAGTCGTGGCCTCGCCTCCTCCTCGCCTCCTCGACATCGCTTGCCTCCTCGTCTCCTCGACCTCGAGTCCTTGACCTCGGCTCCTCAACTCCTTGCTCTAGTGAGTCATCGTGTCCCGACCTCGTCTCCCCGTTCCTCACAAACTAGTAAGTCCTCCATCGCTCTGTTTCCTCAAGCCTCTTGCACGAATCTTACTTGGGCGAGGCTGTTCGGTGTGGATAGTGGTAGACTGGTAGTTGGTTTTTATGGGTCTGTTGTTAATTCGCGGATTTCGTCACCACGAAGCTATTATGATTGTGTGACCGTCTCTCGTTTGATTCACCATGGGTATCATGCTTTCTTGCCTCAGATCCATTCATTACCGAATGTTGCTTGCGTTAAATCTCAGAATCACTTTAGTTAGTTTGGTCACTTTCTCTTCTTATGTACGAAAAGATGGAGACATAACATCAACTGGGTTTGGTTCAATGATCTGAATATGATATTATGGATTGTTTGTGATAACTTGGAACGAATTGATATTTAGATTTGCATATAGGATCATTTCTCCCAAACGCACACCATTTGTTCGATAAAATGCCAAAGCCAATTTCCTGGTAGACCGTCTTCGATTTTGGTTGATTTCGAGTTTACATCAACATATAGGATAATAAAGTTTCATTGAATGTTGACGTAATATCATCTTCTTGTCTTTTTTTTGGGGTCAAAATGAAATCTAAATGCTCCTTTGTTCTACACTTCAAGTGTGCTTTCATCCAATTTGTCCATTTGAGTCTAACAATTACCCTGGAGGCAATTGGCTGAAATTCTTATTTTACTTGATTTTGTGAATCAGAAAAGTCCTTCTCTGTGATGTTGGACACCAACGATAATACGTCTTCATGGAACTTTGAGAAGCATGATAAACATACACCAAAACTACAGTTGGGAGAATGGGAACTTGTCCAACCTTTTTGAGAACCATACAAGTAAGGATGTAGATGTCCATGCATGATCTGATATGGTTCACCTTCTAGTCCGTCAAATAAAATGGATTGCCATTTGGTTGCTTTACTGATGGGTCGAGTTAAAGATGCTAGATCCTTGGTAGTGGGAGTATACAACTTATTTATGATTGAATTTGTGCAGGAACACTAGCTTCTTATCTAATTTTCGACGATTACCAGGTTATTCCTTTATTAGATAAAATGGATATGTGATGACTGATGAGACCACTGCTCTTTTGCATTTTAGGTGGAGATTGTGATGGGACTTGAGGAGGAATTTGGGATTAGTGAGGAGGAAGAAAGTGCTCAAAGTATCACAATTGTACAGAAAGCTACGGACATGATCGAAAAGCTAATTGAGAAAAAGTGAGGAAGATGGAGTTCTTTGTGAGCATTTCTTAGTTTATGCATATCCCACTGCCCATTGGAAGTGGAACTTTGAATTTAGTTTTTGATGTACTACTACTTGCATCTTATTTCAAGAGTCATTGTGCCCTATTTTGTTCTGTTATTAATTATGTGATGAGCTTGCTGAATACATGCAACTCCATATTTGAGGGAAGTCACTATTGCTAACTCCATTATGCAACACGTAGCTTAGTTGTTGCATTTACAATTTAATGGATTGTTGCATGACAAATGGAAACTTTCGTTTTTGTTGTTGCATTTACGTTCGTTTTTGCTTAACTAAAAATGAAAAAAAAAAAAAAGAACTTGTAAGAACCTGAAACCAACCCTGGAACCTGTGAGAGGGTAGGTTTTAGGTTCTAGATTTTGATGGGTAGGTTCTAGGTTCCAGAAAATGAGAAACCCTGTAAAAACGGGCTGGTTCCAGGTTCCAAGTTCCAGGTTTCAGGTTCCAACTGGAACCTATGAGGAACCTGGAACTGCTCACCTCTAGGCAGAACAACAAAAACCAACCCTGACAAAAGAGAAACTATAATGACAGGTGAATAAATCTCAGTGTCAATTACTAATAATAGAAATTCGCCTTCTGCACCCAGGCATGACATAAGGTTCACATACGTAACAAAAAACCACATTGGTATTCACCACTTCATACTTTCTTAAATTGAATTGAGTATTAATTTGATGGATTAAAGATCAAGCTTGGTCATCGAAAAATTTAAAAAACAAACTGGTCAAATAATGTTTAGTATTTGAATTTTTGTTCCCAAAACTCTCCTTTGCATGGGAAATGAATTCATGGGCATCATCATAATTCGACCCTTGACACAAAATATTAATAGTTATATCCTCGCCTTTGTATTTCTTATCACATTTTCTCACATTGAGCAATTAGAAGCATCGCGATTTTAGGGTCATTGATCCTACATCAAGAACAAGTGTCGACGAGAATGTCAAAGCAGTCGAATCTGTCGACTTAGCCAACAGGCTATACAAATCTCGAGATTCGGCCAATGGTGAAGCACAGGGACGCTCATGCGGCCAAGAATGGCATGGGGACATTAAGACGTGTCATAAATCACTTTCTTTCCATTCCATGGCGATAATTTGGATTATATTTAAAAGGGCCAAAATCTTTGAATTCTATTTTATCCTTTAGTAATGTTACGTTTTTCACTATTTCTGACTCGTTCGCTTGTTGCCTAGTAACTAAAAAAGAGGACTTCATTCGACATTGACGAGAAATAAGTTGTTCAAGGTTAAGATTTGTCATAAATAGACGGTATCCATGCCCATTTTTGACGAATGGGTACTTGGGATACTTGAAACACGGGTTGAAGAGCCAATCTAAATCGAGCCTCATGAATTTATGAACTCAGTAATTTTCTCTGCACCGGAGCTCGCGGCCTTTTCTGAAGTAGTTAGAGTATACTTTCGGAGTAGACTGATTGAACTGGATGATATACTTTTCGAATCAAGAACATAACTATCGATTCTGCTAAAAAAAAAGAAAAAAAAAATCAACTTGGAAACCTACCCGAGTCGTTTTGGAGACGGCTCAAAATAGAGCTACCAGGCCTATTCTTGCCTAGTCAGGTTGAATTGGACATGATGCACACCCCGAAAGTATGCATATGTTATTTGATTGTTATGCATCAACTTCAAGATTTTCTTAGTCAGATTGCAGTCCAAGTATATCGGGTAAACTTTCTATGATGAAAAGCGGCAGAGGTCGTTTTAAGCATGGGTAGGATGATGCTCACCTGAGTGTCATTCATGTGTCAAATCCCTATAGATCGTTTTAATCTATTTCGAAAATTTCAAATGTACATCTCTATAGGATTGAGTAACCTGACTGGTTCAACCTGAGAATTTGTGATATCCCGAAATTTAGACCTTATGGATTAATCGACGGACGATTATCGATTCAAATTAGAAAAAGTGTACAATCGGATTTTCTGACTTTTTCACACTGTCAAGGCAATAAATTAGAATTCAATGGATGTTATATCATGAATTCAAATTCGATGAAAAGTTTTGGACGCTCCGTTTTTTATAATTCAAAGTTTATTGGTAAACCCTAAATTTTCACAGAAGAGTCGGTAAGCCGAAAATTAAGGAACGAAGAGACGTTTCGGATGAACCAACGGGCCTACTTTCTATTATTTTCGGATTTCAAGAAAGCTTATAAGGGGAAATGACTATTTTGCCCCCGAAAGCCTATTTTAGGCCCAATTAAAGAGCCCATTGGATTTTTGACCTATTAGGCCCATCAAATTCAAGCCCAAGCCCACGTGAATAGTGTCAAGCCCACGTGAATAGTGCCAAATGAATAGTGCTGAGGGTGGAAATTACCCTTTTGCCCTTCTTGAAAGTGAGATATTTTGAAGATTGCTTTATGGACTTAAGACAAAACTAATTAATGCTTTTGTCTTGCAATCTTCAGTCCCCCCCCCCTCTTGGCCGAATTCCATCCCCCCTTGCCCCTCTCTCTTTGTCTTTTCCTTCTTAGTCCAATTATGGATAAAGTTGTCTTGAATGACAAAAAGCCAAGGTGAGATATTTTGAAATTTGCATTGATGAGGGAGATGTTATCTTGAAAAGTTGTAAGACAACTCTCACTCTCTCTCTCTTTTACTCTTCACTCATTTGCATCTTGTTCTCTCTCCCTTTCCCTTCTTTTCCTTGCCATTCGGCCACCACCACCACCACCACCACCACCACTTCACTGCCGCCCATCTTGCCGTCCAAGTTGCCGCCGTGAGGCTAGTCGTCGTCGCCGTCACCAAGCTTGAGCCGCTCGTTGCCGTCCATCGCCGTGAGCCGCACCAAGCTAGTCGCCTAACTTTGCCGCTGGCCACCTAGCCGAGCCAAGCCGCCGTCGCCCCTCAAGCCGTGCCGCCATCGTCACCATAGTAACCGTCGCCGTTAAACAATGAGTTAACTCCCTAATCCTTGATTAGGTTATTGATTGCACTTAGGGTTAGTTTAAGGTACAAATTAGACTTTTAACTATGGTTAAATGAGTAACTATTGTTAGTTAATTAAATCATAGTTTGGTTAGTTAACCATGGTTGGGTTAAATTTTCTATATATGTTTGGTAAGTTTTTAAGATGAAAATTGCCTTGGAAAAATAAGAGTAATATACTTTGTAAGTTTATAGTTGAAAAGAATGCATTTGACATGAAAATGAGAATTGTTATGGTGCTGTATTGAAATGCTGTGTGTTATGCTTTGGAACCAATTATTGGACTTGAAAGGCGAGGCATGTGAATTTTGGCATGAAAAGCACGTCTGTGTGACCACGTGTGATTTTTATTATGGAAATGGCAATATATTTGATGTGTGAGCACGATCATGGCATGAGTACGGAATATGTGGCATTGACTAGCAAAATGAAAAAAATTAGATTGGCATGCATGATTGAGGTGCTTGTGTGATCACAAAAGTGTACAGACCCCAAATGGTGATTGAAGATGATGCCCGTATGATCGAAGTCTTAGCAGGGCAGGATCAGGTTCCAGCAAGGCTAGGACGGTGAAGATCTATTCAATGCCTGACAGGGTCGGATGACGGATTGCGGTAGAGGCCGGACCGATTCTCCTTTGGGAATGTCGTCTGCCTATGGCGAGGGGACGTTGCCGCTCATGATGGTTTTGGGGCGATGCCCGGTCATGCCGGAAGTACCTTGCGTGGAGAAATCTATATGTCTTGGTAGTGCCTTGCGCAGACTGATCCGTGTGTCTTGGTAGATGCCTTGCACAGTCTGATTTGTGGGTCTTGGTGGGAGTCTTGCGTGAACTAATCCGTGAGTCTTGATATAAAATTGGATTACGCCTGGATGCATTGTGCATGAAAGATAGTGCTGCGTGTTCTGATTGCCTTGGTTAATGCATTATTTTTAAAGTGCTGCTATAACTGATAACATGCAGGGCGTGTGCGTGTGCTAAAGCAAGGTAAGAATGACTGTGAATTGTCTATTGATTGGTGAAAGTCATCGAACCTGATATAGATTATTTAGAACGAGAGTCGCTCGCTATTGATCTGCCATCGACGTCGAGTTGCATGTTTAGAGTATGCTCTGAGTAAATTGGCACCCTGCGCGAGGCTTAGGTTGTTACCTTACTGAAATTTTTATTTCATTAGTTGTTGTTAACCATTTTTCAGACCGTTAGGATGAATACGAGGATAGTGCATTTCGGGGTCCCTATGGATCAGAGCTTCGAAATTAAGATACATCGGATCCCTGATAAGGACTACTTCTTCGAGTTTCATATCACGACCGTCTAGGTCAATGAGAGGATAATGCATTTGGTCCCCCATCAGTTCAAGGCGTGGTTCTTGCGCCATGGAGATGTCCTTATTGGCCTGCTGAGGGGTTTTGACGGTTCTAGCGGAGGTGGACTTGGGGAAGCAGCGTGGGATTCTGCGTCCATGGAGATCCCTGATGGCGCTATCGAGGATCCGGAGTCTGATACAGATGATGATCCGGAGGAGTACCTCAACTAGGCCGGACTTGGAAGGGCCGACCTCTTTTTGTTAACCCTATAGTGTAGCGAAGATAAGTTAACCTGACCCCCGGTCTTTTTTTATGGTCTTGTAGGAGGTGGCCCAAAAGTAAAGGCTTATAAATATAGACTTCATAGAGTTAACATGTTCATAAATAAAAAGGCGTGTTTTTGTAATGCTGTTTGTTATGCTGTTTTTCCTTCTATCCCTACTGTCGGGTGTTGTTATTCGTTTCTGCATGCGCAATTCAAAAGATAAAATGAATGAGTTATCGACGCGTCCTGAGATGTCACATTTATTGACCCAAAGGATAAGTGTATCCGGATGGTCGTGTGCCTGAGGGCTTGGGGCGTGACAGAACCTGTCCGAACCAGCCTTACCTAGTCGGTTTAATGCCAGTTCACAAAGGGACTGATCCGCTTTCCTATTCCAAAAATAGGGGACTCGCCTTGACCGATTTAGTTGAAGTTTTGCACCTTAAACCGTCCGGTTCTACTGTTGACATCTAAATTTTGATCAATGCATTTAGAACTTAATTGCATAAAAATTAGGGACTGATCCCGGCCACTAAACAAAATAAATTAATTATTTTCATATAGTTTATAGTTAATTTCAAACATTCATTGCATCTTAATTGAATCGGCAGTGGTGCACAGACCTAAATTAATCATATGGACTTGGCCAGCACTTAAGATAAAATTCAGCCAAGGCAGGGAGGAAGCATGACTGAAATTTAGGTAGCAAGAGGGGCCAAGTTGGGCTCAATTCAATGCAATTTAAACCTTTAGGGACATAATTGAAAAGGTAATATAATTCCGAGTCAATTTTGCAAATAATTAAAAGTTGAAGCCCTTGACTTGACCTAATTTCCACTATATATAGACGTCTAGGCTTCACAATTCTAGATTGGCAACATAATTTTTGGCCTAATTTCATAAATAATCCTAAACTTTAGGTTTAGTCTCAATTCTGCTTGGAACTTTTTTTTTGTCTAAGAAAAACTCCAAACTTTTGGCATAATCCCAAATTTGTCCCAAAATTTTTTTTTTGTCTCAGAAAAAATCCCAAATTTTAGATTTGGTTCCAAATCTACCCCAATTTTTTTTTTGTTTAAAAGAAAAATCACCAATTTTTACTCTAGTCTAAAATCTGCCCATATTAACCACTTGTCCAAAAATTGCCATTAGTCATTTCTAATTTTCATATCATAGAATGGTTTCATTTTGGAGATGTTTTTAAATGTCACATTGTTAATGTGATGTAAAAATGTCACTTCAAGTTGAACTAGACCGCGGGGTAGATTTGAGAATAGATTGAATATTTATTGTTTTTTTTTATAGAAAAAATAAACTTTGGGGCAGATTTGTAATTGAACCTAAAGTTTGGGGGTTTTTTTGGGGAATTTGACCCATAATTTTCAAAATACTCAGAGTAAAACATACTAGTGAGAAAAAGGGAGTGGGAGAGTCTACGACCATCGTCCCTCACAGCCGCTCCCTGCTACCGCCGGCCACCTCCTTTGTCGCGGGTACTGCTCTGCCATTGACCATCAGCCTCCACTCTAGTCGACTGCCAATACTACTGCCATCGCCGAACCGAGAACCACCAAACGCAGACTCGCGGCCAGCCATCAATGACGACCCTGCTCCTCCAATCCTAAGGGACAACGTCCCCAGTTTCTAGCACCAGCTTCGACACTAGATGCAGTCGCACCTTTAGCCGCTCCATCCCGAGACGATCCCCACTACACTCAGACCAACGACGACAGCCCTGTCCACGCCATCGTGCCAAACCCTTCTGTGTATCCAGCTGCGGCGATGACGAGGCTGCTGATTAGCGAACTCCCCGACACGAGTGTGAATCGACGAAGCCGAGTAGTTGCTCCTAACCGTGACCAGCCCGGACGACGACGTCCCTCCTCGGTGTTCTACCCCACCATGATCCGAGCCGAGCTTCTTTGCTCTGTTTTGCAGGACTTCCTTGGGTCGCCGAACCACCGCGGACCGTCGAGCAGCCAGCCAAAAACCGAGCCTCACCAACCAACATCTATACCGAGTCGAGCACCATCCTACCAACCAAGAACCGACACCGGGGCATCACACCCAAAGCCATAGTTGAGCCAATTCGCAAGTCGTCCGGTGAATCCAAATTTGGGAACAAATCTTCGAGTTAAGTAAATTCTCATCCGATTTGAGTTTTAGATTAATTTCATAATTCAAATGAAATCTTATCTAACGTGCATATTTTGAGATCTTAGGGATAATCCAAATTAGATTAATTTCCTAATTTTAAAACATGTGATTTGGCTAATCCGATCTCAAATCCCAAGACACGATTCCTGGCCGCGGAAAATTGGCCAATCCTATCAATAATCCCTTGGATATGATCGTTGATTTTATTCTGTAACCAAATTTGAAGGAGTGGGAATATTCAATGCTTATCTTTTGCAGTGGATGAATATTTGTATTGCAGATGCTATCCTTTATTCGATTCGATTCAATTCGATTTATTGCCCGTTTTGATTTGATTGTTTATTTTTATTCCTCTCTTCCTGACTATTTATTTAATATTTTGATTATTAAGAATTAAATAATGGTTGAGCACCCGCATAATCTTCACATGTTATTGTCTAATGTAAAATTAATCTAAGCTGCCTCCTTAAATATTTTCAAATAAATGAATAAAGCTGAGTCTAGCGAGAGGCTGAGACTCGGTTGAGAGGACAACAGCAAAGAATAGACAGCTTTATACGAACCGAAGGAGCCTCGTTTCAATGCTGGCTTCCTCATTGCAGCAGTCGCTTGCTGCAGCAAAGAATAGACAGCTTTTATGTTTCCTTGACTTGTTTTTAGCGTAACTAACCCAAGGGAAAATTATAACTAGCTCCATTTGGGTGACTTTTTATTTTTTGGACGAATATTTGGGTGACTTTACTTTTTCTTTTGCTAACTTTTACAACATTATGCTTTTGAATTTTATTAATGTGTACAATTGTACGTGATTTTTTCGTAATTTTTTGAAACATAAACATTTTTTCTTGTTTTCAAGAAAAAATTCTAAGTATAAACTATAAAAAGAAAACTTTTATCATAAACTATATAGGTTACAATGGTCGATCGCTAAAAAATCAAACTAGGCAACAAACAATTAGGAGATAACGACCCTCGCTAGCCTCCTTTGATCCATTGTTGTCAATTTGTGTATTCTTTTCAAAAATATTTTAACACTTTGTGCTTCCTATTTGATTGGGTGGAATGCCGCGTAATGCTTGAGCATATAAATAGTGCTCTACCTTTACCCACCCTTGAAACCCAGCTTAATACATTTTCTTTCGTATAGATTTTTAGAGAATTATGGATCTTGAACCGTGAATGGCTCTTATATATGTTTTTTTTTAGAGCTTAACACATTTTCCTACAATTTCTTTTTTGAAAATCCTTTTCTGGCTCTCATATATGTTTTTTTTTTAATTGTCTTCTGAGTAAATGAACGGAAACATTTTCTTGACATACTAGAGGAAGCAGAAAATAATCTCCACGAGATCATCGACTTTATAAAGGAGCATGAGGTTTTGGTGCTGACTAGGGTAAATGAAGCTAAGGTTTTCACAGCGACACCTTCGACAATTTGCAGTCTTCTCGAATATCCTCCTTTTCATATACATCTCTTCGCCTCCGGCAACGGTTCAATTCCTTCTGCATCGCGCAGACAGATTGGGGCAATAACCGATTTAAAGTGGACAAAATTACAAATTTTCTGAAAATAATTTTATTATGGGCTCTCAATCTTATTATTATTAGTTGATCAATGGTAACGGCAGCCCAAAACGATCTCACAAGATTAAATTGCCTGAAGTATAGGTGTTGACTTCACTAAATCAAGTGAAGGCGTTCATATTGTTAATGTCGACATATTTTGTTAATCGCAGTCACATGGGTCGCGTGGAAATTGGGAATGGCCAGCAAATCAAGAGTAGTATGCGTCGTTGTCGGAATAGGCCAGTTCACACTTGATGAGGCCAATTTAATTTTCCGCTTCCTAGCGTAGTTATTTATTTTTATTTTTTAAGCAAATCGCTCTTATTCTATCGTCTTTTTGCTTCTTTTTTTCTCTTTATTTTTTTAGCTTGAAGAATTCCTCTACTCATAGTTGTTATTGGACTTTATCAACTTAATGACTTATTTTATTCTCGATTGTATCTTTTTTTTTTCGGGTTAATACAATGAAAAACTCTAAACTGATACACTTGTGACAAATTTACCCAAAACTTGCACACCTGTGACAAATTTATCTCAAATTAATTTTTTTATCATGAAAAATCTCAAACTGGTACAAATGTGACTACTTTACCCCAAACTAATATTTTGACCACGAAATATTCGAGGATAGAAATTCACGCGAGGCCACACAATTGGCGATGGGAATCGCACAGAGAAAAGTTTGAGAGAGAGAGAGAGAGAGAGAGAGAGCAGTGTTTGGGAAAGCAAACCACAAGTCCAGTCACTGCTCTCTCACTCTTGCGAGCAGGGTTGGGAAAGTGAAATAGCTGGATTGCCAAGGAAAGAAAGGAAACAAAGAAATGTCAGAGGAGAAAAAACATAGAGTAGTCATAGTCAAAGCCAAGAAAACAAAAGCACAGGCAAAAGAACAAAAGAAAAGAAAGGGACTTGCGGTTTGCGTTGAGTAGCCATCACTTTCCCAACACCTCTCTCTCTCTCTCTCTCTCTCTCCCAGCCAGTATGATTTCCATCGCCAATTGTGTGGCGCCAGGTGGATTTCTATTATGGAAGTTCAAAGCTTTTGTAGAGGGAGTTTGTTTTTTTGTCAGACTAGAGGGAGTTAAGTCGGGGATTAAAGTCATGCATTTCATAGACAATGGGAAAAGCAAAAGGATGCATCGAATGATTGATATATTTAGATACATCGAAATAGTGAACAAACTTCAAGATTGCCTCATATAAACTCCTTGTCTTAGTAACTCTGACAAAATCAGCCAATTAGATATCATAAAAATCAACAATGTTACATGTTTTTAAGAACAAAATAAACGTAGACCTCTTCGGTCATATATACTCACAAAATTGCCATGAGTATACGGTTATTAAACAACAGAATTGAGCCAAGCACAACCCCCGAAAGCTCCCACACCAATTCAAATCAACAATAACGTGAGTATTACAATTTCTTTTCTAAAAATCTTTTTTTTATATGTCGATCTGGAGTGACTGACTGTTGTTGGATAGAGCTGTGTTGATGTTGAACTTTTTGTCTTTTTATCAGTCGTTTCGCTTTCCAAGGCTTTTGAGAGATTAGTGATCGATCCCAACTCCTAACAAAAAATAATAGTTTATAAGCATATTGATTTTAGGAGCATTTCAATTAAAACCATTGGACCAATGGCAGATGGGCTCAAGTAAATGGCTCAGAGCATAATTAAGTTAATTGAATTGAGCCCGCGGTGATGAAAATTTGGCTAAACCTATAGAATACATATATGGCCGAAATTTGCATTATAAAGCAAGTTGGAATAATTGAATTATCGAATTATTAAATAATATAGTCAAGATATAATTCATATTATTTTATGAATATTCAAAATTTGCTTAGAATGAATGTCAAAACTAGCAAATAAAAAAAGGAAAAAAACCACCAAAACCCCAAACTTTACCTTATGTGACACATTTACCCTAAACTTTTTTTTGTGTCACAAAAAACCCCAAACTTTGCTTATGTGACACATTTACCCCAAACTTTTTTATTTGACACAAAAAATCCCAAACTTATGATTGTGTAACACATTTACCCCACTTGAATTAAAAAGACACATTTACCCTCAAATTTTTTAATTTTTACTTTTTAAAAATAGAATATTCAAAATATTTAAAAATATTTAAAAAAGAAAAAGAAAAATTAGGGCCTAGGTGGCAGGCCCTTGCCGCCGTCGGCCTCATCATTGGCAAGGGCCTACCACCTTTGCCCCCTGATCCCCCACTTTTTTTTTTGTTTTTTTATTATATATTTTTAAATATTTTTAAATATTCTTTTGATAAAAAGGTAAAAGACGAAAATGTACTTGGATCAGAAAAATTTTGGGGTAAATGTGTCACACGAATAAAAGTTTGGGGTTTTTTGTGTCAGAAAATGAAATTTGGGGTAAATTTGTCACACTGTATAAGTTTGGGGTAAATGTGTTGCAGAGGACAAAGTATGAGGTTTTTGGTGTCACAAAAAAACTTTGAGGTAAATGTGTTACAGAGGATAAAATTTAGGATTTTTGGTGGCTTTTTTTTAAAAAAAAAAACCCTAGAATTGCTATTATAAATAGAGACTTTAGGGTTCACAAGAAAGAGAGCTTCACATGGGCCACAATACAGAGAGTACACGGATAGAGGAAAAATCGTGGGAGACGGCCATAGATTCAAAAGAAAGAGGAGACCCACATACATTGGAGAGAGACAGACAGACAGAGACGAGGGGGAGCACAGCTAAAATACATCAGACAAAGAGCTCCCTTCTGGTCTGCGTCCAGCCACTGCTCAGCATCTTGCGGACACCGTCTTGCCGGGCACATCCCGACTCTCTCAGCTGCCGCCCGGCGTAACAGACGCCACCATCGCTTGACGCCAGTGAGTTCCCCGGCGCATCGACGAGTCTTGGTGAATCAACTCCAGGCGAGATCTCAGGCCAGTGCAGCAGCTCTCAACGGCCAGCGCATCAGACCAGATCTCAGCCAAGCCTACCGGTACCTCCACCTCTGGCCGTCGAAGCCCAGTCCACTAGCGGCCACCAGCAACGCCGGTGAGCGTTCAGCACCTCCTGACGACGTCGCGTTTTCCTGCAGCCCAGCGACGTCCGCGGATTCAAGTCGGGCTTGTTCTCAGCTCTCCGTTCATTTGGTGAATATGTAGCACAATCTCTTCTATCTTCTCGACCACCCCTCTACCTATGGATCCTGGTAACAGCCTCCCCGCACCTAACGTGAGTAATACAATTTCTTTTCTGAAAATAGTTTTTTTGGGCTCTTATATATATATTTGTCTCCAGAGTAGATGGATAATGGCAACATTTTCGTGACATAAAGCAGATAATTTTCGTGAGAGAAAATCAAGGGGATGGGGGCAGGTTTTTTTTAGAGATGATGGAAACAATCTTAGACCAGGGCTGTCATCGGGTCGGGTCACCGCGATACCCGACCCGAATGTTAACCTTTCATGTGTTTCTGTAACCCGAACCCGACCGTATAAAATACGAACTGAAAAAGGGTCGGGTCAAGAGTCAGGTCGGTTTGGGTAATTGTTTTCTTTTTAAAAAGACAGCCGCAGCCATGTCGTTCTTTCTTCCTCCTCGCACCCTTCTTTTGAGAGGTAAGAACAGTAGCAGATCTAAAATTTCCTCTTCCTGCTTGTACCTTTCTTTTGAGAGGTAAGAACAACAATAGATCTCAAATTTCCTGGTGGTCGCCACCGTTGGATGCCGCCCCATCACCTCCGGCCACCGTCTAGCTTCGCCACACCTGCCGTCGTTACAGCCACCAACGACGAAGCCCCCTCTCTTTCAGCTACCACACAACTCACAAAAACTCTACACCACCACTTTGCCACCTTGGCCTCCTATTGCATAGAATCTCGGCATGTCGTCCTTGGTAGAGTTATCTCGTTTTATCTGGTGGAGACGCCTCCAGATTTGGAGGCTCAATGGGCCATGGAAGTGTAGAGCCTCTAGATTTGGAGCTGGTAGGTGCATCATGTGCGTCAAAGCCATGACGTCGAAGAGCTTGTCCTGGCGTGTCGTGGACGTTGCTGTCGACGACTAAGACCTTTTGGGCGCGTAGCAGTGACGCACAGAACCTCTTGAGAGAGGGATTGTAGCAGGGGAGACCGGCAATGAAAATTTTCTTGGCGCGTAGCAGCGCCGCACGGGACCTCTTGATGGCGAGGAAGACCTGACGAAGCCAGTGGCGCCAGTGACGAGGATGGAGAGGCCGGTGGGGGCATCGGGGGTGGGAAGAAAGCGGACTTGCTTCTCCCACTTGATGCCATCCGAGGAGGTGGTTGCCGGAGTAGACAAGGCGATATTGAGGTAGGTGGCGGTGAGGGAAATGAGGAATAGGGCCCACCGAAAGTGGTGCTTATCGAGGCAAAGCAACGGTGGAGCTGGCAATGGTAGCGGAACTAGCTAAATTTCTCTTTTCCCAAAATGTCTTGAGAACTGCAGTTTGCATGTTTTGTTTCCGACCCGAACAGAACCGAAACTGCGAACGAGAGGTATTCGCACTATTGCGCTATACTGCGGGGTGTATGGATCTATGGGAAATATTGAGAAGTCGGGATATTTTAGGGAACAAAGTCCTATTTCCTGTCGCGTGAACAATTTCTGTTGGTTGTCCTTCTGGAACGTTGCACCAAATTATAGAGAATCCAAACCCTCTCTCCCTCTCTCCCTCTCTCCGTCTTCTTTAATAGGGAGTTGGTAGGGCTTGGTGAAGGCATGTCAATTTTGTTAGGGAAAATTCCTTATTATATTTTGAAGGAGACAAAATAATCAAAGGCTACTAGGTAAAAGATGCACAAGTCATTATGTGGATGATGTCTTATCAGAACGTTTGAGAGTTATATCAGAACACTTGAAGGTTATGTCAGGAAGTATGAATGTTACAAGTATCTTTGGTGAACAAGGTATTGGGCATAGATGTGTTTACAAGGTAGAGGGACATGAGTAGAAAGTGAACAAGCCTAGGACGGGGAGTTTGGTATAGCTTGGAAGGACCTTAGATAGGTGAACAGCGAGGTAGAGCCATGGTAGCTAATACACTTGGAGGGACAAAAAAATGGAAGCTTAGATTTAGAAATCTACTTCTGACGAGTATCTCAAACTCAGGCGGTAACATCTTAGGAACTCAGCCTCAAAATACAATGGTTATATATTTCGCAATGGCTAGTAATTTGACTTGGATTTCACATATAAAAAGGTTTGATTGGAAGATCAATTTGAGAGATTGTTTTACAACGTCTTTATTAAAGCAAAACTTTTTAAATTGATTGTCAAATCTTTGAAGACAAGACGAGTTTTCCAAATGAAGAAGTCTATTTATGGAAACCTAGATTCAGATTGTATGGGTGACTAAATCTATGGAGATTTTGATTTTATTTCATTCGACTACACAACCCCTTGAAGCATTCGAATCCAATGGGATAATTGGAAAATAATCCTTAGAAGATGTCCAACGACTAGCTTGGATATGAAGGAGTATATAAGGAGGTTGAAGTCACGAAGATGAGAGAGATCTAGAGTCGAAAATTTCAAAGTTCAAAGAGAGCTTTAGTCCTACACACTTGTCTCTTGTAAGCGTTAAAGTTGCAATCCTTGAGAAGCTTAGAAAAGAGTGATTGTGTGAGACATTATGATTTATCATCTGAAAAGCATTATTCAGTGTAACCTCTTATCAATTGATTAATGGAATCCAGCCAGTAGTTTGTTAGCGTGGAGAGTAGACGTAGGCTTGATCTAAGCCAAACCACTATAAATTTCGTGTGCAAATTTCTCTATTTTTTTAACTCTTACTTACAACATCTGAGACTATACTGTGCACAACCTTAGACTTTGTCTCATCCATTATAAATTTTATCTTGACTATTTTCATTCCGCAATTTTAGTCAAGTTTATTTAAATACACCTATTCACCCCATTTGCTAGCCTCCTCAAATTTATCTCTGCAGAAATTTATCTTACATGACTGAAGTCAAAATATAGAGATGTGCATGTTATCAAATTCGTAGTATGCTCGATCACCTCATATGGATCGATGAGCTTTCCTTTGCCTATGATTTGATGCTTTAGTCAAGGTAAAAAAGAAGCATGACAGAGTTCGACTTAGAGCGATAGCAAAGTGGACAATACAATTTATTTAATCTTAATATCTTTATTTTTGACATTATGTTCTTTAATTGTGTATAACGAAGATGAACATAAGTATGTTATAGATGGAAGAACTGTAGCCTGAAATGTTACTGTTGAAATCATAACTTTGATTAAGTCTGAACGAGTTTTTATCCTGAACAAGGTTACTTTCCGCACATTTTGAAGATCGCGGCTAGTAAGAATAGCCGTGTGAACGCCTTGATTTTGTTCATTGTATTCAAGATCAAAATACATTAAATTGGAACAAGTGATCTTGAATACGGTGGATGAAGTCAAAGCGTTTGTACAGTTACTCTTACCAACCGCGATCTTCAAAATGTGTGAGAAGTAACCATGTTCAAGATAAGGATTCATTACGACTTAATTGAAGTTATGATTTCAACGAGATCATTTCGGGCTACAATTGTTCTATTTAGATCATACTTATGTTCATTTTCGCTATACATAATAAAAGAACATGATAGCCAAAAAAGATTTTAAGATTAAATAAATTGTATTGTTCACCTTACTGTCACTCTAAGTTAGATGCTATCATGCTCTTTTTCGGCCTTGACTAAAGTATGGGAGCGTAGGTGGAGGAGAGAGCTTATCGATCCGTATGAAGTGGTTGAGAAGATTGTCCAAACTTGATAAAACGCACACGTCTATATATAGACCCTAGTCACATAAGATAAACTTATGCAGAGATAAATTGATATGCTTTCACCGAGACTCATCAACTCCATTCATGTTAAAGCAAACGGAGAGAGAGTGAGAGGGGGAGAGAAAGGAAGGGAGGGTTTGGATTCTCTACAGGTTTGACATGACCAACAACATTTCGCCACGTGATAGGAATAATATCCACTTGTTCTCAATATTTACGATGGATCCATACAACCTGCAATACAACGCAATAATGTGGAGCAAAATAATAATTAGGGTATTTTCCTTTTTGTTTGGTTCCTTTTTCAATAGAACCCTAGTCAAAACTAGGGGTGTGCAAAAGAACTGAGAACCGCCTGCCCGCCCAAGAACCGGATCGGACCGCCCAAGAACCGGCGGTTCATTACAAAAAAACAAGGATTTAGCCATGGACACTTAGCGATGAAAGCGAATTCGTTGCTAATTTGTGACGGAAAGAGCAATGAAAGAGAATTCGTCGCTAATTTACGACGGAAATAGCGATGAAATATAATTCGTCCCTAATTAGCGACAAAAAAAAGTTCGTGGCAACGTTATTCGTCGCTAAGTTCGTCGCTAATTAGCGACAAAAAAAAGTTCATGGCAACGTTATTCGTCGCTAAATTCGTCGCTAATTTATTTGTCGCTAAATTCGTCGCTAATTCGCCACCAAAAATGTTCGTTGAACACTATTCGTCGCTAAGTTCATCGCTAATTTATTTATCACTAAATTCGTTGCTAATTAGCGATAAAAAAAAGTTCATGGCAACGTTATTTGTCGCTAATTCATGACAAAAAATGTTCGTCGAACACTATTTGTTGCTAATTTATTCGTCGCTAATTCGCGACAAAAAATGTTCGTTGAACACTATTCGTCGCTAATATATTCGTCGCTAATTCGCGACCAAAAATGTTTGTCGAACACTATTCGTCGCTAAGTTCGTCGGTAATTAGCAACGAACCCTATTCGTTGCAAAATTAGCAATTTTGCATTTGTTGTCGCTAAATTCATCGCTAATTAGCGACGAACCGTATTCGTCGCAAAATTAGCAATTGAATATTTCGTCGCTACATTCGTTGCTAATTAGTGACGAACATTATTTGTCGCAAAATTAGCAATTTTGCATTTGTCGTCGCTAAATTCGTCGCAAAATAAGCAATTGAATATTTTGTCGCTAAATTCGTCGCTAATTAGCGACAAACCGTATTCGTCACAAAATTAGCAATTTTGCATTTGTCGTCGCTAAATTCGTCGCTAATTAGCGACGAACCCTATTCGTCGCAAAATAAGCAATTGAATATTTCATCGCTAAATTCGTGGCTAATTAGCAACGAACCCTATTCATCGCAAAATTAGCAATTTTGCATTTGTCGTCGCTAAATTCGTCGCTAATTAGCGACGAACCCTATTCGTCGCAAAATGAGCAATGTGTTGAATGTGTCGTCGCTAAATTTGTGGCTAATTAGCGACGAATTGTATTCATTGCAAAATTAAGCAATTGAATATTTCGTCGCTAAATTCGTCGCTAATTAGCGATGAACCCTATTCGTCGCAAAATTAGCAATTTTGCATATGTCGTCGCTAATTAGCGACGAACCCTATTCGTTGCAAAATGAGCAATGTGTTGAATGTGTCGTCGCTAAATTTGTCGCTAATTAGCGACGAACATTATTCGTCACAAAATTAGCAATTTTGCATTTGTCGTCGCTAAATTCGTTGCTAATTAGCGACGAATCGTATTTGTTGCAAAATAAGCAATTGAATATTTCGTCGCTAAATTTGTTGCTAATTAGCGACGAACCCTATTTATCGCAAAATTAGCAATTTTGCATTTGTCGTCGCGAAATGCGTCGCTAATTAGCGACGAACCATATTCGTCGCCAAACATGAGAACAAATGATAGAACCCTATTTTCACTCAAACACGAACACATCGGGAGCAGGTACCATTTGGCTTCTTCTTCCATGTCTTGATGGTAGCCTCGCACAGCGCATCCTTCAGGCTTCTTCTACTCATCCTTCTGTCTCCTCTCGCGGGAGACCACCCCGCCTAACCCCATCTCTCTCGGGGACTCCTTCTGCCTGGCCTTGCCCTTCGATTTGGGGATCAAGGTCTCTCGTGCTCCCCTATCTCGCTTCCCGGTCCTCTCCTACCCGCCAACTCAAAGGTGAGCCCGCATTCTCCTTTCGCGCGTCGT